>OZ014511.1:30510051-31710051 GCA_963966075.1 Aphodius sticticus
ACGTGTAAAAAGTTCCCCTCATTATCGTGTCTGAGTTGCAAGTTATTCACGGTCAAAGATGAGAGAATTGGATTTTCTTATTTATCAGACAACAATGGATTTTTTAGGAAACTTCTAGATCTTTTAGTTCTCCATATAAAATGTGTATACATCGTTTAAGAATGAGTTGGCATTTTCATGTTATGTTTCTGAAAATACGTTAAAAGCACGTATAACATATTTATATGCTGGCTGTCCCAAGTATTTGAAAACATGATTGAGCATCATATTTAATAATAAGAAAAACAATAGCGTGCAATTAAAACTTGACCATTTGCGAGATAGTCCTTCAAAAGGTTAAGAACTGGCTTATGTAATACCCACCTTAGTTTAGTTCCATAAAATACGATCCGGTATTTATATAAAATACTTTTGTCATCTGAAAAATATTGGAGTTAGTTTAATTTGTTAGAAATGGAAAACAGCCAGCTTACTAATTGTTTTTTTTATTGTCATAAAACCCTAAACTGAATTTCTCAAGGATTTTGTATATATAAACTCAGTTTTTGGTTCAATCTAGAATTGAAAAATTGGAATTGAAAGTGGGATACATTAAATGAAATATTCAAAAAATGCCAGAGCTCTCCCAAAAAACAAGGGGGCGCACAGATTTTTCTTGCTCCAGGGCGCTGAATATGTAGCTATGCCACTGGTTTTATAGCAAGGTCTTTATGGTACTATTTATCAAAAGCATAAGCCCAAATTACCTACCTGTTGTAGATCTGGCACCTGAAATATTAATTAAAATAAACATTTTCGCAAATTTTAAATGAAATTCTATGAGAAAAAATACATAAAAAGGGACAAACAAACAATAATTACATTAGTTACATAAAGTTTTTCCAGTTATTTTGCTAACCATGTTTCTAGGTCTTCCCTATCAAAAGTTCATCAACAAATTATGTTCTAGGTGGCCGTTGTGTCATGAAGATGGACCACCACTGTCCGTGGATAAACAATTGCGTCGGCTGGGGTAACCACGGACACTTCACAGCATTCCTATCATTTGCCGTCTTGGGAAGTCTACACGCATCCATAATTTTACTATTTTCCTTATACGGGGCTTTCCACAGAGTCTGGTACATTTATTACGGTACCGGCAAGGAGCCCATTATTAATTTAGGAATCTACGGGATCGTTATTTGTGTGTTTGCACTCGGGTTGGCCCTCGGCGTTGTCATCGCAGTTGGCCTGCTGCTTTTCTTCCAGGTAATGAGGAAATTCGTACACCTACTGTGTCCAAAGATATTGTTTAAACATTGCTAGTTTTGGTTATTATTGGAGCTACAAACTCTGTTCAATTGGTTAAGAGGAATCAGTACTGCTGGTACGTCCTATAAAATAAGCATCCATAGTCAGCTTAATGTTGTATCAATTCTCTCATGTTATACATCAAATTAGAGATAAAAATGTATTACTTGTTGTTGTTGTATCCACGCTACGTAATAAAATATAACTTATTCATGTACTCGAAGAAGTAAAGTTTTGAGTGAAAAAAGCATGTAAGATATTGATATTTTTACGTGAAATTTTGTTCATTTATAGAGGAAGGTGTAACTTAGACCTATTATGTGGTACTTTTTTCAATTTTAACCTGAGCTCTTCGTAAAAAAATTGCAAAATCTACCACTAGACGCAAAATTATATATCTTTTATCTTTAATTTGGTGTATTTCTTTTACCATTGTGTGAACAAATTGCTGAGAGAAACCCTCAGAACTTTTCCGTGTTTTGCAAGTAAAGCGTAGGGGGTATGATTCCCCTTAAGTAATGGCAGAAAACAATTCAAAGTTGGGATCTTCACAAAGATTTACATCAAAATCCAATAAAATCTTAATACAAAACAATAATTTTGGACACCTTGTTTGTAAAACTGATTTTAAATGGATTTTTGTTTTTGTAATAACTTATTTTTGTGTCAGGTTCGTGCAATTGTCAGAAACCGAACTGGCATCGAGGATTGGATCCTGGAGAAGGCTCATCATCGACGTAAAGGCACTGATCAACTTTTTATATTTCCATATAATTTGGGAACGAAGCGTAATATTGAGCAAGTTGTTAATTGGACCTGTCATCCAGTGGGTGATGGAATAAGGTGGGCGATAGCTGATGGCTGCAACCAGTTTACGTTAACTGTGAGTATTTTTGTGACTCAATTTTTATAAATGGTAAATAGTCTTACCTTCAACAAATTACGATGACTAACACTCGTTTTGTGTTCCAAAAGTATGTGAAGATTAGCTATTTTTTTTCTATATATTACGAATCTGGAAACAACAGTCTCAATAATATCAGATTTGTTTGAAAAATGAGCTTAAAGTACCAAGAAATCTTGTTTTGAGTGCTGATGATTATCTAAAACAAATACAGTGAAACTTCTCTAACTCGAATTATTTCATCACTCGAATATTTATTTACGAACAAAAGGTTTAAACAATTTTGATAGAGGTTTGTATCTCTTTAAGTCGAATTTCTAATTCTCGAAGTTTTCTCTTACTTGAACTAATATTTTATGCGTAGCCAAACCTAACTCGAATATTTGGGGCATTTCCGCTGTTTCGGGGATTCACCATTTTGCGGCCACTCGACGACAGAAAGAAACTTATCGATCGCTGCTGGAATTGCAGTTTCTTGGCAGGTGTATATGCAGTTAGGGTGAATTAGTGATAACAGTAAACATGTCAAAACGCAATTTAAAGTGTTTAACAGTGAGTGAAAAATTAAAATTAATTGCGGAGGTAGAAAAAGGTGAAAAGAAAAAGAAAGATATAGCGGAACAATATGGAATCCCCCCCAACACATTGTCAATAATTTTGAAGAACAAGGACAAACTTTTAGAAAAGCAAGGTGATTAACAGTAAACGAAAACGACTTACAACTTCTGTCAATAATGATATTGATGAAGCAATGCTGAAGTGGGTCACTACAGCACGTGCTAAAAATGTTCCTCTTTCGGGAACTTTAATTAGAGAAAAGGCTAAAGAATTTGCCGTAGCTTTGGTACGGGACGATTTTTCAGCTAGTGTAGGATGGTTAGATAAGTTTAAGGGTCGGTGCGAAACGAAAAAAACGCGTTTTTGACAAGTTGGTAATATTCTACCAACAGCACTATCCACGGTGACCTTGAAACGATTATCACCACTTTTTACCGTTCATTGTAATTGTTTATTCCCAAATCTTTTGTATTCACGTAATGAAACAAAAACGAACAAAGATCACAACAGACAGAAGTTATCTAAACTGTAACTACAGAACCAATTTGTAGTGACAATTTGCACGACGAGATGGCGCCAAGTGTCAACAAGCACGATCACAGTACATTATTTATGTGATTAATGTACAAGACGCGTTAATTACAATTTATTTTAGTATGGTTGTATATACCATTCGGTTCAGGAGAGCATGGGTGTTAAAATCTCTATTTTATCTCCATTGTATCTATTTTATGTGGTTATTTGCTACTTAAAAATCATTAATATATAGAGATAATTGAAATGAGATATTTATTAACAATGTTGCCAATTCAGATATCAATTTAATTGTCTCTTACGAACGCCTTGTACTTATTTTACATGATTTCTGTGTGGTCAGCTTAATCGGTTGCCGACCCGTAAGAAGAGGCCTAATATCACTGAAATGTCACTGTGTGGTGAAAGTGCTTCTGCAGATTTTCAATGTAGTGAGGAATGGCAAACCAATGTTTTACCCAGATTAATCAGCCAATACGACAAAAATGACATTTTTAATGGAGATGAGACGGGAGTTTTCTTTAAATGTTTGCCCAACAAAACACTTGCATTTAAAGGGCAAAAATGTTTTGGTGGCAAAGTGGGTCACTACAGCACGTGCTAAAAATGTTCCTCTTTCGGGAACTTTAATTAGAGAAAAGGCTAAAGAATTTTACTTTTTGTTGACAACTGTCCCGCGCACCCCAAAACTGTACAAGCAAAACTAAAAAATATTAAACTGGAATATTTTCCTCCTAATCTAACATCCATCCTGCAACCAATGGACCAAGGAATTATAAAAAATCTGAAGCACTATTACAGAAAGAGAATCGTTATGAACTAGTGTAGTCACTAGTTTTTATCTACATTGCTCATGGAACTTCAAGCTTTCATTTCAGCATTCCTAGACGTTGCATCCCTGTTAGGTTGCAGTATTTTTTAATAATTTTTTTATAAAATTGTGATGTGAAAATTTGGCAATAAAAATTATAATAATGTAGAGTTGCAAAACTCGTTAAGTAACCTCAAAATGAACCTTGATATAAACTAGAATTCCATGTGACAAGGTTTTAAAGCTGTATATCCTTGCTGTCAAAGACCAAAAGTGCCACGTGCCCTGTTAAAAAAAAACTTATGCTGACTTTTCTTTTTCTAGCTTTGAAATAAAATGTTAAAGCTTCAGGGGTACATTCTATACATTTTTTTATAATAGCGGTCTTGCATGATTTTACCTAACTTATAAAAATAACAAATAAAATCCTTAGGTGGTAAGGAAACCGTGTGTAAAATTTTTCCGCTTAATAGTGTTGCACTCAATTGCTTTTGAACATCAACATTTAAACCGGACGAAGAGCGTGCCAAAACGCTCCGTGACATCATACCGTTGGTGGGTAGTTCAGTGAACCTAGGCCCTAGAGAGCGGCCAAAAAAACATAACCTACCGGCACGAGTACGGCATCGACTGGAATGTATAGTAATCTGGAGGACGTGTGTGCGTTGTGTTAACGAATCAGTACAGTTGGGTTTTAAGGGATCTTTGCGTGTTGTCAAAAGTCGTCTGAGAAGACATACGTCCAACGTTAATGTCAATCTTTTCAAATGTAGGAAGAGTGAAGGCATGAAAAGTGCATCGTTAGTTCTGGTATACGTTTTGCACTAATAGAACGTATTAATTTTTAATTTTGAGACTTAGTTCAAGGCCCCTATTTATTTTAATTGTACACTTAAAGAATACACCAAAAAATACAGAAAGAAATTTGAATTTGAATTTCCACAACCTAAAGTTGAGTGACTTTCAAAGCAGATATTAACTAACTCAATATTTTGAAACTTTTTCAATATCCGATATACTTCGATATTTTAAAGTAATTCTTGTTTTAGTATTGTACCCAGATTTCTCCTCTTTCAAATGATGTATCTTTTTTTATGGGCTCCAAAGAAAGCACAGTTTTGTAATCTACGGAAAATGCTATCGTAATCATCTGCATTCTATCCAGGACAAAATCAATGTTGACCATCTTTATATTTATTTTTATAGAGGGAGCAACTGCAGCAGAAAGAAAGCAAAAGGCAGCGAACCAAGGAATATACAATTGTTAAACCTAGTTCTGGAGCGTGGTTGCCCATAACCCAAGGTTTAACAGTGTGCTTGCGTCCTCCATGCACTGATGAACCAAGACTTAAGTTAACAGCTGGAGATTCCGTCCTAGTAACCAGATGGAGACCGTAAGTCATATCACCTTACCTTTTCTTGTGCTGCAAATGTAGGAATCCAAAAAAATTCAATATTAGTATAATAAACATTAGACAAACCAATAAACATATGACCACTTTTTGTTTACCTGTTAATTTTAAATAAATCTTGTTGTGGTAATCTAAATTGTTATATTATATTTTGTAATTTCAGGCATTGGTTATTCGGTGAAAGAGTTTCAAATGAGTTACAGCCACAACTACCCAAGGAAAAGGGTTGGTTTCCTAGAAAATGTGCAATGGAAGCTGAAAATGACTTCATAGTACAGAAGAAACATAAGCAGCAATAGTGTTATGAGCAGCCATGAGTTACTACGCTTTAAGCGGGTCTTGCGTACTTTACTGACTGAACTGGCTATTATTTATACTGTATTTTTTAAACCTATACATGTTTTACTTGAAACTAATTATTTGTACAGACAGTACATGATACGACGATTGTATGAAAAATGTTGACCCATGACTCTAGTCAATATGTATATCATTATATTCAATTGTTTATTTTTTGAGTATCCGATGAAATAAAATTTGTATTATATAAAAAGATTTTGCTTGTAATTTAATATTTCGTTTAGGCTTGTTTTAAACAAGCGAATTACCAAAATTTCATGTCAATATTCTAGGGACAAACATTTACTTTGTGAAAAATAAAACACCATTTTGAGCTTTTAAACAAAATGGCACAAAATTATGCCATTGAGATCCATTGAGAAATATGACGCCACCTGGCCGAATTCTCTAAGTATACTAAAATAAAAGCTTGAAACTTGAATTTCAGAGATATGAAGATAGAAATCAGTGAGAAACCTGTGAAGTGGTACCTATTTTATTTCTGTCAAACATGGGATCAAAAATGCAACGCGCCCCATCAAAAAGTAGGCTTGTTTTTTTCCTTTATGCTTTAAATTAGTTTTGATTTTAAAAACTGCGCGGTTTGAGTGAAAATCTACTTTAATATTTGAACAAATTAAATTTATGCATTTATTTTTCGCTTTATTAGGATATGTTAAAGCTTATTCATGACTTAATAATTGTTGTGTCAGAGGAGGCACAAATGCAGACATAGATTGAATTATTTACTTCCACTGAGGCATAACCCCGAAAACAGACCACTCACATACAGCGGTGAAGCACTTTAGTACATTTGAGGCGTTTTAGATAGATTAATACTTATTACATTTAAAAATATACATTAAAATTAGTGATGCAACGGAACTGTCATAGAAGCAGAAGCGGAAACAGATGTCCAAAATATTTTTTTACGGAAGCGGAAACGGAAGCGGATGCGGAAACGGATGTGTAAATACTATAAAAAAAAAATAGTTTTTCATGATGTGTCATTTTATTTATTAATCTAATATTCAAAATCAGTGATGTTAAATACCCGGGTATTTATTATCAAGGGTAAATATCCAGGGTAAGTACCCGGATATTTACCCAAAGTGGGCATTTATAGGGGTATTTATAAACATAATATTGTTATTAAAAATAGCAGTAAAATGAAATATTTAAGTACTAAATAAAGGTTTTTCTTTTATCACAAAATCAAAAAGTATACTCTTATCACAAAATAAAAGTTAATCTTATACAATTAAAAACATTTTTAAAACAAAGAATAAAAATATCAGTCTCTTCTGGCGATATATCAAGAGCAGACATTTCCTTGTCATCATCGTCCATTCAATCGTGTGAATCTTCCATATTTTCTGATTCTATTATCGAAGAAGATTTAGCAGAAAGTTATGATTATATGGAAAGTATAGTTGACGTAACGGCTTTTGCCGTTGTTAATCAATTTCTTATTTTGCTATGAATCCAACTAAATATACTGAATGTTCTTATATAACTGAAATATTTTACATTATTTGTAATCAAGAGTAGGTACACATCTACAGAGTGTCCCATTTTTTTCCCGCATTCCTTTTTTCCAGATAGTAAATGCCACACTGAGTAAAAAGTTTCACATGGACCTATTTGTTTTCTTTATTCCTTAAAAAATTATAACCGTTTGATATAGTTTTAAAATAATTGCAAAACTGTATATTAAATGACTTAACTTCTTTAAAAATTGATAAACCCAATAAGTCGGCATGAAAGAACCTTTATACTCAGAATGACAATTACTTGTAGAGAAACAAATGTCTAGAAAGTTTCATATGTATTTTGTTTTCGTTCATGTGTTAATTTAGATTATTTTTAACATTTTGAATTTTTTTCTTAAATTTATTTACTTTTATGTTTGTTTGGTATTGATTGTGCTGTTTCTTAGTTTTAGCATTGTTTGATATGTAGTTTATTGTTTATTTTTCTTTATTTATTTAATATTTCAAGTGGATGTAACGTGGCATTGAGACAACAATTAGGCCCATATGAAAAGTTATACTCAGAATGAAATTTGCTATCTAAAAATAATTCTTGCGGGAAAAATGTGTTACACCTTGTATAAATAACTCTGAAGTGTTGTTAAATGGTGCTTTAAGGATAGAAAGGATAAATACCCAAAATTTGGGTATTTATAATAATAATAATAACCCACGCCTTATCCTAAGTAGGGGTAAATATCCGGGTAAATACCCATTTTATAAGTTCTCACCCGCCAGGTATTTACCCGGCCCATATCACTGTTCAAAACCTAACAAAGGCATGTTGTACTTTGACACCATATCTGGAAACTTTCGATATACTTCTGTTATAAAATTGTGGAAACGGATGCAGAAGCAGAGGTGAAAAAGTGTGCAGAACTTCCGCAGTTGCGGAAGCAGAAGCAGAGGTCTGTTGCATCACTAATTAAAATTACTACACACATGAAGAGATGCCAAGGAAAATTTCCTAATTTCAAGGCTCCGATCTGAAAACATCGCAACTCCGAAACAAAATATTTTGATACGATGTTTTTTTTTGCTGGGATGGGAGTGGTCAACCTGTCCCCCACCAACGTCAATCCATAGCCACCAGTTATAGGCGGTTTTTAAAGCTGACGTCTGCTGTCTACACCAGGCAGCAGTAATTGGGCAAATAAATAGATTTCTGGCAATTACGCTTTATTATCGCAATTATAATGTTTGGGTTAAAATAGTACATAAAAAAAAAATCTATTTTTGTATCATGAGTTGAGCTAGATGTTTTATATTTGACAAAAAGCCGAAGATGTAGAAGTAAAATTAATTTTTATCTTCCCAAAAAATTATTTTTTATCCAGCCCAACACGTTACTTATCTAAGAAGTTACACTGAAAATTTCATAACCTTTGAACAATAAATATCGCTTATATTTGAAAACGCGTTTTAGGAGAGGTAGAACTGCGTCTTAATGTATATTTTTAACGCGAGGGTACTCAAACCCTCGTGAAAACTTATCAATAAACTGAACCAGTCTCCGCTTTATACATTTTTCCAAAAGTTTACACAGATTTGATGTTGTGCGATTGGCCTGTAATTATTTAACATTACTCTATGTTGGAGATAAATAGGACAGGCCTATTATTGATACGCACTGTATGTAATCATGTCCATGGGGTGACTCACCGTGGGATATAGGTATTGCTCATACTTGTTCTCATGGCAGTATAACCTCGAGCCTTGTAGAAAGCAGCGCGTTGTGTGTTATGATATTGAGTGCTTGAAGTTATAAGTTATAGCGTTGAGTGAAAGCATATACAGAGGCGCGACCCGTATAGCGCACATGTCTTACTTACACGCTCCGAACAATAGATGGCGCTTTTTAGTGGCAAACCGAAGTCTGCGTACTAGAGCGCAGCGCCTCATTTGAGTTTTATCTTCGTGGAGTGTGGTTGTTTGATTTAGTGAGTGTTAAGAACGGCGCGATCGCTAAACCACAAAATGTCGATACGAACAAATATATGCTATTACGTGAATTGTGGGAGAAATCGTTTGCAAGACGGAATTGCAAATTAAACAGTTAGGTAGGCCTTTACCTGATTTAAAGTCTATTATTATTATTTGATCATTGTGAAAAAACAGACTGTGGGAACATCTTCAAGCTCTAATGCGTTGACTCGTAAAGATCGAAGATTTCAATAAGCGTGTGATTGAGTTATTTGCAAGTACAAAAGAACGTCGAATGGACTTTAAATATCGCAAAATATAACTTTGAGTTTATTTTCAGTTAATTTTTTATACTTACTATCTAACTACATAATATGTATTACTTTAATAAAAACTGTTTGAATTTTTTTTTCTTTATTTAAAAACCAAGGCATATTTTTCATGCTCTGTGGCTCTACCATGAATCCATTTCCGCCCACTATCAAACTTTGGGAATTAACTGAAAACAGCGTAAGCTATTATAAGATTTTTTTTCAAAATTTGAAAAAATTAACTTTTTTAAATACTCAATATTAAACTTTTGATTGAAAATTAATTTTTAATTAAGAAAACAAAATTCTCCACAAGCCCAATAGTGTTGCATATCAAGAGAAAGGCACCTATTCCACCGCTCTAGATTAATTAGGTGAGCGACAATCGGCCTTTAAATATATCATATCCGAACGATTTTTTCAAGTTTGCATGCGAATAATTCCAAAACGGGATAACATATTATCATAAAATTTATTTTCTATAATATAAAGGCAACAATTGTACAAAATTTAATCAAAATTCAAGGTGGTGATGAATAGAACAGTTTTGATTTGGCAAGGAATTACCCACTTACATATTTTTAAATATTACTTAATTAATTGCATTTGGTTGCAATAAATCTATTGTGGCAATAAAACATACCTACTTAAAATAAACATGCGGTCTTGTTTTACCTATTACAGATGAATCGATCATTTTAGAGCGAACTTTTATGATTGTTGTTTGTTGCATTCTTTGATATCATGTTTCTTACCGTAATAATCTAGTTTTCATACAGGATTAATATAGTTTTTATACAGGATGTAAAGAAACTACGGATAAAACCGAATCCTTATTGTATAAGTTCTTTATTTATCTATTTAAAAACTACATAAAATATATTTATTTAAAAACACGTAAAATAATTCATTCATTGCGATAATTGTTGCACTAAGCGTCCAAATTTGCTACAGTTTTTAAGTTATCTAATAATCAGTTCTTAAAATTTTATGAATATGATTCACGCGCGAATATGCGAATTTTACAAAATTAATACAAGTTGCATACAGTGTCTCACGGAACTGGTACATTAGAAGTATTGTCCACAATATGTACATATCTGAAACTCAGGAATTTGGAACTACGCGATTTTAACTATCTAAAATACTCTGAAGATGGTTGACACTCCCGGCCAACCGGAAGTGGATGTGTCAATACTTCTAATATATCAGTTCCGTGAACACGTGTATATCAAAGAATAACAAATCAGGCTCATTTTATTATTCTGGACTTTCATCAGCTGACGTACCATTTCTTAAAGGCATTACCTTAATTTTTGAGATATTATACTTTGTCTACATTTTTTTTTAGCCTGACCTCTCCTATTATCAATGTCTTTATGATCTTTCAGATGTCAACCAGAGTCTCAAAAGAAATGAACAGGTGTTTGCGGTCCCCACCAGCCCAGTACGACCTTTTTTACAGAAACCACCTGCAAAAGTGTATACCAGAAAGAGGCAGTTAGAACCCGATGGTTCCAGCACATCGTCGCAAAGTGATTCGGAAACATCGTCAGTGCTGACAGTACAGTATGACACTCCGGACGATGCACAGGACCCTGCGTCAACGACTTCCAGTAACAATAGTGTAGTTAGCGAAAGAATTGTAAACATGGAAATTAAAAAAAAAATTCGTCAAGGGAAATATTATTGCCTATTTTTTATACAGTATTTCCAATACCCTTAGAATACCAGAAGAGGTAAGTAAGTAACATGAGTTTCGGAAATGAAACTACTAAAGGCTTACACAATGGGCTCAATAAACGTTATTATAAATTTTCATGATTTTTTATTTTTATTCAAAAATTTATTTGTAACAGAAGTGGACTAAAAAATGAACAATGAAGTCTACGTTTTTTTTTTTCAATTTCAAATTCCGGAATATGCAATCATGGAAAAGTTGTAAGTTAATTAATTAAAGAAAACACCCAATTTATTTTTTTATTTTGATGTTTTGAACTGCCGCAAATGCTTTAAAATTATTTTAATTTTTGACATTTTTGTTTTGTTTTTTTAAGTATGATATAGCGAAATATCGCATCTTATTACCCTTAGTTGGTCTGTCGTAATATGCGATTCACAAAAACACTTCGACATGCAATTGTACAAATATACAATTTAAAAAAAATATTTTCATGCGAACGAAGTCGCTCTGCCGCTCGCGTGTTTACAAGCTCGCCTACGGCTCGCGTATAAACCACCAAAAACAATAAGAATTAAACTAATTTTAAAGCATTTGCGGCAGTTCAAAACATCAAAGTAAAAAAAAAGTTAGGTGTTTTCTTTAATTCATTAACTCACAACTTTTCCATAATTGCACATTCCCGAATTTGAAAATTTTAAAAACCGGACAACCCTAATAAGCATAAATGAAATAAAATCCCTATTTTTCTTCCAGTGGATTTATTTATTAAATTGTTCTGTGTGGGACCTGGTTTCGAGATCCCGTCTCGTCTTCAGCCTCGCTACAAAACCATCACAAATTAACATTCAGAATACAAAACAAAAACAAATCAATAATTTACCGTCAAGCTACAATGGTCTCGCAACCAGGTCCCACACAGAACAATTTAATAAATAAATCCACTGGAAGAAAAAAAACAGGGTTTTTATTTCATTTATATATAACCAGTGAGCATGGAGGATTTTATCATTAAATTCCTAATAAACATGCTTATTATTTATGTATGCTATGCATACATATACCATTAATAAATTATTGATACATTAAAGAACCCTTTCAGTAAAAAGAAATTTAAACAGTATCATCCCGGCGCTCGCGCGCAATGTAAACCGACTAGCACATTCAATTTATTTGCATCCCGAACAACTTGAGTGCGCCTCGGCCGTGTGCGGCCTTGCGAATGGTAGCTTTACCAAACGTCCGCACGAGGCAGCACCATCCATCGATAAGCGCGGGGGTCCCAGTCCGGGAGCGGGGTGTGGGGAAGACTATATCCGGTTGGGACACTCGTTTCTATACGGGTTGCCGGTCTTTGTGATTTATCAGTCAACGGTTATAGTTAATACTTATAGCTCATTGTGTAAATCTAACAGTTTTGAAAACTGGGACCACCATAGCGCGTTTAAAAACTTTAGGGAAGGTACCCTGTTCAAAAGCCATATAAAAACGTGAGCCAAAGGCTTCGCAATACAGATTGAGTCAAATTGAGTTATAATATTATGAGACTTTATGTAAACTAAATTAATATCGATTATAGACTTTTCAATTTAGTCCATTTTCTCTGTACCTACCTCGAGTAAGTTCCAACTAATTGTGTCGCCTTTCTTCTGTTCTCCGTGAAGAAGAAGCCCACAATGATTATACCACGTTATATTAAACATTAGAAAGACGACAATATTATTTGGAATTCAGTCTGTTAATGACGGAGAATGTTTAACACACAAAATATTAATAACAAACTAATAAACAATAGAAAGGCAACAATATTCAAAATTCGCCAAACTATCGATACAGAATGTTTAATTCCGAAAATACAGGTACGAAATGCACAACATTTAAAATGCAAAAATTGTGTTTATTGTGGAATCGATAAAAATTTCTTAATGACAAATTTATAAGCAACAGAAAGACGACAATATCAATTTAGAACTAAACAAATTAAGCACAAACAATGAGAAAAGTGGACAAATTTGAAAATTATACTAATAAACCCTTGAAAGGTGATAATATTAGTTCAAATAATTACTAATTGTTACTACAGTGATCTAAAATCATTAAATGATTGAGGACACGTTGAATTTCCCGCCAATTTTAATAATTGTGATGTTGGCAATGGTTGCAAATGACAGATGTTATTTTGGTCCAGTGGCGTAGGTGTTCCTTCTTGTAAAGGGATTCATTCTCTGATTATAATTAGGTTAATTTAATTTAAGAAAACTGGATGAACTTACCAGAATAACAAAATAAAAAAAAATGTTAGAAAATCAGGAATAAAATATTTAAAGAGTATAGGGAGGGGTCATAATATACAATTATTCACAAGGAACTCATTATTTGCATTTTTTTGCAATTTAAAACGTTTTGCAATTTTGGTAAACATTTTTCCATTTTGTAGCAACTAATTATAATACAACTTCCATGTCGCATTAAATTGACAAGATATAAAAAAACGCTGTATATAGCCATACCTAAAGAAACAAGAAACGTTCTGTTATCGTCACAATATTAGCAATTCGTTTTCTAGTAAAATATATTTATTTTTACTTTATCATACGCAGTATGTAAAGTATTGTAATCGTACCAAAAATTTTTTTTGAGATTTTAGCGGAAATATGTCTTTTTGAGTCCCCTGAACATTTTTGACCAAGGTTCAAAAAAATGTCTGTGTGTGTGTACCCGTTTTTTGTGGCGACGATTCCGGAGAAACTACTAAAGGTATCGGAACGAAACTTCATATTTAGAAGTTTCATAACCAAACTTAGAGCTGAAAAGCTTTCTGTTAAAAAGGGTCCTAAGGAACTGGTGGTTTACTCTTAGCATTTTTCGAAGATTTTGCAAATGAGCCGCTATTTGTGTAATGTCGTCAAAATAGTTAAATAATAAATTAAAGGAGAGGACATTTTCCATAATTTATGTATATGACATTTTTTGGTAGAATTTATAGTTTAGCTGCATGAGCAAATTCTATTTCATCGAGATCGGTTGTACTCGTAGTGTAATAGTTGGCCGGTTGGGTAAAATCTGGTTATAAATTAACCATACTTTTTAGTTTTAAGAACTTTATCTAAGTACCACAACCTCAACCATTATAAAATTCATCATTCTAAACACGCTCAGCACGTAAGTTCTTGCAATAGGACCAATGCAGCATTTTATCAGACAAAGCTCATCACACTTACCATGATAATCACTATTTGAACTCAATAAAAATGTAATCAAAATCTCTACCATTAAATTGTAGCTGGTTTGCTCACTTTAAATACTAAAAGAAACTTACTCAAAAGTAAAACTCAAATCTCAATAAAAGAATAAAAACAATGAAATGAAACTCTACATCTACCGAATATTTTGAGGAGTTGTCAGATTATACAAAACACATTAAATTAAAATTAAACACAAAGTAATGATCGGCTTACCATTTACAAAAGCACACACTAAAAAAACTACATTTTAATATTAAGCAAGCTGGATGCTTGCGACTGGTTTGTTTTACATCTCAAACCACTGTGAATCTCTTCTGGATGTCAACGAATTTACGCCTCCCCTATTTATTCAAACTTCCCTCTCCTTGACTTCATATTAGAAGAAAAAAGGACCACACGTCAAGTTCAACAAAATGTGTAGATCACAAGCCAGCCGTACTAAAACCATAAATATCTCGCTCAGCAGTATATTATGCAGTTTATGACAAAAGTCACAAATCTATTACCAAAAAAAAAGCCGTCAAATGCATGGGAATAAACGCTATTAAAAAGTTTCACACGGACCAACGCGTTTCACATTATCGCGTAGAATAATTTATGTCATACACAAAAAAAAGCAGAGCCGGCTATAATCGGCCGTCGAATTATACGCGATAAGAATTCTTGAATGTCTCTCACAGACCAACGCACAGTAACGTTGATCCCACAAACAAAGATAATGCCAATTATCACAGTAGTCGTAATGCATTAAAACTAGTAGCCAGGATGTCAGATTTTTTTATTCTAATGACAGTAGCTAGTGTCAAACGCTAATGTCTTGAAAATACTACTGTCAATATAGGCTGCGTTCGGATATTGAACACCGTTACACTTTTTACACCCAATAACACGTAAGTGTCATTTGGACGGTGTACCCGGTGTCAACGGAGTACAATATCCAAACGCAGCTTTAATCGAGATATCTGTCTAGTTCTACTAGTTTTATTTTAATGCAGACATAGCCGATCTCGATCAAATAGAATCTCATGCAGCTAAACTATTAATTTTATATATAGTATGATAAAGTCATGTGCCTGGCCACATCAGATTTTTTAATTTATAATAAAATAATATAACACTAGAGTGATTTAATATGACACTAGCCTGAAAAAAATAATTATACATCAAAGTTATGTAGGTACCTAAAGCGAAAACAAAAATTAATATACCTTTCCTGATTCCAATGATGCATCAGTTCACTTGTTTAGTTGAAGAATTTATGGGAATGCAACACACCGTAAATTCGGCAATTCAGTAAGAAAAAACTCATTTGCAATTTTTAAACAAATAACGAGAAATTCTAAAATAACTACTTTATTAGATCATAATATATGTTTAATACATCTTAATCAATAATAAACATTAATAATAATCACCATCACTCATGTCCGCCGACGCCTCCTCAACGCTATAGTAATCCTCCGTTATGAAAGAAACGTTATCTTGAAATTCCTCAACATCATTATCCAATTTTCCAGTTATCGACTCATTGCTTACTAATGACTCTGATACTTCAATCGTTGGTTGAAGATAACCTTGCAATAGCCTATTTTGTCTCTCCCATCTGGCTTTGTCCTTATTCCTTATCCGTTGCGTGATGTCGAATTTTGGCGGTCTAGAAGATATGATACAATATTACAACAACATGTATATATTTGACAATCAATGTACATACTTCTCTCCATTGGCGTACACCCTGTTTTGGAGATGGATTATATCATGACGGAAATCTGCTAACAATAGAAGTACGTTGTCCAAATTTGCCTTATCACCCTTTACTCCTCTTGGCCCACGTTCACCTCGATCGCCCTTTGGACCTGAAGTACCTGGTGCACCAATATCGCCCTAGAATATCGTTTTATAATATTCAAGATAAACAACTTAGTTTTATTTTTATTAAAAGTCGACAAGAGACAATGATTATAGCTAGAAAAATATATATAGCATGGTTTGCGGCGCGTTATGCCATCATAAGGCCCTGGGCAATTTTTAATTTTGGGGTCCCCCATATACAGTGTTGGATTAAGAAGAAGTACTTTTTTATACAAAAATAATATATACTAATAATACTGATTTAACATTTCGTAACAATAAACAAAAATTATAAATAATATAAATACCTACATAATTATTTAAAGTAACAATTATTCTTATGAATTAGAAAATAACTAATAAATACCTTAACACTTTAAAAGCCAAAATTCGTAGCAAGTAAAATATATTATCTTAATAAATGAAGGGTATTCTTAAAAAATAAATGTGAAACACTTGGAGTGGGCCCTTCGTTAGAATGGATACACCAAGTTTGACATACGCGGTGTCACACAAAGAAAACCGCAAGTCTCAGAGGAACCGCAAGAGTCAAAGGGGTTCGCTTGCTTACCATAAGTAAGTGGGGTATCACATAGAATCGGTAGAGTACTGAAGAAATCGGGTATCACGGTAAGGTACGAGCACCAGCTAAGGTAAAGGATCTTTTGCCTAACCCAAAGGATATCACACCACTCCTGAAGAACGAAGGGGTATACAAGATAACATGTGAGTGCGGAACATACTATGTAGGACAGACAGGACGAAGCATCGAATGTCGAATCAAGGACCACAGTAGGGACACCCGGCTAGGCAAGATTCAACAGTCCGCTATTGCTCAACACTGCCACGAATCGGGACACACAATGGATTTCGATGACGCGAAGATGTTGGCAAGGGTGGGTAATTATCATCGACGGCTTATTAGAGAAGCCATCGAAATTTACAAACATCCTGACAACATCAATCGCGAGGACGGTACTGACATTAGTAGGATCTGGAAATCGATCCTAACGCGGTCAGGTGGAAAAGCACATGGAGCGGTAGCTCCAGATGTGCGCAGTGAGGTGTAAATTTAGGTATATAAGGGAGACTTTCTTGGTAGGTCTTCAGTATTCAATTAGCTTTGAAGAAGCGAGCAACATGGTTCGCGAAACGTCAGCATTAACAAATCTTGACACACGGCATAACCCGGAAGCAGTTTATTTTCTAAATGATTCTGGCCGTGAAAGCCTACGTACTTACACAAAATTCACTATTCTTGAGACGGTAATAAATTTGTTAAAGATAACTTGGGCCTCGCTGAGATGAGCCTAAATCTGCTTGCAACGTTAATGGGATGGCATGGTGTGGTAGTCTATTACGGAAATGAGTTTCCAAAATACTGCTTTGGGGCCCGCCCTGTTATTGGGGGCCCTGGGCAAATGCCCATTTTGCCCATACGTGGGATAACGCGCCATTGTGAATAAAAGTAAATAAAATAAATTGTGGTGTATAAAAGAACCTTCTGGATCTCTATTCCCTTTTGAATCAGCTTTTGTCATCTCTTCACTGGATCGTGAGTGCGGTGAGATAAGAGATTCTGTTTCAGCGCTTCAAAATTTGGTTAAGTAACAGTCAATTGAGTCTCAATAATCAATGTATATAAGATGGTGATATTCACGCGGGATGCAAATTTTAAATAAATTATAAATTACAGCCACAACCTGGATTCGAACCAGGGACCTTTGCGTTTCTAGCACAATGCTCTCCCATCTGAGCTACTGAGGCCTATGGCAAGGTACCTGTTTCGAATCCAGGTTGTGGCTGTAATTTTTGATTTATTTAAAATTTGCATCCCGCCTGGATATCACCATCTTATACACATTAATTATTTCATCATTACGGTAGTAAGTCCGTATGATACGGTATGTCCGTATATTCATTTTTAGTTATAATTGAGTCTCAGTCTACAAGCAAATATTGTAGTACGTTCCCAGCGATACTGCAGGTGGCCCAAATCCCCACATATGAAGGAATATAAGAGGAAGTTCAGGATCGCACATTCCCCCTGCCTTCAAATAAAAATGCGCTCGTAAATTACGAAAGATGTCATAGGCGACGTCATCTTGGATTTGCACGATTGCGGGGTAGGAACGTTCGCGTCTGAATATAAATGTATGCGTAACGAGATTGAGTTGAAACGTGAAATGCGACAGGTAATATAGAATAACAAATATCTAAAACCTGGTTTGGTGCTGTGAGGGGCTGAAGGCGTCATCGCAAGCATTTGTAATTACGAATTTGCTGTCGACGAGATCTATGTCATTTCGGCATATAGGACCTATCCGTATGTACAGTGCCGGCAAATTTGGATGTTTCTATAGCAGAAAATGGAAACTACTGATGCCTTTGTGCATTGTTAAATTAAAGACATTGGTCAGATTTCAATATCTTCTGTATATCTGCATCAATAATTTTCTGGATATTATAACGCTTGTTCCTCTAATGGTCTAATGTGTACTAAACAATGGGTGATGTGTTATACTACGTATGATAAAATAAAAACTAAGAAGTAAAACACACTCTATCATATAAAATCTATTGTTTTGTATATAATGGAATTTGCAATTTTCAGAATATTACTTGTGTCAAAACATACCAGCGTATTGTTATATGTAAAATCACAGTTATCAATAGAAAATTCATCTTTCCTTATTAGACTGACCCTTTTCCATACAAGCAATCAAAATGTATTAATTTTCTCCAACAGTAAATGTGTGCACAATAGTATGTTGGTACTGTAAGTAGAGCACGGAGAAAAATGTACGTAGATTCAAAGAATTTACAGATACAGGCTGTTCCAATTAGAACATCGACATAATTGAAATGCTAGTTGGAATGAAAGTTGTTTGGTAGATGGAGTCCAATCATGAACATGCTGTATACAAGCTCGATGTTCAATGCTTTGTAACGGATAGAAGATATAAGCTTGCAATCTAAAGTGTATCATTAAATCACTTTGAACGAGGTTGCTAGCAGTTGAGATACCTATTTCTTAAAATGTCTCAAAAACTAAGTATTATTCAAAAATGTTTAAAAAAATTAAAAAATATTCATACATGTACTAAATTTTTTATGTTCCATAACTTTTGTAATCGATACCGGATTTTGATGACTATTTCAGCACTTTGTAAGGAAGTTCATCAAAATTGTCAATTGCTTTCCGTATGTTTTGTTGCTCTAAGTTCGAGACATGCTTTGGAGTAATTAAAAATTTTGGACAAGTTCTCCAGTAAGCTGCTATAACACTAGGTCAATTTCCAACATTTCGTTTTTTTAAATTTATTCCGATATCTGAATGTTTGTAAAATATATAAAGTTACTTTTAAGTAAACCTTTTTAATTGTAACCTTCATGTTCAATAACTCTTGTACTTAATCATTCACCGATTTTAATGATTTCTTTATTACTTTGTTAAAACATTCATGAATCATTAGCACACGTCTTTAAAAGATTGAAAATAGAGAATCTGACAGCTTATTACACCAGAAGAAAGAAATGATGTTTTGATGGTCTAAGTATGCTCTGTTTGATTTATCCTTACATACCCCTTTCTGTAGAAGATACACATACACAGGTGCATGTAAAACTGTGTAATTTTAGCTTATTTCATCATTCGTAGATTCTCGCCTGTGGAAAAATATCAGAAATCATCAATCATATTCATTAGTGTCAGTTAGTATAGTATAGTATACACACCTCAAAACATAATTCATATGACACACAAATTAAAGCCCTTCATCCCCTTCATATACTTTTCTTAATGTAACGAGAAAGTCTACATTTATGACCCAAAACACAAAACATTGACATGAATACACTATTGTATGGAGTACAAAATTATAACGTAAATGTAACTCCGAATCTTTTACGATAATTCAGATATTGAGATGAATTAAAAAAAAAATATTGTTTTTGATTTGATATTGCGTCTTGACACAATACCTGCCCTTCCGTTACTTAAATACCTACTCCACTGGGTGTCTCGACCAGTAAAATATTACATTGCTTCTCCTGGTATAATATGATTTACTTTTTTTTTCTAAATTCTTCCTACAATTTTAATGAATTTCCTTACAATGTGCTGAAATAATCGTTCCAATAGTAACAATAGAAATAATAGCCCCGAAGGTGACAGTTTAAAAAGCGCTAGAAAGTGCTTTAAGTCGACCGAGGCTATAAACATCAAGTAATGCCCGAGGTACATACAAAACTTTATGTCCTACAATGGTTTTGTTCCTCCGTTTGAATAATATTAGTTGAGTTGAATAACAATACAAACAATTCGGAGTTGAGTGACAATACAGACAATTAATTGTGAAACGTATAACCTTAATCGCCAATAATTGACATTGATGAGTGACAATACAGACAATTAATTTTCAAACTTATAACCTTAATCGCCAATAATTGACATTGACGATTTAAAATTTACAATTTGAAGGACAAATATTTGATATATGTATTTGACATATAACCATGGCAATCCTTTATGCTCTGGGGCGCAATAAGAATCATTATTGCCCTAGGGCGCAAAAGAAACTGTTTTCGTCCCGGTAGCTAAGTTGTACAATGTCACTTTATGATCATTTAGGACATAAAATTATATTTGATTTCATGTCATATCATCACCAGTTTTAGAACTACAGCTCAATAAATGGAAGATATTCCACGGGCCGTTATAAGATTGATATGATTGTTAAAATGACAATAATAACCATAATTAACGAATATCCTCCAAATTGTTTTGAACCAATCAAATTGAAGAATATACACATTACACCATTATCGTCCTGATAAGGACCATCATTATCGCCGTTGTTCCATTATGAATCACAACAATCATTTCCGTACCGTTTCCGAATAATTAATCCCAGACACCTTCAATTTGCATTTCCCCTCCGCGTTTCCAGCGACGCAATATCGCGATTTCCCTAAAATTCCGAAACCTGAAACAAAGGTGTTGTTCCGCGCACCTAAATGATCAAATCTGGCGCGATGGATTGTCTGCGCGATGGGCGAACGTAATTTTCGCCCTGGTAATCCAAATTTAACGTCCGCCGCTTGAATTGTCTCGTCACAATAGGGGGGGACGGGGACAATGCGCCCCCGGCTGTTTTGATGAATGTGTAAACAATGAACAAACCTGCGGACCCCTTTTACATTTGCAGTAGGCGGCCCCGTCTCCCTCTTCGCCCTGCAAAGGGACGAAGGCGTCCAGTACGGAGTAAGTGTAATCTTGATTTCCCGTCGGGATGGTGCTGCCCCCTTCCGGACCTGAAAGCACACCAGCGTTAGATAAGACGCCGCTCGTCCGCCTGTTGAATATTGAACAGATCATGTGGACGGTATATTGCTTCTTTTGTGGGCTTATGAATACATTTATGGGATTGCCGGACTGTAATTGGACGGGTAATTATTTGAATTACATTTTGTCGGACAAAAAGCATCTGGATGTTATGTCTTGTGACTGTTTTATATAATTGAGGGCGATATTTCCTGGAGAATAACCAGAAGGGATGATGATGATGTGTTTTGGAAGGAAAACATGCGGGCAAGGGCGTAGCCAGCGGGGGGGGGGGGGGGGCTGCCCCCCCCCGGCGCTCAAAATAAAAGTGCACAAAATTGTATTAGATACATAATAAATTTACAAAGACGCTGTACTGTAAAAGCCAGTTGTGCTTATTTTATGAGAAAATATAATTTAATAAATTACCGTCGAGTATGCAACTCAAACACCAGTATCTCCGAATCTCAATACAGGGTGAGATATTTATTGTTAAGTTAAGTACGGGCTTATTGGGAATTTATTACGTACTTACTTAATAGAGGAATTGTTTATGCAACCGACAAGTAAGTTGAAGATAAAATTTTAGATTGCTTTATTACAAATAACCTTAAAAATATTGAAAGAAGAGAATCTTACAGCTTATTACACCAGAAGAAAGAACTGATGTTTTGATGGTCTAAGTATGGTTTGCTTGATTTATCCTAATATACGAATTTCTGTAGAAGATACACACTGCATGAAAAACTTTGCAATTTTAGCTTATTTCACCATGAAGAAAGAATGTGTTTCTTCGTAGATTTTTATGTGTCGAAAAATATCATAAATCATCAATCATATTTATTAGTGTCAGCTACACAAAGTATACACACGTCAAAACATAATTCATCGTAATAATATAATGTTATTTGTAATAAGCAATCTAAAATAATATCTTCAACTTACTTGTCGGTTTGTCAACCAAAACCACATATCAGCCTATTGACTTTGTATATTACTGGAGTCTGTGTGGTGTGTAGTTACTGAACGCGGTAATAAGCAGTGTTTTTTTTGCAATGGATATAAGAAACTATTTCAGTAAGTAGTAAGTGGAAACCAGTTTTGTATCCTTTGTATGATTGGGTGATTAGGATTACTGGTCCTAAAAGTAGAAGAGTATTTCAGTTATAGGATTCCGTGATTACAGTGTTATCACTGTTACCGTAACACTGTTATCACGTAATTATTGCAGTTTAAGTCCATATAGCTAAATATTACTTTAGATTAGTCTAATTTTGTTGAGTTTCGAGTTTGGTTTCGTTTGTGAATAATATATAGATGGCGCTATGGCGGTACTTGCATTAATTCGCTGTTCGCAAATATCTTGGAAATTATGATATATTGCTGTTCTTGTACACTTATATGTACATTTTGATACATTTAATACATGTCCGCCAAGAATATTTGTTTCGGTAGCATAATCAGAGTTCTTCGCAACATTGCAAATGAAGACCAAGAGCAATTCAAAGAATCTGTCCTGCAGAAGTTTTCCGAAAACAAGCGGAAACTTAACATTACGTAATGTTTTATTAGCATATTTCATATTATGTACATACCTCATACATATATTTTTATAAACAAAAAGATATGCGATAAGAAATATTTATTTACTTAAATTTTGGTATTTTTCTGACATCACGCCAAAAGTATAGGAACAGTTCTGAAGTCGGATGTTAAGTTTGATGTACTTTGCATCTGGTCTATTTTTTATACTTTTTCATTGTATACAAAAACACATGTATACATGTACATGTATACCCATGTATACATGTACACCCATGTATCAAAAACCAATAGTTTTTGAGATAATCTCATCATTAAAATAAAGTTACCATAAGAAGGCCACTTTTTACCTAATTTTACAATTTATCTATGTTTGTAATTTTACAATTTATCTATGTTAGTCCCGGATTTTTGGTATTTCTTAAATGTCTCCGAAATTAAATTTTGGAACCTGGCAACCCTAACCTATACTCAAATACACTATTAAGAAAAAATATTTTAATTATAAAGTAACTAGTGAAACTAAATTTAAAAACTATCAGCTGGTTTAAAATAAAATATTATATATTTTATGTCAGTCATGATATGTCAGTCATTATATGCTATAATGACTGGACAAAAATTAATTCGTTAACAATTTTAGTTATGAGAGTTATTTATGTATTATTATTAAACGTTTCAGAAAAAGTTTTACAAACATCTCATCGACCCTTTTATTTGTGGTTCGATCAAGATGCTAAAAAAGTGCGTGTACTTTGTAATATGTGTAGTATTACATATACTTTAAATTTAAAATATCATAAAAAGTGACAATTTGTGTGACATTGCTAAAAATCGCTCCGAGTATTTGGAAACATGATGGAGCGTCATATTTAATAATAATAATAATAATAACAACAATAGCATGCAGATAAAACTTGACCCAGCATACTAGTTTTGAAAAAATCCCGTAAAAACCAAGAGAGCTATTTATTTCAAACACTTTTTTTCTTGTGAAGTACAATACATTGAAAATGGACAATTTTTGACTACTTGCTTATTGGCATTTTTAAATAAATACCTCCCTTGTATTTTATGGGATTTTTCAAAGCTGGTAACCTTTATAAAGGTGATTTCTGATTAGTGGTAATGGCAGTGGTAGTTGACGCCATTATAGTATTTCTGATAAAATTGCTAGTGACTCATGTTTATGTACATGCAAACTATATGTGTCACTGTCACGTGTGGTAAGAAATACTATAATTTCGTCTGCTACCACTGCCATTACCTACCATTTCCACCAATCAGAACGCACCTTTAGCGTACTTTGCACAAACATACTTAAGAGTTTTGTTGCATTTTTCTAGAAAACAACGTGGTTATTACATAACATAAAACACTTCCTATGCTTCTGAAGGACATATCTCGGCAATGGTCAAGTTTTAACTGCATGCTATTGTTTTACTTTTTATAGTTTTTATAAATCATGTTTTTAAATACATAGGTACCTGGGACGCGGAATGCATCACCCAGCACTTTAAAATTTAAAAATGCAAAACATGCAAAACATATGTGTAAAAGACGTTTTCCATTTTGGTAAAATAAATTGAGTGAAAATAAATAATACAACTTTCCATATAGAACAATCTCTAAAATGCAACAGTTCAAATTTTAGGCGCGCCTCCTCTCCTAGCATTACCCCACCACAAGTTTGTATTTTCAGTATGTGCCGATGTCCCGTTTTTTATGGTACGCGTAGAATCTTGCCGGTCAGCGTTTGCAGACTTTTACCCAATAAAATTAAACGATATACAACCAAATACATTAAAAATCGGTTAATAAAGCGTTTCCAAAGTGATTTCTGGTCGCGATATAGTGATAAAACGCTTTGTGCTTGTACCAGATTTCGAAATGCTTGGCGCTGTCAGCGACGTCGAAATGTTCTTCTAGACAAAAGGTAAGTCGTTATTATTGATTTCAAAGTAGTGTATCGTGTATATCATTATATAATACAGTTGAGATGGCGTTTATTATGATTTAGGCAGATTTGGCTTGCTATTTAGTGGGTATTTTGCGGTTATTTGAGGGTTATTTGGACGCGCATGCGCGACGTCTGCAGTTCGGTTCGTCGCGGATTTGCTAAACAAAGGCTGATTCTAACCTGCATTTCGCGTTTCTCGGTAACTGACCGACAGTTTTTCCGAATTTGGGTTGTGTTATGTATGGTGTGCATTTTTGAATTAATAGCTGTATTTTTACAGATATGTAATATTATATTATTTATGTTATAAATTATAAATCAAAGTCAATTTTATCTCAAACCGATTTTGGTTGACCATATTGTGAAAGATTTTGATACTGTCTCAGTTTTCAGCATATATTAAACAAGAATGAGAATGAGGCAAAATTGTTTTCTGAACGGTGCAGTGCTTTAATAGAAGCAGCACCGACTCCAGCTGTTAGGTAGAACCTATAAAGTCAAGCAGTAGACCAACATTATCTGAAAATTTTTCTTTCTTGATTCATGGCATTATCTCATTATAGAACAAGAACAGTAATATCAAGTCACAAAACTTGTTAGGAGAAATTCCCTGCATTTAAGCATAGGTTTTTAAGACAGATTTTCTCAAAAAAGGAATATTCCGTATTTCTGCCGTCAGATTGAGATTCCACGGATTCTATGGTAAAAGGATACCAAAAAGAGTTCTCACTTTTTGTTGGTCAGGACAGTCAGTTAGCTTAGATTACCTATTGTACTTTTCACAAATTAAGAACTTGGAAATGTGAAATGCTCTAATATATAGAGTTATATCTAAGTGTAGTATGTAAATCTGTAAAATTAACCTTATTCTTTACTTTAAACCCGTTGGGATATGGGTCAATGTGTATTATATATCGATCAATCTCAAATTTCACAGGAATTAAGTATAGATATATAGGAACAAAATGAGAGGGCCCATATCAAAATACAAGTTGGCCCAATAATGTGCTCAAAATCGAGAATAATATATAAGTGTAATTTAATAAAACAAAAAAATATTTTTTTTTATTTTTTTGTTTACTACAATAAATTTACATGACAGATATTTACTTAAAAAATAATCAATTAACTTTTGAGTCTAGGTATCAGATTATTACACAAATTAAAGTAAAAGTACCTAATTTGTCAAAAGTACAATAATCTAATATATGATAAGGGTGTGCATTCTGAACTGGAAGTATAATATATATTAAAACTTCTGTAGCGTTCTTCACAGTTCTTTATTAAATATTCGTTAGTAACGACAACTAACGAATATTTTATAAAGAACTGTGAAGAACGCTACAGAAGTTTTAATATACAATGATCTAAGCTTCCTGTAGAATGTTATCTGTAGGTAGAACTTACAAATTGGGTCTAGTTTTTGAGAAACGCTGACCTGAAAACTGCCAAAAACTGGACCTCATTTTTGTTTTCAGATTCAGATTGTATAAAAAAAGAATATACCAGAAACATATTTCACTTCTCCGATTTTGTTCTAAAACCTAGATTCAAAAGTTAATGGGGTAATTTTTTACATAAAGCTAATAACTGTGGTATATAGATATATTATGGCAAAACAAAATAATAACGTATTTTTATTCTTTATTATTATTATATTATGTATTATTTAAATATTATTGAACAAATTGAGAGGGTGAATAGTTTTATTTATATTACAAAAATAAAGACTACCCTACACTGTATAATATACTAATCATTTAAACTTGAATCAAACTATCTATAACAACTTTGTTTCTGAAAAATCAAGCTACATCTCTATAAAAAAATCATTAAAATCGGATTATTGATTAGGGAGAAAACCAACTAATCTAGTGATGCCACTTGACAAAATAATTGTTTGAGAAAATAAATAAAAACATCTGATGCGGCCAGGCACATGACTATCATGCTATATATATAAAATTAATAGGTTAGCTGCACGAGATTCTATTTAATCGAAATCAGTCGTGTCTGCATTAAAATACAACTAGTTAGCCAGGATTTGACAGACATTTTGATTCTATTGACAGTATTGTAATTTTATACATATTATGATAAAGTCATGTGTCTGGCCACATCAGATTTTTTTTGCGTTAGTTAGGTAAACGAGAAATGTTAGTATCAAATTTAATGCCCTTGCAAGTATGTAAATACTGCAACTATCGTTATCTTATAATTCGACTATACCAGTGGTTCCCAAACTTTTCCGAGTCGCGGCGCCCTTTTTAATTAAAATACTTCCATGGCGCCCTACTCTAAGTAAAAGGATGGCTACTAATGGATGGTTACTAAGAGATAACAATAAAAAACTCGTGTTTCTTTATTATTTTTAAAACTTTATTAATATTAAATTTAATTAGTATTTATTTATAATTAATGTGATGGACGAGCCTGCTAAGCACTGCAAATTTTTTCAAATCGTGGAGATAAACTGAACACGGCCACCATCATTTCCGTTTCCAAGTCTATACTTGCTTTTTACTACCGCGGCTGCCGAAAACCCTGATGCTTCGCACAAATATGTAGTCTAAAATCCGCTGAGCCTTATCATGTAGAAGGGGATATTAATCGTTTATTGAAATCCAAAACTCTTTCAATACCACGCTGCCAAATTTTGTTTTCAAACTGCTATCACAAGATAAGATTCTGTTCTCCTGCTGAAGTAAATTCAGACGGAACTAGTGTTAAATGGATTATTAATACACGCAAACTTATCGAACTTTTATTTAACACATTTTTCTACGCAGATAATTAGCTGTGATAAGTGCTCCTCAAACATGGTTTTTATATCTTGAGAACGATCATAATCATTTGACGTCAAAAATTGTTGTAATATTAGGAAACAATCTTTATCTGCATCTTTATTCAATTTTCTTCTCCATACTTTTTTATACATACGTTTTTTTTATAGAAGCTTTCTGTTGATTTCAAAGGGCGCATGTTGCTGCAGAGAGACATTAAGGAAATCCAGCTTTTCAAAAATATTGTTTAAATATTCCAGTTTTATTAAAAAATCAGCACTAGCAAAATATTCTTCAACTTTGCATCCCTCTTCTTTAAGGGAAATAAAAATGTCTGGCTGCAATTCAAAGGTACTTAAACATTACCTCGAGAGAGCCATCCTGCACTGCTATATTATAACGTAAAGATGAGTGTTCGACTCCCCATATCCACAGTTTTTTTAAACCTTTCTTTCAATGGACGATAACACATTGAAGCACCTGATTCAGTGGAGGACCCAGATGCTTTGACGCAAGCACTTCTCTATGAATAATAGTGTGTATCGAAAAAGCGTTATTTTGGAAATTCAAAATTTTAAGTTGATAAAAAGTTATCTCTATGGAACCACATATACCACAAAAAAATTGGCCCACTTGAAAAATATTTAGGTCTCCCGCAGGAGGCCTAAAGTTTGTATTTTCTTTAAAAACTCGAATTTGTTCATATTTTTTTAATGAAAGATTACGAGATTATTCTTCCTCAAAGCCCACATGGATGCACATAATAAAATATTTAATGATCAATAAACTTTTATCAACATTTAAACATGTTTTTTAAATTATAAGAAAATGGTCATTTTTCTAAAAGTTCCATGAATCTAAATAAACTGCAGGCGATCTAAATCTTATTGTTGAACTTTTTCTACTTGAAAAAGCAAAATCACTTAATCTTTCAATAAAAAAAAAAACGAGTTTTTAAAGAAAATTATAATATTTAGGCCTCTTGCGGGAGACCTAAATATATTTCAAGTCGGCCACTTTTCTTTGTGGTATATGTAGGTCCATAGGAGAACTCTTTATCAGCTTGAAATTTTGAATTTCGAAAAAAAGGAAACGTTTTTTTGATACACACTCATGAATAATGCAATGGGTCCGCAGTGCATTTGGTGATTTGCTTCGAATAAGCACCTGTAGACACCAACATATTTAGGACAATTCAAATTGTTTTCAGATATGAATCTCGAACAGGTCCTGAGCCTTCGCTGCTGCAGTGATATTTTACAAAACAGAAGATCTTTAATATTATTAAATACATCTATGAACCGTAGATAGCATACCAAATTAGCATCTTTATTATTATCCGTAGCCTCATCTACCTGCAATCCAAATTCAACTCCTTTATTTTGTTCAATTAATTGATCTTTGATATTTATATTCCGCCATTTGATGTATTCTTTGACTAATTGTATTATTAACTTATTAGTTATTAGACAAAGGCACTTGGAATTATGAAACTTTTACAATATTTCGCGGCGCCCTTGTGTAGACGCCGCGGCTCCCCGGGGCGCCGCCGCGCACAGTTTGGGAATCACTGGACTATACAATTTACCAAACCCAAAGTTATCATCTCACCATAAATGTTTAGCATGTCAAGTTTCATGAATTTCTTTGCACATGGTTGATCATTCCTAATTTGCCTTTCATACATCCACCGAAAAGCCCGGGACACACCTGTCATACACCCCTCCGATCCGACTACGATCACACAGTCGGACGAGGTGGGAGTGGCCGGTCACGTGCCGGAAAAGTGTGAACTAGCGCGTTCGGCGTCCACTGCCATTTCCCTCTCAGTCGCTCGTCCGACTGTATGGGACGCTCGTCCGACTGCATGATCGTAGTCGGATCGGAGGGGTGTATGTCAGGTCTGCCCCGGCGTAAAAGCGTTCTAAATCGTAACTTCGGAACTCCTTAATTACACCATCCTAAGAGACAGAAAAATCCTGCATAAATACAGGTAGAGTCGCTTCTTAATAATCACCGTTGTTTGGAATATTTTAATTGCTATCTGCAGGCGCCCGCGCTGCGACCTGCTTGCAAAAAGTTTATCAAATAACAATAACAATTCTCTCGCACCGAGTCCATTGTGCAGCGGAACGGATTAAAACGGTAAATCCGACGAAATCCTTATAGCCCAGACAGTTCCAGTTTCGAATTTAATCAGGACGCTTCCACCTCCGACCGCCCTACACCCCGCACCCTCATCCACACTTCTCCGGGTTTTATGAAAAACGAAGCCGGGGAGCCGCTCCCGAGCGCCGGCCGCCACTCCTGCTTCGCAATTAACGTTAATTAACATATCAAAGAAAATTTGGAGAAAACGTCGCGAGCACTCGCTAAACAAACTGATGAAAGGGGGGGTTTTAGGGGTATTGTTGGGGAATTGTTATTTTCTTTTCGGGGGAACATCTGTCCGTTAATATTTGGCACGGCGCGGCTTAAGGATATGACAGGAACAGAAGGGAAACTGTTGGAAACCAAAACATGCCCGAGATTCGGGTTCTGTTCTGCTGACATTAACAGAGTTAGTTTTGAGTTTTGAGATTTAAAAGCAGTTAGAATTTAAAAAATGTATTGTGGTGGTCAGTTTTTATTGTTATAGTTACTAGTGATTGCACTGTACAAAGGAAGGAATGTAGTTTAACAGATGTAGTTAAACTAAACATAATGTGTTTAAATTGGTACGTAGGCTTTCACGGCCAGAATAATTTGCAAAAAACGGTGGGTTTTTAATAGAACATGTATACACTGTGAAAACATGAATGTACTGTAAAGAACAGAATGCAATGTTTGTAAGGCATACATAGTATATTTTTAAACGAGCACATTTCACGACCATAAAGATTACTGTATCATGCGAGTGAATAATAGCTATTTTATGCGAGTTAAATACGACGTTGTATTTACGACTTATTACGTTTATTACAATTTATATGTGACTGACTTCGAAGAAAGGGGCCTTACGACTAAATTATCGATTTTGGGTTATGGTGGATTCCGAATGCTGGAATCTATACTTTAACATGCCATTAATCCGAGACTAATCGGCTAAAATTTTGCGAAGTTGTAGACCCTTGAACGAAACAAATTTTTCACGGTAGGAATCAGTAAACCTGCGTCTTAGTCGGAAAATCACGTAATAGGGTATTTGACTATTGTTGGAAAACCATCTTAGTGTGCTTATTCCTTCACTCTACATTGCAAATACATTACTTTTCGAAACTATTTCTTCAATATTTCATAAAAATCAGCGTTAAAAATTGAATCACATAAAGTCCCGCCAAAACGATACTTTCTGTTGTGTGACGTCACACGATAGTAGATGTCAACTCGGCCCATATGGTGTGTCAGCATCGGCATCGTCGCCGTTTGGTAATTGTGTTGTATGATATGTTGTTTTCACAATTTCTACATAAAAATGGGTAATAAATGGTGTATAGATCCACAATGCAGAAATATGTCAATAAAAACTCCGGATAAACTATTTGTAGCTGTTCCGCAAGATTTGAAACTGCGAAGAAAGTGGTTGGCTCGTAGAAATCCAAATGAAATAAATAACGGCCAATACAAGTGTTTTTTGTTGTGAAGATTGCTTCGACATAAGTAAAACTGACTAGAATAAGTTATCTATCGTATTTTCGAACCAGGTATTATCTGATCTGACAGCTTAAGGTTAGGGCTAACATAACCTACAAACGTATGCTTACATGGCACTTTAGTGCCATTTTAGTGCTGTTAAATTCAACGGGAGAAGCATAAGGGCGCGTTCATATAATTGGGTAGGGTACGGTGAGAGTGACGCGCTGCATAATACGCGGACTACCGTCATACGGCGTTTATCTGCATATAGGAGAGAGACAGCCGACACAGGTTATCTAAGCATTGCTCTCCCCATACCCTACCCTGACAAACCGATCGCACTCTAAGCGTACTAACGAATGACGTCACTGGAGAGTGAGCCAATTACAGAGCGTTTTCAATCACTTCAAAGGACGTGAATAAAATTCAATTTTAATTTTGGTTTTTAATAGAAATAAAGCATATTTGTTTTGTAAAGTAATAACAAATAGTTTTCTTAAACTGTAATCTCTTAGTATGACTATAATACAAGCCATATTTTTTAATATAGTCAAATACCCTATTCTTAGTGGCGTTCTAAGATAATTTATTCATTGAAAACAAAAAGCAATGATTCTAAATGAAGACATATACTGTATACGTATATATAAGGAGAAACGTAATTTGTCGGACAATTCCGTCATACGAAGAAGCCACCGTAGACACAGTACGGTATAGCCAAGGAGCAAGATGGACACTCAATGGAAAAACACTCAAATGCAGACCATAAACGGGGTGACCAATGTCGCCAATTATCTGCCCTCTATTCTCGTCTTTTCTAAAATGGTTTTTCAAATTATACATAAAGTTATCAGATTGCTAAAGATAAAGTCTCACTGAGATCTCTTTTCAGAATGTTTGTATAACTAAGTTTAGAATCATCATAAATTAAACTATTATAACCAAAATCAAACTAGTTATAAAAGTTTAGGAAGTGCATATATGGGCGGGTTGGCTGCCAAGTGGTGTAAGTCCTTAGTGTTCCCGTAAGTATTCCCGTAAAATTGTATTCAATATTTTTAATATTGCATTATTCTTGAGATTGATTCTTGCTTTTTCATCAAATATCCAAAAGATAATTTTGTCTTCAAGGATGTTTTCAAGTTTTTTGAAGCTCCATTTATTTAGCAATCTACCCTTATAATGTCGTATTGAATGTTGTTTTAATATTGTTTTGAAAGTAGTGAACACTTCATACGCGTTTACTCAAAATTAAAATTTTATTTTCTACACTACTATAAAATAATGTAATCCAGGCAGTAATTTTATAATCCATATACATAGTTTTGCTTAAAATATATGATACTTTCTTAGGTGTGCCCTAACGTAGTAGTTGAACGTTCTCAATCGTAATGGGTAAATATAGGTATAACATTAGGTGGAGGCGCCGGAAAATTAACATGATTGTATTGTGAACAGACTAGATGTTGAAATATCAAACTAGTTGCACATGTTTAACTTTTTGATTAAGGATTTAACAATCCTAGTGAATCTAAAACAAATACATGTTTCGTGGATTTTAGGTCGCCATTTTACTATTTCGCTAGCTTTGTAACTTTAATTCTCTCGTCCATAGTGCGCATCATAAAATATTCAATCACCTTTCAATAATTCTGTTAAATTTGTTTTCTTATTTATACAATCTATGTTTCTTTCATGCTTGGTACTACAAAAGCAATTAGGGCGCCGAATGGAGCGAATTGTACAGTCCATTAGGAGAAATTCCTGTTTGGGGACGTTCGAGACCCATTTGGGACGATTAATTTTTCACTGTTGCATTTCCGCATAACAGTAAATGTGCACGTTTACGTCGCCATTACACATCCGGTTCTCCGCCATTTAATCTAAGTACGACCAAAACTGTATATTAATTTACATTGATCACTGACCAAGCTCATCGTGTAACATGGCCATTGCCAAGTGCTTCAATTAGGAAATAAGGAGCTGGTTTATGGTTAAATAGCGCTTCGTATACTGGTGAGGGTATTTGTAATTTTAACCCATATCAAAAATGGATTTCTATACAGTGGGACGTTGGATTTTATGGGCACTTTTCTTATTATTAGAGATAAAAACATAATAGATATAGAGATATACAGGGCGTCCCACTTTTTCCCCCCAAACCTTTCAACAAAACAAAAAAGAAGAAAATACATATCAAACGAGAAAAAAACATCATCAATACCCAATACAACAACAGAACAGTAAAGAAAATTTTAGTAAAAACATAAACAATTAAGAAAAAAATGAATAAACAAAGGAAGAAGTAAATAAATTAATAGGAAGCAGTTTAATGAGTTGTTTCTCTAGAAAGTAAATGTTATTTTGAGTAAAAAGTTTCAGATGGGCTTATTGGTTTCATTGATTTCTACAGAAGTTAGAGCCATTTATAAATACAGTTTTGTTAATAGTTCAAACTTATGTAACTTTTTACGGAGTTAAAAAAAAACAGATAAGTCCATATGATTTTTTTTACATTTACTTTTCTTTTGACATTTACTATCTAATAATAAAGATTTGCGGCAAAAGACACCTGTATATAGTTACATATAGACAGGGCCGGCGGGAGGCGTGTGCGCCAAGTGTTCAGGGAACACAGGCGCCGTAATAAAAGGGCGCTAAAGGTTAGATTTTTCAATGCCAGTTTAAACCATAACCTGAGTTCAAATATACAAAATCGGCATATACAAGTGGCGCCTGGGCTAAGAGCAATAGAAACTTGTTCAAATTTAAAAATGACGTAAATGGACTAGGAAAAATAGAATAGTTAGGGCAATTTTTTCAGTTGAAAAGGCGATTGCACAGTCAAATAAAATTGACAAACTACTAGAGATATTTAACAAATTAAAGCAGGATGTGTTCCTTATATTCTCCACGGATTGAGGTACATAGAGGAAACAAATTCTTATTGTGATTTTTCAAAAATTCCAAACTCCTAGTTGTGGGTTATTCCGCAGTAACGTGTCACACCCGTCACACCCATTTAACGACTATATAAAAGCAATGGGGGCTTTTAATATAATTTTGATGCAACATTATAACAAAAAGACGAGTCATCTTTTAGAATTGTTGTAGATAGATGTTCAAACTGATAAGTTTTATGAATAAACCTTTTTAAATAGCCGTGACGGTCGTAAGTTACATTTGAATTTCTGAAATAATTCTAAGTATTTAACCCAGTATTCATTTGTAGATAATGTTGTTGAGGAAATTTTGATTTATCAACAATTATTGCGCCTTAAAGACACCATTGACACACACACAAAACAGAAAAAATATTAATATTTTTTTGTTTGTCCGGTTATGGCTTCATAGATATCGTTTTCTTCAATTATCGTAAGAATTAAAATGTTTCGTAAATTGTTAACGTTTAGATGATGCTTTTGTGATCAAACAGCTCGCAAATCACCTTTACAATAACGTGTTTAAACGATTACTTACCAATAACCCTGTATAATAGAACAAGCCGTATCGGATCCTATTCGGACGCTATTCCATATGACTCCCCATCGTGCAAGGAGTCTTATCCGCCATCGATCCCCCATTGCCCCCCCTAGCGTGGTTGGACGGTAACTTTCCCCGGTCGCGTGCCTTACTAATTTTAATTTGTTTTCATTGTTATTTATTGCGTTTAATGTTCTAAAAATGGTCTAATATAGAAGCTTCTAAACTGGTTTAATTAAAATGTGAAGACATATCACAACGGTGTAATATCTCTAATTCCATCGTTTAGTTTCCGACAACAATTATACAAATTAAACCATTACAAATAAACAAATATTCAAATGATAACCGTGTTCTACCCAATATACTGCTACGTACGTCTATGATCAATATCTACTTCTTAAAACTCGTATGTCTATGACGAAGTCAGTCGAAAACAAAAAAAACAGTTGTGCCTTGCACGAATTCTGCGTGCTCAACTGGCTGTCGCGATTTCTGATTGGCGGAGACCTTTTGCGTTGTGAGTCGTGACCGGTAGATTTTTGTTGTGATCGTGTTAAATCTTCTCCTCGAATTATCACAATTTTCGGTGGTAAAAAGACCCTAATATTTCGTGTAAGTGTGCTAATTGTGTCCTGATAGACCTACCGGTTAGTGATTGCCAGTTGCTGAGGATTATTACCCAATATTCTGGCTATTCAAGGCTTTGGAATTCGTTGACACGGAGCTGATCCAAGACATCGGGCAGGTAGGATTTGTTGCTTGTGTCCCGCATGGTTATGTGTTTCATGACTCATAGTCATTAGGTATATTAATAATATGCAGTGAAATTTAAATACATATGTATAACTGGAACGGACGCGACATGGTAAATAAGTGAGGAAAGTCCATTTGGTATGCAACCCACAGTGATGTGGTGTAGCCATCTCTTTCTATCTTATACGGTGCATAGCCGTAAAGCGCGCATCCCTTCCAGTTTGATTAGACTTCTTCGGGTATATGTCTGTTTATGAACATTACAGATATAATTAGCAATCGGTTTGTATGTTGGGAAACGCCGCAAATAAAATATTTTTTTATTAATTTGTCATATAATAAGTTGTGTTCGTAATTTCTCTGAAAAGTGTAGGCCGCAGATGTCCCTGCTACTTAAAACGCGTGTTTGAACTTTGTGGTTTTCTTTGACGATAGTTTTAGCTTGAAATAACTTTTGTAGATTTTAGCGGTTGTGATTTTAGCAATTTTAGCGAATTTGTAGTACCATTCCTGACTAATAAGTGATTAGATTGATCTAGTATGTGTATGGTCGTTATATTATTTATTGATGCATGTTAAATAATTACTATGAATTTCATCAACATTCTACAATTATTTTTTGAGTTGTGGTTTTTTAACTGCCTTTAGTGCAATTTAAATTTCCTTTCTCGTACTTCAAAAAACAGTACCTGCCTAACGAGTGATTGGCTTGAATTGGCTCGATCATATAATAAATAATTATTGTTAATTTATTGTTAACATCAGCCATTAATTTTTAAGTTGTTTTTATTAGGTATATTATTTATTAATGCATATTAAAATTATATTTTAGAAATTGTCCATTATGGCCATTGTAACCATTGCATTTAGGGTTAGAAAATGTATTAATATAATGCAAAATGTAAAAATTAATAGACATATGGATAGATAACTTTAGTCATGTAGGTATTTGTGAAGTACAGTTACATACTACTTTATATAATTAGAAAATACAATTTGTTCGTAGCATGTTGTTGGCGCTTTTCAGCCATATAACGTAAAAACGGTTACTCGTGTGAAGAACCTTTATTGTAGAAAATTAAAAGATCTATCAATCTCAATCTAACCTTCATTGTCGCCGGACCAATAGAATGCAACATAATGTCACACACGCGATTTCACCCATCTTTCAAAATAATTCCAATGTCACCTTTTTCGTACAAGTAACCAAATACGAAAAGCATCACCTACATATAAGGATTGGATTAAAAGGATCATCATATTTTATTATAAAACAGCCAATAAACATGCAGGCAAAAGTTGGTCATTTTATATATAATATGTTTGTCAGAAGAATAAAAGTGTTTTATGTAAATACGTCACTTGTTTCTATGGGATTTTAAAACTAGTTGAAAAACAAGGTGGGTATTACATATGAGACCTTCTGATGAACATAGGTATCTTGGAAATGGACAAGTTTTAACTGCATGTTCTTGGTGTTTGTTATTAATAAATTCTACAAATTTCTATATTTGGAAGATGCCCTAGAAGATGAAAAACGATTGATTACGAACGCCGTACAATTCATAAAACCATTATTTATATTATTATTAGAACCACCGTATAACCTAAGAATCCATATTCATTATACAAAACTCCGCTTAATCGTCTTACCCAACAGTATTTCCTCTTCGCATGGAAAGGACAAGGACAAGACACGTAAGTGGTTCGGAGTTTGTTAAATTGTCCCTTACGGCCGTATTGCACTTAATATAAATCGGATCGGTTGGTCAGTAATGCGATGGAGCAGTTAGTTGAGGAGAAGGGCGGAGTAAGCAGTGGCGAATCGCCTCCTGTCCTAATGCAAATGTTAAATAAATCCGTACCAGTAAATCCCCGAGGTCCTTGCGGTCCTGGCGAGCCTGGCGGACCGGGAGGTCCTGGTGGACCAGATGCTAAACTGGACAGCTTGATTGCGGTACTCAATGCGGACACCTGGGGAGAACGGAATCACTATTTCAGAAAAGTAGGTTGATAGTCGTAGTGTTTGTAGTGTTTATACATAAGTCGATATTCTTTATGTACAGTCCTTATTTTTTAACCTTTAATTTTTGTCTACAGAACCTTTGTTCTTTTATACACATTTTTTTGGTCCGAATTTGAAGGTTTTGCAAATAAGCCTTCATTTCTGGAATTCTGTCGAAATGGTTAAGTAATAAATTAAAGATGAGGAAATTCTGAATAATTTATGACTATGACATTTTTTGTACAATCCATAGTTTAGCTGCATGAGCAAATTCTATTTCATCGAGATCGGTCGTACTGCATTAAAACTAGTAGCCAGGATGTGTCAGATATTTGATTCTAATGACAGTAGGTAGTCATCCGGTATTTTTTTTTTGAGAATACCTACTGTCAATATAAGCTGCGTTCGGATATTGTACACCGTAAGAGCGCGTTCGGATAATCGGATAGGGTACGGTGAGAGTGACTAACGTCATACGGCGTTTATCTGCATATAAGAGAGAGACAGCCGACCCAGGTTATCTCAGCATTGCTCGCCCCATACCCTACCCTGACAAACCGTACGCGCTCTTACACTTTTTACACCCAATAACACGTAAGTGTCATTTGGACGGTGTACTCGGGAGTCAACGGAGTACAATATCCGAACGCAGCTTTAATCAACATATCTGTCTACTTCTCCTAGTTTTATTTTAATGCAGACATAGCCAATCTCGAGCAAATAGAATCGCATTCAGCTAAACTATTAATTTTATATATAGTATGATAAAGTCATGTGCCTGGCCACAACAGATCTTTTGATTCTAATGACAGTAGGTGTGTCAAACGCTAATGTTTTGACAACAACTTCTGCCAATATAAGCTGCGTTCGGATATTGTATTACACTGTTTACACCCAATAACATGTAAGTGTCATTTGGACGGTGTACCCGGTGTCAACGGAGTACAATATCCGATCGCAGCTTTAATCGACATATCTGTCTAGTTCTACTAGTTTTATTTTAATGCAGACATGGCCGATCTCGATCAAATAGAATCTGATGCAGCTAAACAATTAATTTTATACATAGTATGATAAAGTCATGTGCCTGGCCACATCAGATTTTTTATCTTTATGTGAGGTGTCAATATTGATTGGTTTTTAGATGAACTTGATAGAAAAGTGACATTTTTTACAATAGACTCACTCCTTTGTTACATTGGAGGAAAATAAATGACATTATCATAGTTATTCTGATATGTCTTATAGCTCACTCTTTTGAACCATCCAAATATACTCACACTGTACACCTGAGAAATTCATAATTTTTGAAGATGTTCCTTTTTCTAATGGTATATTGATAAACTATACATAAGTCTTCATAGTTTATTGTTTGGACTAGACGGGACTACAGCAAACGAATAGTCGCCAATATGATGCATGCAACTTCATTCGTTTTTGTAATAGACTACATCTGGTCAGTATGTTAATTTTTTATCTTTAAATGAGTTGTCAATATTTTTTTTACACATATTGACATTTTGACCCCTTTAAAAAGGTTAAATTTCTATTGGTAGACCAAAATGAAATCTAAACCTTAAACTTTAAGCTATGAAGAGGAAAGTCGTGTGAAGGCCAAAATTGGCACGTGTTGTTTAAGGTTAAAGCTGTCATGTCAGCATACCTTAAATGCTACATCGCATTATTTTTATGAGGGACCGCTCAAAGAATGCTGGTTTGAAATATGGAAGATTCACGGGCCTATGTTCAATTTCATTGTATTACACGCGAACATAGTCAGCATTTAATGAATAGAACAAACAGCAATTAATATCTGAAAAACTACTGAAGAGCGGTAAATACGCAGACTTTTCATGATTATAAATGACTTCTGCGAGTTTGTAATTAATCAATTTTTTTAAGATTACACACAAACAGTAAAACTACACATTATTATGCACATATGTTCCATTCCATAGAAGACTGTTAAAAGTTTATTTCGGTCTACTTGCAGAAGGCTATCACGCATTATAATTATTCAGGGGAAATATAATATATCGGTCCGACAATTTAAGTATTCTCACCGACAAATTATGCACGACATAATATGTACTCAGCTCAACAAATTAGAGATTCTTAACGACAGTTCAATTAACCAGCTCGACAGATTTTGTAATTTTACTTTTTTTGCTGTTTGCAGAAAGTAATAACCGTTCTTATGTTTTTATTTTTGAGTTTTACTTATTTAATTTGCCTTTTAAATTAACAACCAATTAAATTAAAAATATTGTAAATATATTTTTTTTTTGGTACAGAAAAGCTTCCGACTAATTGTACATTATACCTTGATTGCATAAAATATGCAATAATAATATAGGACTTGTATGACGAAATTTTATTAAAAGAATATGGGGAACCAAACGAATTAAAAAATTGAAAATTTCTAGATTAGTGTTGTTGGATTCGAGCAATTTAGCTAATGGAACTGCCTGTATTTGAATGCATTTTTGAAATTGTCCTTTAATGTTAGGTCATTTATAATATGAAGTGTAGCACTTTCCTATAATTATAGGAAAATTAAAAACGAAATCTGTGTAATTTTTGAGTAGTTATTTCTTACATGTTCTAAAAATTTTTTTACATAAATTAACGCCTGCACTGTTTATTTTATTAACACGTCTAATTTGTTCCTTTATACCCATACTATTTCTGTGAAAGAGTCAAGTCTTTGAGAAAATCATAGATGAAGAAAACCAAAAATAAAAAAAAAAATTTTGTCATTTCGTCACTTCTTTCTAAAAAAAAACAGAATTCAGAACTTCTGCTTTGAGATTCAGATTCTATGGGTAAAGCCTAAATTTCGCAGGAGTGAATGAATATAGAACAAATTGAGACGGCCCTAAATAACAAATGTTGCAGTTCAAAAATAAGTTCACCGTAATTGGCATGTTCTTATAGTAAGAAATGTTACAGGGTATTCTAAGTATACGATCAAACTTGAACTGAAAAAAGTATCTACTAACAGGTGACACAAAGTTTGCAACCGACAAAGATTTTAGTTTAAAGATCATATCAATCAAACAAGCACTTGCCTACAAATTTTCGATTTCACATTGTATTTGGTTGTTATATATTATTTCTACCTCGAATGTTGAATGTGATCGATTTTCAGTTTCTTAATAAAATTATTTAATACATCAGTGGTTTAGCTATACAGTGAGCCCACGAAAGTACGCACCATATGGAAAAAATTTTTATTGTGTATTTCTCAGAAAATTTTATTCTTTATGAAAGTTGGCGGCTCATATGAAACCAAAACTGCAACCATCAAATATGTAAATTTCCGTGCCATATACCGAGCGATTCAGAATATATGAATTTGTGATAAGAGTAAAGTACCTTTATTTTCATTATTATCGATAAACTTTATTTAGAAATGTTGTTTAGAAGTAAAAATTATATTCAAATATAAAGTCAGAGCCACCTACCTTGAAAAAAAAATATTTTCGGTTTTTTCCTTAATTATTACTCTTGTGACTAATATTAGTAAATGCCAATGGTACTAATAGGTTCTTTTTAATCTATTTTTTTGAAATTTGAATACATTTTTTATATTTTTTGTTATTTTGGTATGATAACTAATGTTTATTTAGAACTAGCACAAAATTACTCATTTTCTTGGTGCGAAGTTGATATTTCACCCTGTAGATATTAATATATCATACAATAACTAATTCAGCAGCGTGTCTTAGCTTTTATTCAGTTAATATTAATGACTGTGGATAGGTTTATAATAGTAGTTATCCATCTACAGCGAGCGATTCTCAAGTGGTGGGACGCGCGGTACTACCACTTATGAAATTTTATTTTCACTGATAATATTTCAATAAAAATAACTAAAGCATCAAACATCTATTGTTTCTTGAATTAATTATGACTGATTTGCCCGTTATTAAGTTATTAACTATTATGAATATGTTATTAATGCTAATTTATTATCTATGAACTTATTTTATTTCTACTACTTAAAATGTTGTATAGTTTCCTCTAAATGATTTATATCTCTAAATGGTCGGTGTTTGTATACGTTATTTTTTACGTAAACCCACAAAAACAAATTGAACGGGGTAAAGTCGGGGGATCTAGGTGGCCAGGATCTTGATTCCGAATTTCTGCCTATCCAGCGATGGCCAAATTTATGATTTAAAATGTTCTAGACAAAGTTTATATTGTGTATATGGGCGCACCATCAAGCAGGAACTAAATTAACGCCCGTTGAATTAACGGCAAAAAAGGTGACAACTTTCTGTTCAGGAACTGAAGATATAATTCCCCATTTATATTTTGACGAAAAAAAAAGGCCCAAATATTTGATTATTCAAAATACCGCACAGCACATTAGTCTTAAAATGGTACTGATCTCGGCATTCTATTGTAAAGTTCGGGTTTTCATGTGTCCACCACCGGCAATTTTCTGAAGAAACAGTCTCATTTGATGTAAATGTTGCCGCATTTGTCCAAAGAATATTAAAAAAAAAACTATGTTCTCTTTCATATTCACCTCAAACCAGATGGTATAGTCATACCTGATGTCGAAGTCTCTTTCTTTTAGTGTAGGCTTATAAATTTTGGTTTATAAGGGTGATACTTGTTTAGTTTTATTATTGTATGTACTTTTGATTTACTGCATTGGCTGTGTGAAGCAATTTGTCGAACAGAAGTCGTTTTATGCTCGATTACTTCTTGCAACACTGGCAAACTTGTTTCCTCATTTTGGCAACATATTTTTGTGGGGTTTCTTGAAGCTATTTTCAACAGACCCAGTCTCTTTGATTTTTCTCATTATCCTGGAAATGGTTGAATGGGCAATTTGGTTGTGTGGATGTCTTGAAAATAGCAGCAACATCTCGGTGCGGTCTATTTTCTCCATGTATTAAAAGAATTTCAACTTGTTGTTGGAGTGTAAGCATGGTTTTAAAAGTTACAGCACATAAACTAACGTAAACTGCAGTGAGTACGATTAAACGGCTAATGTCTGGATAATGCTTTTGTTTTTCATATCCACCTGTGATAGTGGTGTATGCTTATTTTAAAATTTAAACAATGTTGCATAAAGAAAATAAACTGTTTGTTTCATATTCTTTCTTTTTTGTATCATTGGGTTGCCTATACAAGAACCTATACTTAGGTGGTTATTGGTGCGTTTTGTGCTGCTGTACATAAGAAGATACATTCTTGCATAAAATAATTGATTCAAGACACAATTGATTGAGTTTTCAGTTATGTTTATTAAGATATTATCAGTGAAAATAAAATTTCATAAGTGGTAGTACCGCGCGTACCACCACTTGAGAATCGCTCGGTGTAGATGGATAACTACTATTATAAACCTATCCACAGTCAATAATATTAACTGAATAAAAGGTAAGTCACGCTCCTGAATTAGTTATTGTATGATATATTAATATCTACAGGGTGAAATATCAACTTCGCACCAAGAAAATAAGTAATTTTGCGTTAGTTCTAAATAAACATTAGTTATCATACCAAAATAACAAAAAGTATAAAAAATGTATTCAAATTTCCAAAAAATAGATTAAAAAGAACCTTTTAGTATCACTAGCATTTACTAATATTTGTCACAAAAGTAATAATTAAGAAATAAACTAAAAATATTTTTTTTCAAGGTAGGTGGCTCTGACTTCATATTTGAATATAATTTTTATTTCTAAACAACAATTCCAAATAAAGTTTATCGATAATAATGAAAATACAGGCACTTTACTCTTATCACAAATTCATATATTCTGAATCGCTTGGTATATGGCACCGAAATTAGCATATTTGACGGTTGCAATTTTGGTTTCATACGAGTCGCCAACTTTTATAAAGAATAAAATTTTCTGAGAAATACACAATAAAAATTTTTTCCATATGGTGCGGACTTTCGTGGACACACTGTATATATAAAAAAAAACAAAACTATTAAGTTATAACCAGGAAATTATTGAAGACATTTATTAAAATTGTCAATGTCTGTTAACTCCACCCAAAAAGCGTGTCTAGTGATCATATAAGCGACCTTTCTCTTATTTAATAAAGGACAACATTGACGTGTGGAAAAAGCAAAAAAAAAAACTTTTTTTTTATGTCGAAAACAAAAGACGATAGCTACTTGTTATTTCAATTGATTGAATTGATCAGTTCCTCCCAAAAAGATACTCCCATGTAGAGTAACTTAAAAATTTGTACACCCTGTGCATGCGTGTGTATTAAGTTTTGAAACCATTGGTAAAAAAAATCAAAACATGTGTTATAACAATTGGAAAAATATATTATCTTTCATTTTTGTCAAGACAGTAAAAAAAATAAAAATTATATGTTTTGTATATAAAAAAATATTTTAAGATAATTAAGAGATTTTCACTCGCTATACCTTCGCCTACTACAATCTCAAGCAGTAGCGCTAGAATTAGAAAATATTACAGTGTAACATCATAATGGACGTTGAACATGACCAATCAAGTATGTCATAAGGATATAACAAGATTACACTCATATTGCAGTTGCGGCAAAACTTGGACCTCTGAAAATCGCTAGCACATAGAAAAGATTTTCAATTGACTTACTTTTAATTACATTTAATGAAGTTCGGTACACGCTTACTCCGGCTCTAATTCCAGTTACCACTTATAAATAAGTAGCGAGCAGTTTTATTCGAGTTAACTTTGATAACTTTAAAGTTCGAGTGCATATCCGGTGGGGGAAAAGTTGTCCGGCCACTTAACAACGATAAACTCTGCGGAGGATAAGACGGAGGGCTAGATAATGCCTTTATCGCCCGGCTTACCTTTTCCTGAAGGGCTCTTAATCTGTCATGCAATCTTGACACCGTGTCGCAATTTGCATAGCAATGGCCGCGCAGGGCCGCCTGTTGGTCCCCATTTTGATCTACGCTTCCCTCCGGGCTACATGTCCTGTTGTCTCCTTGCAATTTGTAGCCATCGTTGCAAATGCAATTGTAACCACCTGGCTCGTTCACACACTTGTGCTGGCAGTCTCCATTGTTATCTAAACATTCGTCCACGTCTGAAAATAACAAACAGAGGGATAAACTATGCATTTTAATGGTTCTATTTAACTTGCTATTAAGGTAAACGCCCCAAATGCAGACAGATTAAGGAATTGTTGCTACATTTGTAACTGTAGAATTTATATTTATGTGGTGCTAAGACTATGTCAACTTTTTTTAAACAAATATTTCCTTCTAAAGTATCTGGTTATTCATTTTTATAGAAAAATGATGACACTAAGCGTAAATTTTGATTCGACATCAGACACCTCAGTGAACCTAATTGAGACAGTGATCCTAAATCAGACACTTGTGGTACATTATTCCGACAAATATAAACATTCAAGTAAATATTATGTGTTTAAATTATTGTTAAATAAGATTTATTATTAACAAATGATAAACATTTATGTTTTACCATGTTAAATGAAATACAGCATAAAATAAGTATAAACACAGTATAAAATAAGTCTTCTTCAGTCTGCTCTCTGTACCTCACCTGTATTTTAATGTTTCTTGCATCTGGAATTTTTAGTGTTCTCTTTTTCTTGTCGCAGCTTTTTATTCTGTTCCTTTTCGCTTCCTTTCTTATTTCTCTAGAATGATTTTCTTTTGTGCGCTCTTTTTTTAACAAATATTCTCTCCGAGCATCAAAGATTGTGTTACACAAGAACAGTTTCTTTTTACTTTATTTGAGTGTTTTTGGCTAGCATAATGATGTTTAATGGAGATGGGATGAGTTCAAGTGTTATCTACAAAGGTGATGTATTAATTCCAAAATCGCTACTCTCTGCTGCTAGTGTTGCATCATTTTGTCTTATTTCATCATCTCCTATGATGCATGTCGATATTAGTAACGGAATTAGGGACTATTGATGATCGTACTTCCGACACCCTGTAATAATAAGGGATTATTGATGTCCGTAATTCCGACACTCGTATCGAAATTTGGACAAAATGCGTACAATTAAGGGGTAATGCCACTCTAGATTTTTTGAAAAATCAAAAAATTTTTTTTTGCTTAAATGATGTCTTGAGATCTTAAAAATAAGGTACACTACGTTTCATATTGGAAAAGAATGTTTAAATGCTTATTTGATGAACATACGGCCAAGCGTCTAGCCGAGCGTACATGCAAAAAGTTGAGCGTGAGAGGTTACAGCCTACCTATACGCTCTTATCTTATTTGGAGGAATTACATGCGTGGTGTGAAATATAACATAAAATATTATAAAACACAAAGATTTTGTGGAAATATCCTTGGTACGTTCGTTGAACTGACACTAGCCGCACAAGGTTACAGCTGTCTGATGTAACGTGTGTTGTTCTTGATTAGTTGGTAAAAAAATAGCAGAAATAATTAGTGACATTCTTGGAGTATATCGTGATCGAAAGCAGTCGAAAGGAATCAGCAGATTTTCAAATAGAACTAATATGACAAGCATGGAATCGTTTGGAACTAGAGTCGCCTCTGCCTGATAACGTATCCACAGTCCACACTGGTAAAAAAGTAATGTCGGTTGAAGATTATTACAACTTTGAAATGGATGACGTTTAATTACCATCTTTTGAACTTTGTTGCTGTGTCTTCTGATATTTATTGTAGTGTGTAAAACGTACAAATCAAATGCGAAATTGGCCGAAAGTGGCAACTGTGACTTAGGATTTCAAATCATGGTTTCTTGTGAGTATTTTGAACAAACTTTCATTCCGATTTGCCCATTTGTTCAAAAAGGATATGAAATTAATAGCGGAATTGTCCTTGCCATGCGCATAAGAATAGGTGTAGATGTAATTGAAAAGTTTTGCGCATTCAAGGACCTTCCTCGTCAGATTTTTCACTCATTTTACGATAAAGTGGTTTTTGTGGAAAAAGAAGCATTGTCAACAAAGTATGCAGAAAGCAGCAAAAGGAGGGAGGGCTAAAAGTCAATTGAAAATAGTAAAAAAAAGAATGGCGTAACTGTCTCGGACTATGGAACATAGATAAAACATAGCTTTTCTTCTCTGTATAATTGCTAGCGCTTATCAGCTGGAGAAATAGTAATAATAATAATTGGCAAAGTAATTGTGGATATTGCAGCAAGTATAGCTATATGTGTTGTCAATGATGCATTATCCAGCCTTATGAAGATTATGGAGGTACTATGGATGAGCATCTAGCCAAACTGCAATAATATCTGCGCGAAGGCTGACGCACGGCGCGTCATGTTTTCAGAGCCATCGCTGACCGATGCTGCAAAACAGGCCCCTCTGTCATCAAAATCAAACAGAAAGAAACAAGAGGAGAAAAATGTTAATTTAAAAAGATAATTGTATGGTCCAGGCTTCGCCGACTATAGTAAACTATAACAATTCTATACATCAAAGTTACACAATATTTTAAACGGTATTTTCTCAAAACCGCATTTTTCAAACTAGCCGGGACGATAACTTCAACTGATCTTCGTCAATTCACTTGAAATTTTATATGCAGCTTCAGAACAATATTATCTAGAGAAGTACGTACGGATTTTACGATAAGTTCGAAACTTTTTTGTTATAAACGATTTTTAACCTAATTTTGTACCTAAAAGTGATATTTTGTGTTCAAAGTGCGCCATTTTGTTTTAAAGCGGAATTTTCTAATTTCCGTACTGCTAATTATTCAGAATTTCTTCTACTTTAATTTATTATTTAACAGTTTTGCCGAAATTACAGAAATGGCGGCTCATTTGCAAAATCCTTGAAAAAGGCTTAGAGTAAACATCCAGTTCCTTTGGACCCTTTTGAGCAAAAAGAATTTCAGCTCTAAGTTTGGTCATGAAACTTCTAAATATGTTTCGTCCCGATACCTTTAGTAGTTTCTCCGGAATCGCCGCCACACACACACACATTTTCTTGTACATGGGTCAAATATGTTCAGGGGACCCAAAAAGGACATATTTTCGCTAAAATAAAAGAAGAATTTCGGCACGATTACAATACTTTATCATACTGCGTATGATAAAGTAAAAAGCCAAAGAACGTACGCACTGCTAGCAATAAATTTTAAATCTGTTTTACAATTGTTTTTTAAACGAAAAAAAGTGGAAAGCCACGCAATATTGTCGCGTTTGTCGCTTAATAGTATTCTCATAACGCTATAACTACAAGAAAAATTTGTGGATATTTCATTTCATACCTAATAGTGATTGAACCAAAAGGAAACCATAACTGTTTATTTTATTGTTTAAAATAGTGGAAATTGAACCCCCAATAGCTAGTTATTTTTCAAAATCGGAAAATCTATTTCCCCAAAATTTAGTAGAAGATTTGTTTCAGAAGTCAGTGATGTTCAAATGGAATGGCCGTCATAAAAGCACGCCAATTTTGTATACAGAAGTGCATAGACGTCTTCGATGTGTTTTGTTGCGCCGTATACGAATCCGCACTCAAAAGTTTCCTATCACGTAAGGTTCGAAAAACCTGAGGTCAAAATTGTGATTTTGGAAAGTGCCCGGTCAAATTTTCCTTTTATCAGTGTAACACACCGCAAAGCAGACTATTAAGAACGCTTATGCATTTTCAATTCACAAGATCCCATCCACAAATTTGCATTTTTTCGAAAATTTCCTGATTTAAGCCTACACAACTTAAAAAAATTTCTTTTATGTTTAAAAGTTCTGGTTGTGCGAATATGGTTCATTTTCAATCCTCACAATGCATATAAGCAATTTACTTTTTAACGAATTATTACTAAATTATACCATAAATTTCATTCATATTTGTTATTAAGTAAATTTACCACATTAATTAAAGATATTCAATAAAAAAAAAGTCCCACACAAGCTCAATAATTACCTATACACACCGGCTTCCTTCCCAGTTTTTGGTTTTCCGGACTAAATTTGTACCCATCGAAGCATGTACATATCACTCTTTGATGATATACTGTACAAACTTGTTCGCAGAACCCCATTGAGCATGGATCTTCATCTTTGTGAATGCATCTATAATATAAACACAACAGAAATATTAAAACTTTAGCTATGGTAAGTAAAGTAAACAAGTAAAGTGTATCACTATTTTATGTACATTTTATATATATATATATTTTTTCTTCCTCCTTGGCTATACCGTACTGATGAGGACTAATAGTCCGAAACACGTGTATACGGTTGCTTCTTCGATCTTCGATCTTCGTATGACGGAATTGCCCGACAAATACCTCTCTCCTATATATATACAGTGAGTCTAACGGGACGTTGGATTGTATGGTTACTTTTGTTATTATTAGAGATAGAGATAAAGTCGGTTAAATGGACAAAGTAGTGCATATTTATGTGATCTTTCGTAATCTGTTCAGAAAACAGTTGAATTCCAAACGGTGCCCAAGCAATTTTGAAAAAACCAAAAAATGTCATTTTTTATTTATGGTCATAACTTCTTTATTTGTGACCCAATCAAAAAAGCGTTTTGACAATATAAAGGCATTTTTTTGTCTCCAATTTGTATGACAGTTTAAAATTTTTTTCGCCAATGAATTCGTCAGAAACAAACGAAACTTTTGTTTTTCTTATTGACGCCATATTGGTTTTATACATGTTTGGATTCATCATTTCTTTCTGTGTAATTTGGTATGCCACATGCCATGTTTTAAATACAATAAGATAATAGAATTAACTAAAAACTGTACACTTCGAGAATTGCTGAAAATCGCATGGTGCCATGGAAGACATTTTGTGAAACAATGTGATATCTACCCATCTGTACACATCTGTTGAACAAAATTGGTGAAAACCCAGAATTTGAGAAACAAAAATTATGGTCCGATGAAACATATTTTCTAACTGTGGTATTTTTAACTGAAAGAAGACGCACTACTGGGTACTGGGCCCGCGAAAATCAGCACCGTTTTGTACCGCGCCATAATCAGGTGCGGTTTGGTTTTAATGTATGGTGCGGTATAGTGGCCAACCGATTAATCGGACCAATTTTTTATAACAAAAATTTAACTTCGGAGAGGTATCGGCAATATTGCTCTCTGAGGACGTGGAAGAAAGAATGGACGGTAAAGCGTTGGCCTTACGCTAAAGTATGAGGTTCCAAGAAGACGGAGCACCTGCACATAATGCCCGAATTGTTAGGAACTATTTAGATATAAGACGTAAACGGAGAGGAATTGGTAGGTACCTATTCAGAAGTATTATGACCACGACCACCAAGATTGCCGGATCTTACCCCTTGTGATTCTTATCTATGGAGTGACTTAAAGAACAAGTTGAATGGTGCTTATAATTATGGAAACGTTGGGAGTTACGTGACTCCGTCATCTCCGCTTGCAATTCGATTGACAGAAGAACCCTCGGTAAGGTCACCGTATGACGGAATGCTGTGAAAAATGCACCCACGAAAATGGCGAGACTTTTGAAAACGTTATTTTGTTTGTTAAAATGTTGTTACTTTTTTATGTTATGTAGTTAGTACAAATAAATACATTCCAAAGCTTTACTGTAACTTGGGCACATAATTAATCACTCAAATGTGGTTTTCATGGCACCATGCAATTTTCAGATATTAAGAAAAAACTTCAATTTTGTTGGCTTATTGTGTTCTAAATATGGCATGCGGCATACCAAATCACTCAAAAAAATTCTGAATCCAAACATGTATAAAACCAATATGGCGTCCATAAGAAAACCCATAGTTTCGTTTGTTTCTGACGAATTCATGTGGCGAAAAAAATTTTGAACTGACATAATCAAAAAATAGACAAAAAAGTGCCTTTATAATGTCAAAACGCTTTTTTGATGGGATCACAAATAAAAAAGTTATGACCATAATTAAAAAAATACATTTTTTGTTTTTTCAAAATAACTTGGAAACCAATTCAACTGTTTTCTGAACAGATTATGAAGGAGCACATAAATATGTACTACTTTGACCATTTAACCGACTTTCTATCTTTAATATTAACAAAAGTACTCATACAATCCAACGTCCCGTGAGACACATTTTCGATTTTCCACAATTTTATATAAAAGAACCTCATGCCATTTTATACATAACATAATATCCATTTATGGACCATGTAGATAATCCATTTTTCCATTACTATTGAGTATTTCCTTTTGCCGAGTGTCAATGTGGATTAAAGTGAGCAAGCACGGCGTTCGGCAAAGCTTTCCATTACCAGTCTACTAATCATCTATCTGCCAGAGGCGTCCCTATGGAAAGGGTTTCACCGGAAGCGCTGTCGATAATTGCCTTTCTACAGACGAATGAGAGAATACCTAAACACAGGAAGCACGAATGCAGTAGTACTTCGGCGTCAGGTTACCAGACGGAATATTTTAAAGACCTAGATTATTTACAGGTGCACTACTGTAGGATTAAATAGACCATGCGACTAAACGAATCATAGAATCTGCCCACTCCTGATCGCAAATGTACATAACGTGTCCAGAGGGATTCTACACTAAAAGATAAATCGAAAGTTCATACCTCATCTTCTGCAACACCCAGTAGACATTATCTATTTCTAATTCTAATTATTTATGTATCTAGTTTGTGTGCAGGTAAGGAATACGTGATCAAAGGATCAAGAAAATAAATTTAGAGCGTCAGAAACACAGTACATATACGTATATAAATTATATTCAGCACCATACTTCATGTTTGTATATTGCACAACGGGATCTCATTTTTATATGCCATGGGAATGGTCTGGATTCCGTTGCACTAAGAAGAGGCACAAATAATAAATACTTACGTGCCAGCAAGATAGACGTAGTCTTGGCAACAGTGCTTCCGCTTGCAGTCTACCCACTTGTCGTCTACTTTGCATTTATATGGTGTTGTGATGATATTTTTCGACGGACATTGATAGACGTCAGACCTGAAAAGAATATATGAGGTTGCAAGATGTATATTTTGTAGGTTACTAAATTAACATATATGCGTCTAGGTATAAAAAGAAACCAGTTTCCGTTATACTTGTGTATGGATTAATTTTTAAAAGACAAGTTTTGAGTTTCTTTTTAGATTACCCTTCATGGTAAATGTTTTAAAAGCGTTGCTGAGTAATCGGCAGAATCTAACTCAAGAAATAAATGTTAAATAAGAAAAAATAATATAAATCCCTCTTTGGTCAAAGAACGTTCTTCAAGTAAGTTCGTAATGTATTTTCTAATAATATAATCTAACAAATCAAACCTACTTACATATAACCATTTTTTATTTATTTTATTTCGATTTTGATAGTTTTCTTAACTTTTTAATGATAACATACAAAGTTTATGTATTGCCTTACATACAAACATTTTAGAGAAAAGAGAGTTGAATATATATAAGTTTTGAAACCGAGCTTGAAAAATGCATATCACGTCAGGTTGACTTGCGTTTCTAGTTGCTTCTTTTGTGGACGCCAGCACACCACTTATCGAACCGCTGTAAATGCTTCAAAAACATTGGTGAACATACTGTCAGGATTTCATATAAATATCCAAAGATTAAAGTTCACTATGAGATCCTCCTGTGGTCATATTCAGTTCCACCATGCCTACAACCTACACAATATCTCTTGAAAAGAATTCTTTTAAGTTTGTTAAAACTGTGTTATGAATATAATACATAATAAGTACAGGGTGTGCAATTTTAATGTTAACAGCATTTTATTGTGAACAGTACACCTCCAGAGTAATCAACATATATACAAAACTTTTCTTATATGAAAGGGTCACACGTGGATACGTTGCTGGTCTTATTGTAGATTGAAAAATAATCGAATAGAAAAATCTGTATTGTTATGTATTCTTGAATTGAAAATTTCATTCCATATCAATCAACTACTGAGTAGTAGCAGTAGTACTGAGTACATAATCCCTACACTTTACGAGTTACTGCTTAATCTGCCGAAAAAAACATCATTTTAAAAACAAATTTGATCTGAACTACTAGAATATTGTTGATTGACGAATAACAAATAATCTATGAAGATATTCTTTTTAAAATATACGTTCTTTTAATTTTAATAAATAAGTTACATATGTAACTTGTATTTGTACGTAGCTTATATAAAATCCTTATTTAATTTTAAATGCAAAGAGACCTTTTTATTGATTATTATCTTTCTGCATAATTAGATTCCCTATGTGGAACTGTGTTATTCACTTAATAATATAGTTTTCTACTTTGCGTTCGTTATAAACTCATAACGAAACCGCTTTCGGTGTCGTTATGAAAACACTAGATCACAAACTTTACTAACATTTAGTTTTCCAAAATTGACGATATTGACGTCAAGTGGCAAATAAGGGTGACATCTCAATCGCTATTGGCTCGCGTCAATCGCATTTGTGAATTTTACCACAACTACCAACCGTTGAATATAAAACTACTCTAAATTGTAAGATGACAACCGTAATTTTCGAAATTTATGTAATATTAATGTCGCAAAGCAGAGAAAATAGTATATAACACTCGTTTTATATAAGACGTAGTGGCGCACTCGTTCCATTTGGAAACAACAACTCGTGCGCCAATTTTTGTCTTATAAAACTTGTATTATAATATACTATTTTGTGACTAACATATCGTTATCGAAATCTTTTTCCATGAAAAATTTAGCGAATGGTAGCGAAACTATTTTATGGCTTTACAACAAAAAATCGAGAATATGACAATTGAAAATTTTAAAATATTAATTGAACTATGCGTAAAGCTTTTCTAAATGGAATATGAAAATGCTTTTGGGATAGAATGATTTGCACTGAATACGAATCCGGACTCAAAAAATGTCAAAAAACGCGAGTTTGACAAATTTCTACAAATTTATGCTAGCTGAACCCAATGAACTAGAAACTTCTCAGGGTGTCATAGTAAACGTTAAGCGTATTGAAGCATTCACCACCCCATATATTTCTTATTAACGATTTGGTTGATGTTCGTGCGCTTCCATGAGAAAGTCAACGCGAAATGCTTTTAGGATTCTATAATTTTAATTGTTTTCAGAAATTTTAAGAGATCTGTCATAATAATATGTATATAATAAATATATGGGGTGGCACTAAAGGACATACCGGACATAACGGACATACCGTAAAATGTACATCCCACCTGTATATCACAATTTTCTATACATTTTATTATTAATTCATGTTAAAGCATTTTCTTCTTAACTGATCAGTTAAGCTGGTTTCAAGTTAAATTTCAATTTCTCAACTCGTTTTAAAAACCGACAAACTATTGTATTGTTTTTTATTTAGTTGCATACTAAAGTTAAAAATGATTTGATGTTTGATAGATTTGTAAATAATAATAAACCACTTACTCTACGTTAGCAAGACCTATATCATGAAGTCCATCAAGTGAGTATCCATCAGTTGTCGACAATTCCTCTAAAGATTCCAATTCATAAGTCTCTAATTGTTTGGCTACATTTACTAAGGAAAATATCACAATAATTTCTAGATTTATCGCAAGCATCATTGTGCTAGGTGTACTCCCAAATCGTTCATTTTCAACACGTTTAAAGTCTGTAGTATAAATTTATAAAGCAACCAAATTCCGCGTTTCCATTTCACAGAAATCTCATTAATCTGGCAGCAAAGTACCGAAATACATTTCAATTAAACTGGAATCGCGTTGAATTTATGAAAAGACACCACCGTAATCCGATGAAATAATTAGTACGCGGATGAGCGTTTTCGGCGGTTGCACGGTTTTGTCACTTAACCCAATTAAAGCGAAACGTCACATATCACGGAAAACACTCGACGATTATTCGGCGGTACGCACTTCCACATCTCACCACCAGAACTGGCGCTACCGAATCGCTGTTGTTGTTTTACTGTAACATCTCTGGATCTCAACGGATTCTGTGAAGGCTGGATCATAAATAGGCGACACGAAATCGTAGATCGCTCGACATGTGTCTTTTGCTTCTACAGTAGGGTGACCAAGTTTTCAATGCTCCAAGGCGGGACGCTGAGATCCACCCCTTTAAAATGTATTTAACCTTGGAAACCTTTACAATAATTTTTCATAATATACACTGAGCGGCATAAAAAACGCAACACCTGAAATGATGACCAGTTTCAAACTGCAGTAACTTTTGAACGTATTGCTCGATTTGAATGAGTTTTTTTTTATTTGAAAGGTCCACTTTTTGTCAATATTTCTGTATGCGTGCTACCCATTTTTGCGCTCTTCCATTTCAGCAATGGTGAATAACGTTAATGCTTGTTTTCTTCCTAAAGTTTGAAGCTTGCTGTGGGGTGCACCGACAAAAGAATTTAACTTTAAACAAAAGGAGCTTGTAGTCTCGTCTGTTCTGACCACTTATGTTTTTTGTTCAGGGTTCTATTGTTGTTAACGCCAAAGTTGCAAGCTCTAAAGGATAACGCTGCTTCTTCGGCAGCGCCATCAAAAATTAAAGAAAGCCAGGGATAACGACAAAATTTAATTAAACTGTGAAAGTAATGATCAACATGTTAATAACGAGTATTGCCTCCCCTCGCTTGAATTGTATTCCTCATCCTTCTAGGCATACTTCGAATTAGGTTTTGAATCTCATTTTGGGGATCTGGTTCCACTCTTCTTCTTGCGCTATTCGGAGATCATCTAGCGTTTGTATCGCGGCACCACGGGGTCTCCCTAGCATATCCCACATGTGTTCTGTGGGGTTTAAATCAGGGCTACGTGCAGACTATTGCATTCTGCTGATATCCAAATCATCCAGGTATTGGGACACTATGCGGGCTGTATGGGAGCGTGCATTATCGTGCATGAACAAGAAGTTGTCACCAATAAATGGCCCAAAGGGAACCACGTGTTCCGCCAAAATTTTTTCACATACCGAGCCGAATTTAGATTTCCGTTGATAAAGCAAAGTTCCGTACGTGCTTCGAAGCAGATTCCTCCCCAAATCATTACAGATTCTCCCTGGTAATGTACTCTTTCAGAGAAGTTGCACTGACAATAACGCTCTCCTGCTCTTCTCCAAACTCTCTCTCGACCATCTGGAGAGTACAAGCCGAGCCTCGACTCATCTGAGAAGAGTACGTTTGCCACTCTGCATTAGCAGCGTTATCTTTAAGATCTTGTAACTTTGACGTTAACAACCATAGAAACTTGAAGAAAAAACATAAATGATCAGAACAGACGAGACTACAAGCTCCTTTTGTTTAAAGTTAAATTCTTTTGTCGGTGCACCCCACAACAAGCTTCAAACTGTAGGAATAAAACAAGCCTTAACGTTATTCACCATTGCTAAAATGGAAGAGCGCAAAAATGGGTAGCACACATACAGAAATATTGGCAAACAGTGGACCTTTCAAATAAAAAAAACCTCATTCAAATCGAGCAATACGTTCATAAGTTACTGCAGTTTGAAACTGGTCATCATTTTAGGCGTTTTTTATGCCGCTCAGTGTATATTAAAATGTCTGATGTGGCCAGGCACAAGACTATATCGTACTATATATAAAATTAATAGTTTAGCTCTTTTAGCCACGGTTTAGCTGAATGAGATTCTATTTGATCGAGATCGGTCGTAACTGCATTAAAATAAAACTAGTTAGCCAAAATCTGACAGACATTTTGATTCTATTAACAGGTATTGTCAAAACAACAGCGTTTGACACTACCTACTGTCAATAGAATGAAAATATCTGTAAATCCCGGCTAGATCGTTCAGTTTCAAACATTTTATTTTTCACTTATTAGCAATTGGAAATCTAGGACATGTTCGATATGGGTTAATTTTTGTTCAGCTTTTTATTTCTTTGTATGCCCATGGAAAGCTGTTCGATGTTAGATCCGACTGGATTACTTCCCATGATTATCAATAATGGGAGTTATTTTCTTAAATTGTTGTTGGATGAACATTTGTGTTTCTTTACTTCATATTGTATGTTTTTTTTTATATTTAAGAAAACGAACGCCTATAAAAAATTATTATGTAGCAATTAAATTGTATCAATTAATAAATAAATTTTAAATAATAAGACGATTTACTCAACATTCAATAACAATTTTCTAAATTCTATTTTGTATTAGTGCCAAATGTAATCTATCTAACTGTTTGTAAACTTACTCTGACGAAGATTTAGGCTTATTACTCAAAACGTCGGGATTAAAATACAAGTCATAGATGGAAATAGCCCCATGAAGTAAATGCTTTGTGTGCAGGTGTTATCGAAAATTGAAAGTAAATCCGTTTGTAATTTATATAAACTATTTACTCCATCCTACCATATTAACGGCAGAGTATAAATAATTTTCTATGATAACTAAATTATTATTGTTTGATGGGTGTTGTCTTTAAATTCGGGACGGTTGACCACCCTATCTTACCAAAAATCTATAAAATTTAAAAATATTATGTATACGCATTTTGTTTTTTAAGATCTCGCCCATTTGAAGTCATAAATTGAAAAATTGAAGTCAAAACGCATAAATTAGGACAAAAATGCTGATCTATTACCTAAAAATAAATATTTGGCTTTTTTAAGTTTTGTTTTGAAAGTTAAACGTAAACTCTGTACAATTGTGTAAGCCAACTTATAAAGAAACTTCTCATATTTATCTATAGTTAGATCATTTAAATGTGTTTCAGGGGGAAAACAGTACATTTTCCGCCTTTTCCGGTTTGGCACACCAATCTTTTTAATTTTGAAAACTATCAAACATTTATTTTAAAATAATACCGTTAATTAGTTAATTATTATTTTTGTATTGTATCCATCGAAAAATTATTTAAATATCTGAGTAGTACTGGTACCATCTTTTTTTTTTAAATAGTGGTGGTCTACATTTCCGGCCAAATGTGGTTGAACAGACCACATTATTATTAAAGAATATACTCTAGATCTGAGGGCCTTTGGATTTTAGAGTTATTTTTAATTTTGTGCTACCAAAACGATGTTGCTAAGCAAGATGACTATGCCGATTGCTATTAGCTATTGTCACCCATACCAGTTTTTTGGCGTGAAAGAGTCACAAGATAAGTTGTGCTAAGTTTACAGCAGACTATCAAGTTTATCATTGAATAAGTTTTTTGAAACCTATCTTTTTAAAATTTATATAACATTAATATTGGCTAAAATTGGTACCACCACTTTTTGACTTAATGTTGAGTTAATGCAGAAAATATGTTTGTCACATTAACTCGTAAGTATGTATCTTCTTTAACACTTTATATAACAACAATCACTAATTCAGTCTACTTCAACTACTATTGTCGCCTTTTTTAGTTTAGTATAATAGTAATAATAATAATTATTTTGTGTCTGTATTTTCTGCTTTTAATGTCTAATCTTGTTGCCTTTCCACTGTTTATGACGTCCTTCTTTCTCGATATCTCATTAAACTCCAACTAATATTGTCGCCTTTCCAACGTTTATGAATTTGCTATAAGAATTATTGGCACATATTCATCCACAACAGTAGAAAGCGGAAAAATTAGTTGAAATCAGGAATGCCAGATGTTCTCATTTGATTGGGACTGTCGCAGGTGCAACAGAACTACAACTAGCAGCTAATGCAAGCAATAAATTGTTTAATACAAAGTAAAATTGCTAACTCTGCAGGTATTACCTAACAAATGATTCAAAAATAGGTAGACCTAATAAATTATTGGCATCATTTCCAACCATTATATGATCAGATTAGCAATTACAGTATTTTGGGATTGCTACTGGTTGTTAAAGTTACAAAGAATTAATGAATTTTGTACAAAAATTAAGAAAATATTTTTTTAATTAAGCTGTATTCTTGGTTTAATAATTAACTTAATAAAAAAATCTATAATATTTTTAGTGTTGATTGCCTGTTAGCATTATTATGTACCAAAAAGGAATGATTTAAATACAAATGCACTGACCAACAATACAAAGCTTTTTTTTCCGTAGAATTAAAATCTGAAAGCGGAAAATCTAGTTTTAGACTAGTCTAGTTTTTGGGAAAACACGTGCTGAAACTGAATTCACAACTTCTGATTCGTGATCGGATGCTTCAGATTCATATCAGCGGAAAAAAAGCGTGCCAAATTAAGTTGTCCTTTGTTCGATACAATCTATATTTATTAATTTATCTGTGTGGAATAAACAGCGTATTCTTTCATCAGTTTAGATAAATTATAGTAACTAGTTGTTCCCGTTACCAATATACACAACAAAATACGTTCATAAATAAAATAACTACCCATTTTTTTAATACATTTATCTGGATTTTGTGAAAAATGATACGCACGTATGTACGTTGCTTCTCTTATTTCTAAGGGAGGATCGAAATAGTAATTTCCGTATCTCTAACACGTTTTGAGAGGAAATGTTATAAAGAATAACTCTCGGAATTTGTTATATTTCTAAAATGGTAACTCAACTTTGCTTTAAGGGTAAAATCAACTTTCAGGTGTATCCTGAAATCTGTATAACTTTGTCAATACTTATAGTTTTTGTTAGATACAAAGGGGAAATTTTCCTTAAATAAAATACATTCCTAACTATGCATTTAACTAAATTTGCCTCTCATTTCATTTTTAAGTATGTATTTATTTCTTTAATTGGTATAGAGAATATAAAATGTGAATCCCGTTGTATGAGGTATAATACGAACAATAAACCTTCCAAATTGAATGTGCTAGGGCAGTGCTTCTTAACCTTTTTTAAGTACTTTTTTAAGCACTTTTGATAATAAGACAAATTCGCGGAGCACCAAAAACATAGACATAACTTTTATTAAAAATTAAAACGATTATTACATAACAGTTAAAAAATAATATTAATTATAAAAAATATAAATATACTAATAGTCTACCTTTTTTTCTGTAAAATTATTTTGTTATTCTGAGTATATTGTTTTATGTGGACTTATATGTTTTTCTATTCCTTAAGAAGTTACAGACGTTCGAAATGTTAAAAAACAAAGAAAAATAAAAGATAAAATACATATCAAACAATGCGAAAACGAAAAAATAACAATACCCATGACAACAATAAAAAGTATATATATTGAAGTAATAATATTAAAAATAACGAAATAAAATCCATATAAAGTTTTTACCGGTTTTCTTCTAGAAACTAAATGTCATTTCGAGTAAAAAGGTTCATTTGGACTTATTGGTTTTCTCAATTCCTTAAGAAATTGTAGCCGTTTAAAATACGGTTTTATTGATATTTTCGTCAGCTCTATCTAACTTTTTACCGAATTGAAAAAACGAATACTCGAATGAAATTTATTTGCGGCGAAAATCATTAGTGTGATACAGAAAATAAAAAGATACATTTGTGTATAAATTCCGAACATATACGGGCATTTTGGAATTTATTTCTACAATCGAACTCTTAAATATGTTTGAGGGAAAAAGCGGTCGATGTACCGAATTGCTTCCGAAGTTTTTTTGCGCGCATTCACATATTTTCCACATTTTGTGTGTGTGTGTGTGTGTGTGTGTTTTGATTTTCTGGGCACACAAAATTTTGTTCGTAAATCACCTGGTGGTTATAAATGCCACCACCTATTTGCTATATTGTGATAGCTCCTCCAAGCATCTGACATTATAGTTGTTCGCGGTAATATAAATCGAAATATAATAAAACTTTCAAAACCTTACTAATTTGTCAAATATTTAGCTAGTTTGGCTGGATTCTTTAAATTAGCAGTTATGTACCACCTACTAAACTAGTTTTTATAAGCTCATTTTTGATACAGCTTTCTACTATTATAAAACTTATAAATCCGCACTTAACATGTAAATGATATCTAGATAAGGGCAAAAATAAAAAAAAGTATTATCAAAACATCATAATTATTATGTTTATTTTAGGAACTATATTTCAAAATGTTTGCATATTTTCCGAACTTTTTATGTGGCATATGTACCACAGCTATACTGATTTTTATTTTAATTGTATTGTGTTCAGAATTCATTATTTATTTTCTTCATTTTTATTACTATGTGAAAATTGTAAATATTTTAGTTAGTTTTGTTCAAGTTAGAATATTTTGTACGTAAATAAATATTATTATTTCAATCACATACGGTAAATGAGTATTTCGGCTTTCATAATTTTGCGGAGCAGTTGCAACAAGCTCGCGGGTGCTTAGCGATGACATGACAATCCGGGCAAGCAGTTTTCAGATTATTCAATACATATTTATTTAGCTAAAGAAGCTAAAGTTGTTTTTCAATTCGACAGTGCATAATCCACTCGGTGTCACGTGACGCGGAAATAAATTGCATCGCACATAAACAGATCATCGTAAACAGTTGTCGTCGTCCTCGAGTTCGCCCTAGTTACTGCTTTTAATTGCGATCTGGTGTAATCTCAAGTGGCTGATCGTATGGATCGCGGTCTAGCGCAACAACTCCACAATTTCCTCTTTTACTGTGTACACGAGCAATCGTAAATAAACAGAAGAACGGGTGAACCATTATACAACAGGCTGTTCAATTGACAGCAATTTTAAGTGATGCTGCCTTAATTGGGTTCTATAGGAGTCGAGTACACACTCCCGTCAATATGAATCATCAATCATCAACGGCACTGCTCCTACAGTATATCATACTTGAAACACATAAACGCGTATGGAACGATGTTGTGTTTGATGAAGTGAGTCGAGCGATACTGTAATGTAGTGTGTGTCATCCGTCAAGACGTTGCGATGATTGACAAAATAGTGCCAAGATTGTCGGTTTACTCGACGTGAGAAATTCTAAACTGCTGGTGCAGCTGCATTGATCGACCAAGTCGTTTGCGAGATACGGCCATGACAGGCAATCAACTTGATGTCAATTGATGTAAATCGTATTGCGTCTCAGATGAATTATTAGTTTTCCATACATCATTCTGTTTATATATTTTCAGCTTCTAGTGGAAACTTTTTAAAACCATTGTGTAACGTCAGCTGTTAACATTACGGGCTATCAAGTCACATAAATTAAGTTACTTTATATTTAAATTTAATTTTTGAGATTTAATTTAAAACTCCGCACAAGAAAACGGACATCTTATATCCTGTTAAACATTGATGTTTAACTTTTGTAATTAATGTTGGATTTAGATAATTTTCTGAAAATATTGCAAACAAATCCATTAAGATTACACGCATCGAATATAAACAAAAATCAGAGAATCAACATGTTGTTTTGGTGGTCTAACCTTATGGAGTAATTAAGAAACTTGGTCAGGTTATCAACTATGTAGTATGTTACAAAGCCATATCAATTCCCAATATGTTGGTATTTTATTCATCCCAATATCTGAATGTTTGGTGCATTAATCTTCAATAACTCTTTTCAACTTTAATCGATTTTGATTATTTTTGTAACACATAAACAAATTTATCAAGAGTTTCACACGCCTTTACATATTTGGGAAAAAACCTTCCAGATTATAATACCGGGATGTACTGGAGTAATTAAGGATTTTGGCGATGTTCTCAAGAACTCTCCCAAGAATATTTATAAAGTGCTCAGATAAAGAAAAAAATTTTTCTCAATACTGTGCTATTTGTTAACACATATTTGTATTAAATTTAATTTGGAAAATAGTTTATTAAATGCATTCATAGGTTGCCTCCAAAGACAACACGGGTTTTGGCAAAAAGACAACTTGATTATTTTCGATTTGCGGAATTGGAATACTCATAAATGGAACAAACATTCATATTTTGAAAACCCAGAGTAGGTACAAGCTATTTTCTCAAAATTGCTAAGAAGGGTTGCAATGTTGATGAGTTTAATTGGTGTCCTGGATGATGGACAGTGAAAAGAGTACTAAATGGTATGAAAGAGCGATTAAAATCATCAAATATTACAAAAGTTACTTAACATCAAATTTTATCAAAATATTATATGTTCTTTTCTATAACCTGGAATAAAAAATTTTATTTTAAAATAAATAATGTAATGAAATAGAAAATATTATTAACGACTAAGGTTTCACAATCGCGTATTGGTATTATTTATTGCAACTGACTGTGAGTAAAGTTATTTTGTGGAGTGTATGTGGAGGGTATAACAACTAAAAAGCTAACAAATTTTAACTTAAATAAACGTGAAAGAATGATGGTGACAAACAGGCGGAATGTAAATTTTGAAATTAAATTAAAATTTGTAACCAAGACCTAGATTTGAACCAGGTACTATCAATTTCAGCTTCATCCTTTGATTATTCGCTTTAATCTGGCTACCAGAATTTGATTCATTTTAATTTATTGGCAAAGACATTTACACCGAATGACACTCATACCCCTGAACTTCCCGAGTCTATCACCTGGACAGCACTGGAGTAAAAGCCTATACCCCATATTTCACCAAAAGAACTAATGACCGAAATCAAAGCCAACCTCTGTTCAAAAAAGGCACCGGGATTTGATCTGATATCAGGAGCCCTGCCGAAGCAGCTACCGACAAAAGCCGTGATAAAGTTGTTAAATTTGTTCAACGCTGCACTTAGGTTAAGATATGTGCCCTCATTCTGGAAAGTGGCTGAGGTCATCACGATACCCAAACCCGGTAAACCGCCAAATGATGTAACCTTCTATAGACCTATATCTTTATTACCAACCATTTCAAAACTGTTTGAGAAATTACTTATCAAGAGATTATACCCAATTCTTGAGAAAAATCAAACTATTCCATCACATCAATTCGGCTTTCGCGCTCGACATTCAACAATCGATCAGGTACACCGTATTACCGACGTTCCAGAAAAGGCTCTTGAGGAAAATAAAATTTGCTCAGCAATATTTTTAGACGTGGCTCAGGCTTTCGATGAGGTGTGGCATGATGGACTTTTTGAGAAACTGGAACAGCAGCTTCCTACTGAATATACAGAACTGTTAAAATCATATCTGAATGATCAGGTCACTTCAGGGTGAAACAGGATGACGAATACTCCTCGCTACGCAATATCAATGCCGGAGTACCACAAGGAAGTGTATTGGGACCACTTTTTTACCTACTGTATACTTATGATATTCATGTTCTGGGAGAAAGCACAGTGGCAACAATTGCAGATTACACGGCTATTTTGGTGATTAGTGACAGTGTCGAAGAAGCATCTGAAAAATTACAGAGAGCTGCAAACAAAATCAACCTTTGGACAAAGAAATGGCGCATCAAACTAAATGAAGGAAAATCCACGCATGTAAACTACGCCAATAAGAGAGTTAACCATTAATGGGAACCATTAAGAAATACCTTGGCATGACAACCCTGTACATGTCAAGAAAAAGCGGGACGAACTCGACCTAAAATTCCGCAAAATGTATTGGCTAATGGGACGGAGGTCAGCCCTGTCAGTGCAAAATAAGCAAATATTAAAGCCAGTATGGGTGTATGGAATACAGTTATGGGGATGCACTAAGCTGTCCAATATCAATCTCATTCAGAGGTTCCAAAATAAAGTTCTAAGGGCCATTGTTGGTGCACCATGGTACATCAAAAACACCAATCTTCATCGGGACCTTCGCATGGAGATGGTAACTAGCGAAATATCAAAATTTGCTAAGAAGCACGCCGATCGTCTACTCCACCACGACAACATTGAAGCCATCCAGCTGCTAGACAACAGTGCGCTAGTGCGTCGGCTAAAAAGTACTAAACCATTCGAACTAGTTCGGGAGTGATTAAAAGCAGAGCACCCGTACTGTATTCACAGTGATAGTATAAGTGAAAACAACCGCCGTCTACTTGAGTGGTAAAAGCTGTCAGTCTAAAACAACTTGGGACAATGGGCAAAATTGTAGAAATACTCATTATTTTATCAGTTTAGGTTAAGTGAAAATAACTTGTTAGTCATTGACTAGGTGTTATGCCACAAACACTATGTGTTTGAACAAAATAAAAAAAGAAAAACACTTTAATTTATGTTTAGCTGTTGGGTGATGTATTAGATAATTGACAAGCTTTGGCATATCAAAGGTGTTGGGATTGTAAGGGTAAAATCCAGAAGTTTAATAAGCTTTTAAATATTTGCTAAATAAATCATACGTTTGAAGTTTAGTATTAACGTTTATTAATTAAATTTAAGTTGGACCGTTAGGTCCACAGAGAAGCACCAAGATTTTATTTCATTTCAGGTCTGTATTGATACCAATTTATAAATACAAAGGTACTATTACATAGAGAAAAGTTATCCAAGCTTGTTGTAAGTAAATGACGTATGTGTGTGTGATAAGAATGACAGACCTGTAGGGGTAGGAGGGGTGGATATAATAAGAGCACAAACACTGTAAGTATCTATTGGAGACGAGACAGACAAAGAAAATGGCAAAAGTCGATCGACTTGTGAGGACAAGAAGAAAGCACTTGAAAAAAAAAACAGTTGCTATTTGAAACGAATTCGAAGAGTTATTTTTATTCTAGGATGACAGTCAGTACTCGAAAACAACTTTACATTAGATACTAACTTTTTTCTTTAATAAAAACTTCAGTAAGAGAATTCAAAAACTCTTAAATATAAAAACAACTATACCTGCTAAAATTTACTCCAATACTTTTGGATTGGAGTATCTTATACCAAAACTGTCATCATAAGAATTTCATATTTTACCACAAAATGAATAGTACATAGTTTTATAAAAATAGCAAGCGAAATTTAATACATTCATATTTATGGAGCTGCAAATATATAACAAAATAAGATGGTACATGCAAAAGATAAAGATTTAGCAAAACAAAAGGACAAATATCCTATAACTGTGTGACACAATGTCAATTGACAGCAGTGCTCCGTGATTGATTGTAAAATGACAGTTCGGTGTTTAAAAATCGTAACACACAGAACTGCCATCACAAGAAACCGAACTGTCATCGTAATCGCTGGTGCTACTTATGCTAGGGAATATATCGCTATAGATGCGTCCATAATGAATGTATTATTCATCATATTATTCATTCGTTGTATTATTCATGCTACTGAAACATAATTTATCTACGACTCACAAATACATATATTCATTACGTAGGTATCTGAGAAGACATAATGCCCACTGTTGACGGTTCGGTGGCTATGGTCATATTGGGGTGGATAATACTGACAGTACGGTGAAATATGTTTTAAAACATTTCCACACAACTGCCAGACACGTAGATTGATGAATAATTTATAAGAAATGTAATGTATGATAAAACTTCAGCCTAGCTTCAGGACTTCAGGTGGGCCCCTATTGGTCCATTTATTCAAACTCGTGCTCGTGTGGGTTTATTATTGAATAATGACAGAACCTTATGAGATTACAACAATCTAAACTAACTCTTCTTGGTCAGACCTGCTCGATATTTATTAAACCCATGCCCAATTTTAAACAATTGCTGCTCAAAATAGACGTTAATTGGATGTCGTTATCTCAGGAATAACATTTCAATTATGTTTTTGTGTCAAGTCCGCCGTAGTTTCACTTTACGTCAATGTAATATTTGAGAAAATTCCAATAAATGAAAAGAAATAAAGTCACGCCTTTGAAGAATCGGCGTAGTATTTTCCCAATTTTTCCATCCATGTTCGAGTCTAGACAGTGTGGCCATCTACGATGTTCTCGAGAACTAGACGTCATTAGACGAAGATAGTAATGGGTCTATCTCTATCTACCATATACCACAAAAAAAAACGTCTGCAATTTCCACGAACTGACCATAAAATCCGAACAACCGAACAAGCATGACGACCCATATGCGTGACTGATGCTAGCGAGGATCAAAATTTTTGTGATTTTATGTTGACTTTATAATCTAACATTATTAAAGCTATACAATATTATAAAGCTTATGTTGTCTAATTGTCTTTTATAAATAATATGAATTACAAATTGGTAACTAAAGAATAACTTATTAAGTGTTTTGTTTTTCTTATACGTTATCAAATCCCTGTGCTGTTGATGGACATACGTATGTGTAATATGTATACTTGTGTGTTTTTCATTAGCTAGGCATAAGTGTATTATCATCTGAGAAATGAGTGCTTAATCTATCGTACCAAGAGAAAGTACTCTGTGACCAAAGGTATTGGTACGGGTTTTGCGATAGATCACACGTATTTCTTCACACACACACAATGCTACGTACATATTTTAGGTATAAATGGGCACATAACCTTCCACTTTCAAATATTTCAAATATTCATAGTACGTGTGTTTTTGAAAATATCACTTCATAAACCGTAGACAAATGTTAAAGTTATACAAATATATGATAAATATCTCAAATTCTCAACATAGGTTATTTTTTTAGTGTGTAAGAGTTTATTTAATTGCAACATAATCATGTACTACAATTTCAAAGTATACCATGCCTATAAAGTACAATACATATAAACATAGCCACTGGATATTCCCTCATTCCTGGCCTCGGGGTTGGATCTCCATCGCTTCCGTTTGGGTCTCCTTCCGCGGGTTGACGGTATCGAGGGTGCCTTTCTTTATTTTTTTTTATTTTTTTTTTTTTTAATTTTTTTTTCTTATTTTTTTGATTTTTTTTATATTTTTTTTAAATGTGCTTTTTTTGTTAGAATTTTTTTTTCTTTTTCTATTGAGTCTCTATATGATGTTTGCTCTTAGCATTTGTTTCATTTTTACCTTGAAGGTGCTCACAGTCAATTGTTTTATATATTCTGGAAGACGGTTATATTTTTTGATGGCCTCTGTGAGAAGTATTTGTGAATATCTATTCCTGTTAACTTTTTTAGTTCTTATATGTGTGCAAGTTCTTGTTTGGTAGTTGTGGAATTCATCGTTCATCTTTAATTTTATGTTGGTTTTAATCTTGTCATGTTTTATTTTGTGTAAGAGTATTAGGTTGTGTAGTGTAATGCTCTTTTGCACGTCTAATTCTTTGGTGATTTCATATAATTCGGAGGTTGGTGTCAATCTGTTGATACAATACAAAATTTTAAGAAATTTGTTCTGTTGTACTTGTATCTTATCTATGTTTGCCCTAGTTGTGTTTCCCCACACGTGTATTAGGTAGTTGGTCTTAGAAGTGAACAAGCAGTGATAGATGGTTTTCTTTATTGAGTGGGGCACTAGGTTTCTTAGTTTCCAGATCATCGGTATTGTTCTTGCGTTCTCTTTCAGTATCCTGGTTATATGTCTGTCCCATTTTAGGTTATTTTGTATAATTATTCCCAGGTATTTAGTTTCTTTGACCTCTTTGATTTTAATGTTGTTTATTGTAACTTCTATTGCTTCTTTTCTTCTCCCACTCTCGAAAACCATGAACTCGCACTTCTTCTCATTGACAGTCAGTAAATTGTTGTAGAACCACTGCGCTAACATCTTCATGTCTTTGTTAATCTTGTTTTGAATGTCTCTGTGGGTGGTTCCGGAATAGACAAGGCAGGTATCGGCAGCATACATGTAGTGGGTAGCTTCCAAATTGATTGCTGCAAAATCATTCGTATAGATGATATAGAGGGTCGGTGGCAGATTCCCTCCTTGTGGTATACCGTATTCTCCTGTGATTTGTGTTGTGCTTGTAGCTTTATTGGTTTTTGTCAGCTGGGGTCTGTCGGAGAGGTAGGAGTCGATCAATTTTGAGTTGTTCCCTTTTATATGTATGGCTTCTAGCTTCTTCAGTAGGTTTTCTTTTGATATCGTGTTGAAGGCCTTCTTTAGATCAGTAGTGTAATAAGGTGGGTACTGGACCCACTCAAACGGGTGTCGGTGTATAAATACATGGGGCTCGGTGCTATTCCACCGATGTGAGTGCTCAGTGTGTATGTTGAGTGCTAATTACACTAATTTGGGTACTCGGTTAATAATTTGTAGGTTTGCATGTGTAATCACATTAATTTGTATGAATATAGCAATTAAAAAATAATGAAAACTATTATCAGTAAAAGATGTCCTATAGAAATATGATAAACAGCCTAACTTGCAATTGTAAATTTCATATTCAGTGTTTGAATACTATTACAGTCAACCAGCTTGAATGGTGATCGTGATATGATGTTGGTTTGGTTGATTGGAGCGGTTTAAACTGTATTATTCGTATTATATAGTATCATCTCAACCTAGCCAGATTAAGATTAGTACTATACAACCCAATAATGCGGTCATAATACCTACCTGAGATGCTAATTCAGAATTCACTATTTGATGTAATGGCATGATGCCATTCTTTATGCTTGACCTATGGTTTACATAGGTAGAATGAAGAGAACTAGTGTAGTCATCCAGATTGAATGAGTAATCACAGTTGCATCACAGCTGCATCACACTCGCATCACAGCTGCATCACACGTGCATCACAGCTGCATCACAGCTGCATCACAGCTGCATCACACCTGCATCACACATATACATTTAAATAACACACACATGCATCACAGCTGCATCACAGCTGCATCACAGCTGCATCACACATTCATCACACTTGTATCACATCTTCATCACACATTCATCACACATGCATCACACATTTATCACACATATACACATATATAACACACATGCATCACACAGGTACTAATAAAACATCCATTTACTGTGCTACAAATTAAAACAACCAATTTATATAGAAACACCATTCTTTATTATAATACTAAAATCATCATTACATAATTAAAAGTAACATACAATTATTATTCACTTATATACATACACATCACTAATTCATATCTTTATAGTACATTTTCCATGTATTCCTCAATCTATAAGCTTATGAACATATACAATATTATAACATAAACTATATATAATAAATAAATTACAACGTACTGATGTCCATAAATGAGTAAGTATACATCATATTATAACATTTAATACACATAATACTTATATCAACACTCATTCCTATTACTAAGCGTACACACAAATATCCATTCTATTATCACATAAAATATACCCAATAAATTAGTAAACTATATATAATAAATCACTTCTCTGCAATTACTTGCGATATTCAACATCAATTTTAAAATGACCCCAAGCTAAGGTTGACACACGATCATCACTAATATATCGCTTCGCATCATTGGGTGATAAAGCCAATTTATTTTGGAGCATTGTAAAGAGGGTATGATTAACAGATTTGAATAAAAGTTGTTTAACTAGTAATGGTACACCATAAAAAAGACATCGTGAATAATCATCAAAGGTAATTTTATGCTTCACGGCTGTTCTCCTTACACCCTTAACCCTTTTAGTGTCATCACTACCCATAACCCGATTTACATACATTTTTGATCGTAAACCAATAAATTCAGTCATTATACGACCACAATTCTCGTCCTTCATTAGACCAGGAACAGCTCGGCTCTGTAGTGGAATATTAAACTTATTATTGACACTATAATTAGATGTATCAAATCTATGTAAATTTTCACGCACATCCGCATATATATCATCAGTACTGATTGCTACAGTGAAGCTATCAGTATCCATGTAACATAAACTAATTCTATCATCATATTTTGGTTTCAGGAAATCATAGAAAAATTCGTACATCAATAATTTCGATAGATCTAGAACGGTAAAGCCGACATAGATTGGTTTATCATATAAAGTGTGTAACCGCCCCATCTGAATGGCTGAAAACGTCTCACTGAATATTGTGATACTCTTAAAATTTAATCTAGCGATTAAACTACTAGCACCCAATTTATATCGTCCACCCGTCTCAATGTCATCCCAGTGTGTTATCAATCTTACATCAACACGCTTATCAGTGTTCTCCATTGTCTTCCCATAGATAGCATTATTGAATAATTTGTATGAATCTCTATCGAAATCATTTGTAGCATTTTGACGCATGATTGTATTCAAATCGATATATGCCTTTAACCACGGTGATTGTTTAAATGTAAGGATTCTATTAATTTTCACAAGGATAAGTCCATGAGCGATGGCATGTTTTAAATTTCGGTAGTGAATAGGGTAGTTTTTCTTGTTTAAAAGATTTGTAATTAATCGCGCGTCACTGGTGGACTTGGAGTGGGGTGGGAGCATATTCTCAGCTAGAAATGGTAAATCGTTGTGTAAGTCATGCAGTTTTTGAGGATATTCAACATCCACATCTAGAATGAAGCCATCATCAGCGAAATCCGAAATCTCACTCAATTTAAAATCCTCAATCTCTGCGCAACTCATCCAGCGAAAACCGTTTAGTGGCATGTATTGAGACATAGCCCAACCATAAAGATTGTTAGCATCCCAATACATCAAATATTTAGACGGGATATTGGGGTTATAGTTTGGCATATACCGATTATTGGCAACAGCGTGTCTAAGAGAACATTGAGATATCCCTCCGCGAATACCCTTTTGAATAAATTTAACCATATCTATGTCGGTTAGGAGTTCCATCTCGACAGAAGTGTACTTTAGCATTGCATCCCAACTTAATCCAGGAGCTGTATAGTAGTGGGCCGGATCGAGATCATATGTTTGATGACATATTTTCCTAAATCGTGTGAATATATCAGTTAAAAGTAATACATCAGTAGTTAAATATAACTCCGAGTAATCTTTCAGATTTTTACAACCAAAAGTTGACCAAACATTTTGAGCATGAGTGTACTGCTCATCACTGATATCCTCGTTAGTCATTTTATTGAAAAATGCAGCTTTTGGGGGTAGTGCGATATCCCCCAATTTATCTATTGAGGATAAATATTGATATGGGAAAATCCCCTTTTTCTTCAGCAATTTAAATTTCATCTCTTCGGGCGCGAATTGTCGTACACTCACTAAATCTGAATCTGAAAGATTATTGGCTAGTGAATCGAGTGATGACGCCATAAATCTAAAGGAATCCAAAAACCGCAATTTTAAATATTTGTTCACCAATTGTGGACTATTATTAGCACCTGCAATCACCATCCGATCCACTAGAATTTGTTTACTGAAACTAATATATCGCTCCTTATTATTGGGTATCACATCAACATCCCCATCATCGATCTCCGCTAACGCTTTAATGAATAGGTGACAATCATAACCGCTGAGGTTATGTAAAAATACTGGAATATGATTCGGGATTTTATAGTTTACGTTACATACTGAGTGCGCTGCACCTCTAAACCGCCCCGATAGGTGGCAGTGGTCCCTCACTCTAACATCAGTACTGATGAAATTGCGACGACAAATAAAACATTGCTCTGCATTATTGTAATTAGCTTGCTCTTCGGATGTCAGTCTACACATTGGTTTCACAAATTTAAAATGTGTATCATAAATTGATTTCACATCAGCAATTAATTTTATGATGAAAACTTTAGCGCAATCAGCACCAGTATAAATTTCGAATTTATTGTATGCTGAATCGAAAGAGCAAGTTATTTTATATGCGAAGCTATATGGGATATGCTTCTCAATCGCATGTGTAAATGATATGGTTGGATCGGACTCACAGTTATCGATTGGCTGTAATAATGATTCAAAGTCAGCGTAAATCACAAATGGTACGGGGTGAGAATTACTATAATTGTTAAATCGTAGCATATTACCCGGCACACTCTCACCAAAGAAATTCACCTTTAATTCCTTTGATGGTAATATTGCTCTAATTTGATTACAGTCGGCTAGACGATGTCTCTGCAAATTATCGGCACTACTAAAAAATGTTAAACATCCATTGCAGATATGTAATGCACTATCCGCATGATTGGGTACCTGATCATGTATTAATCGCGATAAATCCGTTATTAACACAAAATGAGAAATACCACCTTTGAAAATTTGTAATAAATTAACATGTATGTCACGCTCATTATCTGTGAAATGTGTTGGTCCCACTACTAGATGCCTACCCCCATTATTAATAAGTTCATATACATTGATACTCAGGTTATTTAGTCTCTCAATTTTTGATATTTCACTTAATTTAACCGGAAAATTAATACCTGTCAAGTTGAGTACTTCGTTGTAAGGTGTGTAACTCGTCGGACGATCACGATGTCGATCAGCTGGACGAAGAGCGGCTGATAGACACCAGGCGAGGCATGCGTTATCAGTGTTTTTGATATTGATGCATGCAGCCTTTTTGATAATGGCCTCAGGTAGTCGGATGTATGATGATCCTCGAATTGCTCGATACTGGTTGATATTCACTTCGAGATGTGATATGGCAAAAAATGCCCAGCCAGAATCACGCTCTTGAAAATTTCCACTCTGTACAATAATGTTAGTAGCCATTTCACTATAAATCGCGCACAAATCACTTGATTGAGTAACAACCCTGAACTTAACATTAAAACTTTTCACAGTTGTCATCACATCACAGTCATTATCATCATCGTTAACATCTGTGTCATTACGTGTTCTAATGTTTGATTTAATGAATACTGCGAATAGTTCAAGTTGCACTTTTAGTGTAGTCATACTATTCAAACGATTATTTATGATTTCACAAGTTTTGGGTTGACATCTATTCAGAAATTGCGGAATATCATCATCCAGTGGTGCTCCATCTATTTTATACCTCGCCACACGGTTTTTGAAGCATGACTCGATCAATTTAACCCCATCCAAGGAGGTCGGTTGAACATGTCTCCTAAGGTGACAATGCAATGCCATTTTTGATGGGAATGTATCTCCACAAACATCACATAGATATTGGTTGGCTGAGGATGTTGACTGCTCATCGGTTATATGATGTGTTGGTGTGATCACCCTATTAAGTTCAACTTCGGATGATGTTGATTGTGGTTTGATGCGTTCATCACACATTGTAGTACAATTTTGCATACCTCTAATATGTGATATACCACCGATATTGACTCCAATGCCAGATGATGTCGATGGTTGATCAAGTAGCGTATGGGTGTAGGGTTTTGCTGTTTTCATTTCAGTTATAATACGTGATGGTGTGATCATCCTTTTAACTTCAACTCCGGATGATGTTAATTGTGAATTGCCATCATTACACACAGTTGTACAATTTTGAGTATCTCTAATATGTGACATACCTCCGATATTAGGATCAGCTCCAGACGATGACGATGGTTGATCAGATGTTGTATGTGCACTTGCTGTGATACTATTAGCATGGAGTCTCCTAATATGTCTACCCAGAGAGTCAGATCGAGAACACTTCACTTGACAAATCGGACAATCATATGTGTTGGTTGCTACTTGGTGGTACATGACGGGTCTTTGAATAGTTTGTGGTGATTGTTGAGGAACGTCACGATGTATATTTCTAATGTGGCGTAGTAGAGATGATCTTCTGGTTAAGCGTAGACCACAAATTTCACAGAACATGTTGACTGATGTAATTTGATAGACGGATCACGATTGTTGAGCTGATAGATAGAGTACTGATGTGAATAGGGCGAATACGTCTATTTATGATCATTCGACACCGATGGATCTCACAACCCCACCCCTACGTAACACGCCCTCATCGACCCCACTCTACCACGTTGCAGCAGGCGTTGCTCGATGGTTGGGGACCCCCACTACATGGATTCGCCATATGACCCACACTCATTGGTGTAGTGATATTTCCTACCCAATACACATTTATCTACCACCACATAGTTTATTGCTTTTTCATTCTCATTGGTTGGTGACGATCAAACCCCACAACCATTGGTAATTATTGTTAAATGTTATACCCCCTCCGTTCTTCATATGATATTTAAATACGTGTTGTGAACAACCCAAGTCAGTATATACAGCATCTTAGTAAATATTTCATCGCCATGACTTCAAGATTAACATCACTAGGACTCTGCGAAGTGAAACCTAAGCGCAAGTTGAACGAGTTACCAATTGACGTACCATTTCCGATCAAATCTGCCCGGAGAATTACAACATGTCCATGGCCATGTGTTCTACTCGAGTTTAAAGACTTCATGACGTTCCTCCCGAAGCGGATTGCCCAAGAGATCACCGATGAGGAGATTTTGAAGTTGCATTCGATGTGTATGGTTTATAAGGGTGAAAAAAACATTGGTATGCCTACTAATGCCCAATTACTATCGTTTGTTGACTTGTAATCATGTAAAATGTTATAAAATAAAACATTATTACCTATATTCGTCATGTTTTTATTTTTTACCCATATATTTTTTTTTAATTTTTATAGTATACCATAACTAAACATATTTATCATCGAAAAATATGAATGTAGCCACAGGTAGGTTGTAGTATCCAGCTTCTATAATATATACATAATGAACATAATAAAATTAGGGGGAAATATATGATTATTATATTACTTACCATAATATTATAATCATTACATCATAATCGACTTATGCTTACGGTTATTCAGCGTGAGATAATGGAGTTTATGGTTGTTAAGAAAAAATGAACCCTGTTATTATTTCGTTTTTAAATCATTTATTATTGAAAATTCAAAATGGTTGTGTATAAAGTGATTAGATATTAGGTATAGATTATATAAATACGAATTATGAATACACAGATTATATAAATAGAAATATGAGAGAAAAGATATACATAATGAACATAATAAAATTAGAGAAATATACGATTATAATACTGTCATAATATTATAACTATTACACCGTAATCGAGATAATACCAATACACACCAATGATATATTATGAGATATTAGGCATAGATTATATAAATGCGAATTATGAATACGTAGATTATATGAACAGAAAAAAATGAGAAAATATACATGATGAAAATAATAAAATTATGGTGAAATATACGTTTATCATATTACCATAATATTATAAGTATTACATCATAATCGACTTAAGCTTAGGGTTATTCACTGTGAGCTAATGTAGTTTATGGTTGTTAAGAAAAAATAAAACGTGTGATTATTTCGTTTTTAAATCATTTATTATTGAAAACCCAAAATAACAAACATATGGAAGATGTATAATGATTATAATAGATGTGTATAAAGTGATTAGATGTTAGGTAGATTATACAAATGCGAATTATGAATACACAGATTATATAAATAGAAATATGAGAAAAAATACATTATGAACATAATAAAATTAGAGAAATATACGATTATCATAATACTATAAACATTATACCATAATTGAGATATTACCAATACATACACCAATGATACACCACGATTATAAAATCAAGATTATTACAAATAAGATACATAATGAAGCATAATAAATGACACAATAAATGATACCCATATTAATATGATATTATTGTCATTACACCATGTGTGATATGTGTTGACGGATGTTCACCGTTAGGCTATCAACTGCAAAGAATGTCCACTCCATGTCATGTTTTTGAAATTTACCACACATTAATATAATATCACGTGACATTTCATGATACATTGCACACAAGTCATTAGTCTGTGCCACAACGCGAGTGTTTGAAATAAAAATTTCACGTGTTGCCATAATCCCATCAGGTTGATGATTGCTAACGTCGTTTTTTATGAATACAACACTTAATATAATTTGAACATCAATCGAACCCCTATTATTCAAATGTCTATGCATTAGCGAACGGGTTTTTTCACTGCAGCGCTCCAGAAATTGACTCACATCATGATATGGCTCCACTAGAAAATATGTTCGTCTAGAGTTGTGTTCGGATGATTGCTGCCCTCGATTATTTGGACAGATATGCCGCTGAAGTTCGCTTTCAGAGTGAAATGCACCAAAACACATAATACATGACGTTTCGGCACATACGCGGTTGTGATTGTTTAAATGTTGTTGGAGATGCGATTCATCACTTGCGATTTCACCACAAACTATACATGTCAGCCCACTACGATTATTCAATCCGCACACTCGCATTGTTGGTACCAGAATTGGAGTGATTACTCCATAGGCACCGCTCCAGTTAGAAGATGACGTGTCTTGTTTTGATGATGTCATGATTGGATGAAGAACTACTAGTATGCTCTCAAATATTCAGCTTGTATATATATACTGAGTTCCTTAATTCATGTGTATATAGTGCACACATATGGGTGTGGAGCTATATTCTGTATATTACGGGGGGGGGGGGGTTCTTTTATTCAGGTAGGTGCCTAGAATGCTTGAGGGTAATGGGTTTGTCGACCAATGATGGTTGACATACCACACACAAGTGAAAAAATGGTTGTTATAGGGTAATATTGAGCGTCCAATGGGTGTGTAGCTATATTGGTTGGGCGGGTGCTAACGCATAAGTGAAGTAGGAATTTCATTAATTTAAAAATATAATTCTTTCACTAAACTTAATAATAATTATTCGACCAAAATAAAGCACACACCTTATAATATACATTTTTGTAACTTTTAATTGAGCCAAAGTCGTTTAATATAAATAAATGTTCCCTCAATCAACGAATATTTCATAGAAATACTTTTTATCAACAAGAAATATTTCTCTGCATCTATTAAACACCAGATTTGTTTAATACAATACATATTTATTTGAATTAAACAAAAATTTTCTAACTATGTATACGATATTGTTTAATCCTTAAAGTGGGTGCCTATTGTATTTTAACTCAAATAGGAATTTCATTATATTAAAAATATAATTCTTCCACTACTACTATTTTCATTAATCGAAGAGACGTTTGTTCAGTGCATAAAATATCATATTTTAACTCAAGTAGGATTTTCAATCAACGCTCTTATTATCGATTGGTAACTTACTAGTGTTAATAAGTAGGGGTGCTACTACGCGTGTAGGGTGCAATTGGGAGATAATGAGGTTTATTTCCTCCTTTTATTAAATTATTAGGTGGCAGAGAAATATGATGGGAAATAATGATACGGGCTTTTCGTCGAATGTTAACTTACCAGTGTTAATAAGTAAGGCTGATTGATTGCGTTAAACGCCCGCATCAACCCAACTGACGTGGGAGTATGAATAACGTAGAGCTTTGAAGGGCTCGATAAATATGATTGGTGATAATGATATTTATCCCCTACGTTAAGTGGTATAATCTACTCAGCAGACATGGGATTGTGTATAACGTATAGATTTGGAATACTTCTAATTAAGCGGAAATTTATAGAATCACTAAATAGATGAATCAACGCTCTTATTGTCAATTGCTAACTACCACCATATATGCTCAACTGACATGGGAACGTGTATAACGTAGAGATTTGAATGGATGGATAAATACATTAATTTAAAAATATAATTCTTTTTCTAAACTTAATAATAATTATTTGATTAAAATAAAGCCCACAAATTATAATATACATTTTTGTAAATTTTAATTGAAACACAGTCGTTTAATATAAATAAATGTTCCCTCAATCAAACGAATATTTCAGTGAATTACTTCTTATCAACGAAAAATATTTCTCTGCATCTATTAAACACCAGATTTGTTTAATACAATACATATTTATTTGAATTAAACAAAAATTTTCCAACTATCTATACGATATTGTTTAATCCTTAAAGTAGGTACCTATTTGATTTGCATTCTAACTCAAGTAGGAATTTCATTCTATTAAAAATATAATTCTTCCACTACTACTAATTTCATTAATCGAAGAGACGTTTATTCGGTCCCTAACATATCATATTTTAACTCAAGTAGGATTTTCAACCAACGCTCTTATTGTCGAGTATTAACTTACCAGTGTTAATAAGTAATGGTGCAACTATGCTTGTAGAGCGCAATTGGGAGATAATGAGATTTATTTCATCCTTTCATTTAAAAAAAATAAGTTGGCGGACAATAATGATGGGAAATAAATATACGGTCTTATTGTCGAATGTTAACTTACCAGTGTTAATAAGTAGGGGTGTCACTATGCGTGTAGACCGCAAGTGGGAGATAATGATATTTATGTCGTCCTTTCATTTAAAAAAATAAGGGTGGCGAGAAGTATCGCGGGAAATAATGACACTGTCTTATTGTCGAATGTTAACTTACCAGTGTTAATAAGTAGGGGTGTCGCTATGCGTGTAGAGCTCAATTGGTAGATAATGATATTTATTTCGTCCTTTCATTTAAAAAAATAGGGTGGCGAGCAGTATCGTGGGAAATAATGATACGGTCTTATTGTTGAATGTTAACTTACCAGTGTTAATAAGTAGATGTGTTACTATGCGTGTAGACTGCAATTGGGAGATACTGAGATTTATTTCGCCCTTTCAATTAATAAAATAGGGTGGCGAGAAATATCGCGGGAAATAATGATACGGTCTTATTGTTGAATGTTAACTTACCAGTGTTAATAAGTAGATGTGTTACTATGCGTGTAGACTGCAATTGGGAGATAATGAGATTTATTTCGCCCTTTCAATTAAAAGCAATAGGGTGGCGGACAAATATGATGGGAAATAATGATCCGGTCTTATTGTTGAATGTTAACTTACCAGTGTTAATAAATAGGGTTGTTACTATGCGTTAAATGCCCGCATCAACCTTCCTGATGTGGGAGTGTGAATAACGTAGAGATTTGAATGGATAGATAAATATGATGGGCGAAAATGATATTTATCCCCTGCGTTAAGTGGCATAATCTACTCAGCGGGTATGGGATTGTGTAAAACCTATAGATTTGAAATACTTCTAATTAAGTGGATATTTATAGAATCGCTAAATAGATGAATCAACGCTCTTATTGTCGATCGCTAACGTACCTACACATCTGCTCAACTGACATGGGAGCGTGTATAACGTAGAGACTTGAGTGGCTAGATAAATAGGGTGATATAGTGGTATCGTTTTATTATTATTCTAACAATTTTCTAACTAACAGCGTGCATGTAAATGATCTACAAGAATTTAAACGTAGCAGCCGAACCAAAGCCTGAATTTGTTTAAATAAAAGAAATACCCCCGCATTCTATCATTACGCCTCGGCATAAATATTTATATGGAATTAGATTAAGGACGGGTTGAAATCCTTAATCTGCATTTGAGAGGAATTTAAAGCCATCATGATTGTAGTTTCTTCTAGTTAAATACACTAAATTAAAAAGCTATGTAAGTAATTTTTATGTATACTTTTTAGATGTTTGATATACGTGGTACAGCGAATTATTTATGCTCAGAGATATAAAGCAAATGAATATTAGCAACAATTTATTATTAAATTTCACCATACACGTAGAAAGTTATAGTACAGTTAAAGTGTTGAGGATTTCTTCGTTTATGTAGCGTATAGGTTTTCGGTTTTCAATCCCACATTCATTTTTGTCCGTCGCTTTCAACTTCGTCTTAGTTCTGGTTGTGTACAACGTATTTGTAATGAACAAATACTTTTCTTTCGGTGGATTTTGAATTTACTGGTACACATTTTTATTTTGCTGCTATCTCGATATTGAGTTATGAAATTAGCAGATCGTAATTGATTGTCGACCCACATGACTTGCACCGTGGGGTGAGGACATATACAGGCCTACCTATTGTGAAGGGAATAAGGGTACGCATCGGTAGTAGAAACAGCGGGTGTCTTCACAGAGGGTGTCGAGATACATAATGGTCGATCTGTTCACTTAGCGTAGGAAACAGGGGTGGATCGGTGTGTTCGATTTATTATGTCCGAGCAAATGTTAAAATTGCATTCTGAAGGTATTAGTGATCCTTCTGTTTTAAGATATGACGAGTTTTTTAAGAGTATCGGTTTTATCTTAGTTTAATATATGTTATATGAAGTTGAAATTTTCAATAGTGTGATTCTGACTTGTATACACACCCACCTATTGTGAATGGAATAAGGGTATGAATCGGTAGTAGTAACAGCGGGGGTCTACACAGAGGGTGTCGAGATACTTAATGGTCGAGCTGCTCATTTACCGTACGAACAGGGGTGGGTCGGTGTGTTCGATTTATTATAGCCGAGCAAGAATTAAAATTGTATTCTGAAGGTATTAGTGGCCCCCTTCTGCTTTGAGATATGAATTGTGCACTCAATTTTAGTTACAATAAAGTATATAGCTTAGAAAAATTGATCATCATAGCCAAATTATATACAAACCTTGTTTCGATACATATCTCTACTGGTGCACGTATCGAAAAAAGAGCATTTATTTCATTACAGATAATATTATAATCAGTTATATAATTATAATTATTACATGTACGTTTAAAATGATGAATAAAGCACTTTAATTTATTATTAAACCAACACAAGACAAACTAAGAGCATAGGAAGTACAAAAATCAATTTTTATTTGACAAGATTTACATGCAGATACAATATTCGGCAAACGGCAATCGGTCAATCGAACTTCATGTTTTTTATTTTATATCAAAATTGCATAAAGAAACCATTATAATATACATGCGATAGAGATCAGTTATAAGACAGGGGGGTACAGATAGTCCAATAATAACCAAACATACGTGGGGGAGAAATAAAAAGCTATTGTATAATCACACCCTCCGTTTATGTGACAAAAGAATGATAGAACCCCTCATGAGTTGGTGCTCGTTGTTAGTGTGGGGGAACTAGACGACTCGATATTAGGATATTAGCGATGGGGTGACTGTTATTCAGTCATTGATTTTGATGCCAGTCGGATGGTCGCTTTACAGTGTTATATCAGTGGGTTTCATTAGATATAATCATTTTAAAATATTAAATTACTATAATCTCCATGAATACTTCTACAAACACCATATATTTCTCGTTTCTCACAACACGCACCATATACCGGATCAAACACCCAGTATATCTCGTTTTACGATACGTGCCATCTAGTGGTTTAGTGATCGAAACGTACATCTATGGATAAACACATAGGAAGATGTAAATTGTTTTATTCAGTGGTACAGCGATATGTATAATGTGAAATATCTGTATATATATATATATATATATATATATCTATATATATATATATATATATATATATATATATATATATAAAATTTACAATTGCAAGTTTGGCTGTTTATCATATTTCTATAGGACATTTTTTAATGATAATAGTTTTCATTATTTTTTAATTGCTATATTCATACAAATTAGTGTAATTAGCACTCAAAATACACACTGAGCACTCACATCGGTGGAATAGCACCGAGCCCCATGTATTTATACACCGACACCCGTTTGAGTGGATCCAGTACCCACCTTATTACACTACTTAGATCGATAAAAATAGCTACCACAATTTTCTTTTCGTCTAGTTTGTGTTTGATTTCGTTTATGAGATCGCATGCCGCCGATGTTGTACCAGAATATTTTTGATATGCGTATTGCTGCTTATCTATAATATTAAACTTTTCAAGGTGGTCAGTCAGCCGAATCTGTATGATCTTTTCCATCAGTTTGTTTAGAGTTGATAATAGGGCTATAGGTCGATAGTTTTCTGCCTTTGTGTTGTCTCCGGATTTGTAGATAGGTTTTATTGTAGTTACCTTTAAGCAGTCTGGATATTCTCCCGTGTCTATAATCTTGTTTGTTATTTTTACCAATATCGGTGTTAGCGTTTTTCTGTTGTTCTTAATCATTGTCGTGGTTATTTTGTCGTATCCGGGTGCGGTGTTGTTTTTCAATTCGCTTATGACTCTGTTCATTTCCTCAGCGTTTGTGTGGTGAAATTGAGCTTCTTCTCCATGTCTGGGTATCGTTGTCGTGGTTGTTGGTTTTCCTTGTTTATTTTTTGTTTGGATTTCAGCCAGTTCTTTTCCGATATTTGCGCAGTATTCATTTATGGTGTCAGCTATTTCTTGTGGGTGCATCGTTAATGTGCCATCTGATCTTGTCATAATTTCTATTTGTTGCTTTTTCCTAGTGTTGTTGGTGATCCTGTTCAGTATATCCCACATATTTCTAGCATTGTCTTTGTTTCGGAGACACATATTTTGGTAGTATTTACTCTTTGTTGTCCTAATAGTTTGTAGTGTGCTTTGTTTTTTCTTGTGGTATTCGTCTTGTAAGTAAGTGTTGTTACGATTTCTTTGCAATCTTCTGTATAACTTGTCTCTTTCTTTAATCTCGCGTATCACTTGTTCGTTTATCCATTCGTTGTTTTCTCTTCTTTTGATTGTTGTTTGTACCTGGTTTGCGCTGATGATTCCTTGCAACATATTCGAGAGTTCGTCGTAGCTGTTCACATTTTCCGGTTGTAGGGTCTTGATCTGTCTTTCGATTTCTTTGTCGTTGTTTCGGGTTTTGGTAATTCTTACATATTCTCCTCTCTGTTTTACATCATTTTTCACAGTAGTTAAGATGGCATTATGGTCGGATATGTCCGTCGGTATTACTATGATTTCCTCTATATATGTGTTTGTGTTTGTAATGACATGATCGATTATTGATCCCGACCCGGTCGTGTCCTGTCTGGTGTAGTGATCATTTGAAACATTGTTTACGATCTTGTAGTTGTTCTCTGTTAATGTTCGTAGGTAGTTCTTTGTTGGGTTGTCTCTTTTTAATATGTCTATATTGATGTCTCCAACTATTATTTGTTTCAACAATTTATCACAGTAATTTTTTGAGTTACCATGATATGTTGGTAAGCATTGTAGAGAATCACTATACAGCGGACAGGCTGATTACGTGTTCAAAAATAAATTGAAACAGCGTTTAAGAGGTTAGACCGTATAATGTTGACCGCACCTCGGCAAAGTCTATCTTGTTCCAAAGTACCTTTAGCGAAAACGTCGACCGACATCCCCACGCAAAGACCAACTCTCGACTGATTTTCCAAACTCATCAAAAATAGCCGAGCTGCTGTCGATCAGCTGTTGGACTACCATCATAATGGCTATAATTTACTTAAATATTTTGTAGTTCAAAAATACAATAGGAATATGTATTTAATAATAATAACAGTAATAGGAATATCTATTACGTAAGGAGTTCATTTTTATAAAAATAAACTATACCTACATTATGTTCCCAGATGGACCCAACTTTACCTATGATGAAGAAAAGTCATTATTGCTATAGTTTTCAATGTTCGAAAACGACAGACCTACAGTCGAAATATTGATTTAACGTATAAATTTGAGATAGTACATTCCAATTTGATATTTGAGCCTAAAATTACATTTAAAACAACCAGATATTCCTTAAAACATTTTTAATTGAAATGTAATAAAAGTGATAGTTCAGTCTGAAGCAAGTTTACCATTTCTGTTTCTTTTTTGACCATCAAACTGTTTATATCAAATAACTTTGTATAGAAAATTTAAATTTCAGAGTTGTATAAAACGCCTACAATTTTCAGTGGCATATATTCTCCATTTATTTCTGTGTTACACTCAGTAAACGGGTGTAATGTATCTATCAACTTCGTAATGCTAAAATAAGCAGTTGTTTTTTTTTTAAATCTACTAAAAGTCCAACGATAGATCCAATATAGGATCAAATAGGCCCCATATATAGGAGCCCTTAATACAAGTTAATATTCCATATTACTACAAACATGTCGTAAAGGGTGGCGGTTTATTGATAACCTCTAATGACGATATTACATCCGTTGATACAATGAGCAATATCGTCGATAATTCCGTGCGATAAAGTTTAATAGTGATGGAATGCGTAGGTGTGGCAATTCGCGACAATAACCCGGGTCGTTAATCGTGCGACCCCTACCGTTGAAATAGCGAACTATGTATCGTATAGGGGTTGCTTTTCTTTCACGTTCGCATTATGGCTAGCGGGCGATTTTATACCTCAACAAAAAGCGAACGCTTTGCCTTTCGTGGAGGTCCCGTAGACGTGTCGGGTTATATTTTATGTGCGTTCATATTTAGTTTACGTTGCTCGTATAAAATACCCCGACAGATATGCGGAGACGGTCGGGCCCGGGTAGTATTATTATTACACTTTCGAGTAGTTCCGAAATTTTGATTGTAAATTTATACGGCCGCGCTGTTTTGCCGAACAATGCACCCACCGACACTTTTATGGTGCACGGCGGCAACTTTTACGTGTAATGTTCGCCTACCTCGTTTAGCTTTAAGCCAACAAAGCTCCAGTGTTGTTACTGAATCTGGTTAACACTGAAACTACACGGCAACCTAGTTGGTGGTCGTTGTTGCAAAGCTTTAGTTTGCAATGATTCCTCTTGCATGCCAGATAACGTTTACAATGTCTGTATTATGTTGTTGTACATTCCATAATTACTACGAAATAAACCATTCCAGTGGCGTATCCTGGAATTGCTGTTGGGACCATTTTGTTTAGCCTTGAAAGAAAATCTATTATACAGGGTTAGCCAAAATTGCCGGAACACCCAAATAATTCTACAATGGTAAAAAATTTCAAAAAAAAATTCAAACGAAAGCTTTTAGACTTTAAACAATCCATCGTTCAAATATATTTTGAATATACAGGGTGTTCATTTTATTATAGAAATCGCGTAAATTTTTGTTTTTCAAATGGAACACCCTGTATCTTTTTACATTTTATAATTTTAGGACTAATTCTGGACATTGTTTATTAAAATAATTTTTTTATAAAATGCATCCTTTTTGAGTTTTAAGCAATTAATTAAAATAGTCAAAATTACCGCAACACCCAAATAATTCTTCATCGGTACAAAAATTTCAAAAAACATTCAAACAAAAGTTTTTTACTTTAAACAAGCTATTGTTCAAATATATTTTTAATATATTTATTTTATTATGGAAGTATGGAAAACTTTTCCTTTTTCTCATTAAACGTCCTGTACATTTTGATTTTTTAATTCTAAGAATTTTTTTCAAGTAGGTTTTTATAAATTGATTCATTTTTTAATTATCAGCAATTAATCAAAACTCCAAAACATTTATTTTAGCCGAACGGATAAATAATAACAATGTGAAGAAAAAATAACAAAACAATTTTCAATTTTCAAACTGCCATCCCTGAGCGGCTTGACAATGCCCCAACCTATCAACAAATTCCCGTAAACGGTTGTCTAAATGATCGACAGTAATACTCTGAACTTCGTCCACTATCCTCTGCTTCAACGCATCAATATTTTGCGGCCTATTGGTGTAAACCTTGGACTTTAGGGGGCCCCAAATAGAAAAATCCAGTATTTGTAAATCCGGCGACCTAGGTGGCCATTCAATGGATCCTCTCCTTCCAATCCACCGCTGCGGGAAAATTGAATTTAAATAATTCCGAACTTGGACACCGTAATGCGGCGGTGCACCATCTTGTTGAAACCAAATATTATTCAGATCTTCGTTGAATATAACTAGGAGATGAGGTATTACTTCAACTAATTGCTTATAACTAAAAAATTATGAAATTTATAAACAAATTATTCCAATAAAAAATTATTAGAATTAGTCTTAGAATTATAAAATGTAAAAATATACAGGGTATTCCATTTGAAAAAAAAAGTTAACCAAATTTGCATAAAAAATGAACAGCCTGTATATTAAAAATATATTTTAATGATAGCTTGTTTAATGTCAAAAACTTTTGTTTGAATGTTTTTTGAAATTTTTTTACCGATGGAGAATTATTTGGGTGTTCCGGTAATTTTGACTAATTATAAGTAATTGCTTAAAACTCAAAAATGATGCACTTTATAAAAAAAATATTTTAATAAACAATGTCCAGAATTAGTCCTAAAATTATAAAATGTGAAAAATTACAGGGTGTTCCATTTGAAAAAAAAAATTTACGCGATTTCTGTAATAAAATGAACACCCTGTATATTGAAAATATATTTGAACGATGGATTGTTTAAAGTCTAAAAACTTTTGTTTGATTTTTTTTTGAAATTTTTTACCGTTGTAGAATCACCGTCGTAATATGGGGGAAACAAAATTTATTACAGTAGTGTCCTTATTTTTCAACTTTTTGTCTGCAGGGCATTCTCAATTTGTTTATTTACATCTTTATATACTTCTGAATCTGAATATGAAGTCATTAACATGTGAGGCAACATTTAAAATGTTATTAGTAGGTATTATGGGATCTAAAAGAATGTCGTGGACTACATTTGCAACCAAATATACTCAACTGAAACGTACCTTTTTTGGCAATCTACGCTGTCAATCATTGCTTAGCTTAAATGGTTAGCAGACTTAACTGATTACATGTCAGTATATGTGACCCGCTCGGAAGAAAAGGGTCTTACTGCTAAAATCAGGTTTTCGAGAAATACCCGTCTAGAGTACAGCGCTACCCGGCGCTAAATAATAGTATGGAGACTTGTGTTTGAAGACTCATAACTCTGAAACTACTTATCAAAAGCAAATAAAATAAAGTGTGATATATTAGTTAATCGTTCTTATAAGTGGTGTATCACTATCAAATTTTTTTACGGTTCGGTTTAAAGATGAGCGCGACAGAAGTGTAAGGGCACGGACACACAATTAGCGACGCTCATAGCAGTGCTGATAGCGGCGCTGGTAGTGGAGCGTTTGAATACACAGGTGCTTATGGCCATGAGCGGGCGCTTCGAGCGGTGCTGCTAGCGGTGCTCATTCCGCTGAAGTCAGTGGCGTAGCTACATATTCAGCGCCCTGGAGCAAGACAAATCTTAGCGCCCCTCTTGTTTTTTGGACGACGTCTGGTATTTTTTGAACATTTAATTTAATGTATTCCACTTTCAAATCACAATTTTTCAATTACAGATTGAACGAAAAAGGGAGTTTATATATACAAAATCCTTGACAAACTCAGTTTTGAGTTGTATGACAATAAATAAAAAGTAGTTAGTCAACAGTTGGCTGTTTTCGATTTATTTCTCATCGTATTTTATGGAATTTTCTAAAACTAGTATCGTTGCTAGCGTACATTTAAGACCATAGTAACGCACTAATTTTGGTTTCCGTTAAAACCAAGGTGGGTATTACATAAGCCATTTATTAACCTTCTGAAGAGTATCGCAAATGGTCAAGTTTTAATTGCAGAGAATTACAAGATCTAGAAGTTTCCTAAAAAAAATCCTTTGTCCGTGTATTTTGACCGTGAATAACTTGCAACCCCGACACGATATCGATGGCAACTTTTTACCCTTTATTTCTAATGCCCAATCAAAGGCATATTTAAAAATTCAGCTGGGTTTGAATTTTTCCGAAGTATTTTCCCGTATTTTGAGTTTGCAAGCTTGCATTTAGAGCTTTTGGCGATATTTTGAGTGTGCTATAATATAAATAAACAAATTTTATTGTCTATAATTTCTTCTTTTTTTCGTTTTTTGTAATTATGAATCTGATAATTCTAAAAACTCTAATAACTACAGCTTACAAAGTACAACCGCAATATACAAGCGCAATCTAATAAAATTACCAGTAAAGTAATAAAATAACTTACAACCTTGAAAACATTTGCGCTTTCCTAACCCCATTCAAATGATGTTTAGGGTTTTTAAATTTTCAGCAAAATTATTAAATTTTTATCAAAATTATTTGGAAGAAAGCGTTTTAGGCAATTGAAACTTTTACCTACCACTGAAATTTTTGGAATGGTAATTTCTTTCTTTTAAAATAAGTAAAATTATGAGATTCATATTAACAAGAGAAGACTGAAAACCACTTTACATACTTATATGTTTATGAATAAAAAACACACTAATTTAGTAAAATAATAGCCATCTAAAAGTCATAACAATAATTTAAACCTAACAATTTACTACAATAGTACACTCAATAAGTAAATAAGTTTGAAGTGCGCTTGTTTAAAAAAACATTTACAGAAGGTAAATGTAGTACATGGATATTTATAAATACAACGCACCAATCTATAGGTAAATAAAAATTATGATAATAAAGTTAAGATCACAAAACATTTAGATCCTTAGAGTTTTATTTAGAAAATCTGGCCAATTTTTTACACAGAAGTTTTCTTATTGATCGTCCAATTTTGCGCCCCCTCTACTCGTGCGCCTGGAGCAGTTTGCTCCCACTGCTCCCCGTAGCTACGCCCCTGGCTGAAGTGTGTTTATGGCCATAACAACCTGTGTATTCAAACGCTGCGCTACCAGCGCAGCTATCAGCACTGCTATGAGCGTCGCTAATTGTGTGTCCGTGCCCTAAAGAGCGACCCGATTGCTGCAGTTTTAACTGTTTTAAATTAGCACTCGCCGTTCCGATTTTTTCTTCTAAATCTCTTACTGCAAAAATGTCAGATCATGATCGAGTAAAATTTGGAATCTTGTCTATTGATTAGCATTTATGTTTTCGTATGTTCTATGTAATACTGGTTGTAAACAAGTTTGTAAAAATTGGGCACGATTTTTCACAAGTCTCACGTTGAAGTTTAAACCTCAGAGCAGACAGTTTTGATAGTTATAGATGTTGTATAGAAATATTTCAGGAGTATTTCGCAGTTTATTTGATTTATTTCCGGGAAGTCATTTCAGAGTTATGAACATCTTTGAGGTGTGTTTGAGTATGTTTTAGGGCACAATTCACGTTGCTAATCAAGTCAAGTGCTCTGACTGCACATGTTCCACGGCTGTTTATGCACTACAAAATTATAAGATTTCTGCAAACTGAAACCTTCAAAACTACAACATTTATAATTTAGTAGTATTACTGTTAAAATATTATTTTTTTAATAAGGTATCTTAGTATTACGACTTGCCACTGTGCGGTGATTTCGCCATTTATATTTCTGTTTCCTTACTGCAGTTGCATACTATAATATCGGTGGTATTAAATAGTGGAAAGTGAAGAAACCCCAAAAAGACAACCGGGGGGAAGTTAGCCATAAAAGTTATCCATAAAATTTTTTTTCATCCGATTTTAATGAGTGACACATTTTTGGAAAGCCCTTAACGTACTGAGTCTTCAGTAGTTATTGCAGAGGGCGCAATTCATAACTACTACCTAAAAAATTAAAAAGAAAGTAATTTTTTGTTTAAATTGGCACTTTTTTACAATCGCATATCTCCGTTAATGCTTTACCAATTACGACATCTCTTACAGCAATCAAAAGTACAAATGTAGACCATACTTCCATAGTTATTGCAGCCCAACTTTCCACTAATTAGTGGTTTAAAAAAATTCCTGAACTTTGACTATTTTTATCCAGGGATGCGAGTATGGACGCATACACCGTTCCAGTAGAACAGTGAGCATTACTCCTTTTTATCATCCGATTGTAACAAACTATACACCAAACGAAATAGGAAGCTTGTCTGCACTTATGCAAGTTATTGCAGTCCAAGTTTCCGCTAATTAGTGGTCTAAAAAAATTCATGAACTTTGAATATTTTTACTTGCGAGTATAGAAAAATACATCGTTTCAGAAAAACCCTATGCATAACTTGTTTTTATCATCTGATTGTAACAAACAATTCACCAAACGAAAGAGGAAGCTTGTCTCCACTTATGATGGTTATTGCAGTCCAAGTTTCCGCTAATTAGTGATCTAAAAAAATTCCTGAACATTGACTATTTTTTTCCAGGGATGCGAGTATGGAAGCATACACCGTTCCAGTAGAACAGTGAGCATAACCCATTTTTATCATCCGATTGTAACAAACTATACACCAAACGAAAGAGGACGCTTGTCTGTACTTATGCAAGTTATTGCAGTCCAAGTTTCCGCTAATTAGTGGTCTAAACAAATTCATGAACTTTGACTATTTTTATCCACGGATGCGAGTATGGAAGCATACACCGTTCCAGTAGAACAGTGAGCATAACCCCTTTTTATCATCCGATTGTAACAAACTATACACCAAACGAAAGAGGAAGCTTGTCTCCACTTATGCTAGTTATTGCAGTCCAAGTTTCCGCTAATTAGTGGTGTAAAAACATCGCAAGCTTTCAAAATGTACCAATTTAAGCAAATAATGACATTCTTTTTATTTTTTTAGGTAGTAATTAAGATTTGATTCCTCTGCAATAACTACAGTATACTCAGCACGTTGCGAGCATTCCAAAAACGTATCATTTATTATAAACGGTTGTAAAAAAATTATGGATAACTTTTTGCCTAACGTTGGGCTTTCGCTTTTCAGTTCCGATGGGGAAATGGCGCCACAACTTACCGACAAAGGCTTGACTGCGACTTTTGCCGCCTGCGAAAACCAGCGGTTCCTTTGTCGGCTTTGAGCACTTGAACTCTTGCGGTACGGTGTTGTGTTTACACGATGCCGGTCTGTCACTTACGGTTAACTTTTGTGATTATCACCGTTTAATTAATTTATTTAATTAATTTTGTTGCAATTTTTCGAATCATATTTTTGTGAATAAATTTAATTTTATTTCAGATTAGTTACATTTTTCTAGTTTCGATTTGCTTTTTAAGTCAGTCCATCTGATCGTAAAAATGTTCAAAGTCATTATATTTTTAATGCAATAATTAGCGTATTCTCGGAATTCAATAACTATCGTATATGGACAAAAATAGTCAAAGTTCAGGAATCTTTTTAGATCACTAATTAGCGGAAACATGGACTGCAATAACTATCATAAGTGGAGACAAGCTTCCTCTTTCGTTTGGTGTATTGTTTGTTACAATCAGATGATAAAAACAAGTTATACATATGGTTTTTCTGAAACGATGTATTTTCTATACTCGAAAGTAAAAATATTCAAACTTCATGAATTTTTTTAGACCACTAATTAGCGGAAACTTGGACTGCAATAACTTTCATAAGTGCAGACACGCTTCCTCTTTCGTTTGGTGTATAGTTTGTTACAATCGGATGATAAAAAGGAGTTATGCTCACTGTTCTACTGGAACGGTGTATGCGTCCATACTCGCATCCCTGGATAAAAATAGTTCAGGAATTTTTTTAAACCACTAATTAGTGGAAAGTTGGGCTGCAATAACTATGGAAGTATGGTCTACATTTGTACTTTTGATTGCTGTAAGAGATGTCGTAATTGGTAAAGCATTAACGGAGATATGCGATTGTAAAAAAGTGCCAATTTAAACAAAAAATGACTTTCTTTTTAATTTTTTAGGTAGTAGTTATGAATTGCGGTCTCTGCAATAACTACTGTAGACTCAGTACGTTAAGGGCTTTCCAAAAATGTGTCATTCATTAAAATCGGATGAAAAAAAATTTATGGATAACTTTTATGGCTAACTTCCCCCCGGTAAAAAGACAGGCCATTTCTGAAAAATTTATGAATGTTCACAAATTTTTGATTTTAGTTTTAGCAATTTCAAAAATAAACATTGTAAAAATGAGTTCGTATGAATCTTGAGCTACTGGAGAATCAATAAATATTAGTAGTATTTTGAATACTACGGTTGCTGATTATAGTTACATATAGGTTTAAAGTGTATTTGTTTCTCAAGATCATTAATTAGTATTCATCATTTTGAATTAAAAACATAAATTATTATTGCTTATTCCAATCATACATACGTAGTCTAAAACTTACCACGATCATATTTCGCTGGTAATATGGCGTGCTCGAAAACAATTTTTTGTGGGCATAAGAATGTATTTTTCTGTGCAGCATTTACAACGTTATTCGACGTTATTTAGGTGCTCAGAAAAGAAATTAAAATTAAATTCGATGCCGAAGAAATTCTCCAGCTATGAACCGAATGTTTTTTCTGCGTTTCTTAAACTTGAACGCTTTTTCTCGAGTATAATGTTTTCAACTGTATATCTGGAACACACATGTCTGTTTGAAAATAGTTTACTAAGTCGATTTCTCGTTGATATGGTGCAGTTGATAAATTATTCATGCGTATTTTAAGGAAGATGAAAATACACATCACACCATGTGACAACGATGTATGCAAATAGTACCCTTTAATATTGATTCCTCCCGCGAACGTAAAGTTTTGTGGAATCCTCTATCTAACTTCACCAAATTTTGTCCGATTGATGTCAGATAAATTGCAAGAATTAGATTCCAGCATTCCGAATCTGTCAAAACCCCAAAATCGATAATTTAACCGTAAGACCCCTTTCTTCGAAGCCGGTCACATATGAGTAGTGTTATTTAATATTTACGTCGAGTTTGGTGGAACATAAATTCTTGAAACAATTAAATTGTCAACGCGACAAATAAAAAGCAGCAAAAATTATATTATGTAAAAATCGACTGCACGCCTTTTTTCTGGTCATTTTATTTATATTATTATGTATTACGCATATTAATTTGAAATTTAGCCAGCAACTAGTTAAAATTACCAGTAGAGATACAAACTCAGTGGTATATAGTTTTACGAATATCGTTCGATGCGAACATCACATCATCATTATCAAGTCATTTATTTGAAATAATGAGGTCGATTGTTTACATTTGAATACTTGTAATAGCGCGTAAACTGTGGACGAAAATGGCAAATTGAAAATGCTAATTTATTCGCTACCGGTCGACAAAATTAATTGTCCATTAAATGAAGGCATTGTTATGATAGCGGCATACGCAGTAATAATTCCGGTGGATTCAAATGCGTGCTCATAAATCGGACAGCGAGATAGATCCATAATTACCAAAATAATGAATCGATAAAAATATATGAAATTATAATAATAATACATACGTAATAATAACAATATGATTTATATCCGATTTATACTCGATTGCACCACTTCCCCTTAACTCTAAAGTGGCACTTCAATTTAAGTGTAGCTGCAATATGAATGTAATTTTCAAGGTTATACTTACAAACCAAGCCACCTTGGCAACGTTTCTTTCTCTATTTTCTAGTACCCAGATATTTAGTTGATTATTTAGATTTTTTTCCGATAATTTATATTTCGATGTTACCTGCACTTGGCGTCATTTCGATTTTTCGCAGGAAATTCCGTGCTGAAATAATTGGAATTTGGACAGGATTACTAGTATATTATTTGATGAGCATATAATTAGTGATATAAATCGCGAGCATAAAGATTGTGTGCGAGTCAAATACGACGTTTTATCTACGACACATAAATTCCATTGTTGTAAAATTTTTAAATATATTTGTTGATGGTGGCAATGCAAAATCTCAATCAACTGCCTGCCAACCACGTAGGTGGCCTAGGAAGTCATTATGCAAAAGAACTGTCATAATTATTCAAAGCTACTGTCATCATTATCATCGGCGTGTATCATGATAGGGATTATACAGGGTTGGCAAAAATTACCGGAACGCCTAAATAATACTCCAACCGTAAGAAATTTAAAAAAATTGCTCAAACATAAGGTTTTTGGCTTTAAACAAGCTATCGTTTAAATATATTTTCTATAGTCAAAAATAGTCAAAATTACGAGAACACCTACATAATTCTCCAAAAATTCAAAAAGAAAATTCATATAAACATATTTTGCGTTTAAACAACCTCTCGTTCAAATATATTTATTTTTACTTTATCATACGCAGTATGTAAAGTATTGTAATCATGCAAAAAAATTTTTTTGAGATTTTATCGGAAATATGTCTTTTTGGGTCCCCTGAACATTTTTGACCAAGGTACAAAAAAATTTCTGTGTGTGTGTGTGTATGTGTGTGTGTGTGTGTGTGTGTGTGTGTGTGTGTGTGTGTGTGTGTGTGTGTGTGTGTGTGTGTGTGTGTGTGTGTGTGTGTGTGTGTGTGTGTGTGTGTGTGTGTGTGTGTGTGTGTGTGTGTGTGTGTGTGTGTGTGTGGTGTGTGTGTGTGTACCCGTTTTTGTGGCGACGATTCTGGAGAAACTACTAAAGGTATCGGGACGAAACTTCATATTTAGAAGTTTCATAACCAAACTTAGAGCTGAAAAGCTTTCTGTTGAAAAGAGCCCAAAGGAACGGATGGTTTACTCATAGCATTTTTCGAAGATTTTGCAAATGAGCCGCTATTTGTGTAATGTCGTCAAAATAGTTAAATAATAAATTAAAGGAGAGGAAATTTTCTATAATTTATGTATATGACATTTTTTGGTAGAATTTATAGTTTAGCTGCATGAGCAAATTCTATTTCATCGAGATCGGTCGTACTGCTTTAAAACTAGTAGCCAGGATATGTCAGATTTTTACTTTATCATACGCAGTATGTAAAGTATTGTAATCATGCCAAAAAAATTTTTTGAGATTTTAGCGAAAATATGTCTTTTTGGGTCCCCTGAACATTTTTGACCAAGGTACAAAAAATGTCTGTGTGTGTGTGTGTGTGTGTATGTGTGTGTGTGTGTACCCGTTTTTGTGGAGACGATTCCGGAGAAACTACTAATGGTATCGGGACGAAACTTCATATTTAGAAGTTTTATAACCAAACTTAGAGCTGAAAAGCTTTCTGTTGAAAAGGGTCCAAAGGAACTGGTGGTTTACTCATAGCATTTTTCGAAGATTTTGCAAATGAGCCGCTATTTGTGTAATGTCGTCAAAATAGTTAAATAATAAATTAAAGGAGAGGAAATTTTCCATAATTTATGTATATGACATTTTTTGGTAGAATTTATAGTTTAGCCGCAAGAGCAAATTCTATTTCATCGAGATCGGGCGTACTGCTTTAAAACTAGTAGCCAGGATATGTCAGATTATTTTGATTCTAATGACAGTAGCTAGTGTCAAACGCTAATGTCTTGAAAATACTACTGTCAATATAGGCTGCGTTCGGATATTGAACACCGTTACACTTTTTACACCCAATAACACGTAAGTGTCATTTGGACGGTGTACCCGCTGTCAACGGAGTACAATATCCGAACGCAGCTTTAATCGAGATATTTGTCTAGTTCTACTAGTTTTATTTTAATGCAGACATAGCCGATCTCGATCAAATAGAATCTCATGCAGCTAAACTATTAATTTTATATATAGTATGATAAAGTCATGTGCCTGGCCACATCAGATTTTTTTTTATTCTAATGACAGTAGCTAGTGTCAAACGCTAATGTTTTGAAAATACTACTGTCAATATAGGCTGCGTTCGGATATTGAACACCGTTACACTTTTTACACCCAATAACACGTAAGTGTCATTTGGACGGTGTACCCGGTGTCAACGGAGTACAATATCCGAACGCATCTTTAATCGAGATATCTGTCTAGTTCTACTAGGTTTATTTTAATGCAGACATAGCCGATCTCGATCAAATAGAATCTCATGCAGCTAAACTATTCATTTTATATATAGTATGATAAAGTCACGTGCCTGGCCACATCACATTTTTAATATACAGGTTGTTTATTTTATTATGGAAATTAGCAAACCATTTCTTTTTCTAACAGAAAATTCTTTCTAAACGTTTTACAAGGAATTATTTTTTTATCAAATGCAATATTTTTTTAGTTATAAGACACCAATCCAAGAGAAAATAACAACACAATGAAATACAATTAAATTAAATGTTCAAACTGCCTTTTTTTTAAGAAGAAAAGAGCGGAAGGGATTGAAGATCCCGCCTCCACCCCGCTGTCGGGTATCACCGAACCATTCAGCCGACATCTACATCTTCTTTAATCTGATTTTAATCAATGTTGAAAAAGCAATTTTTCCCTTTCGCTCTTTTGGGTTCGGGTAAAAACCTTTAATCACACTAAAAACCAAATCAAAAACAGCCACTTACGCTAACTACATGCCTTACAACTACTCACTAACTACTAAACATGCATTTTATTAATTATTATCTAACATGCTCTTAAGTGATAAAATACCAAACTACACATGCAGCACATATTCATGTGTCCTCTACTTTGCATTCACGCGCACTATGCACCGCCCGCGCACTTATCGCGCACCAGTCGCGAAGAACCCATGCGAAAAACGAAACGAAACGCGCACAGCGCAACGGGGAATCCTTTTACTACGCCGCTTGTTTGACATCGCACTACATACGCGATCACGCGTTACCACTAGGATTTGTTTGACGATTACGTCCACTATTTTCGGGGACACTCACTCCGTTTTTGATTATTCTAGGGTTGCGGTACTCCAGCTGTCCCTCCCTGACTTCGGACTTCCTGAAGTCTTGGTGGTCCGGTTTTCCTGGACTCTTATCCTTCTCTCGCTCCGGTCTATCCTGGAGCTCTCCTGCGCCGGCTTTCCAGGCGCTATCTCATCTTTGTTCAATCTTTTCTGTTCTCTCCTCAGGCCCGTCTAGGTCCCTTATGCACTAAGGGGCGGGAGGTCCTGTTGCTTCCCGACGTTTGTCATCCTTGTCCTTTTCTTGGAGGATTATTCTTATGGTTTCGGAGATGTGTTTCGATTGATCTGGACCCTTCAGAATCTATTCCACCATCTTCTCTTCTGTCAGTCCTCTTTTGTGCGGGCACGCCCTTCTCAGTTGTTCCCATTGATTGCATTCAAAGAGCGTATGGCCTGGTGTGTCCATTCCTCCGCAATACGCATATTCCGGACGCTCTCCCCCTTGTACTTGTGGAGGTAGCTCCCGAAACAACCGTGTCCAGTGAGCGCCTGTGTGAGCTCGTATGTAACCTCACCATGCTTTCTGTTTACCCAGTCTGCCACTCTGGGTATTAGGCGGTGGGTCCAGCGGCCGACTTCCGCGTTGTCCCACTCCGTCTGCCATCTTTCAAGCGTCGTGTTTCTGTGTTCCATTCTTGTCACTCGGTCTACGGGCGTCTGAAGGTACTTTCGAGCTCGTTGATCTGCCTTTAGGTGTATCGGGACTAGTGAGGCGACAACCTGAACAGCCGCTGTCGAGACTGTTCGGTATGCCGACGACACCTCGATGGCCGCTCTTCGCTGAACTTTAAGCAGCCTCTCCCTTCTATTAGCATACGCTAGATCTTCCACCCAGACCGGGGCAGCGTAGAGCATTATTAACTCCGCCACCGATGCTAGGATTCTCCTCTTACTCGCTCGGGATGCCTTTACTTTACGCATGAGATTGAGTAGCGCTCCGGTCGTCCTTTCTGCTCTTGCGGCCGATTCGTCCATGTGCTTCTTGTACCTGAGATTCTGTTCAATGTGCACTCCCAGGTATTTTACACTTCGCAAGGGCTTGATCGTCACTCCACCTACCGAAAGCTCAACTGGGTCTTGCTGTCGTCTGCCGCAGAGCATTACCGCTTCTGTTTTGTCTGCGGCCAACTCAAGGCGTGCTCCTCTAACCACTCCAACACAAACTGCCCATTAAAATAAATGTTTATGTATGTATGTATGCATGTATGTATGTATATTTTTAATTTGAAAGTCAGGAGTTTTGATTAATTGCTTATAACCCAAAAACAATGCATTAAAAAAAATCTGATGTGGCCAGGCACATGACTTCATCATACTATATATAAAATTAATAGTTTAGCTGCATGAGATATTATTTGATCGAGATCGGCTATGTCTGCATTAAAATAAAACTAGTAGAACTAGACAGATATGTCGATTTCGGATATTGTACTCCGTTGACACCGGGTACACCGTCCAAATGACACGTGTTATTGGGTGTAGAAAGTGTGAAGGTGCGTTCGGATTGGTGGCAATGGTTGGTAATGGCGGTGGTAGCAGACGAAATTATAGTGTTTCTCACATGTCGTGATGGTGACAAATATTAGTTTCCATGTACATAAACTTGAGTCACTAGCAAATTCTATTAGAAATACTATAATGGCGTCTACTATCACTGCCATTAGCACTAATGAAAACGCACCTTAACAGTGTATAATATCCGAACGCAGCTTGTATTGACAGTAGTATTGTCAAAGCATTAACGTTTGACACTATCTACACTGTCATTAAAATCAGATCTGACATATAATCTGACATATCCTGGCTACTAGTTTTAATGCAGTACGACCGATCTCGATGAAATAGAATTTGCTCATGCAGCTAAACTATTGATTGTACCAAAAAATGTCATAGTCATAAATTATTCAGAATTTCCTCTAGTTTAATTTATTATTTAACTATTTCGACGAAATTCCAGAAATGCCGGCTTATTTACAAAATCTTTCAAAAATGCTAAGACTAAACCTCCAATTCCTTTGGACCCTTTTTAACAGAAAGCTTTTCAGCTCTAAGTTTGGCCATAAAACTTCTAAATATGAAGTTTCGTCCCGATATCTATAGTAGTTTCGTCCCGATATCTATAGTAGTTTCACCGGAATCGTCGCCACAAAAAACGGGTACACACACACACACACACCCACATCCACACACACACACAGACATTTTTTTGTACCTTGGTCAAAAATGTTCAGGGGACCCAAAAAGACATATTTCCGCTAAAATCTCAAAAATGTTTTTTTGGCACGATTACAATACTTTACATACTACGTATGATAAAGTAAAATATTTCTACCTTAAGTTCTAAGAATTAATAAATATAAAAGAAATTATTTCTATAAAAAATTCTTGGAATTAATCTTAGAATTAGAAAATGTAATAATACATAGGGAGATCTATTTAAAAAATGAAAGGTTATCAAATTTATATAAGAAAATGAGCACCCTGTATATTGAAAATATATTTAAACGCTAGCTTGTTTAAAGCCAAAAAACTTTTGTTTGAACAACTTTTTTGAAGTTTCTAACGGTTGGAGAATTATTTAGGTGTTCCGGTAATTTTGGATAACCCTGTAGAATCATATACATGTATACAATCAACTTATTATATGTGAGTCGTAGATAATAGTATATTATTTGACAAGTATCTTTACATATATATAAACTAATATATGTATAAACTTCATGCTCGCGATTTATATCCATTATGTGCGATTAACTGTCAATCACGTATGTTTTCACAGACTTGAGAGTACAAGACAACAACTTTCGTATAATGTTTACAGTTCGTTTTAATAATGAAGTCATTATTGAAACGAACTGTCATTATTATACAAACCTCTTGTCATCAGAATCATTGGTTTGTATCATGGTAGGGATTCTATAGTCATAGATACGAACGCAAACGTCACAAATATTTACACTTTTTGGGGTTAGAGTAGGCCGCTAACAACTTATCTCATACATTTTCCGCCGGACGGTTGAGCAACGTTAGCGTTCGCTGAACACTTTCAAATTGATACCCAGAGTCGCCGCCCATGCTAGGTTTAATATCCCATTCCTGGGAATCTATGCTCGTCATTTTTTTTAAGCGAATGCGAGACTTCTCGAATGGTTAGGTGGACGGAGTGGGGATATCAGCGGTTTCCCTCTGGAACGTATCTATGAGCAAATTTACTTGTCGCTACGTACATTAACGCACGCGCCACGCCCATACGAACCCGTATCTATGAGCAAGTTTGCTCGTCGCTAAGAACAATAACGCACGCGCCACGCCCATACGTTCCAAACACAGGGCAACCGCCGATATCCCCACTCTCACCTAACCATTCGAGAAGTCTCGCATTCGCGTAAAAAGATGACGAGAATAGATTCCTGTTACTTGACAGTCCGCAATTTTGACGTTTGACCATTGACCGCAATCGACAGACCATGACTGACCATATTTTGTAATTTTCGAAATCGCTACCGATTTTGAATTAATAATTTGATCGTTAACTTTAGAATATATTCGTAATTGTAATTTATTATAGTAAAAAGTTAAATATTTGCAATTCTGATGTTTGACCATTTTCCCCAATCGAACCATGTTGCACTATAGTTTGGAATTTTCGAAATCGCTACTAATTTTGAATTAAGTCCGCCAAAATGTAGGTTCAGTTGGAATCACTTGGCAGTGATTTAAAATTATTAGCGTTTTAAATATATCCAAAGTATGGGCGAACATGGTCATTCTATTTCGGAAAATGATCAAAAGAACCGCGAATATTCACAGATTCAATGAAAAATCGCGAATACGTACTTCTTAAGAAGTTAACGGTGAATCACTTTCGCAGCTGTAATAAAAAATCAGAGGTAGCCAGGCACATGACTTTATCATACTATATATAAAATTAATAGTTTAGCTGCATGAGATTCTATTTTATCGAGATCGGTCGTGTCTGCATTAACATAAAACTAGTTGGCCAGGATTTGAGAGATATTTTGAAACTATTGACAGTTGGTAATGTTGAGACATCAGCGTTTGACGCTAGTGATTGTCATTAGAATGAAAATATCTGCCAAATCCTGGCCAACTAGTTTTAATGCAGACATGATCTCGATCAAATAGAATTTGCTCATGCAGCTAAACTGTAAATTCTACCAATAAATGTCACAGACATAAATTATACAAAATTTCCTCTACTTTAATATATTATTTAACTATTTTGACGACATTACAGAAATAGCGGCTCATTTGCGTAATCGTCGAAAAATGCTAAGACTAAGCCACCAGTTCCTTTAGACCCTTTTGAACCAAACGCTTTTTAGCTCTAAGTTTGGTTATGCAACTTCTAAATATGAAGTTTCGTCCCAATACCTTCAGTAGTTTCTCCAGAATCGTCGCCACAAAAACGGGTGCACACACACAGACATACACACACACACACAGACATTTTTTGTACCTTGGTCAAATATGTTCAGGGGACCCAAAAGGACATATTTCCGCTAAAATCTCAATTTTTTTACCACGATTACAATTCTTTATCATACTGCGTATGATAAAGTAAAAATTGGTAGCGTTTTCGAAAATGTCAAAATATGGCTAAAATGGCCATTAGCCGGAATTGGCTATTAAAACCTAGCATGAACGTCGACTTTGGGCATCAATATCGCAAACGAAATAAAAAATGGTTAAACATAGTAAAACAAATGGTCGCTTCACGGTAGTCTCAATTTTAAAATGCCTATATTTTGAATACGAAGGCTGGCAAACGACACAAAAAGTGGCCAGTCCTGTTCAAACAAATTGTCAAACGATGGTGTGATAAAAACTTTAATATTAAAGCAGGAGAATTTTCATCAACACTAGGTCACTAGGTATATTACACGGACATATCTGCAATACGATGTTAAAATGTCTCCTACATCAAACGTGACTGCGACCAAATAAAGAAATTTAATATATTTGATGGGCTTACATCAAAAGCCAATTTCGCAAAAGTAGCGCGCCTGAAACATCTGAAAGGGTACCTTTTCAGGCAAACCAATGGACCACCCGCTACTTACACGAAGTTTGGCGTATGCTTTTCGGGGACGGAGAAATCATTTCCGCCAACATTAAAAGCTGAATGCACTACCGCGAACTGACGGTAGGGGGTGAAAAGTTGCAGCTCGCCCGCTGCGCCATCTTTGTGGCGTCCCGCTAATCAATTTTTACCGCATAACTCGTGCAAACGAGTGAGGCATATCGGCGAATTGCACCGAAACGAAACTATAAATTTTGTATAAACCTCGTCAAAGCGAACCGACGACGGTCATAAACATAAATTATTGAGCGTCATAAACCTGCACAAACACGAATACGTATGCTAATACGGGTAGAGGACACATTATAATGAGTTATGGCGAATGGAAAATTAGATAGCGGGCGCCATTTTGTAGTAAGCTAAATTAATGAATAAATGTAATTTATTATTGTTGGCAAGTTCGCTGTCACAGCTATTAGTTTCTTAGGGTTCCGTTCTTAAAAGGTAAAACAAAACCTAATTTATAATGTGTTATAAGTTATAATGGCCGATCTCGATGAAATAGAAGTTGCTCAAGCAGCTAAACTATTGATTGTACCAAAATATGTCATAGTCATAAATTATTCAGAATTTCCTGTACTTTAATTTATTATTTAACTATTTCGACGAAATTCCAGAAATGGCGGCTTATTTGCAAAATCTTTCAAAAATGATAAGCCAGGGTTTGTCAGTTATTTTGATTCTAATGATAGTAGGTATAGTGTCAAACGCTAATATTTTGACAATACCTAATGTCAATATAATCAACATATCTGTCTAGTTATACTTTTTACGTTTTATTTTAATGCAGACATGGCCGATCTCGATCAAATAGAATCTCATGCAGCTAAACTATTAATTTTATATATAGTATGATAAAGTCATGTGCCTGGTCACATCAGATTTTTTAAATATCTATTGCGTGAACTATTACCAAAAATATGAAATATCTTTTTAATTTATTATTGTTGAACTTTGCCAACTGTTAGCTAAATAAAACTTTTAAAATGTTTTCTTCTATAAAAACGCACCAAAACTGCCAAAAAAGGCCTAAGACCTTAATGTAAACTTAAGATAGCGATAATATTCTTCAACATGATCAACATCACAGCTCGAATGGTATACTTCAGTTCACCAACGTCTTCGATCTGTGATGGTGTCCTTCGCAGCCTTTTCCTTGTTTACCACATGGAGGTAAAACTATGTAGCTGTTCAGAAATCAACTTCAGGACGTGTTTCAATGTAATCAACTGATGTTCGATTAATATTGAAACATTTTGTATGTACAACGTATCGCAACTGCATGCTATCCAAGTCCTCTGTTAGCTAAGTATTGACGTAAGATCTAAAGTCGTGCACTTAACCTCGAACAGACCGATCTATCTAATCCCACACACGAACCTAGCACACACTTAACAGGAGATATATGGAAACGAAGCGCCATCTAGTCTGAATACTATTTGCGTTAGGCGCAGTTTCGACAGTATGGGGTAGCTCGTTTACTTATCGCTAAATTAAAGTCTCCTTTCTCGGGTAATGCATGGGTAACGCAAAGTGTCGGTTATTCGGGCACCTAGGCCTACTCACGGACATGATAGGGCTCCTTGACGAGCCCTTGCTCCACTAAAAGCATTCGATAATCTGCGACATCGAGGAGGCGACTCCTCTTCCACGGTCCCATTATTAATTGAGACGGGGGCGCAGTGGTGGGACGTGCCAGGGGGACGAGGGCCAGCCAGCCATTCAATTTTGCCCCTTAATGAGATCCTTGTATCCAAATCAGATCGATTAATCATATTATCTTAAGACGGGCAAATGCCCCTAAGAAATCCTCACCTAACTCAATATTCCGGATTAACTTGCGGAAGTAATTTTATTACTAGCCATCAGTTTTAATTAAATTTACGTTGAAATAATTCAGTTAATTTTGTACTTGTGGTTAAGCAAATTATATAAATTTGTATGAACAATCTCCATCGTTGAATTTTCGAGGCGACTTTTATCTGAATATAGAGGTGTTTCAGAAATAACAGCTAACCTTGTAGGATCATAAGCCCAACGACGTAATAAACATGTTTTGTAAACGTAGTGTCTAACTTACAGTGACATTAACGTACATTAGTCTGTTCATATGATCGTAGTCAGCTGTGCATTGGTTTGTGGGTGTGTTTGTGTTGCGATTTGTGTAATACCAGAGATGGATGGATGGCGACGGATCACTCATGTGTAATAACTTTGGTCGACCACGGCGCGCAGTTGTGGTAATGGTAAGATGGTTGTGGTATCAATGAGGACTTCTGATATATTGCTTAAAATATCAAAATACACAGAAATATCCAGCTTCTACAATTTCTTGACGATAAAACTATTTATGTCCTAAATGATCATAAAGTGACATTTTACATCTTAGACACCCGGGCGAAAATAGCTTCTTTTTGCGCCCTATGGCAATAAAGATTCTTTTTGTGCCATAGGGCATAAAGGATTGCCATCGTTATATGTCAAATATATCAAATACTTGTTATTCAAATTGTCAATTATAAATCGTCAATGTTAAATCTGGCGATTAAGGTCAAAGTTTGACAATTAATGGTCTGTATTGTCACTCATCAATGGGCGCGTCCAGCAGACTCACCGGTAAGCATCCGGTAAGTCACCGGTTAGTCACCGGTGGATTAGCGGTGGAATTAACCGGATTTATTACTCTGGATACGTTTTTAAACCATTTAAACTTAGTGTCAATGTCACCATCTCTGACAATGCTCCATGCTTATAATGACAGATTTTTTGTGATTTATTTATTTTGACATAATTTTACAATCACCAAATTGGTAACCGGTGAGACGCACCGGTTGTTTGACATGTGCATCCTGCACAAATTTATTGATCGGTATCTCACCGGTGAGTCTGCTGGACGCGCCCAATGTCAATTATTGGCGATTAGAGTTATAACTTTGACAATTAATTACATATCTGTATTGTCGCTCAACCCCGAATTGTTTGTATTGTTATTCAACTCCGTAGATACGCATGTCACTTGATAACGTCAAAATGTTTATTAATATTATTTCAACGGAGGAACAAAACCATTGTAAGACATAAAATTTAGTATGTACCTCGGGCATTACTTGATGTTTATACCTTCGGGCGACTTAAAAAGCGCGAGGGCCGATAGGCCCGATCACCCTCGGGGCATAAACATCCATCTAATGCCCTTGGTACATAAATAACTATTCTTGCGTCTAGTTTGATTCCACCATATACGTATATATTAAGGATTATACGGAGCTTGTCCTATAGGTAGTATCGGTTCCAACAATGTGAGATGGAGATATATATATTTTGTCTATCGGTGTGGTGCCCGGCATAGAATGTGCCCGGGATCAAACTGCGCATGCGTTGCCAGTAGTTATTAGGACTGTCGACAGATGGCGCTATTGTAGCTTAAAGTGCGCGGTCGGTACACCGCGGCCTTTAGCCGGTAATATAATAATCACTAACGCCAAACTACTGACAGCCCATAGATAACCTTATAGATGTGGCAGCTCACTAACGGCAATCCACTGACAGCCCACAGATAACCTTATACCTGTGGCAGGTGGTGGCAGCACGTTGTCAGCCTATGGATCCAATCCAGCCAATCGAATCTACGAACTTGACGCATGCGTAGTGTGTCAGTGGCACTACGTGTCTCATCCACACGTCGGATGAGATAACACAGAATTGCCAACGTTACCTTAGTAAAATCTAAATTGTGCCCAAAAGTCATATTAGTCATAAACGTCAAATGCTTGACTTATCTAAACATAATTTGGCATTTTTTTCAATGAATAAAGTTACGTTGATTGTGCATATCATAGTGTTATTCTTCTTGGAAAAGGACTCAATCGCATTGAATTGTTATCGCGGGGATAGTCCTAAGGATCCAAAGGGATGCGAGAGACCTATAGTTTTGGAATGCGAAAAAGAATTTGATATGTGCTACAGTTTCATGAAGAAGTTCGATGATATGGCTTTTTGCAGACTTGGATGCACGAATGAAGCAATTTTTAGCTGTGATGATATCAATGTAACATTACATTCACATGTTTTAAAGAAAGTGGAATGCCATACATGTAAAAAAGATCTTTGCAATGAGCTGACGATGCGAACAGGTTCAGCAATGGTGGCAATTAACTACTTTTTAATACCTATAGGCTGTGGTATTGCAGTGTACACTTGACGACTACAAATGATTTAGTTTTAATAAAGCTATGAGGCATTGGGGTGCTTCTTATTTTGTCCCTTTTTTTTCTAATGGCGATATCTTCAAAATGTTACTAGTCCCGAGGAACAGTATGTTTTTCTACATTTAAATGACGATACCGGCAGTCAAAGTTAAGGAAAACAAATTAACCGTGTATTAATAATACAATAATTAATTTTCATAAATAAAATCATATATCGGCTTACCACAACTATTAGCTTAATAAACAAAAATAATCCATAAACTTTCAATTGTAGGTATCGGAATTGTTCACTGACAAGTAGAATAGAATAGAATAGAATATATATTTATTGCATCATCATTGACATATACAACACAGTATAAACAATAGTACTACTACTAATAATAATAACAATTATATACTAAACATATAATAAACATGTTATGCATATATAATTAAATCTAAATCTAAATAACAACCATGGCTAACAAGTGAAGAAATCGAACAATCCACAACTTATTCTGGTGTGCTTTTTTTTCGTAAAAGCAGATCTGAATACAGAATTTGTGAATTGATTTAGTTTCTGGCGAAATCAGGGCCAGAAGAAAGCAAAAAATGCGCTTTTTTGTTCATAAATAATTTACAATTAAAAAGTTCTGACTTCATATTTACATTCTATGGAAAAGGCTTACCAGAATCGGTTGAACTGGTTTGCTTTTGGTTAGGGTAGTCATTTAGTTTCGATTATTGCGTTTTTGGCAAATTATGTATGTGGAAGTCTGTGAAATCTTATACCTAAACTAAAAAGTAATCGACTACTTTTTTCTTAAGATAATCACGTGACATGCGTATTATAGTCAATACAAAAATAAAATGCATTTTTGTTTGCTTTTAGGTCATATAACGTTTTGATGGGTGGCACTTGAAAGAAATTGATTTTTCTTTCTCTGAAATTTAATATTTTTCTTTCTTCTGTGTCCAAAGTTTATAGTTACACGACAATATTTTCGAGAAAAATATTTGAAGATCGTAAAGCTGATGTAAAACGTGATTTTTTTTGTAAATTCCGGATTCGTTTTAATCTAAACTGAATCTGCCAAAACCACATTCAATTTCCATTCTCAAAATCCTCACTTTTCGAAGATACTTAGAGAGTGTCTTTAACTTAAGAATTCGCACTGGCTTAAATCCGATCGAGAATGCTCACGACGATATCTATAACAACTTGAAATCTCGAGAAGAGAGCGGTTCCTCAATCTCTACAAAAGACTTCGACTGGAACAATATGGTATTTGACTGCATTAAAAATATGGGTTGTATTATAGTCATCCTAATAGATTACAGTTTAAGAAAACTATTTGTTATTACTTTTCAAAAAAGATATGCTTTATTTCTATTTAAAACCAAAATTAAAATTGAATTTTATTCACGTCCTATCACGTGATTGAAAACGCTCTGTAATTGGCTTAGTCTCCAGTGACGTCATTCGTTAGCACGCTTAGAGCGCCTTCGGTTTGTCAGGGTAGGGTATGGGGGGAGCAATGCTCATATAACCTGGGTCGGCTGTCTCTCTCTTATATGCAGATAAACGCCGTATGACGTTAGTCCGCCTATTATGCAGCGCGTCACTCTCACCGTACAATACCTGGTTATCCGAAGCATAAGAGCTTCTCCCGTTTGAATTTAATAGCACTAAAGTGATTCGAAAATACGATAGATAACTTATTCTAGTCAGTTTTACTTATGTCGAAGTAATCTTTACAACAAAAAACACTTGTATTGGCCGCTATTTATTTCATTTGGATTTCTACAAGCCAACCACTTTCTTCGCAATTTCAAATCTTGCGGAACAGCTACAAATAGTTTATCCGGAGTTTTTCTTGACGTATTTCTGCATTGTGGATTTATACACCATTTATAACCCATTTTATGTAGAAATTGTGAAAACAACACATCATACAACACAATTACCAAACGGCGACGATGCCGATGCTGACAGACCAAACGGATTTGACATCTACTATCGGGTGACATCACACAACAGAAAGTATCGTTTTGGCGGGACTTTTTGTGATTCAATTTTTAACGCTGATTTTTATGAAATATTGAGGAAATAATTACGAAAAAATGCATTTATAATGAAGAGTGAAGGAATAAACACACTAAGATCGTTTTCCAATAATAGTCAAATACCCTATTTTAACAAACATCGTTTACAAATGCTCATTACACATCATTGAGAAATGTCGTAGTAGTGCAGGCAAATTAAGTTGAGAGTGGGCATTAATTTTAAGGAGTTTTATCATTGGAAATGGTAAAGGGGCTCATAGTGAACGTAAAAAAAATAAATGCAGGTCATGGGGTGGTATAGTATTTATTTGGGGGGGTTGAAAGCGGGTGCAAAGTATATTATTGCGTTTTCCGGCGAAACTTGACGTTTTATCCAAAATCGTCCTATACTAAGTTGTAGATCATAAAAAAATCTACAACATTCATATGGGTCACTTTTTACTATGACCTCAAAATTTCCGAGAAAAATGCGAATGCCAATGCCAAAACGAATTTTCTGTTTAATATTTTTCGTTGTCGCAACAATAATTCAATTTTAATCAAATTTTGTGAAAGCGTGCCTTTTTATACCTTAAATAAGCATACATCTTTTTATTACAAAAAAAGGAAGTTTTTGAGATATTTAGTTTTTTCCGTTAAAATCAGATTTTTTTTAAAAGATATTCTGTGGTGAAAAGACATCGTACAGAGTTCTTCTGGGACTCATTGCTTTTGCAACAGTGAATTTTTCAGTAATTGTTCATTATTTGTTTAAATTTTTAAGAAAATTGCAATTCTGGTTACGATATTCAATTGTACGGAAAAAATACAAAGGAAAGTGTCTCTCATTTCTACACTAATGCTATAACCATTAAATTAGAATAAGAAATCTTCAGGAAGCAAAATAATCAGTTTTTGTCTTAGAAACAAAAAGTATCCAATACAAAAGTTGTAGGTCAAGAAAAAATCTACAACTTTTGTCGAGGTTACTATATGACATAACCTCAAAACTTCCGAGAAAAAGGCAAAGATTGGCATAGTATTTTATTTTTAACTTTTTATTTGTAGATCTGTAAATATATATTTACGGGGTTGCGGTAGGTGCAGCGTGTCGTATACTAACGATGCCTGTCTCTCCGTCTGGATTCCACGTTGTCAGCAAGGCCCCACGAGGTGCGCCAAGTTAATAGTTTCCTCCAGCCCGGTAAGCAAACTCATGTGCCAGGGTTGCGTGCCGTGTTTTATGCTGCTTGGTCCAGGTCGTGTGTCGACTAGTGGAAGGGGGCTCCTACGCCCTCGCTGGTCATGGTACGATGGTGGCGACCTCGAAAGCGGTATCACGGAGCGCACTGGTATTAGGGGCATGTTACAATATTGACTTTTGTAATTTATTATTATTAATTATTAAAGTACTGTTTCTACAGTATTGATGTTATCACATTTTTAACTACTTTAGTAGATTTTTTCATAAACAGTTTGTGATTTTTTAAGACATAAATAATTTACTTTCAGAAGTTTCGTCAAAACTAAATTAAAATTATATATATATATATATATATAAATATATGGTTATGGTATATAGTAACCTCTACAAAAGTTGTAGATTTTTTCTTGACCTCAAACTTTTGTATTGGACACTTTTTGATTCTAAGACAAAAACTGATTATTTTGCTTACTTATAAGATTTCTTATTCTAATTTAATGGTTATAGCATTAGTGTAGAAATGAGACACAGTTTTCATTGTATTTTTGTTCGTACAATTGAATGTCGTAACCAGTATTGCAATTTTCTTCAAAATTTAAACAAATAATGAACAATTACTGAAAAATTCACTGTTGCAAAAATCGTTTTTGAGTTTTTTCAAGTTTTGAGCATGTTGTTAAATAGGGACTATTATTTTTATTATTGTATCAATAAATAATGTAAATAAGAACTCTGTACGATGATTTTACACCACAGAATTTTTCAAAAGAATCTGATTTTGACGGAAAAAACTAAATATCTCAAAAATTTCTTGTTTTTTGTGTAATAAAAAAATGTATGCTTATTTAAAGTATAAAAACGCACGCTTTCACAAAATTTGATTAAAATTGAATTATAGTTGCAACAACGAAAAATAAAAAACAGAAAATTTGTTTTGGCATTCGCATTTTTCTCGGAAATGTTTAGGTCATAGTAAAAAGTGACCCATATGAATGTAGTAGATTTTTTTTATGATCTACAACTTAGTATAGGACGTTTTTGGATAAAACGTCAAGTTTCGCCTGAAAACGCAATAATATACTTTGCACCCGCCTTCAACCCTCCCAAATAAACACTATACCACCCCATGACCCGCATTTATTTTATTTACGTTTACTATGAGCCCCTTTACCATTTCCGATGATAAAACTCCTGTCTACAATTAATACCGGTTTTGGGTTATAATCAGTCAATTTGCCTGCACTATAGATGTTACATTCATTTTTCCTTCTTGCAATTTCTAGTTACATCTAGGCAATATCAGACCTCGTCTTCAATTAACGCTTATTCCTGAATCTCTTAAAAATTGCGTAGTGAACCAATAAATCAACGGTTTAATTAGAACCATACTGGCGGTGACGCAATCAAAGTGAAGTACATCGTCGCGTTGCATCGTAAAACGATAATTGAAACATAAACTACTGATTCCGAACCGTTAAACTCATCAGAGTTTGTTCGCGGAAAAACTTTTTTTATTGCACTCCGGATAAAATATGGCCGAAGGACGTGGGAATAAGGAACGCCTCCGTGTAAGACGTTATGAAAAGCGAGTTGGCTGGAGTAGCTCCAGGAAAATTGGACATTTCCACTCGTTATTATCTCATTCTTTAACAACAAGGGACAATGGGATATTTAATAATTCCGTAAATTAGACCACACACCAAGCCCTTATACCTCCTCCTTCGCCTTAAAATCTCCAGCCACGAGGTAGCGCTTTTTATGGAGCAAATTAAATTTTAGAAGTATTTTGCAGTCATTTCCTGCCTTAATTGTCTCATAAATTAGCTTGTTGGCATCCCTGTGCATTATTTGGAGTCCTTTTTTTACTGTTATTGTCTACACACCTGCTGTCCTTTTCTTTCGTCTTATACTTCACTGCTGCTTGAAATTTGAAATTTATTAACGTGATCATGAACATACTGTTTATGGTGCAGAATACACAGTTTTATGGACTTATAGTTCTAGTTGTGACAATGTTAAGTTAATCCTAAAAGGTGCGAGATCCCGAAATATCATTTCTCAATCTGAATGCAGTGCTGAAAGTAATATAATAATCCTTATCAAGTTTGGCGATACTGAAAAATAATACTGTGGAAGCGAGTGGCTGTAGCCTTGACTATCAGGAAAATGAGCGCGAAACATGTTCATCCTACACATGTATTATCTATGTATATATATCTGTATCTACTATGATACCTTTTGTAGTATTCTAATGAAATAACCTTTTGTTCAATCCTACCACTTAAGTTAGTATCTAACTTGGATTCGAGATCAGAAAGTTGCTCTATACGCTATACCTCACTCAGTCATAGAAACGCATCGGTGAAACATTTTTTCACTCACGCGTTTCCATGACAATTAGCCCACTAGTTTTCACTGCTTTCAATTCAGATACTAAGAGCCTTTTCAGACGAGGACGGCGACGGCACGGTTTTCGCCGTCGACGGGTCGAAGTGTATGAGATTAAATGGAGCCTTTCACACGTACCGCGCCGTGCCGTTTGAAATCCGTGTGTGTGAAAAGCTACACAACGGCAGTGGACGGCGAAAACCGTGCCGTTGCCGTCCTCGTCTGAAAAGGCTCTATGACACCTTTTCTTATTTTACTGGGAGTGAATTATGTGGCCGCATTAGCCTCTTTTAAAATATCGTCTATATTCTCCATATATTTACTGATATAAAACTATGTATAAAATAAGTACGTAGGCTTTCATGGACAGAATAATTTAGAAAATAAACTGCTTCCGGGTTATGCTGTGTGTCAAGATTTGTTAATGCTGACGTTTCGCGAACTATGTTGCTCGCTTCTTCAAAGCTAACTGAATACTGAGTATTAGCTTTGAAGAAGCGAGCAACATGGTTCGCGAAACGTCAGTATTAACAAATCTTGACACAGGCATAACCCGGAAGCAGTTTATTTTCTAATATGTATAAAATTTTGCACAAACGATGAATGTCAGTCATAACCACTTTGACACATGTAATTTGTTTATAATATCATAAACTGTCACCTACTTTGACATATATCAAAATTAACTAATTTTAATAACGTTATTTCTCTAAGTTATTTCCCTTTATTTCTTTAGTGGAGTGTCTTTCCGCACTCCGCTGCGCCTCATGCGGAAATCCGACATACGTGTGAGTGAATACACGTGGTTTCTTCACTTGTACTGTAATATACTATTAAATTTAATTACTTGGCGCTTTCTTTTTTATGCTATTGCATATAAGTATTTGAAAATATAAGTGGTATTTCATTTTTCGTTTGTCATACTGTACATATAATGCACTGTATAGTGATTCTCATAGTGAGTGAAACTATTGCTCATTGAATCATCTCATCATTCGAATTTATATCTGTTTCTGTTTATTTTTGTATTAACACGTTAACGTCGACACATTTCACACTTTCAAAGTGGATAGGCAACGTGACAGCACGTGACAAGACGTCACGTCAAAATATTCATTTCTAGTCTATTTTTCTTTTGATGGTCCGTGACGTTGACGGTCCATGACGTTCCGTATAGTGTGAACGTTACCATACAAAACGCATTTAACAATATTTTGACGTGACATTGCCGTTCTCTGAGTTGACGTGACGTTCCAATTAGTGCGAATTGACTTTTAATGGAACTACAAAGTAAAAATTCAAAAATTGCAGTTTTTAGTTTTGATGGCCGTAATTAGTTACAAATATTTGAGGCCTGGTACTCCTAAAAGACACCACCTGCAAGTCAACTGCAAGTCGGTGGCTTTTAAGGGTGCAAATATTCGCAGTTTTTCGCATTTTTCCGCAAAACGGTTACGATTTCGTAATTTTAGGACCTCGACAAAAATAAGGTTTATAATATCTACACAAAATAGGTACTTACCACTTTTTTTGTATATAGCGATTGTTAAACAACGACCACAGTGAAACAAGCAACGACCAAAGGTTCACTCGTAAAATTTGCCTACTTTTATAAACTCTAGAAATAGGCGATTCACGAAAATTTTCGAACATTTCAGTATTTGAGACAAACGATAAATAGATAATATTGAAATAGATATTATTGACCTGAGAACAACGAAAACAAGTTGAGTACTGATTGACAATTGGAGATTTATCTTTTTATTTCTTTATAATATTCTCTTACAGGACCTTTTTACTTTTATTTGTGAATTTTAGTTCTGTCTAAGTTATTTGTTTTGTATGTACTAGGTATTATCATATTTTGTTCTATTTTTGTAGTTAATAGTTATTTATGTACCATGGGCATTAAACGGATGTTTATGCCCCGAGGGTATAAACATCAAGTAATGCCCGTGGTACATACAATGTCCTACAATGGTTTTGTTCCTCCGTTTGAATGATATTAATAAATATTTTGACGTAATCAAGTGACATGCGTATCTACGGAGTTGAATTACAATACAAACAATTCGGAGTTGAGTGACAATGCAGACAATTAATTGTCAAACAGAATAAAATATTTGATGAAATATTTGAAATATTTGATGTATCTTACATATAAACCATGGCAACGCTTAATGCCCGCGCGGGCGGTAAGAATCCTTAATGCCCTCGCGGGCATATAGTAGTTGTTTTTGCCCAGGTATCTAAGATGTAAAATGTCACTTTATGATCATGCAGGACATAAATAAATATTAAAATGTTTACGTTTGTATAACATTTATTAATTCAGTCCTTAATTGTAATAAATAAATAAATAAATAAATACCTATCTTCAAAACTAAAAATGATATGGCAAATGTATTTCAGATCATTAATTAACTGTAAGAATCTGGAAGGATTGGATCATATAATTAATTGTAAATTGCAATTTGCGCTTCTCTTTGGAATCCGTACCAGTAGAATTTTTTAAATTATTCTCTTAATTTGGAAACGCTGTACCTCAGTGATTAAGGGTGTATTCTCCACCTCGCGGAAGATTAAAAAGGCAAAGCAATACTGGGAAAAAGAACTGGCTTTGAGCAATTACACCGTGATACGTTTCATTAAAAAAAAAGACGAGAGAAACGTACATTTACGGTGGAACGGAACGAGAGAAACTTGAGGATCCTTGGGGGCATTAGCAACGTAATCCCTTTATTAATTTTTCTTCGGTTACATTGAAAGCTTTTCTTGGTTGCCGCGAAAAACTTTCCGGATGATAAACTTTCGAGTTCGGAACCGTGCACCGAAAAATCTGCTGCGGCGTTGGGATCGTTTCTGTCACTGTGAGAAACAGTTGCCGACTTCGAGGAGACGGCCTTTCGTACTTCCTGACAACCATCAAAGTCGGAAAGGGCACCCTTAATCACTCTCTGGCGCTAAGTACGCCTATCAGTTTATATTGGGCTTTTGTCATGACATATCAAGGAAAGAAAACAACTCGAAATACAATTTCTGTGCTGGAATTGCAACTTTTCCGAGCAAGAATGGAAAATGGAAAATAAATACTAGAAAGGAGGAAAACAGAAATAATCACCATTAACTTAAACAAAATTAGAATGACCACTTTTTTTGTAGCGATCTATTTTGATGACTTTTATCAAATTATTATTATTAACGATGATTTTTTTTCGTAGAAAATTATTGTTTTATGTCCTATATTTTCTCCACTTTTTTTTTAAATAAACCCCCAGAATCCTCCATCCCCTTTTTAATTTATACATTTGTTATTCATATTTGTTTATCCAAAATAGTGGATGCAGTGATATGAAACTTTTGAGTCCGGATACGGGTCACCGTAAAGAAATGCCTATTGCACTTACTATTCGCAAAAGCAACGTTCCCCAGAGTTCATAAAAATCCTGTACTACATTTGTGAGAAAAAAGTGTACCGTCATACTCGGAACGAAAAAATTAAATACATCTGCCAAATAAAATGGTGGCTATTTCTACTAGTTTATGCTACAGACATTTAATTAAGCGATTACCTCTACTGTTTGGTTCATATCCATCAGATGACATGGCTTAAACAACAATAAAAAATCGGATGTGGCCAGGCACATGATTTTATCATACAATATATAAAATTAGTAGTTTAGCTGCATGAGATTCTATTTTATCGAGATCGGTCGTGTCTGCATTAAAATAAAACTAGTTAGCCAAGATTTGACAGATATTTTGAAACTATTGACAGTTGGTAATGTTAAGATATCAGCGCGTGACACTACCTATTGTCATTAGAATGAAAATATCTGTCAAATCCTGGCTAACTAGTTTTAATGCAGCTATGATCTCGATCAAATAGAATTTGCTCATGCAGCTAAACTGTAAATTCTACCAATAAATGTCATAGACATAACATACAATATTTCCTCTACTTTTATATCGACTCATGCAATGAAGAGTATAGTAACTACATTTAGTTTGTTAGTTAGTTACCATGTCTTCGTTGCATGGGTCAATACATTATTTAACTATTTTGACGACATCACAGAAGTAGCGGCTCATTTGCAAAATCATCGAAAAATGCTAAGCGTAAACCAGTTCCTTTGGACTAGTGATGTAAAGTTTCGTTACTTTCGAGTACTTGTAACTACCCGTTACTATTAGATACAGTACCCGTTACTTAGTACCCGTTAGGTACTTTGCACCCGTTACTTTATTACAGTTACTTTTTACCCGTTACTTTGTACCCGTTACTTTGTTCAAGAGTACCGATTCAGTACTCAGTACTGTTTGATTTTGAGTACTCGCACTATCGCTTACTTACCTATACCTATACATCATATTTACCGCAAACGTACACTGACGATTTTTTTGTGGCTATGTAACTCAAAAATATTACCTAATTAATTTTGATAGGACTTCCCATATAAATTATTTGTATCTCAAAGAATAATCAAGAAAATATAGATAATTCATTCAATATTTCTTGAGTTATATCGACAGGAGATCTCATTTCGTTCTCGTTGCTGTCTTGCCCTCTGTGCATTTTTTTCACTTTGGTTTGTTCGTCTTTATTCATATTTTGAGCACAATCACATCTATCAATAGTCTTCCAGTGCGCAATTGAGAAAAATAATAAAATAAATGCATTATAAATATTTATATATTAGTTTTATACAATGTATACAGATCCGCCAACTTAAACTTGACGTGACAGCGGTGCGCAGAGCGTAAATATAAGGAGTACGTGACGCGTTCTGCGCAACGCTCTCGATGCAACTACTCGCTGGTCAAGCTATACATATACTCACTGACTTATTATATAACAACAACTAGTCAAGGATCAAGGATCGTGTCTGCTTAAAAATAATAGTGCGTATAATAAAGTAAAAAAAACATTTTTATTTGTGTTTACTACAATAAATTTACAGACAACGGTTATTAATGAATAGAAAAATAATCAATTTGGGTCAGCATGTCACACTTTCTGATTTTGTAATGTGTGTGAATTTATCGTTAGTTGTCTAATACCTGTCGATTAACATCAAATGTGGTACCTCAGTGGAATTAAGTACAAAAGAGTACATTTGTGAAAACTTGTGCTATGGTAAAAACAACTGATATTTACTATCAATGAAGAGTGGGGGTTTGTACAAATAAGTTCGAGTGTTTATCACAGCCGGGAATGTGATCCCCCCTTGGTTTAAAACTAGTTGGAAAATTGTTGGAAATGCGCTATAAATTTCCTCAGTCGTAATGTAAAAATATCCTATTGAATTAGAATGCACCTCGACGGTATTCGAAAAATATCGAAGTTTCAGTGGCTTCGAGTTCGGATTAGTTTCTGGGATGTCGGTGAGATGACGTGGAAATTGCAGTGTACGTTCGTTCTGCGTTGCTTTAGATAGTACAGTTCAGTGGAGATACAGGAATTCGTTACTGCCGTTCTGCGAATCGCACTGCTTCCGACTCCAAAAATTCCCAGATAACGCTGAAGCTTGACGACACTAAATACAACTACTTTTAGATCTATTCTAATACTCGCGTTTAACAACCAGCCAACCAGCCAACCAGCCAAGTTAATGTGTGCTTATTTAACATTATTTATGGAGCAGCTGCAGCGGCCACATAAGTATTACCTACCAAAAAATGTTCAATTTAACAATTGTTGTCCATGTGAAAATATTGATGTCCATCTTTTGACATAATTGTTTTATATCTACATACTAAAATAAAAGTTGGAATTCTCCATTCCAAACGATTGATATCTAATCGAAAAAGCAAATAATCAACAAGAAAAATAAATAATAATGCCTATAAAAAATATTCATAAATTTCCCTTAATGACAGTTTGGGTATTATGACCATAAACACCAAAATAAGTATTCCAGGTTTCTTTCACGATGGCAGTAAGCCGCTGACATAACGCGCAAAGGTTCCTATATACAGTGCTTACCAAAAGTAACGGATAAATTCAATAAAACCTTAAATAAAAATATTTCAGAAAAATGCTCTGACACGTCGATTTTTATTTTTAAATTACTATCCTGACATACACTTTTCAGCCCCCCACCCCTTCGCCCCTAAGGGGTGGCAACCCCAACTTTAAAAATTCAAATAGCAAAGTACCCCTTGCGATACCTCAATTGACAGATTTTTTTATTCAGAATACAACGAAAAAAAGATTATCAAAATCAGTTGATAAATAACCGCGATATTTACCAAAATGTATTCAAAGAAGAATGTCAATATTCGAGTAAGCGCTGTTGAAGCGGGCATAGCAATATCGTTCAAACAATTACAACTTGTTTTTACTTATGTCAAACACAATTCAGATTTTTCGTCATTGAAGAAATAGTAGCAAAATAAGATTTACAGAAACCAAAAGAATCGAAGTTTTAATGATTGGGTTTGGAGATAGAAGCCGGACGCATGACGAAGTTCGTGTTTTGTTCAATGAAACGCGCCCGGACCGTCCGCCAATATCGGAATCTACAGTAAGTCGAATCGAAAACAAATTTCGCGATCTCGGTCATGTACGGGATAAGCCTAAGGCCATTGGCCTTAATTGAAAACCGACAATTGGATGCTATTTTAATGGTGCAAGAAAATCATTCAACCCTTGCGGAGGTCTCTTCACAAGTTAGTGCGTCAAAAAGCACAGTGTCCAGATTATTTCGAAAACACAAATTTCACCCGTATGAAGTGCACCTGGTACAAAAATTGTCCGATGATGACTTTGATCGACGAGTGCAGTTTTGTGAGACAATGATGGAACTCTCTAATGAAAATCCTTGCTTAATTAGAAACATCGTTTTTTTCTGTTGAGGCAACATTTTGTCTGAATGGCACCGCCAATAAACAAAATTGCCGTTACTGGGCTCGTCAAAATCCGCATTGGATGGTGGAAGCGAACACACAATATCCTCAAAACCTTAATGTGTGGGCTGGTGTGGTGGGTTCTAGAATTATTGGACCAAATTTTTCGACGGAACACTGAATGGTGAACGTTATCTGAACTTTCTACGAAATGAACTACTACCTACTTTAGCGGTGTTGTTTCCCAACGCAGAAGATCCTGATAGACACAAGGACAGAATTTGGTTACAGCAAGACGGTGCGCCTCCACATTATGCGCGACAAGTTCGAGAATACCTCGATCAAGTATTTCCTAATCCAAATATTTTCAAATTTCCTAATGGATTGGTAGATGAAGGCTTATTGAATGGCCAGCAAGATCGCCAGATTTAACCCCACTAGATTATTTTCTTTGGGGCTATTTAAAAAGTAAAGTTTATTTTAATAGACCTGTAAATATTGAGGCATTAAAGGAAAGAATTCCTGCAGTAATGACTCCAAAGAATTCACTTAATGACTCCAGGAATGTTCGAAAACTCGAAATAAAATGTTAGAAAATGTTCAACAAGCGTTTGGGGATAGATTAGGGCATTGTCTCGTCGTTAACGTGCAGCACTTTGACAATTAATTAAGGATTAGTTAATTAAATTTTGTTATTCCTCAATTTCGTGTATAAATAAATTTTGATAAATATCGCCGTTATTTACCGATTTCGATAATTTTTTTTTCTTTGTATTCAGATTAAAAAAGTCTATCAATTGAGGTATCGCAAGGGGTACTTTGCTATTTGAATTTTTAAAGTTGTGGTTACCACCCCTTAGGGGTGAAGGGGTGGGGGGTTGAAAAGTGTATATCAGGATAGTAAGTTAAAATAAAAATCGACGTGTCGGAGCATTTTTCTCAAATATTTTTATTTAAAATTTTATAGAATTTATCCGTTACCTTTGGGAAGCACTGTATATGCATTGACGTGTGTTAGAATGAAATAGCAATCTTCTTTATTTCATTCTAACACATGTCAATGCGTAGGAACGTTTGCGCATTATGTCAGCGGCTTACTGCCACTTGTCGTGAAATAAACTTTTCTAACTTATTTCCATAGATACATAATTATGAACGTATGATTTGTAAGGTGTAAATAAAACCAGGCAATAGACAGAGATTTTTCTTATGTTCTGTGTCAACTGGCTTTCAGGGATAATTTCAAGACCACTTATCCAAGTTTAGTAAAATGACTGCAGTTCAGCGTCGGTTACAATGGGCAAATGGCAAAAGTGGGGCAAATACGGAAGCAAAGCGAGCACAGCCCTCGAGCGATATCGTCGACAAATATGATGAATAACGGTGCTGAATAAGAATAAACGATGCCCTAAGCAAGGAACGCGGTGTCATCGAATATCCCTCGACAAGCCGTATTCTTCAGAATTTTTAAGGGCTGAATAAGCACAGATTTTTTTGCCTTTTATTAGGGAGGGGCCAATAATTGTCTGGCGAGAGTCACTTTTACGACAATAGACTGTAAAATTTTTAAAACGCCCGTGAATAACAGTTTTCATGTCAAAATACCGGGTGGTCGTTTTAACTTAAGACTCCTAAATATCTCGAGAAATGTGCATGGTACGACAAAAGTGTCTTAAATAAACTTGTAGGACTCAAAGGGGGAAATGAGATGACGATATCAGTTTCCTTGCAGATGGCGCTGCAATCGGTGAAAATGAGGCTAACTTAATTTTTTTAAATGGGAATACCCAAATCAAATTATGATTTTACGCTAAATAAGAAGAATCTTTTGTCTGAAACTTTTTCGTACGATGCATTTTTTTCGTGCGTAAACACACCCTATGTGCATGAGAGGGCAACGCGCGAGATACCAAAACGTGTCCCCTTTATGCATATACATTCCTACGTTGTACCATGAGTGTCTACTCAGTCGTCGCTTTGACTGCTAGACGGCGAGCGCATCCCATGCAGTGGCAGCGGTCGTAACTACCGCAGACGCAACAAACGTCCATCGTCAATAACTTTTGATAGATCATCGTACGAAAAAAATGTTCAGACAAAAGATTGTTGTTATTTAGCGTAAAACCATAATTTTATAAAAAAGTTGGGTATTCCCATTTAAAAAAATTAAGTTAACCTCATTTAGACCGATTGCAGCGCCATCTGCAAGCTTATATCGCCATCTCATTTCCCCCTTTGCGTCCTATAATTTAAGATACTTTTGTCGTACCACTGCATATTTCTCGAGATATTTAGGAGTCTCAAGTTAAAAGGACCACCCGGTATATTTTATATGGACTATTTATATATTCTCTAAATACTAAAAATAGAACAATAACGATCCTCAAATTGGTTGCTAGCCTGCAATCCTTTGATATAGGAACACGAAAATTATATGTACCTAAGTATTATTCTAAAAATTATGAGATTTAGGTGATGATGCTGATTAATTAGTTTTAATGAATTTATCTATTTTTTTTCGTTGAATTTATTACATTTTACTAGGTTGGACAAAAGGCCAATGCTAGTACCTAGGCCAAGTTATTCGTAAAACAAACAAACAAAAATCTCGTAATTTTCATGAGTGACACAAAATTTTCCTTGAAAAAATTATTGCAAATATATTATGTCGGCATCAAAACCTTGAAAAGAGTACTTATTTTCAATACAAACATTCCAGGAAGCGTTGTCTCCCAGAACAAACAGTGAACATAATGTTCAAAGTACCCACCATCTTGTATTGGTTACCTTGTTTATGTTTTATTGTAATAAGTAAAATTTACTTCACACCATTCACAAATGATTGCATAGATTTATTAAATTTATTTATAATAATCCCTTGTTTCTACAGGACCAATTATTTATGATACAGGACTACTGGTAATTTAACGAATTGACTTAAACAGATGATAAGGGATGTGATGTGTAATCATTTTAACCTCAGCGCATTTTTGTCCACGTGTACGTGTACGTGACATTTTCGTTTTAGTTTTATTACAAAGAATATACCTACCAAGATATTTTTTAACATTTCTTATGCTTTTATTGCATAGTTAAATACATTGCGAATTCATCAAGAGTGCCACATATCCGAAACTAGCAAAACTACCAAATGAAACGAAAAAGGCATGTAAACCTGTTTTGAATTAAATCATCTCAAGAAGCTAAATTTAAAGATTAATTTAAATTTAAAGATACATTTTAAATTTAGTTCATTCATTGACTACTTTGTGGCAGTAAGTGGCAGTGATACATTTACTACAGCTTAAGATTTTACTGTAACATACCCAATCCTCAACAAAAAACAACAGTTTAACATGTAAGCAACCCACATTGACAGCCACAATTTAATTTAACATTGTAACCTTCAAGGATCTCAGATAAGATGCTCAAGTACCAAGTAAGTTAATTCTGGAGTAGCGACGTGTTGCAAGTTGGGGCCACAAATGGCAATTGTTTCAGGTCAGTGTTAAAGTGCAATAAGTGACGGCGAAGTTTGTTGACAAAGTTTGTTGAAAACGCGCGGCACGTTGCCCCGGTGAAATTAGAACTCATTAGAGTAATTCAAAGTGTAATTACATCCCCAATATACTTGCCGTCTGGGGAGACTTGTGCCTTCTTGTGTCACCGAGAGGCAAACTTTGCGCAGAGGCCGATGCCGAGCTCGGCGATTAGTCTTTCCGCAGCGACGTTACACTTACTTTGTTCCTATCAACTTAGTTCCTAGATTAGATTTTTCCTGCGCTCCTGTTTCAGTGGCAATTTGTCCACCCCATGAATGATTTATCCCATGGATGGACTGAAATTGGGTCCGTCCGACAACCGATTCAATTACCAACTCAATTAACACGATCTGCTTGTTGCACGAATTTATAAAAAGAATCGGGCTAGTTCAAAGAATGATTTTTGTAACGCTTTTATACTGTGCAATTGCGCAAATGGATTTGTGAACCTCCATTATTTTATGATTTCGAATGAAGTGAATATAGAAACTAAAAAGATAATGGAAGCTAAAACTTATGGTTTACAATATAGCAGAAGAACATTGGAACACCATAATCAAAGATTCGACGCTACAGGTCAAACCACGAGAGCTGAGAGTGAGTCATCGATTTCAGCGGTTATCTGGCGCATATGTTACAGACCATTACTAGTGCGTTAGACAGAAACAGCATGCTTTTTCATCCGTCTCTCAGCTCTCATGAGAAACACCATATTAGGCGGATGCAGAGCACCGAGTTAAAGCAACTCGGTCACAGTGCCCGCAGATGAGAATCAGCAAAATAACATCCCATAAAAACGAGTATATTCTGTGGCCAATATACGTTAACGTTGATTCTAATACCTCTTCCAGACTCTCGCGAAACATAGCGAGAGACCGCGAATCGGGAGAGTGTGGATGCCACATTCGCCAAAATCCGCTAACATTCGAATTTCCAGAAGTCTCTACGGATAGTCGGATACAAATCACGCGTTCGGCGAGTGGCTCGTTTCCTTTCTACGCGTTCGCTTCGATCCATTCAATGTGGATTTTTCACGGGGCTCGAGCAGTTTTTGTGTGTGCCCGAAGGTATTATTTAGGACAGGGGTCTGATTTATGACATCAAACACGTGCGGCGAAGGGGCTGTTCGAGTATCAATGCACCCGAAAAGTAGGTAACGAATGGAATAATTATTTAGTATTGAAATAAAAAGATTAAAAAATATTGAACACAATACATTTATATGCAAAATACAAATAGTTTACATTGATATAAAATTTAATATCCGATAGTATTTTTTCTCTATTTGTGAGGTCCCCATTACTATAATTTGTCAGGAGAAAATCACATACGCAAAGTTAAAATGGAAAATATACCAGATAATGATATTTATTTCTGTATTATTGAAGAAATGCATATGCATATCAATAAATTAACCATCCGTATTATAAGATTACTAATGAAAATTAAAATTAATAAGCAAAATTAAATCAATAATTAATTAAAACTAAAGAATATATTATTTATCTCTTTCAAATAAATCTTATCAGTTCCAAGTTATTCCAATTTTTTTTTTCTATGATATCTGGATCAATTGTATCGTTTTGGTACAGTTCTTTGATTACTTGGGCCGGCCGAGAACTACCTGGTAAGTAGGTATACTTTTACCCTCATTAATGGGGTATGTCGCACAGGTGCTTCTCGTGCATTGGCGAAAAAAATATTTATACATTGTCGACAGACATTCAACAGTCATTCTTATCTTATCTTTCTCGACAATCGCAAATTACGACTGCGATCTACATATGGCAATTACTAAGTTATTGATTGATAATATCGTTGTTACATACCAGTATACAGGGTTAGTTAAAATATCCAGAGCACCTAAATAATTGTCCAACCGTAAACATTTTCAAAAAAAATCAAACATAAGTTGTTTGATTTTAAACAAGCTATCGTTTAAATATTTTTTTAATATACAGAGTGCTTATTTTATTATGGAAACTGACAACCTTTCCGTTTTCTAATAGAACACATATATTTACATATTATAATTCTAAGATTAATTCCATGAATTTTTGTAAGAATCTTTTTTTATGCAATGCATCATTTTTTAGTTATAAGCAATTAATCAAAACTCATAAACTTTCATTTTAACTAAACGGATAAACAATAACAGAACAGTTAAATAGAAAAATAAAATTAAATGTTAATTAAATGTTCAAACAGCAAATTAAAATAAATGTGTGTAGGTATGTGGGAAAATGTTCAGTTTTAAAGTTCAGGAGTTTTAATTAATTGCTGATAACTAAAAATGATGCATTTTATAACAAATGGTCCCTACAAAATGTTCTTAGAAATAATCATAGAATTAAAAAATGCAAAAATATACGGTATTGTTCTATTTGAAAAAGGAAATGTTACAAAATTTCGATAGCTAGTTTAAAATAAAAAAGACAGTTTTTTTCTTTATTTTTTTACGGTTGGAGAATTATTTAGTTGTAATTTTAACTAACTCTGTATAGATATGCACCATAATGTATGATTTATACCGCAATACATTAACAAAATAATAAATCAATAATTATGCAAATATTTAATTTGTTTTTTGGAAAATCGTATTATTCTGTCTTATATTAGTATATGGTATCTAATATAAATAATATGAATAAGAAATCAATAGCATTGAAGAAATTTTTCTTTTATTTAATATATTTTATATTAAATTTTTATTTACGTTATTCAATTGATTATTAATTAATAATAGCGACAATTCAATGAAAGTATGCATACGCACTATACGCTGAGGAAGCGGCTAATTCAGCGACGTGCATTCCAACTCATCTGCAGATGAACACCGAATGCACGAGCCGAACCCCGAGAATGTGGATGGCCTTCTTTTCCCGCTATGTCTCACCCAGCCTCGCCGAACGATTCGCCGATTAATTCGGGCTGAGTCTGGAGCTAGCATAATGGTATTGGATTATTTTCCCTTTTTTCTATTTTTTTAACGCGACATATTTTTTTAGTAATAAGCTAAAAAACTGAATCTGAATTCTCAAAACTAGGTACGTGACTATAATAGGCTATCCAATGATGTCCTATTTTACTTTGTCCTTAACAAGAAGCACTGACACTTCACCATATGTGCTCTACTTTTTCACATTTTCGAAGAGTTTAGTTCTTTTTAGTCTTTTCACTGGATTCTGATCCCGTAGCTGCAGGATCTCTATGTTGACGTGCTGGCTTAGGCGAGATTAATGCTTAGCGGCGAATCTTTTTATCTCTTCGATGACTTGTGGGACACCAAGATCACTTTGCTGGTCGCCATATGTACCAAGGGGTGAATCATATTCTTTAGCACTTTAATTTGAAAAGGTTTGGATTTCTTATATATTTGCTCCTTTAGCGCAACCCCAAAGTTGAATGTCGTTTAACCAAATCGGTTTCGTGCTTGATTGTTAACTTGCAGTTTGTATTTAAGGGCAAGCTCTACTCTTTTCTTCTTACCGTATTCTTTCCACCTTAGCTTTGTATCCAGAGTCATACCCAAATATTTTGCAGTGTTCGCATATGGACCTATGGGGTCGTTAATATTGATATGAGGTCCTAAATTCTTTTGTTTGTAAAGTTAATGTGGGCAGATTTCAGTTCGTTAAGCTTGGCCTTCCATTTTTATGTCCATTAATGCATTTTATTACTAGGTTGTTGAAGATTCCGACTGTATTCTGCAATAATTTATCCCACCACCCCCGTTAGCCCCGTTCATCTGTAAAAGTGGCGACTGTTTCATGTTCCAGCTGTGGTCGGTCACTTATACATAGTAGATAGAGAATTGATCCCAAGGCACTACCCTGGGGTACTCCTAAGTTTACTTTTTTGAGGGTAGCATACTCTTTAGTTTGTGCATCTGTCGTTCATGCCAACCATTATCGGAAGCTTGTGTTACATCCAGAAAGACTGTTGAGCAGATAAGCCTTTCCTCTAACGTTTTCTCTATAGTAACCGGTCTTCTTTGGACTTGATCTATAGTGGATTTTCTCTAAGACCAAATTGGTGACTCATTCGGTGGTTGGTTTAAATTAACTGGATACGTCAGCATAACAATACATTTCTTAGGTAAATGTTTGAGGACTCTTCCTACAACTGCGAAGGCTTCGAACATTGATGCATTCCCACATAGCAATTTCCAACACGTGAAAATCTTCTTCTTCTATTTTTTTCGAATAGTTCGTTTTTTTTTCACATTAGCATATCGCTTTTTCAAATCAAACTGATAAATTGATTAAGAAAAGGCAACTTTTTATTTTATAATACTGACACATTTTTTATTACATAAACTGAACTCAGTATTCAGTTAGCTCTGAAGAAGCGAGAAACATGGTTCGCGAAACGTCAGCAAATACGAATTTTGACGCACGGCATAACCCGGAAGCAATTTATTTTCTAAATAAAGTATAATTTTTAAAGATATATTATAGTATATTATTTGACGAGTACCTAACTAAGGATCGCGAGCATGAAATAATGAAGTCATTATTTGAACGAACTGTCATTATTATACAACGCTAGTGTCATTATAATCATTGGCAGTGTATAATGATGGGGATTATATAGTCATGGATACGTGTGCAATGAACTTATTATATGTGAGTCGTAGATAATAGTATATTATTTTATAGACATGCTCATCTGTATTGTTCATTGAAAAGCATAAACTTAGGATACACTCTGTACATGGTGTACGGTTTTCTTGAAAATAAGTAATATTGCGTTTATGTGGAGAGGTCAAAACAACAATTACGTTTGTTTAATTTCTGATAAATATTTATTTTCTTGAAAATAAAATTGATCACGAAATTTTTTGCGGTGTTCGCCCTTTATAAAACGTTTTACTAATTATTACAAATGATTGGCAATCTTCGTATACGACCTACGCTACACAAAACAAAATAAAAAATTGTAAAAGTTAAACAGCGTACTAAAATGTGTATCGAGTGCAAATAAATGCATCCACTATTTGTCACCTTGACATTTTGTATACCCATTCCAACTAGGAATTGCAAATACCAAGCATTTGTCGTAAAAAACTCGTCTGCACAGCCAAACGTCGAATATATAAATCTATTTTGGAGGTCGACTCACTGCGAATTGATGAGAATTGGATTCTTTTTCGTCAAATATTCGGCATTTGGCAAACATTTGATATTTGGCAAGTATACGAATTTGTATGTATCCTTATCTATCGTATTAATCGCCTCAAATTCTTGCTTTTTCTCATCTTTATGCATTTCTACCCGTTGGAAGTCACATTTTCTCTAAAGTTAAGTTTAAATAGAAAATTTATAAGGCAAACCAAATAGTTGGGAGCTAGTAGAGCGAACCGTCTGTCGCGTCGTCGCCAATGTGCTCGAGAATTGGAATTTAATTGCTCGAATCGGATTAATTTGTTTTTGGATTTCCTAATTACTGAATAACATGTGAGTGGTGCACATGTTTTAGACAGATGCACGCGCTGTGCAAATAGATTTACATGGACGTCAGCGACATATTAGTATTTGCAGCGCATACATTCGTTACGAGCACAGCGCGCTCCAACGTCCAAAGTTATTACTTCCATCGTATTTTTGGCTATTAAATGAAGGCGTAAAACACGCGAATGTACTTTTTGTTTTACGCCCTAGTGGCAAATGAAAATACGTCATGCGAAATTTGACTTACCCATTTAGTAATTTTATGTATTTTATGTAGATGTTTGCGTTATAATTGCTGTGTATTACAGGATGTTTAAAAATACGTAATGGCTTCTTGTATTGTACAGACTAGTGGGTTTCCCAAAAAATCAGTTTATTTTAATAATTCATACTGTTGACTATCTAATATTTATTACCTTTAATAGTTGTAGAGTTGTTGTTAATTTGAAGAGTAATGTAAGTTTCTTTTATAGGTACCTTAGTACTTAAATGTTCTCATCCATTTAGTTGGTTTTGACAGATACTATTGCCTAATGTTCATTACCTTTAATATTAACAATAGTTACTCCGATGGGTACGCGCCAGATATCGGAACAAACCTTCATCCATAGACACGCACACAGGCATTTTTTTTTTATTTCGGTTATGTGAATAAAACCTCTTAATTCTTGCTTCACTTTAATTGGTGTTTATATAAGGTACATGTTTCGGCCTATCATAGCCTTCATCAGCCTTAAATTGTCAAACGGAGAGAAATAAAATATAAACGACTTGTTGCGAATTCGGTTCATATAAGTGTTGATAAATATACGTCTAAGCGAAATACTGAATACTGAATACAAAACTGCTGTACATAATATTGATATTTAGTCTAGATTAGTCAAAATCTACAATAAATCTTGTTCACACACAAGCCCATTGTTTGAGCTGAAGATTGTATCATGATATTTTATAGTCATAGAAATGCAGCACTGCAAAAAATAATGAATAGTTTATTTTAAATGATCTTTAAATATGTATTGTGTTTTTACTTTAGTCAAATCCATTTTGATTGATTTTAAAGTTCAATCGGAGCTTTTTTAACTTTAATACAGAAAAATCTACAGAAAACGACACTAGTACACACACAACAAAACAAAAAAGTATTATTATTATCGGATTTAGCTTCAAATAAAACTATCATTGTTCCAAAAAACACAAATTTAAAATTTAACGGGACTTCCTAGAGAAAGAAGCCTTACAATATGGATAAATAGTATATCAATGAAAATTCACATTCATTGATAATTTAAGAAAAGAAAATCCATTATTGGAATGCGGCATTTCTTTATCAGTATCGGTTCGAGAACCATAGTTTTAGTACATCAAAAGAAATAAAGAACAAATGATGGTCACACAGGCAGGCAGATGTAAATTTAAAATTTATTTGATTTAAGAATTATATAGAATTATAGATTGCTGGATAAACCAACAATCTTTGTGCATCTAGCGCATGCACAACGAACTAAGCTTTCGAAGCTTATAACATCCTATGGTATCCTTTCATGGTATACCGGGTGATTCAATTTCGACGCTAACCATGGGGATCTCGCTTATTAGTAGAGATAGAGGCTATGTTTAAATTTGGCAAAGTTTCGCATTTTTGTGCTGACAAATTTTCTGAAAAGAAATTTTAGCTATCACTTTTAATTTTAAAGATATCCGCAAAAAACTGAATTGCTAAGATATCGTTTTTAATTTTTTATTCAAAACCAAATGTAGCTAGACGTTTGAAACACAAACAGCTACTTTTTAACGAGGAATGCAGTGTTATTTTTTAATTTGAAATAACAACAAAGATGGCGGCGTAACCATGGTCAACTTTTGTTCTTCATATGGGCGCCATGTTGAATTTTGGCATTTTCCGATAGTCGTGTTTTTTCTCATTTCCGCAATGTATAACATGTTTGCATTATTTTTTAAAACAATGGTTTAATAATAAAAAAACTTTTTTCTCTTTCTCGTTGTTTGTCGTGCTTATCAGGTACCCAACTGGTGCTTGGTTACAGACCGCCGGCACCGGACTGACCAGAGTGCTTTGGATTAAAAACATTCAGATTGTAAAAGAAGCAAGTTTATACAACAAAAAGCTTATTTTTTAAGTAAATCGTCAAATTGGTCGCCATTTTCTTGAAGGCAGAAAACCGAGCCAGCTTTTCGACATGTTGCTATGCTCTTCTCACTGTTCTTCCGGAATACCATTGGCCGCATTTACCATAATTTATAATTTCTTTGTTCGTAATGCTCTCCAAACACGTGTTTGCGGAAATTCAAAATTAGAGGCTACTTCCCGCGTAGAAATCCAAGGATCGTCATTTATCTAAAAACCAGTAGTTGAAGCATTGCAAATTATGGTAATCTAACGTTTACCATTTCCAAAATATCTCTTTGATCGTTTTCAACATGTCCATGAGGATTATAAGAATTGCGGGGTTTACTAAACAATCCATGGTCCGCTAAATTTCTGTCCAATGTTAGGAATTTTGTACGATTAGGCTTTTCTATGAGAACAATAATTTTTACATATCACGCTTGTCGTTATTGGTAAACGGCATTTTACATCCACAATCAACCACAATTAAGGTTTATTTGGTTAAATGGCAAACCCAACGCTGAGCGCGCCGCTTGATCCAAGTGCATTTTGTTGACGTTGCTTGGCAACGAGTCCGGCGGTCTGTAACCAAGCTCCAGTTTGATACCTGAAGGTTTTTTGATTATTACACCATTATTTTAAAAAATAGTGCTAACATGTTATACATTGCGGAAATGAGTAAAGACACGACTATCGGAAAATGCCAAAATTCAACATGGCGCCCATAAGAAAAACAAAAGTTGGCCATGGTTACGCCGCCATCTTTGATGTTATTTCAAATTAAAAAATGACACGGCATTCCTTGTGAAACAGTAGCTGTTTTAAACAGTACAATGTTTTTGTTTCAAATGTCTAGCTACATTTGGTTTTGAATAAAAAATTAAAAACGATATCTTAACAATTCAGTTTTTTGCGGATATCTTTAAAATGAAAAATGATAGCTTAAATTTCTTTTCAGACAATTTACCAACACAAAAATACGAACCTTTGCCAAATTTAAACATAGGCTCTATCTCCACTAATAAGCGAGATCCCCATGGTGAGCCTCGACATTGAATTACCGGGTATTAGGGGGTCTTTATTTGATAAAAAAAAAATCTTTGTTCTGTTATGTCCATACTTAATTACTGTGAAAGTTGATATCGATCATAACGTATTAACCCGTCCCAAGATGCTCACAATCGGGAATAAAGTCAATATAACGATATAAAAGAAAATATAACAGAATAGTCTAAGGTCTAAGCTAAGTGACTATCTTGGCCCACAAAGAAAAAAATCGAACAAGTGAAAACTGTTTCTGATTTGCCTTTTTTCGTACAATCTGAATCTGAAAGCAGAAACTCCAAATTGTATCCTAGTTTTTGAGAAAAGAAATGCATTTTTTTATTTATTGCAATTTTTTAGCACTGCTTTTCACAAAATCTAGGCTCATGTTAAAATTACTATCTTCACAGATTAAACGAAAAAAAAGCATATCAGAAATAATTAGCCTGGTTAGACTATGTTAATTGTTGTTCAGGATAGTCACGTATCTAAGATTATTATTAAGTTGAAAAACAATTACCACCCTAATATAAATTCTTTAAAAAAATAATAATAAAACGACAACAGAGAATTAAAATGGTTTGTGGAAAGTATTATTTTACAGATAAGTACGTAGGCTTCCATGGCCCCAAAATGATTTAGAATATAAGTTTGACGTACGGTATAAGCCGAAAACTATTTTATATATTATTTTTTAACTTTATTTTCTTATACTTACCGCTAATTCAAAAAGGTTTGCCCTCTTAGTTTGTCACGTGGGCGATAAAAAGGAAATAACTACTTATAAAAATATGTTTCAATCATTAAAAATAAGAGCTCAAATAATATATCTCTCGTTAGATATAACGGAATTTTAATACAATAATGTTTTGCTATTCCCTAGCTTCACTTATCTTCACTCATTATTAAAGATGACCTTTGAGATGTGTCCACTTATAGTTATAGCTATAGTTTTCGATAAATTACTGATATAATTCTACCACTAGCAAACGAATGAAAAATTATAACGCTTTTCAGTATGATTGTGTACAGTACAAAGTATGAGCTGTTGTGAGTTTAGTTTTGCACATATTATGATGATAACCAATCGTTAAATCCTGGGTGTGTTTTGATGTTAGAGGATGGTATATTAAGATTTTAGGATCAGCTCAAAATTTCCTAAAAGGTAATACTTTATCTGGAATCTTTTTCAAAATATTTTCCATCCTATAGTTTAGAAAGACTTGATCTACCCATGATTGTAGCATCATAAATAATGGATTAATATTTTTAAAAATAGATATTTGGCTAATGTAAGACTATTGCCGGCTAAATTAAATGATACTTGTAATCTCGATTGAAATTTTAGATAAGTAACCTATTGATTAAGTAAATACTTACTCTCTAAATATTGAGTCACTATTTATTTTAGGAAATGACATATCTGTCGGATATACACTAACGAAAAAGTATCCAATTGTTCTACGAATTATAGTTTATGGTAGATAAGTATTGAAAAACTGATTTCTGGTACGTAATCATGATTTGTGTGTTTTATATCATTTCTATACACCTACAAACACTAGTGGACCTTATAAATATTTATTACGTAATATTATTGACATTATTTACTATTATCACAATACAATCTTGTTGAAATATAACACGAACATTTACGCATGAAGATGAGGTGTTGCAATTTCAATATGCAGCATCGCGTGCTTGTCCTTCAGCCTGTTGTTCTTCAGGTCGTTCAAAAAAATAAAACTCTTGCATAAATTACCAGTTTTCTTCAGTGTAAACTTTTTCTCTTGCTTCTTTGACTTCACAGAAACCACGCAGGAGAAACTAATCTTCTCACAACCGCAGAACACCACAGACCACTCAATGCTATCTCCAAATATTAAAGCTGTACAGAAAAATAAACCTGCTTGGTGCATCACGAGAAACTCGGAATTCCGTGGAAATGGATTTACTAAACTTTCGGATATTTTTAACGAACTATGTAATAATTTAACGTGACTTATTATATCGTTATATTTTCCAGTGAACACGCACTGCGGACACTTGTAAATGAAATAATCGCATTTGACTTCATGGTATCGAATTTCGTAGCAAGATCTGGATTCTGTACATCCTTTGTTGGAAAATCTGCATGGATGTGACAGCGACCTACTTATCTCTTCCAAATCGCAGTTTCTTATGTCAGTAACTTCACCTTTACACGGACAATTCATAGGTTTGCAATTGAGGCATATACTATGACCATTCAAGCACATGAATATTGGAGGTATCATGATGATAGAGCAACTATTACATTTGATGCTGTTAATCTTATCGAAGTATTCATTCTCTAAGCTTACTCTATTTTCTTTGTTTTGAGTCGTATTTTCTGTGTTGTCTGATCGTGGAATAACTAAATCTAGCATAGTATCCACTTCGGCATTTTTATTTAGAGCTTCTGGGAAAGCTTCTGGGATAGCTTCTGGGATAGCTTCTTCATGTTCTACTTCAATTGGGATTATATGATCAACTGAAACAGAACGCTCTCTTTTTGATTTACGAATTTCCTTAAAACTCTCCCTAAACCCAAAGAAGGACTCCTTCCTCTCGAAGAGCGAGTTTGTTGAGAGGTCAATTTGCGAGTCAAGCTTCTGGAAGAAACTGTTGTGGAAGAAATCCGACACGCTTCCGAATATGCCGCTGTTTAACGGTTTCATAAATTTCGGAGGAACTCTCAGCTCAACTGTGTCGTCAAAATCGTTCATGATATCTCCAAACTCTTGCTGGCCATTGGTCTTTTGTTCAACCCCGTTGATCTGGGTATCCTCAACGGTGCGTGAATTTTCATTGGTTTCCTGTTGGTTTGGTTGAACCGGTTTTTCGTCAATATCCGGTCCATCTTTACAGTTTTGCTGAACCTCCGTGGTGTGTTGATCTTCAAAAACTTCTTGATCATTTATGGCTTGTTCTCCAACTGAATCATCTTGACCTAATTCAAGAGCATCATTTATAATGTCGTCAAGAATTTGGTTTACGAATATTGTTGGAGGTTCTTCCTCCAATTGGACAGACTTCTTCCTAATAGCTTCAACAAACTCCAACGTATCTATGCTTTTCTTCCTGATGCTAGATCTATAACTTGCATGCCGCTGAAAGACTTGGCGTACCTTTACTTCTAATGATTTTGATGTATGAAAACTCCTTCTGATTGCTCTAGAGACAAAGGTGTTTGTTTCTCCTTCAATGTTGATGAAAGCTCTAACGTTATCGAGGACTTTTCGACCGCATATTGCTTTGATGGTATTGGCTTCGATGATGATGGCGCCATTACGTCTGGTGATGACGTGATACTCATCGTCGCTGGTTTTCGATGTGAAGGCAAAGTTACCACATTCAATGTTGATGTAATATGATATGGTTGTTGCTTTCTTCAGAGCTCCTAAGTATCGTAGTTTAATTTCAACTTCTTCCGCTTCCATTGAGTATTGTATTTGGACCAGGTAAGTTTCTCCGTTTAGATGCATAATATAGTTGGTTTTGTTATCAGCTGTGAGCCGAAGATCGAAGCAATTGACGTTTAGGAAATAATCTGGGTGATGTTTTTCGAAATGGGGAAGTACCTCGTTCTGCTTCCCTTCCCAATCACATGTTTCAGTTGGTGTTGATGGACATAAGTATGTCATCTCAACCATCGTCGCCTTGAAAAATGTTTCTATTTGTAACTGTTATTTAACAATAAATTGATTGTCTACTTACTGTTTGTGGTATTCAGCTTTTGTCTGGGAACATAGAAAGGCTAATTCCTAAAATATGAATTGCACAACCACCTGGGAAATAATATTTCTCTAGCAATTTGCACGTTTGACTATGTTATCTCCGTGGATAACGATGAACTGATTATCGTATATGCGGAGATGATAAATGTGTCTGATAAGCCGAATCAAGTAGGTACATATGTAGGTATATCAGTGTTTGTCAAACTGTTTCTACTTACACACTATACCAAGGTATGCATGCCGTTGTTTCGACATTTAGACAAGAGATTTCATTATTAAAATATAAATCATTAAAATGTACAAATAGTATTGCACTAAAATAAAACAATGGGTCATCTTTTTTTCAGTTGTAAGTAATATTTGATTGTTTCACCAATAATGTACATGTATGTAGCTGTATACTGATTGATCAGCACTGGTGTAGAGCTATATTATTACAAACATAGTGGCTGAGTGTTCTAAGTTTTTGTTATTTTGGCTATCTTTTGTGGAACTCAACCTCCACAGTAATCAAGGACTTTGACTATTGGAAATACACAATAGATTTTCGGAATATAAGAGGAACTCATTTGATTGTTTATCGTTAATTACGTAAGACAAATAAAACGTTTGATAGTGTGGTGAAGTGGTATAATAAATTTGAGATCAGCGCTTCGACTAAATATAGTAAATTGATGATGTCACTGAATTTGGAGTTATCACCGCAAAATTTTTAAAATAAGGAGTTGCGAAAGGTGTTTAATAATAGAATATTTTTGCATCTGTTGATCATTCAACCATGAATACTTTAGTGCATGGAATTATTCCAAGAAGGTCCCCTAGAAACCGAACATACAGTACAAATTTAATTCATTTAGCAATCCTAATTTCGAAAACTAGTCGACTGTCTAATTCAATAATTTAGAATAATTCTCAGATCTACATCTGGTCTAATCGTCTGTCTCCTGTTGAACTGCATTGAATCAAACTGAATAGTCCGTAATGAAGTATTACTGTAAACCCCCAGATAAACTCTTCAGTTATGTTAAGCATATAGGTCTTATAAACATTTATTTTTAATATTTTGTAATGAATCATACGTTGAAACAAATTTGACACATGATAGAGTAAGTAGTGGCCAGAGTAATAAGACAAGTCCTATAATTGTAGGTATAAATTCTACACTTACTATTTTACTGATTTCGTAACACGTATACTTAATGTGTAGAATTAACACTGACTATTGAGTATTCCTTATCATAGATACGTAGCAAAACGTAGCAAAATGTAAAGGAATGAAATTTAATCATAGTTTTCTTGATTACAATATGTTTTAGAGGAAATTTGATTGTAAACAAAAATGGCTGTCCAATAAAACCTCACACAACCTAATCACGTCCATACGAAAAACCTGAAATACCACCTCGATAAAACAGTAATTTTGCCTCCAAAATCTGCCGGATTGAAACATAATAGGTGCGTATTGAAATCAACAATAAACACTTAAAAATATACTTGATTGGATAATTACTTTTACACTCTAAGTTTGCTGAAAATGTTCATATTATCATAAAATATTTGAATAAGTGTCAATGCACTGAGTTTGATTGAGTTCAGATTTTTATATTTTAATTTTGACATCATTTGATATATTTTGACACCTCTTATGTTTCCCTCTCGTTATTGTTGTGTTTTGTGGTTTTAATAAAGAGGTAAGGTATCAAAATAACTACCTTTATGATGAAGAGGAAATATATTAAACAATTTAATTTACACAAGACGTATTTACACAAGGCGTAGTGATCTCCACCAACATGCGAACGAACTAACTAATCCCTCCGTTCTCAATAAGTATTCAAGAAAGTCCTAAGTTCCCAACGACGAGCTCAGGTGATAGACTGGGGGGGGGGTCTGACTGCACTTCAGATAAACAGGCAAGTGAAAATTTGGTTGTTACTGAAGTTGTTGGGGGAAAAATTATCCAATCGAGTTAAAAATGTGTATATGCTTTATGCCCATTATTTTGATAGTGACATTGCTGAGAGATGTATAGATGTGTATAAAGTTATACTCATTTTTGATACCCCGTCTATCCAACAATTTAGTCTTTAGTTTTTTCACTGTACGCTACTATGCTTATAGTGGGGTCAATAAATGTGTGTTTTAAATACTCGATAGACACTGTTTTTCGTGTAAGGTTTTATTTATACTTAAGAGTGACTAGTTTCGCTTACGCATCATCACACTCTCCTGCAAATTACACACACAAACTCAATTAACCTAACATTAAGAAGTAAAAATCACTTACGTGTCAAAAAAGATAAAATAAAACTGTAGGTATTATATACACCCACACATGTTAAAACAGACAAACACTATAAAATTGTTGTAAATATAAAATACATCAATACTAATTACTGCACGTTCAATGAACAGAACTACATAATAAAGGAAGGGCTACCAATGGGATCACCTCTCTCTGGACTTTTGGCAAACTTGTACCTGGATCATATTGAACATAAATTCATAATAAACGAGAATAATCCACAACATCAAAACATACGGTTTTGGAGGAGATACATGGACGACGTATTCTGTTTAGAAAGACAACTTGCTAAATTTCACGATTATATAACAGGATTTAACTTTGAGATTTTCAGAAAACCAACCACATGCTCTGCAACTATATCTAACAATTCACACCACCACCACACACAGAAATTAGCAGCAATAAGATCTTACATACATAGAGCCCAGACCATACCAATCACGGAGGAAAACTACAGGAAAGAAATGCTAATAATAAAACAGATAGCTGTCGAGAATAGTTTTGACCCAGGAATCGTGGATAAAATAATAATGGCACATAAAACAAGACATACTGAACAGACAAGACCAACAAATACAAACAACATATAGAGGACTAACATACGGTGGCAGCATTTCTGACAAGATTAGAAAAGTACTACATAGATACCAAATAACATGCTCCTTCAAAACTACTTCTGTGGTATTTAACAGACTAAAAGAAAAAAGTCCGACAAACAAGATGGAACAAAGTGGAGTATACGGTTTGAAATGCGACGAATGTGATAGTATTTACGTGGGTCAGACAGGACGTAAGTTGGGATTGAGAATTAATGAACATAGAAAGGCTAAACTCACTTCTAATTTCGGAAAACACATGCTAGAAACGGGACACAGAAGCTCAGACGACAACAATATCAAATTGATTCACAGGGCACAAAAGGGAAGACAGTTAGATCTTTTGGAGGCTTTTCAAATAGAGAAACACGAGCGAGAACGGAAGCACATTATTCTGAATGATCAACTACAGCTCACTGTGCCTCCCCTCTATCGGTACCTGTGGAAATTAACCATTAGTAACCAAACATGATCTGTAGTGTACCACTTTACCAGCATTCGAAATTGTTTATTTATTTGTTAGTACGTTCTTAGTGATTGTCCCTTATACAATTTCAACTATTTATTACTAAATTATTATTTTATATTTACAACAATTTTATAGTGTTTGTCTGTTTTAACATGTGTGAGTGTATACCTACAGTTTTATTTTATCTTTTTTGACACGTAAGTGATTTTTACTTCTTAATGTTAGGTTAATTGAGTTTGTGTGTGTAATTTGCAGGAGAGTCTGATGATGCGTAAGCGAAACTAGTCACTCTTAAGTATAAATAAAACCTTACACGAAAAACAGTGTCTATCGAGTGTTTATTACAATTTCACGTGTAAAATTATGGAAATCCAAGCTTTTAAATGTGTGTTTGTTTGTTTATTGTCGTTTTACGCTTTTAGTGTAACAAATACAGTTTGAGTCAAAAAGTAAAAAACAAAAACAATTAAATTTTTAAAACGTGTTTTTCTAATTTAAAACATATGCTAAAACCGAAACAGCTCCCTTGACATTTGGATGCACAAATACGAAAGAAAAGGAAATTTATTTGCATTTTACTTTCACAATAGAAGTCCCCTTTTTACTGACCGCTGACAAAATTCCGGGAAAACGGCACGTAAAAATGTACAAGTTTGTATTTTTCTCCTAAATTAATTTCAAATAGTCTAACTTTTAATAATTATTTGTATGCATTGAGAATGTGACTTTTGGTTTAAAAAATACTGTGACAATCTTTCAGAAAATATTACGGTTATGATAATTTTTTTATGCCCTACATGATCATAAAGTGACATTTTACATCTTAGTTACCGGGACGAAAACCTTTTGCGCCGTAGGGCGATAATAGTATATTACATTACAAGAGCTGTAACTAGCATATTACGTACGAGTGGAAATTTAACATACGAGCCGCGAAGCGGCGAATTTTGTTATTTTCCACGAGTATGTAATATGCGTTACAGCTCGAGTATTGTACATAATTTTACCTACGACCGACAATTTCAATAAATTGTATCAAAAATGACAAACAAATACAGGTAAGAATATTTGACGGTTAACCAATCGCGCGACATCTATTGCAACTACGGAGAACTTTGTCTGAAGTGTCGATCGAACATTCAGTACAAATTCAACATACATTATCACGTGCTAGTAATAATATGTTACAGCTCGAGTATTGCACTTACTTACGACCGAAAATTTCAATAAATATAAATTGTATCAAAAATGACAAATAAATAATCAAAATATTCGCGCGACATCTGTCATTATGACATTAGGTCGTGCGTTAAAAACACAAACGCACAGCCAAAGGCACATGTTATAAGCGATATACGAGCTAAGTAGTCCGTGACGTAAGGGACATTTACACATACGGTCGTAGGTAAAGATTCTTTATGCGCCCTAGGGCATAAAGGATTGCCATGGTTATATGTCAAATGTATCAAATATTTGTCATTCAAATTGTGAATTTTAAATCTTCAATGTCAATTATTGGCGATTAATGTTATAAGTTTGATAATTAATTGTCTGTATTGTCACTCATCAATGTCAATTATTAGCGATTAAGGTTATAAGTTTGACAATTAATTGTCTGTATTGACACTCAACTCCGAATTGTTTGTATGGTTATTCAACTCCGTGGCACTCCGTGGATACGCCGTCACTTGATAACGTCAAAATATTTATTAATGTTATTCAAATGCAGAAACAAAACCGTTGTAGGACATAAAAATTTTGTATGTACCTCGGGCATTACTTGATATTTATACCCTCGGGCGACTTAAAAAGCTCACGGGCCTATCGGCCCACGCGCTTTTTAAACTCTCACCCTCGGGGCATAAACATCCGTCTAATGCAGTTGGTACATAAATAACTATTTAGATCTTTTTAGATCATTAGGTACGGTCTTATGACCATAGCTGTTTATTTAATTATCACGACATTTTTTTTTCATTAAACTGCGTAAAAATAAACGGAAAAACTCTTCATAACTTGAGTTGGACGATTTTTTAAAGAAATCTATGGCAAATGATAGGGGTATTCAAACATTATACCCCAGAATTTTAGATCAAATATTAATCAAGTGGATCTGGTTAAAACTTGATTTAATTTTTATTCGTCGTTTAATAAGAACTCGTATAGTCATAAATAATTGCAAGTCACTCCTTGTAACTTCAAGCTCTGCTGCTACCAAATTCGCAAAGAACATGAAATTATCCATCAACTTCGGTATTTTAGAGGTACTACCACTAAAATAACTCATCTGCAACGATCCTCGGACAGTCTGGTCAGTGCTCTTACAAAAATGGTTGTCAAAATTTCTATCATATGTCGAATTGTAGGTAGTATTTTAGTATTATGATTATTTATGTTATTAATATAAACTTTATCTCTTGTTTTGACACGCCTGTCAACTTAGGCTACTTTTACAAATAACATCATGTATGAAAAGCCTGCATATCGCAAATATTACCTCAAAAGGGATTGAGAAATAAGTGATTTGCCCAAACTAAGCTTTGCATGGAATAAAAGTATTAACGTTGAATACACTTTGTGAAAAAAAAAATAAAATAAAGAAGGCTTTTAACGGGGACATGTATCTGCAATTAGACGTAACTTGGCGCACCGCTTACACCAGCCAATCACTCTTCTTCCATGTATAGAGTCCATGATTGAATCGACGCGACTACCCTAGCATACTTAAATTGGACAGTTCAGTGTGCCGATATATAGCTATTTTATTATGGTATTTCCCTACCTACTTTTACATTGCTCTTAGACATTAAACGTCTGCGAGTAATCGAAAGACTAATCAGCAGTATCATTTAAATCCCATGGCTTCTGTGTGATAGTAAAGCAGAACTGTTTTTCTACATAATGGTTAAACGTCAGTTTTATTTCCAGGGCATATACAGTCAGCGCGTAAAGTATGGAAACACGACAAAATCTCAAAAACGGTTTGGTGTTTTTAAAAATCCTCGAACACGTCGATTTATAATTATAAAAATACACCTTCTAATATCAAATTAATTTTTTTACCTTCAATTGTTTTTAACAGATGACGTCATCGAAATATTTTTCAAATGATAACCCTATATTTTTTTTAATGAATTTGAAAGATCTTTTAGTTGTCTTAATGGTAGCATAATGTTTTTATGGCCTTACATCAGCAAATTTTCGAGAAAAAGACAATTGAAGGCTATGGAATAAAAGTGACAAGATCTCCGGAACGCCTCGACCGAATTTAACGAAATTTTGGAATTAAGTATTTTGCAGGCACATGGCTTCACATGAAGTCGCTGGCGCTATTATCGTTGATGCAACGTTTACAGTTTCTGAAATATAACCTCAAACTTTTGAATTTGAAATAGAACACCCTGTATAATTTGACATTTTTTGTTAGTCTTCGTTATTCAAAAACATCTAGAAAGTAACAAAAACCTTTATTATTTAGGTCTAAAAATTAACAAAGAAAAAATTGATAACAAAACATTATTACATTTTCTACTGCAACTACTCTAGTTGTTTTATAAGGATTCTCCACCATTGGCATGAACACATTGTTTTAAATTTGATCGGTTTATTTTTTTTGTTGTTGCTATTTTTTGTTACCAATCTTTCTTTGTTAATTTTTAGACCTATGTATAAAAAGCTTTTTTTAGTTTCTGGATGTTTTTGATATAATACGTAACAAGCGTAGTAACATTGAATAGGCAGTGGAAGACAGTAACAGAAAATGTAAAAATATACAGGGTGTTCTATTTCAAATTCAAAAGTTTGAGGTTATATCGCAGAAATTATAACCGTTGCATCAACGATAATAGCGCCAGTGACTTCACATGGTTGCAAAATACTTAATTCCAAGATTTCGTTAAATTTGGTCGCGCCGTTCCGGATATATTGTCACTTTTATATCATAACCCTCAATTGTCTTTTTCTCGAAAATTTTCTTATGTAAGGTCATAAAAATATTATGCTACCATTAAGACAATTAAAAGATCTGTAAAATTCATTAAAAAATATAGGGTTGTCATTTAAAAAAAATGTCTCTTAAAAAAATTGAAGGTAAAAAAATTAATTTTTATATCATAAGGTGTATTTGATAATTATAAATCGACGTGTTCGAGGATTTTTTAAAATAGCAAACCGTTCTTGAGATTTTGTCATGTTTACATACTTTACGCGCCACTGTATATTTTTAAAGTAGTTTTATTTGTTAACCAATAAAAATGATCCTTGGAGATTAAGTATGTAGAGCAAAGTAATAAAATCGGTTTTCTCATACTTGCAAGTCTAGTTACGTTGGTGCCTGGACTATTTGACTTCCTGGGTCTAAAGGAGCTCCTACACGCAGTGCCAACGTCTCGCCAACGTTGGTGATGTGACACGCTGCGCGTAGTGCGCGCAGTCACTTCGCCAACATGTTGGTATTGGGCGCAAGGTATTTCTGTGTACCGTAGAAGGCTCGTAGCGTCCCGTAGAGAGTTAAAAATGAACAGTGAAGACGATATATCATTGCTGTTGCCGCACCTCCCATTATTTTAAGCAGTGCATTGTTGCTTAGAATTAAAAAAGGGACCCTCGAAAGAGGACACTGTTTAATAAGGTTGTTAAATATTAAACATGTTTTTTCAGTCATTATTTATACAGTACGTTCGAAAATATGAAATACATTAAGGAATACAAATATACAACAATACAGGAAACAAAATTATTTAGTTTTTTATATTTGCCACGTGACATTAAAAAAAATCTTCCTTTTTATTTTCTTTTTGTTTCAAGCAACAAATGCGGAATTAGCTGGGATAAGATCTGATACACTGAGTGGTGTATATTTTTATGCAGGGCTCTGTTAATTTGTGTCGTTTCATTATATAAATATTTCATTTCAGTCAAATCGATGAATTCATAATTTTGATTGAAAATATAATTTATATAATAAAATGAAATTATTTATAATAAGATACAAAGAAAAATTTAGAACCCTTACATACACGGAGGTTCAATTATATATATATATATATATATTAAAACTCCGTGTATGTATATTATGTAGGTATATTTATTATCAACCCAATATTTTTATTAACAGATATACTTTTTGATATTTTTCTGATAATCAAAATAAAGAAAAGCATCCAGAATAGTTTTTAAACTATGTTGGTTACATTAAATAGATCTGATTATTTAAATTTGTGTGCTTAAAACCAATCTATAAATTGTTAATTAATAAATAGTTAATTGTTGTTAATTATATAAATGCAACTTTGTTTGATTGTAGTCAAGATTGTAGGGAAGAGGGTTGACCACATTCCTTAGACCTCTATACCGTATGACTCCCCATCGTGTGTAGATTCATATCCCGCTTCCCTTCAACCCCCTCCCACACCTTTCCCACCCCACCCTAGCGAATAAAGTTGACCGCAATCCCAGAACCTAAATACCGTATGACTCACAATTGTGTGCGAATTCATTTTTAAAATTTTTATGATGACGTCATTTCCGGAAAACCCGGAAGTCATACTAACCTCCGGACCATCCCATAAATTGGCATTTTCTGTCTATTAACAGAACGTTCATACCTTCAGCGTCATAGACACAAAAAAAAACGTACCTGTGCCGTGGGTCACCCGTTATAACGCCTTCAATATTGTCTTCAGAATATTATTTTATTGCTTGTTAATTTATTGTAACTGTAAGGTTAATATAATGCTTATAAGAACCATAATTATTGATAATTATTTTACAAAATATTAAAAAAAGTTTTCATGTTTTTACTTTTGGGCAATGAGGCATTTGGGCAAATAATAAATCATCATTCTCCTTAATGTACGTACAAACATAAATAATGCAGTATATATGATAAAACATAGATAGATAACTAAACTTTTCATCGGTAGTACGTTCAATGCTAAAACTGAATGAAATAAAGCGGACACGGTCGACATATTGGCGATGTGCATTGGGTCTCGCTACTCGAAGCATTCCGATGGCCAATGATGGCCCACATTGGCACTGCGTGTGGGAGCACCTTAACTCAGGTCGCATTTTAGCAAATAATTGCCGTCTATCTCCTGTCAAATCAAGTTAAATTCCCTACTTCTAATACGATTAGAAGCATTGTTGCGAACAAAAAGAAAACGCCATTTCATCGACACAAATTGGGCCACCAATGAAAACAACTTAATCAATCTCGAACGAAACCATTGTTTAATTTATAAACTGTCTGTATCCTTTAGGACATTCATCATGATATTTGAGATGGATCCTATTTGCCGACTGTAGGTTGTGTAAGTTTTTACTTGTGGAGTTAGTAGAATCAATTTCAACACCTGTCTCGTTTGAGTGGATAATTATAATTAAGTTTGCCTTAGTGAATAGATAAATATGAAACTTGGGCAACGGAGATTGAAAACAAGCTGTTGAAAATTATTTTTCCGTAACACAAACAGTAACGCGCTATATTACCCAACTGGGAAATCTGCAAATTGAAATATATGGTCGTGCAATACCGAAGACCGAAACTACTTGTTATGAAATTGCTATAAACAATTAATTTGGTTGACATGCTAGAGTTTAATATTATGGTAGTATAACTTTAATGGATGCAGCGGTCTCAAATATTTAATATTAATTAATTAATGATTCGAACTTCATTACGGAGACTCACCGCGAGTCCTTATACTCTTGGACTTTGTAAATTAAATTTGAACTCTACTTTTAATTTGATTAACTTTTAAACTTTTAATTTACTCACTAGAAAAATATTAGGTTTCAGTTATCAAAGTGCACGACAAACCGCAAAAATTATATTTCCAATAAAAAATAAAACATGCTACATAAAAAATAAATCTTTAACTTTTATATTTTATTCCCAAATCAACAACGGGGTTGCGTTTAAAATTGAATATCTCGGTTATTATTGAAACTAGAAGTTTCTTGATTGATGGTTCAAAACTAGAAACATGACCAAATAAGATGATGTTTAGTTCATCATGATATCTTATACAGGATGTTCAAAATTTACAACACAATAATTGAATTTTCAAACGTAAAGAACTCCTTTTTTTCAAATGGAACACCCTGTAGACCGTTACGCGATTCGATAAGAAATCTTATACCCTATCAATCAATATTAGGGTTCCCTATATCTATCTTTAATAGTTTTTGAGATATCACTTTTTCTTTAAATACATTTTAATACTCCCATTTATTAATGGGGGACGAAATTAGATATGAAATTTACATCGAAAATTTAAATAGTGATAGATTAATTTTGGATAATGGTTAATGGTTAACGGTTAATTTTTGCAAAACTCTTCCCATCAATATTTTACGCGACTGCTTTTATCAAATGGACGGTATGCACCAGCACATTCTTCGCATGTGGTATCCATTCAACTTAATCAGATGTTTGAGGATAGGTGGTTCGGAAATAGGGGACCCTGGCGGTGACCACCAGATTGAACACCATTAGACTTTTATTTCTGGGGTCTTGTGAAAAGTGAGGTCTATTCCACACCAGTTAATACTCGAGAAGAATTGACTAACAGAATGGTAGCCGCCATTAATGAACTTCAGCGACAAGAAATCCGAAGAACGACGATGACAGAAGTACAGCGAAGAGTTTTAAAATATTTGGAGCAGAACGGGCAGTATTTCGAACAACATAATTAAGTTTTAATTTAAGGTAGATATCCCAAATATATTATTTTAGTTTTAACAAACCTTTTCAATATTTTCCTGTTTTCCTGCTGTTCCAAAGTATGTAAAGAATGTAACAAATTCCTATAAATGAAGAATAAATCGTTTTGTATTTAGTTTACATTCGTTTATACTGACAATATCCCCAAAACTATTAAAGTTAGATATAGGGAACCCTAATATTGATTGATAGGGAATAATATTTCCTATCGAATGGCGTATGGGATACAGAGTGTTCCATTTAAAAAAATGAGTTTTTTACGTTTGAAAATTAATTTATTGTGTTGTAAATTTTGAACACTCTGTATAAGAAATCATGATGAACTAAACATCGTCTTATTTGGTTATGTTTCTAGTTTTAGACCACCAATAATGAAACTTCTAGTTTCAATAATAACCGAGATTTTTAATCTTAACGTAACCGCGAAAATCACCAAAAAATTAGTAAAATCAAAAAAACTCAAAAATGGTGATATTTAGGTATAGGGAAACATTATCAAAAATTATGTATTTTGATACGTAGAAACCAAAAATAGAATAAAAATTATATCATTCCATTTAAAATAACAAAGTTGATACCGACTTCCGGTGACCGGACGTGACAGTTAACTTGAGAATATTTTAGCTGAATGGCTCAGATCGATTAAATTCTAGTTCCAAAGTTTCCACAAATAGTAGAACATGAGAAACTTAAAATGTACCAGTTCCGTGAGACACGCTGTAGATGTTTCTATATCAAAATAAATCCCCGACCAGGAGAACAAATTTCTGGTAAAATTTCATTTCCAGGTTCCCCTGAGACACTATTAAAGTTTCTAAAATCTGGATTCATCCCCTATGGCCTATACCAATCAATATTACCAATATTAATAAAATAAAATAATAAAATTACTACTATTTTTTTTGTAAATGATAGAATGTTTGACTTCGGATTCGTATTTAGCGCAAATAAATTTATCATAAATGCCTATTTTCATTCCATGCATGAAACCCATGTTTCCAACAACTATAAAACGCTTTTATCTTTCAAAAACCTATTCTTTGAAAATTGCCCTATCATATTGCTATTAAGACTATTAACGTACCTGTCAAAATAAATAAGAAACATTATATTCAACCAATGTACGTCATTTTCAAATTAAAAACAGATCTATTTTACTATTTCCAACTTCTTTTTTCATTTCCAATCGTTTCTGGCTATTTTGAAAACTAATGTGTTCTTTTTAGGCGATGTGGTAAAAAGACAAATGTCATTCATTACATTTAATCTAGACACAATTTAGAAATGTTTCATGAAATCATTCATGATCATTTATACCAAAAAGGCTATAAAGGCTATAAATAATACCATGTATGAATCTGACGTAGATGAAAGTTGTTCGAAATATTCTTACCTCACTATAAAAGAAATAAGTAGTCTAATACGTTATATAGCACCAATGCTTTTCGCACGATAGTAAAATGACTAATTTAATGCGCTGTTATAACAAAGACGAGCTTTTGAAAAGTGAACTTTGAATGAATATTACGAAAAGATGAAAAGGAATTGCATGTATAAGTTGCGTTGAATTGTCTTATATAGGTTTCAAGAGCCTGTGGTTAAGCTATGCTCATAGAATTAGGTACAAGACAGCCTGTATGCATATGTGACCCCGCACGAGAGAATCGCCCTAACTGCCATTGCTCGTGTCGATAATACTGACTCCTGTGTTTGAGGGCGCATAACTCTAAAACTACCGAACAGAAAAAATTTTAATAAAGTGTATCATACTCCTGAATCATTTCTACATAAGTTGTATGACTGTCAACATTTTTTGCTTCTGTGTGTAAACATGAGCACGAGAGAAATGAGAAAAGGTCCCCGATTTTTGCACTTTTAAATTAACGTTCGTCTTTCCATTTTTTTCCTCGTAAACCGCTTGCCACAAAAATTTCAATATTTGTTTAGGTTGCCTCTTCTAGAGCCTCTTCTATAGATTGGCATTTTTGCTTTCTACAGTTATTGTGTAATAAAGGTTGCAAACAAGATTTTCATGGAAGCGGATATCTCAGTAACGAATATTAGCACGATATCGGGATATGCACGTAATCAATCGTCATATTTTATTTAATGTGACTGTAGAAACAGCATTGCATAATAATTTTTAAATAATTTTTAAAGCGATTTAATATGAATGATATAAGTGACGTGCAGCGCGCACTACGTCAATCGTAACGGTAAACGGAAACGTAGCTGGGACAGTGGAAGATTATTTACTATTAGTAACATACGATCAGAACAATATTTAATTTCGGAATTTTGAATAGTGGTGCGAGTTAAATATAAATAATGAATTTAGATTATACAATTAAATATACTCAACAATATTTTACAATCACGGATTCAAACGGATTCACTGATCGCGTCAAAACTACTAAACTTCGCATCTCGTTCGACTGCCTCGCACCAAAACCCACAAGCGGGGGAAGCCGAACTGTGCACGATATTGGTCATGTTTATTACGGTCTTAAACGAATGGGTGGAATGCTATTAAATTCAAGGGATATGTATCGCAGTAAATAAGGATTATTTGCATGCTAACTGCGTTGTCCTGCTAACATTCGTTCCTGAGATATCGGCTTCCATCAAAATCTTGTTCCCAACATTTATTACATAAAAACTGAAGAAAACAAAAAAGCCAATCTGTAGAAAAGACTCTAGATGCAATGTGAACAAAAACTGAAATTTTTGTAGTAAGTGATTTAAGAGAAGATAAATCGGAAAGACGGGCGTTAATTTAAAATGCAAAAATCGGGTTTTCTTTTCACATCTCTCGCGCTCATGTTTACACCGAGAGGCAAAGAATTTTGACAGTTATACAACTTATGTAGAAATGATTCAGGAGTATGACATACTGTATCTCATTTTTTTCTTTCAAACACAGGATTCAATACTATCGAAACAAGAGATGGCAGTTAGGGCGATTCTCTCGTGCGTGGTTACATATACAGTGTGTCCAGGAAAGTCCGCATCATATGGAAAAAAATTTTATTATCCATTTCTCAGAAAATTTTATTCTTTATAAAAGTTGGCGGCTTGTATGAAACGGCAGCAGTCAAATATGTAAATTTTGCTGCCAAATGCCGAACGATTTAGAATATATGAATTTGTGATAGGAATAAAGTACCTTTATTTTCATTATTATCCATAAACTTTATTTGGAAATGTTGTTTAGAAGTAAAAATTATATTTAAATATGAAGTCACAGCCACCTATCTTGAGATTTTACTTTTTTTGTTTTTTTTTAATGTTTACTTTTATGACAAATATTAGTCAATGCTAGTGATCCTAAAAGGTCCATTGTAATCTATTTTTTAGAAATTTTAATAAATTTTTTCCAAATTTTATTATTTTGGTATGATAACTAATGTTTATTTAGAACTAGCACAAAATTACTCATTTTCTTGATGCGAAGTTGATATTTTACCCTGTAGATAGTAATAGATCATACAATAACTAATACAGGAGCGTGACTTCACTTTAATTCAATTAATATTAATGACTTTGGATATGTTTATAATAGTGGTTATCCATCTACAGCAAGCGATTATCTCGATGTTGGTGATATTTTCAATGAAAGACACCCGGATATCCAAATTGCCCATTCAACCATTTGTAGGATAATCAAAAAATACAGGCGGAGGTGCTTTTTCCAAAAATTATCCTCACCTGGATTAATTATCATTATCGCTTCTTTAGTTGATTCAAAAAATACAAGCAGACTGGGTCTGTTGCAAATCTTTTTAAGAAAAACTACAAAAAAAATATATTGACGAAAATAAGGAAGCAAGTTTACCAGTGTTGCAAGCGCTAATCGAGCATAGAACGATTTCGGTTCGACAAATTGCTTCTGACACACAATGCAGTAAATCAACAGCACATTACATTTTTCTTTTTACTTTATCATACGCAGTATGTAAAGTATTGTAATCATGCCAAAAAGAAATTTTGAGATTTTAGCGGAAATATGTCTTTTTGGGTCCCCTGAACATTTTTGACCAAGGTACAAAAAAATGTCTGTGTGTGTGTGTGTGTGTGTGTGTGTGTGTATGTGTGTGTGTGTGTACCCGTTTTTGTGGAGACGATTCCGGAGAAACTACTAAAGGTATCGGGACAAAACTTCATATTTAGAAGTTTCATAACCGAACTTAGAGCTGAAAAGCTTTCTGTTGAAAAGGGTCCAAAGGAACTGGTGGTTTACTCTTAGCATTTTTTAAAGATTTTGTAAATGAGCCGCTATTTGTGTAATGTCGTCAAAATAGTTAAATAATAAATTAAAGGAGATGAAATTTTACATTATTTATGTATATGAAATTTTTTGGTAGAATTTATAGTTTAGCTGCATGAGCAAATTCTATTTCATCGAGATCGGTCGTACTGCATTAAAACAAGTAGCCAGGATATGTCACATTTCTTGATTCTAATGACAGTAGCTAGTGTCAAACGCTGTTTTGAAAATACTACTGTCAATATAGGCTGCGTTCGGATATTGAACACCGTTACACTTTTTACACCCACTAACCCGTAAGTGTCATTTGGACGGTGTACCCGGTGTCAACGGAGTACAATGTCCGAACGCAGCTTTAATCGAGATATCTGTCTAGTTCTACTAGTTTTATTTTATTGCAGACATAGCCGATCTCGATCAAATAGGATCTCATGCAGCTAAACTATTAATTTTATATATAGTATGATAAAGTCATGTGCCTGGCCACATCAGATTTTGTTTTTTATCAAAAACATACGAAATTTATAAGTACACTAAAGGAAAGACACTATGGCATCAGTACCATACCTATGACATCAGACCTGATGCCATGGGTATGACTTCGCCATCTGGTTTGAGGGGAGAATGGAAGAAGACAGAATTTTTTGGTAAATATTCTATGGGTAGACGAGGCAACATTTACGTGAAATGGCAATGCTTCTTCACAAAATAGCCGTTGGTGGTATTTTAAGACCAATGTACTGTGCGTTATTTTGAACAATCAAATATCTGGGCCCCTTTTTTCGTTAAAATTTAAATGTAGAATTATATCTTCAATTCCTGAACAGCGTGTTAACACTTTTTTTTTAACACCGTCAAGCATTTTCTACACCAGAAATTAGACCACCGTTGGATAGGCAGAATAATTAGGAATCGAGATACTGGCCACCTAGATTCATCGACTTTACACCTTCAGATTTATTGTTGTTACGTCAAGAAGAAAGTACACAAACAATGACCATTTAAACTTAGAGGAAGCTATACAACATAGCATCAAAAGAATTCCACGGGATTTCCTAAATAATGCTGCCTATGATATTTCGCGGAGAATGTGTTAATGCATAGAACGGGAGGGACACTACACAGAGACTGGGTTATGACGTAGATGAAAAGTATCAACTTCGTTCCCAGATAATGAGTAATGTTGCGATAATTCTAAATGAACACTACTTATCATACCAAAATCACAAAAATATAAATAATTTAAACAGATTTTCAATAAAATATATTAAAAGGAAGCTTTTAGTACCAATCACTGGCACTTACTTCTATTTATCACTAGAGTATGAAAAAAAAAACGGAAAAAAAAACGAAAAGATAGGTGCGTGTGACTTCAAATTTCAAAATAAATTTTACTTCAGACCAACATCTGCAAATAAAGTTTATCGATAATAATGAAGTCATACCGGATGCCATAGTCTCTTGCCTTTAGTTTAGTAGTTATTTTGGTTTATAAAGGTGATATTTGTTCAGATTTTGTATGTTATGTGCTGTTAATTTACTACTGCATTGGATGTGAGAAGCAATTTGTTGAGCCGTAGTCGTCCTATGGTAGATTACCGTTGAGAGAGCTTTTCAACAGACCCAGTCTGCTTGAATTTTCTGATTATCCTAGAGATGGTTGAATGGGAAATTTGGTTGTCCGGGTGTCTTTCATTGAAAATATCACCAACATCGAGATAATCGCTTGCTGTAGATGGATAACTATTATTATAAACATATCCAATATCATTAATATTAATTGAATTAAAGGTAAGTCGCGCTCCTGTATTAGTTATTTTCTGATCTATTATTATCTACAGGGTGAAATATCAACTTCGCATAAAGAAAATGAGTAATTTTGCGCTAGTTTTAAATAAACATTAGTTATCATACCAAAATAATAAAAACTGTACAAAATGTATTCAAATTTCTAAAAAATAGATTAAAATGGACGTTTTAGGATCACTGGCATGGACTAATATTTGTAATAAAAGTAAAAATTTAAAAGAAAAATTTCAAGTTTGATGGCTGTGACTTCATATTTGAATATAATTTTTATCTCTAAACAACATTTCCAAATAAAGTTTATCGATAATAATGAAAATAAAGGTACTTTACTCCTATCACAAATTCATATATTCTGAATCACTCGGTATATGGCACCGAAATTTACATATTTGACTATTGCCGTTTTGGTTTCATACAAGCCGCCTACTTTTATTAAAAATAAAATTTTCTGAGAAAAGGATAATAAAAAAAATTTCCATATGATGCGGACTTTCCTGGACACACTGTATATTTCCAATTTTAATCACAGGTACACAAATTTTACAATTAGCCCTTGAACATCCTATTAGTCAGAGCGTACCTACAATGTTCAAAAGTTATAAAATCGTCTAAATCTAGTGGAAAATACGATAAGTCCGAAACGTTGGATTACAGGCGATATTAATTCCGACCAAATTACACAAATGGCGCTTTTTACCAGAGCGGCATTTGGTTGCATATGTCGCTAACGTGCTCCGGCCCAGTTAGCTAAATGAAGCCATTTGCCCGATTTGCAAAATTCAGTTTCATGGACGGGGTTGTAGGTTGAATCGTTTCGTCCCAACATCGACACCAATTTCGACTGTGTTTTGGCGGGATTTATTGACTTCTGTGTACAAATCGAGTGTTATGCGGTTTAATTTAGGGGGCGTCGTCTCTGCGTAATTAATTTTGTTAGATTTTGAACTCGAACTGTGTGTTTTGGATCTGGCGGAACTGTTGAAAAACAAATAAAATGGATATTAAATTTACGACAGGGGGCGCTCGGTGAGCAAGCTATCGTCAACCGACAATATTGCCGGTGGATACGCGAACTTCGCCGTTATTAAAATTGCTAATTGCTAAACTGTGTTCGTGCTGGTTTTACGGCGATTTTACTCGTATTGTGATTGTATTCGCTGAAAATGATATTGTCGATCAGTTTTGCGAAGCGGTGTATAAACAGGTTGTTGATTTGTGCACTTCATAACTACGTACAATAGTTTATTATTTGAATATGCAGTAGTGAGTAGTACGTACATGCAAATTTCAAAGCGGATACGTATAAGCATTGGCAAATTAGTTGGCTAAACTCTGATATTTACTAAATTATAAATTAACTTATTTTACGCAACTGCTGATGACATTTCATCATAAAAAGTATCACTGGCTGCAGGGCCGCGTCTAGGGTTTTACGTGCCCTAGGCACACCTGAAATTTCGGGTCCCTCAACCTTCATAACATATATGATATAAGACAAATAATAAAAATATTTTTTAAATAGATAAATCACATTCTTTATGTTAATAATTTTTTATTAAAATGTTAGGTGAAAATGTTATTTTACAAACCTAAAATGTTATTTTTCTGATTTTTTCTTCAATAAATGTTTTGATGATATCATCATGGTAGAGGGGTTTAGAAAATCCTTTTCAAGTTTTGCTAGCGCGTTGAGGGTTTACTCCGAAAGTGTACCGCGCAAATAATTTTTTACCCGCTTAAAATGGAAAATAAACCCTCGGCATTGCTGACTGGTCGTGTTAGAAATAATTTTAAAATTATTTCGACATTAGGAGAGGTGGATTAAATTCTGTTATCTAAAATAAAATTTAACTTCTCCGAAGCAGATCCTGCAAAAATTTCTATGATTTTTAATAATAAATAAAACTGTTCTATTTATATTTTTTGTTCATCGACATTTAAATCTTTGTCAGAAGTCAATAAAATTTGGGTAACTCCAATAAAATATGTTTTGTTATTTATATAAATATGTGGAGCAATAAGTTACGAAAATTATTTTATTAAAACCAAACAGTGGCTTTATAAGCGAGTGTAGGTCATCTAGAAAGTTTGGCACTCCTAAAAACTACAAATTTCTTTTTTGCCATTTTCAGTTTTTTTTTTAAACTCACTTAAAAGTGTTGTGGGTTTTGCAGTTTATAATATAGTTTTCCTTATTCCTTTTCTGCTTAGCATTAGCATTCGTGCTACCTTTAAAAAATCTGATGTGGCCAGGCACATGACTTTATCATACTATATATAAAATTATATATAGTTTAGCTTATAATAGTTTTGCTGCAAGGCTATGTCTCCATTAAAATAAAACTAGTAGAACTAGACAGATATGTCGATTAAGGCTACGCCCAGACCAGAGCGAATTCGCCGTCGCGTTAGACGCAGCGAATCTTTCGCAATGTATTTTAAATGAGCCGGTTTCAATATCACGAAAAGAATACAGCGATTCGCCAGCGATTCGCTCTGGTCTGGTCCTAGCCTAAACCTGCGTTCGGATATTGTACTCCGTTGACACCGGGTACACCGTCCAAATGACACGTGTCTCACATGTCGTGACACATATTAGTTTGCATGTACATAACTTGAGTCACTAGCAAATTCTATTAGAAATACTATAATGGCGTCTACTACCACTGCCATTAGCACTAATGAAAACGCACCTTAAGGGTGTACAATATCCGAACGCAGCTTGTATTGACAGTAGTATTGTCAAAGCATTAGCGTTTGATACTATCTACACCGTCATTAAAATCACATCTGACATCTAATCTGACATATCCTGGCTACTAGTTTTAATGCAGTACGATCGATTTCGATGGAATAGAATTTGCTCATACAGCTAAACTATTGATTGTACCAAAAAATGTCATAGTCATAAATTATTCAGAATTTCCTCTAGTTTAACTTATTATTTAACTATTTCGACGAAATTCCAGAAATGGCGGCTTATTTGCAAAATCTTTCAAAAATGCTAAGACTAAACCTCCAGTTCCTTTGGACCCTTTTCAACAGAAAGCTTTTCAGCTCTAAGTTTGGTTATGAAGTTTCGTCGCGATACCTTTAGTAGTTTCTCCGGAATCGTCGCCACAAAAACGGGTACACACACACACACACATACACACACACACACACACACACACACACACACACACACACACACACACACACACACACACACACACACACACCTTCGAATACTAATTCTAAGTCGATTTATTTATTATACAATTAATGGGCCTTAGCCCCCATTTTATTTAGGGTGAAGAGGGCTGCTTACGGGCCCCCTTTTCGCCGGGCCCTAGGCACGTGCCTATTTTGCCTACTAGTAAACGCGGCCCTGACTGGCTACATTACAAAGACCACGTATTTTGAATTTACCGGTGATATGAGTGGGCAACTGTTGCAATGTCAGCCATTTTGATCAGAGGAGATAGTTGGAAAACAAGCCCCAAACATATTTCCTAACACGTGGATGCAACACGTAAGTGCAAAACGACAGTATTAGATCAATTTTTGTCTGTGTCACATAAATATTTTGACGTATCGTATCTTTATAATCATCGTTTCCGATAATATTCAGATATTTAACAAAGAAGGCGATAGTTGTCGAACGAAATAAATTTCGTCCTGACCCGGGTTATTTTCACGGATTATTTTAAAAACCTGTAGTCTGAACTGCTAAGAGAAGCATTATTTTGTGTAATGATTAGTAAATAAACAAATTTTAATTTGAATTAATGTACAAAAGGTAAATACAAATCTAAAAAATCCATGAAATTACATTGAGACTCCTTTTTAAAAATTGCCTTCAGCAGTGCTCTCTTCCAAACTGCCCACTTCCGGAAAAGTGCTAAAGCCTCGCCCACCAAAGATTCCATCTATCAAATTACAAATGGTTTATCGAGGTTCCCAGTTCTTGCTTTTCATCGAGTACCGATTCTGAATTATTAGTTTCAGCTTGGTTACCAACGTTACCGTTGTTTACAGTCTCATTTGTAGGTGAGGTTGCATTTTTACGTTACAACTACAACAGCTTTACAGGAACTGCTTAGCATGTTAACCCAAAACTCCGCTTGATGGCACTAGCAAAGTGTTTTAGTTTCCGTAAATTCTTGACCGTTTTAAAAGTGCAGTTTTCTGCGCATAAGTTCTAGTAGTGATCCAGAATTCCGGACCAAAATAAACCTAATAATTTAACGCCAGTGTAAAACCTTCAAGCTGTCATTGTTCTACCATTAAAATGCCGCGGTACGGTTGTCCTGGTAATCATATTAACACACGTTGTCACATAATGTGCGAGTCGTTCATTCTTTTTTTGACGCAGTTTTTTTTTGATATAAAATGTTGTCTTGTTAAGGGAAGGTTCTCATGTAGAGGCCAAAAAAGTAGCTCAACTTTGGAATAGTTCTTCAAACAAATTGTAAGAGATATCAATATTTTTTCTTTTGCTACATATTTATTATACTTTAGAGCCTAAAAAAAATTTTGCCAGAAGAAAGCTATATGCAAGAAGTGGTACTGTTGTAGGAAGTATCAGGCCCTGCGCGGCATGCCTTTCTTAACGACGTGCACGATAGCTCCTATAAAAATAACCAGAAATCGAAATTTCAAAAACGTTGTGAATCTATATGAAATTAGTGTGGAGGCTAAACCAACATTTAGTTAAAAAAGTTGAAAATTGACAAAATGGTTGCTGTTGGAATTTTAAGCTCGATTTTCTACAGTTTTTTTTTTTCGTTTTCAAATTGGTATAAATAATATAATTATTTAAAAGTTTTACTTATTATGAGGTTCAGCCTCCAATAAAAAGTATTTTCTTTAGGGGGAAAAAAGAATAACTCGATCCGTTAAACGATTTAAAAGTAATCGCGCTTGCCAGTTTGAAACATCGTGTTTCTAGAAAAACGCGATGGTTGCATCGGTGTTAACTCTACACTAGAAGGTACACACAGAAAAGTGATTATTTGGAACGAGAAAACATAATTTCTTGAATTTATTTACTAGATTCAAATGCATATTTACTTGGATGTAGAAAGTTAGGTATATACAAGAAATGCCACATACTCAATATAAGTAAAATAATTTCTCAGATAAATGCTGTCAACAAATAAACTCTTTATAAGAACCAATATTGCATTGAAAGAAGTAATTGAATTTTTCGTCCCAAAAATGTTAATTTCTCCAACGAAGTAATAGTAAATCCATCCAAGTGCGTAGTTACTTGATCCAAGAAAATATAAGACATTTAATATAAGGAAGTATTGTTTACTGAATAAAAACCCACCAATTATTTGACAAGTGATTCTCACTTCTTTCAAGTAATCCCTTTCTCTGGAATACCACGCGCGGGCGCGTGGTACTGGCGCCAAATGCTTGATAGTACCTAAATTCCACGTCTTAAGAGGCCGGTAAAGGAGGCTAACCTAGTACAACAACAACAACGAAGTAAATACCCGTAGGGGACGTGCCTTGTGATTTATTGGGAATGTGTATTGTGATTTATAGTGTACAATAAATGTTTCAACACGGAATAGTTTGATGTAACTCACGCAACAGTTTAGAAGAGCAAGTAAATATATCTAACATACCTATAAACAAGATAGCAATAGAAAACGTATTTGTGCCAAATCTTTAAAATTCTTACATGAAGTAGCTAAAAATATTTACCGGGAATAAAAATATACACTTCATTGAAGACTGTTTACTTACTTCACCAGAGTAACCACTTTCTTAAATCTAGTAATTATTCCAAGAAATAAAATTTCTTGGTTGAAGTCAATAATCACTCGCGTATATACGAACCTACCAACTACTTCAGCCAAGTAATTCTCGCTTCGTTCGAGAGATCACTTTTCTGTGTGTAGAAACAATTTTTTAAAACTGTTTTTCTATATGAATTCATTGAAATATAATAATTTATTCAACACAAGCACCTAGATATATTAGTTCTGTATATGGTATCCAAATTTCACATTCCTATTTTAAAGCGTCACCGAGAATTATCATTTGAATAAAAACATCGCTGTGCGCCGCCTTAATGGAGGAAATTTAACCGCAGAATACGATAGGCTATAAAACCGTAAAACTTGCAACAATCAAAAAACAGTTTAAGGGGATTATTGTTTACACTTCAAAGTTTCAAAATATAAAAAAATAAAAATTTTTTTCATCCGATTACATGAGAACCTCGCCTTAAGTTTATGCGCGAGCCGAAGGCGAGCGTGTAATGTGAGCAATTTATGTCCACTGTCTGCAAGTCGAATACTATGTTTTATCTACGACTCATAACTTCCATTTCATGTAAAATATTTGAAATGTGTTTGACAATGGTGGCGAAGCGAACTGTCAAATAACTGTCAACCATGTAGGTTTTGACAGACTTAACAGTACTTTCGCTTAATGATGACAGCTCCTTTGAATAATGAAGTCATTATTCAAATAAACAGTCATTATTATACAAAGCCACTGTCATCATAATCGTCGGTGTGTATTATGGTAGGGATTATACGTCTGCAATGAACTTATTATATGTGGGTCGTAGATAAAAATTATTATATTTTGTTTTCAATAATATTTTGTTTGTTGTAGTTTTAATTAATTTATTATTAAAAATGTTATTATTAAATGTAGCATTAAATGTTTTTTTTTGTTTTTATGGGAACGTATAAGTAATTACATTTTGCTGTCAAACATTTTGCGTCATGCGTAGATTTATTACAGATTGTTACATTTTGGCTGTTGGGTGCGCAGTGTTGTATCCGCCATTTTGAGTTTTCTAATCTCAATCTCTGACCGCATATTTAAAACTGGCTTGCAACATAATGGGTTAATGGTTGGTATTGTTTATATTGTTTACAGATCATATTAAACCTTAGGCCTTCTTTGTCGTGTATACAAAATTATATAGTAATTGGTAAAAAATCAACAATCTTACAGAATTTTGAATTTTTTGCAGTGGAAGGTCATTTTTGTTCCACAGTGTGTCGTCGGTTAGATTAGTATTGGCCACCGATTAAAGTTATTTTGCATAAGTGAGCGCAAAGCTAACCAATTATTTGGCGAATATGCACAAAATAGACTTAGATTAATATTACTCAATGTTGAAAAACGTTTTCGATTAAGAATACGAATCCTAACTTCAAATTATCGTTAATTTACAATTCACGAACAAATCGTTTAATGTAAATTTCTTCAATTACACGCTCCATAAAAAATAATTTTGGGTCCAACCAATAGAAAGTGAGATTAATTCAAATCGCCCCATAAATCCGCAAATTGATAAAAGCCCCGGCGCGTGACTTTTTCCCGGCACCACCTCGCCTCTTCAGCGCGGAAAACCTCTTAACTCATAATCCGCATCCATAATAAGGCTGAGCCATGGATTAAATAAATTTCCCAGTCGATGCTGTCGACGCGGTGGAAAAGAGGAATGGGAAAAATGAGCACATTAGGGACTAGCCGATCGTCGACCGAAAGAAAGTGGGGAAAATATTTACACGGAAAAGGCGTGTAAATATCAACCCGCAGAATTATCGCCCAAGAGAAATAGACTCCAACTGGTGGACGTTGAGCGAGAAGGATGCTACGAAAAAAAGGGGATAATAGAAAGACCTAACGAGGAAAATTATTATTGGGGATTTTGGTGTGGATATCGTTAAGGATTCGTCCTGTTTACCTCCTTCGGGTCTTTCGAGTGTTACTGTGCTGCGAGTTATGATCCTGGCAACGGTAATGTGAACGCGCAACGCCGCTCCGTTGAGTTTTTCTATGCCATCTCGCTCAAGTATGGCAGCACTAACTGCGTGGTCGTTAGAGAGTTTAAAGCCGTTTTAAGCGATGTCGTAAACCAGCTTTAAGATGCACAGGAAGCATTATCGAGCCCGCAGATATTGATAACGCTTCCACCGGTTTATGTTCGTCCACTTCATAGCCACACAACTTATATAGCATCGTTTTAAGGTCATAATGTTTATTTCCGCGCGAATTTTCGATTTTGAGGAGGACAATTTGGATTTTCTGTTGACTAATCTAATTTGCATAGTTTTGGGACTGAAATCGATTCAATTCCAAATTACATACACAAAAGTATGAAAATTGGAACTATACGTTTGATATGTGAGGAAAAGATGAAAAGTTATATAATGTTGGCTATTATGTAGGATCTCGTCTCTGTTAGATTTTGCTGTTTTTTAAGATTGTTTGAAATTATAATATCATGAAACTGTTGGCATCAAAGCTTCAGAAAATATTTCATAATATTTGATTCCAATGTTTTAAATAAGACAAATTGAAGCAAAATCTGAAGAAAATGGATAAGCATGCGTGTGTCAAAATAAAACCTAAGCCAGGAGTTTTAGATAAAGACAAAGGTCGTAGTAAACTTAGAAATCTAAGATAGGTATTTTTGGCTGTATTGGGTCATTTATTTATAAGGTGGATACCAAAGTTTATAAAAGTTTTAAACAGTATATTGAACCGTTGCGTTACTTTTTGTACACTGTGTATATAATTGCATTTCAGTAAATGTTGCTGCATTGTCTTAAATCTAAAATGCAAATATAAGAATGTAATTACCGGCTTGCACGTACAGGGTGTTACCAAAACTATGAAAATCTTGTAAGAGTAAAGTAAATTTATTTTAAAAGCTATGCAAAAGTATTAGTGGAAAAAAGTATTTAGAAGTATTAAAGGTTATAAAATAAGAAATTATAATCACTCTCTCCATTGCATATACCGGGTGTTTTTATTAACAAATTGGCATTTCTCAGAAAATAAAATAAGAAATTATAATCACTCTCTCCATTGCGTATACCGGGTGTTTTTATTAACAATTGGCATTTCTCAGAAATGCCAATTGTTAATAAAATTTACATTTATATTTACTGGGACAGATTTCGAGAGTTCTAACCTACAAATCAGATATAATCTGAAAATCTAGAAAACTTGGGAACACTGCACAAAGAAGTATTCTAATCGAAATTAGGAGATTACATAAAAATCTACTCTTAGATCAGACATCAATCAGGTTTGTGCATAAAGAAGTATCCAATTATTTTATTAAAAACTCCATGTCAATTGTTAGGTTAACTAGCAGACTATACGTACAAACAGTGCTGTTTTATCCATTCTACTACAAGAGAATTCAAGCGCCAAGTATGGTATGATGCAGAAGCTCATTACGAGTTTTGTAATTGGACTCAAATCACATTACGAGGAATCAAAATCCTTACGTACTATTTTGTTTACTAATTTTCATAATTTCCATGAACTGACAATAAAATTACCGAGGTATACTGAAATTACCGATCTTTTTTATCAAATTTTTTGGTAATATTACTGGAAGACGTCTATAATATTATTATACGAGAAATGTATAATGGGACATAGTCCACTTGTCAACTACTGACTCCAGATGTTTTTCTTCTCAAGTGCAAGGTTTATGGAGAATTACGTCTAAGACAACAAACGGCAGATAGTATTGAAATTAGCCCCGAAGAACCGAACAAGCATTACGACCCATAGGCGTGTAGACTGATGATAGCGAGGATCAACATTTCTGTGATTTTGATGATATTATAATATAATATTCTATATAATATTATAAAGATTATGTTGTCTAATTGTCTTTTATAAATAATATATGAATTACAACTTTGTAAATAAAGAATAATTTTTAAGTGTTTTGTTTTTCTTATACGTCATCAGATCCCTGTGCTGTTACATATGTAATATCGACCCATGCAACGAAGACTATAGTAACTACATTTAGTTTGTTAGTTAGTTACGATAGTCTTCGTTGCATGGGTCGATATGTATATTTGTGTTTTTCAGTAACTAGCCATAATTGTATTATCGGCTGAGAAATGAGTGCATAATCTATCGTACCAAGAGAAAGTAATCTGTGACCAAAGGTATTGGTAAGGGGTTTGTTTTTTAGGAGGTATATGTGTATATAGGCACATAATCTCAATACACTTTCAAATATTCCACATATTCATAGTACGTGAGTTTTTGCAGATATCACTTCATAAACCGTAGACAAAAGTTGAAGTTATTTATCATATAAATATATGATATTTTAATATTTTGATGACACCAGAAACCTACCAGAGCGGTGCTTCAAACAGGAAATCTGAGCTGCTTCTAGACAACTTGGATACAGTATTTCTAGAGACGCAAAACGCGATAAACGCCCTATTTGAAGGATACTATGTCGAGTAAGCTATCAAATTCGACACAAAAGGGCATTTTAGACGAATTTTGTTTAATAATTGAACAAATCGTCATGCAATTGTGGTAGTATTACTCCGGTACCTATTATACCACGAAAAATGTTTGTATGATTTCGGAGACTATACCACAAACAACATAACATAAGAGTACACACTTTTTCATGTTTTTCAAGATGTGAACAAGAAGCAGAAAAAAGATTATACCTACTGTGAGAATGTACGACGGCAAGCAAGTTAAAGCTGGAAGTGAACCTATAATCAATATATACGATTGTCACTTCTAATGATTCCAACTGAGTGCATAGACAAACTCCTATTAATTAATTCGGAAACGGGAAATTGTGCTTTAAGGCACTATAATAGCTTTGGATTCTTCAAATTAACCTCCGCTTCAGCATTGCTAAAGTTCTGCAGTATATTTTATCATGCAACAGATGGCGCGGTTCATATGCCTGCAAAACTTTACCTTGTGCAGAGAAAACAACAAGCATGACTGCAATAAGTTTTTTTTTGTTCAGGTGCTCGCTCTGCGAAAACTTTTCAGGTCTAAAATTACTGAAGCGCTGACTCGAACTCTGAAACGGCCGTATCGGCTTCCAATAATATTCGAAACACTGAACAGAAGGGCAAATAACTTGATAACGGGAGTTCGAGTTCTATATTTGTCTTTTACTATGTAAATTGGATATAATGTTTCAAGTAGTTAACGCATATTCGAAGATATTTGCTTAGAAGCATGTATTTTGCGTGGTAGAAATAATTGGGTCAATGTATACGGAATAACCTTATTTAAAATTCCTTATTTTTAACGCACACATACTCATAGAAAAACGCTACCAAGGAACTTTACACTGATTATAAATAAACCTTATAGATGTCAGTCAAACACTTTTATAATATGTCTTATAATTTGTTTATTCATTAGTGCTGTCTCTCTCATAATACTGCCATTGTCGAGTTTTTCCTATTATGGCGAAGGATAGTCATAACTGAATGGTTCTAAATCATTTTAAAGACGCATCTTCTATTTCCGAGCCCTACATAGAAGGTCGGACAAGGGTAGTTTGAAGCGAAAAGTTTGACGGCTTTGAACCGGTATGTATTTGGCGTAAAACATTACGTTTATTGAACAAACCACATTAGGAATTCGTTATTAAATACAAATAATAACAAATATGTATTACTTTTTACTTTATCATACGCAGTATGTAAAGTATTGTAATCGTGCCAAAAAAATTTTTTGAGATTTTAGCGGAAATATGTCTTTTTGGGTCCCCTGAACATTTTTGACCAAGGTACAAAAAAATGTCTGTGTGTGTGTGTGTATGTGTGTGTGTACCCGTTTTTTGTGGCGACGATTCCGGAGAAACTACTAAAGGTATCGGGACGAAACTTCATATTTAGAAGTTTCATACCCAAACTTAGAGCTGAAAAGCTTTCTGTTGAAGAGGGTCCAAAGGAACTGGAGGTTTAGTCTTAGCATTTTTGAAAGATTTTGCAAATAACCCGCCATTTCTGGAATTTCGTCGAAATAGTTAAATAATAAATTAAAGATGAGGAAATTCTGAATAATTTATCACTATGACATTTTTTGGTACAATCAATAGTTCAGCTGCATGAGCAAATTCTATTTCTACGAGATCGGTCGTACTGCATTCAAACTAGTAGCCAGGATTTGTCAGATTTTTGGATTCTAAAGACAGTAGGTAGTCTTGGTGTCAAATGCTACTGTTTTGACAATAACTTCTGTCAATACAAGCTGCGTTCGCATATTGCATTACACTTTTTAAACCCAATAACTCGTGTCATTTGGACGGTGTACCCGGTGTCAACGGAGTACAATATCCGAACGCAGTTTTAATCGACATATCTGTCTAGTAGGTTTATTTTAATGCAGTAATGGCCGATCTCGATCATATAGACTCTCATGCAGCTAAACTATTAATTTTATATATAGTATGATAAAGTCATGTGCCTGGCCACATCAGATTTTTACTTTATCATACGCAGTATGTAAAATATTGTAATCGTGCCAAAAAAAATTTTTGAGATTTTAGCGGAAATATGTCTTTTTGGGTCCCCTGAACATTTTTGACCAAGGTACAAAAAAATGTCTGTGTGTGTGTGTGTGTGTGTATGTGTGGATGTGTGTACCCGTTTTTGTGGCGACGATTCCTGAGAAACTACTAAAGGTATCGGGACGAAACTTCATATTTAGAAGTTTCATAACCAAACTTAGAGCTGAAAAGCTTTCTGTTGAAAATGGTCCAAAGGAACTGCAGGTTTAGTCTTAGCATTTTTGAAACATTTTGTAAATAAGCCGCCATTTCTGGAATTTCGTCGAAATAGTTACACAATAAATTAAAGAAGATGAAATTCTGAATAATTTATCACTATGACATTTTTTGGTACAATCAATAGTTTAGCTGCATGAGCAAATTCTATTTCATCGAGATCGGTCGTACTCATTTAAAACTAGTAGCCAGGATATGTCAGATTATATGTCAGATATGATTCTAATGACAGTACGTAGTGTCAAACGCAAATGTTTTGACAACCTACTGTCAATATAAGCTGCGTTCGGATATAGTATACCGTACACTTTTTACACCCAATAACACGTAAGTGTCATTTGGACAGTGTACCCTGTGTCAGCGGAGTACAATATCCGACCGCAGCTTTATTCGACATATCTGTCTAGTTCTACTAGTTTTATTTTAATGCAGACATAGCCGATCTCGATCAAATAGAATCTCATGCAGCTAAACTATTAATTTTATATATAGTATGATAAAGTCATGTGCCTGGCCACATCAGATTTTTTTTATACGAGGACAAGAAAGTAATGAAGTTTATGCTTCAAGTTGGACTGTAGGAGGGACAAATCCATTGCGAAAAAAGACACAAACAAACCAATTACTTTATTTGTATTTTGTGTAACTTTCACTAGAAGATTTCATTTTAGATCTCTTTTCTTTTTGTTCGGTAATACAATTATCTTACGCCATTTTCACATCCCACAAACAAGGAAGTCTATGGATCTATTACATCGACAGTTCTCTTATTATTACTCCCACGACATCAGTCTTCATCAATCTAGATGAACTATTTAATCGATTTTGATGATGCTTTTATCACATTGTAAAGAAAATTATTACGATTGTTGTATACGATAGCAAAACAAAATCCAGTTTACTATACAGGAAGAACTTAAATTGCGTCAACTGTGAGCAGCGAGTAAAAGTAAGCAACCCTGCTACAATTTTACTCTAGATATCTCGTGACGTCATACTATCCGAACCTGAGCAATGGTCAGTAGGGTGTATAAAAGAAACTGTTTTGGAAAAACTAAATTTCAAGTTCATAACATATGTTCTCTACGGACCCATATACAACACAGAGAAAATGTTTGATGAACCTACACTTTATATGTTTCCTCAAGTACATTATTTTTTTTTGTAATGTCGGGTGACCTAATTTTTCTTTTCGAGTTGAAAAATTTTAAAAATTGGGTGTGAAATATAAGTATTAAAAACATATTACTCCAATTGCGTGACCTTGTCTGAAATCAAGAGATCTAGTGGTAATACTACTATTTTCCTCATAACTCCTTCTAACTTGGTGGTTTGACTTACACTGAAATCGAATACGGCATTTAATTGCAAAATTTAAAATGACTAACCAGAAAATGAAAATATAAAGGAATCATCTGCCAAGTCGAGTTTATAATCATTTTATGGTATTTTAAGAACACTGAATACAAATCTGGCATTAGTATTGCCAAAACTAAAAATGACGGATCGAAAATAGAGGATCAGAAAATTATAATTAAAGAAAATTCTGCAAAATTTTGGATTTTTGAAGGTGTTTCATGGTACGTCAAATGCAAATCCGACACTTCATTGGAAAATTCCATATAGCGGAGTAAAAATTGCAGTTTAGAATTTTACGAACAGTTTGTCTCTTATATTGTAGTTGCACCGCTTTTCGTTATAAAGTTAATAAAGAATAAAATTAATAAATAGTAACAAATATACAGTGAGCGCGTAAAGTATGGAAACATGAGAAAATCTCTGAGACGGTTTGTTATTTTATCCTCGAACACGTCTAGTTTTAATTATCAAACGCATTTCTGTCAAAAGTTTAATTTCCGACCATCATTTGTTACTGAGTTATGACGTCATCCACAGTTTTCTAAATGGCAACCCCACTTTTTTACAGTTTTGGTAGATAATTTAATTGTCTAATGACATCGGTAATAATTTACGGCTCACCAATAAAAAATTTTCGAAAAAAGGACAATTGAAAACTAACATATTGATAATATTAAGGAAAATTGCTTTTCTGAATTGAATATGAAATAGCGTTTTGGGTAGTAGGAATTACCCCGAAAACGAATCTGGGCTCAAAAATTTTCTATTGCGCAAGGTTTTCGAAAAAAGTGAGGTGAAAGTGTAAAAAAGCGCTATTTTGGTCATTTTTGCAAATTTATACCAGCAGAACCCATTCTCCTAGAAACTTCAAAATGGTCTCATAGTAAACCTTAATCTTTGCACTTTTACATAAAATCCCATAAGTGTTTTCCCAAATTTTTGCAGCTATTACAGCGATTCTTTAAGAAGGGTGCGGTCGGCTCCATAAAAGAAGCCTCAAAACGCAATAACTTGATGTGATATATGTTTTGATATCAGTTTCACATTGACCGCTAATAAATCAATCTCTTAATATATCAAGCTTTCCATAAACAATCAAAAGCTATAGGTAATACACGACAGCTGCAAATGAGTCATCGCTTAAAATCGTAAGAACAGACACATGAAAAAGCACGCTGTTTCAGTCCAATGCACGGGAATAGTTTGTAACCAAAATAACAGCTGAAATCGATGACTCATTTGCAGCTCTCGTGATATTACCTATAGTATTACCCTAATTTTCAATTATCGGTTTCTCGAATATTTTCTTATGTAAGGCGATAAATATTGTTAATTGTTTTTAAGACATTGAACAGATGTCTCACTGTATATTTGTTACTATTTATTAACTGTTATTAATTTTATTCTTTATTAACTTTATATACCAAAAAAGCGTAAATACAGTATAAGGGACCAACTTTTCTTAAAATTATTGTCCTTAATTTTCAGTTGATTTTCTGGTCCGCCATTTTAAATTTTGCAATATAAATGAGCGAAAATGAATCGACGCAAAATAACAACAAAAAAATGCAATAAACTAAGTTCAACAAGTATCAACAATTTCTAATAACATTACGAAATAACAAATATCAATTTCGTGTACCTTGTAGCTTTCTCTAAAATTAACGCAGATATCATATTTTATCATATTTTGATTGTGCATGACGGTGGAAGTGATTTATAGTACAACACGGCCTAGAAGTCGAGTCTCGTCATACACGAAAAGTAGACAGAGCGCAATTGTTTTCCGCCGCATATACCATGAGCGAACACGATTTTCCAGGAGGTGTACACACGCATAAGATTAACGATCTTAAAGGGAACTCCCCAGACCCGATGTGCACATGACGCAGTTACAGCCGAACTGACAACCATCTGGAACATATCTGTCAATGTCGACTTCCACCATTTATCATGCACAATTGCGGGGAAATTCGCCTGACACCTGCTACTGTAAATCCGGCTCTGGGTTGGTACCCGGGGCGGAGGCGCTTAATAGATTCCAATTTCAATGAGACCCCGCTGCCGCCGCCGCCACCATCGCCGCACAATTCCGCATCCGTCGTTTACTGAACTAATTCTATACGCCCACGAAACGACCCCTGAACTGTAAAATAGATGTGGCTTCTTTTATGATTTTCACCAGTTAGTGCCGGAATTTAAAGATTTATATCCTGTGGTTTCTTTCATTAGACTTCATGATAAGGTTCAGTACAACGTGCATTTGTTTTATTGTTATTTTTTATGATAGTACTATTTTCAACATCTGCAGCTCAGTTGTTTCGAATTACCGTGTCCATACGAAGGTCTCGATGAAAACTGGTATTTTTGTTGTACCATGGCTTACAAACAATGGTCCTTAGCACTTTATATTGGAACCACGGAATTTTTTTTTTTTTTTTTTTTTTTTTTTTTTGGGGTGTCGCCATGTGCACAAAGCCTGTTGGCTTGTCTGTGCGGCGGTCGTGGAGACGGAGTATTTATAAAATCCCTGCCTAACCTGGGCTTGAACCCTGGGCTTCATAGTGGAAGGCATTCGCCTTATCCACTAGGCCACCTCCGCTCATGACGTTGATGTTGGATTGCTTAGTGCATCCCCATACTTTATTCCATACACCCATACTCAGGGAGGTAAAAGCGTAATTTACCGCGTAAATACCGAATTAATTACCGTAATTAATGGTAATTTACCGATTTTTAATTACCGTATTTTACGGCGTAAATTACCGATGGTAATTTACCGTCAATTTAAATTACCGTTGGTAATTTACCGACAATTTTAATTACCGTTGGTAATTTACCGGAATACATAAATTAATTTCAAAGCCCATCCATCAGTAGATGCATGAATGCCCCCCACCCCTCCAAAGCAGTCGACAAGTGCACTGTTGTTTGCGTTTGCCTGGGAAGTATCTAACTATCCGCATGATGCATGGTCGGACACGTGCGTCGTCGTATTGACCATTCGTTATAAGTTCTACAGAATATGCAGCGCCGGATTTAAGGGAGGGCAGACTGGGCGGTAGCCCAGGGGCCCCAGCCAAAATGAAACAACACAAACAAAAATAAACAATTATATTTAAAATAATACTGTACAGGTGAAAATAAAACCTGCAGCGCAGTTTAACACTTATTGAAATCATGTGTATAAAGCAGAGCTGTGGAGTAGGAGTCATCGTTCAAAGAAATTTCAGAGAGTTGAAAAGAAAAAAACGTACTGACTCCGACTCCAAGACTCCGAGTCGGGGTTTATATATTGTAGAAGAAAAACATGCGAGATGGAGGTTACCTCAGTAGACCGTAAACAAATAAAACTAAATATTCTATTAAGTCTTTTACAAAGTACCTACCTACATACATATGTAAAAATAACAAAAGTACAAAACAGTTCTATATTTGCCTATATAGGGTATTCCAAATTTAAAACAAACCAACCTTAACGCGCTCATCATGACAACTCGGAATCAAAACTGGAGGGAAAACGATTAACAAAAGTGTTTTTTTATTGGATAAGTTTTAATAACAAACATTTTATCCGCTGGATCAATTTCCATAGTCAACGATTCGTTCCACACCTTCATTAAATTAAATTATTCATTAAATACTAAAAGATTACCTATATTTTCTCAAATAAAATCGGATCATTCATTGGACAGTAGTAAAAATATTGAACTATCGTAGGTTAATAAACAATGACAATGTTATTCAAGGTGCTATTTAGCCAATGGAAATGGGTCTATGGGTAAAGTTAACACATCCAATGACAGTCCCATTGCCCATTAAAGTTATATTTTTACTATTCCAATTCACCCATTACTTAAGAAAATACAAAACTAATATTTTGTATTTAATGAATAGAGAAGTGGAAAGCCCCTTCGCCAATGGCGATCAATCCAACAAATCCGATAATGCAGCTCTCAAATCTGAAGCCATTTATTATCAAAATTCACTTTTTAATAAATATACCATTGTTAGAAAAATGATCGAGACTAAAAATCATCCGGATCAAAAAACCCTCTGTGAAACGGAGTGTTATTTTGTGAATCTCGACAATCTCATTATTGTGTTTGATTTTCCTGTTTTTGTTGTAGGGCTATATATATATAAATAGTATATCTATGTAGTGTTTGCTTTGGTTCTAGTACTATCAAATCAGGCAAAAGGTCAGAGATAGCTAGTTATCCACAAAATAATGATTTGAGGTTTTACCAAGCGTTTTTATTAACAATAGTAGTAATCATAACTTACATTGATCTGTATAATTTAACATTTTGAATTTTTAATTACCCGGTAATCTAAACAGGCGTAATTTACCATTTTGAATTTTTAATTACCCGGTAATTTAAACCAGCGTAATTTACCATTTTGAATTTTTAATTACCCGGTAATTTATGCCATCGAAATTTACCATTTTTAATTGTTAATTACGTGGTAATTTAAAATTTGAAATTAATTATTTTAATTTCAACGGTAATATACAAAAAAAAATTAATTACCGTAACTTAAAATCCCTGCCCATACTGGCTTTAATAATTGCTTGTACTGTAGGAGATTACTTTGCGGTTCATACGACTGACGCACAGTGGTTGATATACTCAATCTAGACGCTCAAAACGCAGCATTTTGATATCTTTATTTTTTTGACTGGAATAAATGCCTCCAAATAATGAAGGGTATTAAAGAACTATTACGATCTGTATATCATGAAGAAAACTACCATGTCAATGTTTTATCAAAGCAAGGCTGAACATGCAATTATTTGTCTTTGATAATGTCTATTTTACCACGTTCTGTCAGAAGTGGCTTAGGTTATGTGAAATGTATAAAATTCAGCAAAGTACGTACTTTATTGTGAATGTTTAAAATTGTTTATAACTAATAACGTTTATGACTTATGAATATTTATTTTATGGTCAATCAATCTAGTAGATTATACAGCATTACCTAATGTTATGGACACAAACTTAAAAGTTTATCACTGTTTTACACAACTGTTTACTATAATTTAATAGCCAATAGTATATTTTATCAAGAACATGATGAATTAGCTGCCCGAATGTGCCCCATTTTTTTAAATTAATTTTTTAGTTTTGTCGAACGGGTTTGTCCGTTTGGTCATTTATTATTTCGTTTTCTCTATACGCATATTTAAAAAAACAGTACTACGTGGCGGTAATAATGTTGTTTACTGTGAAATGAGACACTTTCATCATAATGGCTTATCCTTACCTAAAATAATCTAATAAATTTAGTGTCCGGTAAAAAGTTGGACACAAGGAAAAATTTTGTATTAACAATTTTTCATAAATGTTTATTCTGAATAAAAGTTTGTGTATTGTCTTGAACCTAAAATACAAATATTAGAATGTAATTATCTGCTTGCATGTACCGGGTGTTATAAGAACTATGAAAGATACCTACTTAAGAAATGTACCTTTATTTTAAAAGCTTTGCAAAAATGTTATTAGAAAAAGTGATTAGAAATGTTAGATGGCATTAAATGCGAAATTATAATGGCATTCGTCTTTGCGTGTACCGGGTGTAAAAATAAGAAAGTGACTTAAGAGTGAACGACCATGATTTTGAAAGATAAGGAAAAATGTGAAAAAGCTATTTAGAAATTTAAGAATATACTAATACGAAATTTTAATCACCTTCGTCGTTATACCGGGACTAATTAAAATGATGAAAATGACTTTATTAATAATATCTTTATTTTGAAAAATACGCTGTGTTTATCTGAAGTAGAGGTGAAAGGTATTAATACGAAAACAGAGAAGAGGAGGAACATATTTCTTCGACCGTTTATGGTGATTATTTAATTAAAATTCCACTAAAAAACATAATTATTTTGCAAAACCTTTAAGCGTTTAATGTTTCGTGAAAAGCATGTAACATTCCGCAACAAATATTTATTTTAGAAGAATTTATTTTGTGAAGGAAATGAAGGACGCCAAGGCCAGATTTTCGTCATGTATTAACACAATTTAAAGTATTTCTTATGTATTCAGAAACATTACAATAACAATGTATTGTGCATTGACTTAAGTCAAACTCTCATTTATGGTATCTTTATAATAATTCTAAACATCATTTTCAAACAAACTTTGCGTATCTTTCAAAATAAAGGTAATTTAGTGTTAAGGTATTTTCGTCTTTTTGGCAACACCTGGTATTTGCAACGTAGAAAATACCTTTTTCAAATACCATTTTTGTATAGATTTGAAAATGGTACTTACTCTTAAGACATATTGTAAAAAGTTCATCAACATAAAGTGATTTTCCCAGATTTAGTAACACCCGGTATACGCAAGCAGATACGTACATTTTAGGTTTAAAACAATCCAGAATCCAAATTCTGAGAAATTGGTACCTAATAAAAGTGTTTGCCATTTGTTCTACTTTCTGCCGTACACGGAATAGCAAAAACTATATCCAAAATAACTATGAAGTTGGTGCATTTGAATACCAATTTTTCAGATATACAAACCATACGCTTATTTCTGATCTCACTCTATTTTAAGGCAATAAATAATTTTACGCGCTCAAAATGACTATTTCAACCACTGTGTGACGTAGCCAAAAGCGAACCGTTATACCGTGTTTCAGTGTACTGTGGTTCCGCCCTGGTGTACTAAATAGTACTGTAGACCTGCCTGTATCCATCATTTCCACGTTTGACAGAAACAGAGACGGCGTGACATCTTGCATCTCTCTTAATTTCATTGGGGGGAAAACAAAGCAAAAGCGCCATAAGAGATCATGTATTTCTGGCTTTCTAAATCAGCTTAAAATAAACCAATTGATACGATAGTGATTCAGCTTGGAATTTTTTCTGGGTGTGTGGACCTTATTGAATATGTTTTGAAGCTAATTTTGGAATATTTCACGGTGAGTATTATGCAAAAGGATGTTAAAAAGTGACTTCAGAAAGTGAGGTTATGTTTGAAACGCGTGTTTTTTGCAGGTTTATTATGAAAAATATTCAATTCAGTGAGGATTTTAACCAACTACTGCTTACTGACATGCTTACTGTTATCAAATTCAAATTACACATCGCCAATATTGACTTTGTTGTATGGTCCAAAAACGAACTTTTTCAGCATCGATTTTTTAGAGCCGATCCATTCTGGGATAATACATTTGTTTGCAGTATCACAAAACAATTGTCTTACCTGAAATTTTATGTAAAGAAGCCTGAAGGCAAGGGAGTAGTCGAGGTAGAATAAATCAATAAAACAATTATTGTAAATTAATAGATTTATTATTTAAAAAATCTGAAATGTATGTAGAATATGAGTAGAATAATGTGATAAGTACAATATTACACTTTATTTCCTGATTATATTTGATAGTTTTTGCACGATCGTCATGCAGGGCAGTAGGGCTGTCGAGTGCTCGCTCTTTTCGTACCGAACACAAGTCGGTCTGATTAACTGTCATTTTGTCACACTAAAATTTTGTTCTATCATACCACTGCTTGGATACAACCAATGCTTTGACGTTTATTCAAGCCAATATGCTTGATTACAAGTAATCGGTCGCTTTTGGTATTGAGACTCGAATTTTAACCGAACAAATGCGAGCCAAGTCGAAAAACCGAGTGTTCGGTTCGGAAAGAAACCAGATTTACTTAGCTAGAAATTCGAGACTTGAAGGTTTAGATAACTCGAACAGCCCTACGTGGCACCCAATCGGGATGGTCATCATTTTGAGCACTCTTCGAGCTTGTTTAGCTTAAAATGACACATTATAAACAAATATTTCACATCTATATTTCATATAACTCTCACCTGCAATAAAATGCATACTGCAAACCCTCCAATTTTGTAGCTGGCCTTCAGAGAAGTTTGGATCTCTCTTAATGACCTATAGCTATCGTTCCCTTCTAAAATGCGACAACAAACTGTTGGGATAATTTGGCTTGAGGAGTTTTGGTAATAATATGAAAGGAAATTTCCTTATCTCGATGGCTTTTCGACTTGCAGTTAGCCACCCTACAAATATTCCAAAATCAGCTTCAAAACTTATTCAATAAGGGTCCACCCACCCAGAAAAAAATCCAAGCTGAGTCACTTTCGCACCAAATGGTTTATTTTAAGCTGATTTAGAAAGCCAGAAATACATGATCTCTTATGGCGCTTTTGCATTGTTTTCCCCCAAATGACATTAAAGAGAGATGAAAGAGACGGCGTTCTGTTTCTGTCAAAGGTGGAAATAATGGATTGCCCGATGCCATCCCAATTTATCGTCTGTCGCCAGTCGATGAGCTGTTCACTGTGTGCTTCCTGGTTACAAAATCCAAGCCTTGGAAGCGTATTTTTTCATTTCTTGTTCTTTTGATGATGTTTGATGTGATCTCAGGCAGGATAACTCGCGGTCGTACTTGTTGACACAAAATTAGGAAAACTTGAAAGGGATCGACCAGTCAAAGACTAACACCTTTTAAATTATTGTCGATTTTTTATTTAAAATTTTCTTCAGAAGATGTCGAAGAAGATTTTAATTAAAAATCGAAACGTAGCAATGAATTAAAAGGTGATAGTCTTTGACTGGTCGATACCTTTCAAGTTTTCCTAAGTTTGATGTAATAACATGACGTAGTTCTAGCTTTAATAAATCTGCTGTCGAGCGGACACAGGTGTCCAATCTGCATTGATGCAGATATATTTCAACGGATACTAGTGCCCCCGCTACGGCAACGGCTTTTTCTCCATCTACATATCTACGGGGAAATTTACGAAATGATCTGTTTAATGGTATGGCATTTAATGGGATTGAGCAAAATCTGACTCTGAGTTAATGTTCGGCTGGTGTTTATGTGTTCGCATTTAGCATAATACCAACCGCTCTAGCACTGATGTGACACGGGAGTTTAAATCACTTTCCTCACTAACCGTGGCTGTGTTATGGTTGCTGCGGTATGAATTTATCCTCGCTGTCTCCCATGTGTACCGAGTGACATCTAGATTACCTTCCGGCTTCCATGCCGCTTGTAATTCGACCGCGTATACGATCCTGTATGATACAAATTGCGCAAGTTGGACGCTTTGGGCACTCTGGATACTACCCTACCGCATCGTGCCGTCTTGAGGTATCTGCGAAGTGCATTGCCAACCACTTGAATTAGATTAATAGTTTCCGTAAACGGAACGGTCGCACACAGAATTTATTGGCTCATCAATTACCCATGAACAGATTTATCTCTAACTAACGAATAATGCGCCACCGCGGCGGGTATGCTGTTATTTACATTATTCCATTTCCAGTAATCAACCAACATTGATTATACTCGTAATTGTATATTCGCAGCGTTCTGTAAAGTTTTCAAATGCGTATTTATTGATCGGCTATTTCCTTTTTATGATTGAGGTGAGTTATTTGAGGCGAAACAGGGACGAAATAATGGTGTGAAGTGGAAGAACATGCCCATCGAGTAAGATGAACAGCCATCGATGTTATTCAGAAATAAGAAAAAGAAGAAGAAAATGTGCAACACTACTTTAAAGACAAGCATTCCTTCAGGAATTTTTATGTGTTACTGTTACTGACGTAAATCGGTGATTAACATTAATACCCAGTGGTTCTCAATCCATATCGAATGACAACTTCCTGAAAGAGTGCATTGAGAATTTTTAATAAAAAAACATGTTTTAAACGATGTTTATTATTTTGCCACTCAACACAAATATACCGGGTGACCAACGCCAAAGGTACTGCCGTTTATTGTTTTTGTTTATAAAGCTGGACGAATGAAATTTGGGAAAGTGTTAATGGACAAAAATGCCATTATCTAGGATACTCTTGGGATTAATATGACTTTTCCGAAAATGACGTCATCATTGAAATTTTAAACTGCACCCTATATTCTTTGTGTGATATTTTCAATCAGGATGACATTCTGAACTCAAAAACATATCATTCGTCAATTTTTATCACCAAGGCAATACAAAAATAACTTTTTTATGTATTAATTTAGGTGGCTATAAATTGGTGAAAATAGTAGAAAATTGTCAAATATACACGACTAAATCGATTTTGGCCGACATTGCATTACTGGCGCCCTCTAGCGTGATTTAATTGGTTTTTGGCCAGTGAGTCGTTTTTTCACGGGTACCCAATAGCCACACCGTGATTATTCGATAGAAAGCATCTTTCCGATTACAATGATACCAAATACTTGATATTTTATTGAAATTCGTAGCGTACAAATTTTGTTAGAAGCAAGGAAATGAAAAAAAATATTGAACTAATTTTGATCATTAGGTCAGCGTACAACTTAAAGTCACTCAATGGACTACTGGACATTTTTCCGACACAATACCAAATTCTTGCTATTTTGCTGATAATCGTAGCGGAAAATGACGTTTAAGGGTACTTTCTTTGAGTAGTCCATTGAGTGACTTTAACTTATACGCTGACTGATCATTAGGTCAAAATTTTTTTCGATTTCCTTGCTTCTAACAACATTTGTACGTTACGAATTTCAATAAAGTATTAAGCATTTGGTATTACTGTAATCGGAAAGATGTTTTCTATCGAATAATCACGGTGTGTCCATTGGGTACCCGTGAAAAAAATGATTCACTCGCCTAAAACCAATTAAACCACGCTAGAGGGCGCCAGTAATGCAATATCGGCCAAAATCGATTTAGTTAGTGTTTATTTGACAATTTTCGACTATTTTCACAATTCATAGCCATCTAGACTAATACACAAAAAAGTTATTTTTGCGTTGCCTTGGTGATAAAACTTGACGATCGATATGTTTTTGTGTTCGGAATGTCATCCTGATTGAAAATTTCACACAAAGAATATAGGGTGCCATTTAAAATTTCAATGATGACGTCATTTCCGGAAAACCCTGGACGTCATATTAACCTCAAGAGTATCCCAAACAATGGCATGCGTTTTTATAAAATCGGATGCCATTTTCGTACCATCAGAAAACTAGGGGTACTAGTATCTATCCCAGTAGTATGCACCGTTCGGCAGGATTGTGTGGAATCTGGGATTTTTTCAGTACAAAAAATGAAACGAACGCAATAAAGACTCAAAACGAGTACCTACCACTTCATTTCCAAGGTTTTTTTCCTTTATTAAATGACATTAAATACAGGAAATATATCCATTGGAAAGAAATATATCAAAACTACTCTCAATGCAGATTAAATTGCCATTGAAAAAGTGTTGAACTTATTGCACATGCTGAATAGAACGATTCTATCGCGCAATAACTCGACTTTGGGGCTCATTTTTTTTTTTTTTTTTTTAAATTTTAACAATTTAACAATTTATTCATTGAATATATTTACAATATATGTATAACATTTATACAGTAGTAAATACTCCATTTCCTTGTCATCCCTCTGTCTTCACCTCGGGGCTGGCACATCCTCATCGGGGTTGAACGCTGCCTCGGGTTAACGGTGTGGAGGGTTTATGTGTCAATTTATGGTTGTTCTTTTTTTACTGATTTTCCTTTTTACTTCTTGCTTTTTTTTATTTTTTATATAGGTATTTATTTTTTCTTTTATTTATTTATTTTTTTCTTTTATTCGCTTTTTTTTTTTTTTTTTTTTTTTTTTTTAAGCTATTTGTTTTTTTCTCAGAAGGTCCTTTATTTTTAACTTAAAAGTTGGAACTGTGAGATTTTTTATGTAGTTTCTAAGTTTGTTGTATTTCTGTATAGTGTCTGTCAATAGCGTTTGTGTGCAGTAATTCTTTCTTGATGTTTGTGTTCGTATGTGTGTACATGTCCTGGTTTTATATTTGTGGAATTCGTCATTGAGTTTAAGTTTCAAGTTCGTTTTTATTTGTCCCTTATGCATCTTATGAATGAGCACCAGATTGCTCAAAGTTAGGGAGTCTGTCATGTTGAGTTCTTTCGTCACCGAGTAAACGTCCCTGCTTGGGGTGTGTCTATCCAAAGAATACAATATTTTTAAAACTTTGTTTTGTTGCGTCTGGATCTGCTTAAAGAGCTTTTCTGTGGTGTCTCCCCAGAGGTGTATTAGATAACTGTTTTGTGCGGTGAATAGTGGATGATAAATGACTTTTCTATGTGTCATTGGGAGTAAGTTTTTAAGTTTTCTTATGACTGCGATTGTTTTTGCATTCTTACAGGTTAGGTCCTTCACATGTGCGTCCCATTTTAAATTTTTTTGAATTTTGAGTCCGAGGTATTTTACTTCACTGGTTTCTTTGATGTTTTCTCCGTTTAATTGCATCCTGAAATGCATGCTTCGTTTTTTTCTGCCGAATATTATATATTCCGTCTTTTTGAGGTTGATGGTTAGTAAGTTGTTGTAAAACCACTCGGCCAGCACAGGCATGTCTTCATCGATTTTTTGTTGTAGGTCTTCTGGCGAGTTTGCTGTGTATAGTAGGCATGTATCGTCTGCGTACATATAAGGGATTGCATTTAGATTTTGTTCTGCCAGGTCGTTGGTATATATGATGTACATTACCGGTGGTAAATTTCCTCCCTGAGGTATGCCGTATTCTTTTGTATGTTGCATGCCGCTCCTGTAAGTGTCTATCTCGGTTATTTGTGGCCTATTCGTTAAGTATGTCCTTATCAGATCCAAGTTCTTGTCTTTAATGTTTATTGCTTCAAGCTTCTGAATTAAGTTTTTTTTTGATATAGTGTCAAAAGCTTTTGTCAGGTCGACAAATAGTCCGACCACTATTTTTCCTTTGCCTAGGTCTGATTTTATTCTATTTACAAGGTCGCCCGCGGCAGATGTTGTTCCAGATAACGCTTGATACGCATATTGCTGTGTGCTTATGAGTTTATTTTTTTTCAGATGATCCACAATGCGCTTTTGGAGTGCCTTTTCGAGCACTTTGTTCAGCGTCGACAGCAATGCGATCGGTCGATAGTTCTCAGGCTTGGTTCTGTCTCCAGATTTATGGATTGGTTTTACTATGGTAGTTTTTAGATAGTCTGGGTATTTTCCTGTTTTTATCACGTCATTAGTTAGTGTTACTAGGATTGGTGCAAGCGTTTTTCTGTTTTCCTTAAGTATATCAGTAGTTATCTTGTCGAAGCCGGGCGCCGTGTTGTTTTTCAGTTGACTTATTATTTCGTTTATTTCCCTTTCGTTTGTGTTCTCAAAGACTGAAGGAGTAGAGGGTGTTCCTGTTGTGGTGGTAATAGGAGGGTTTTGGGATGCTCCGATCTGAGTCTCTGCCAGTGTTGTGCCTACGTTTATAAAGTAATTATTTATAATTTCCGCTATTTTAGTTCCGTCCTTAGTCATTGTTCCATCTCTGCCCGTCATTTCCTCGATCGTTTGTTTCTTTCGTTGTCTGCCTGTTAATTTGTTTATGGTGCTCCACAATTTCCTTGGATCATCTGCGGAGTGTTGTAGTGCTTGTTGGTAATACTGTACTTTTTTCGTTTTTATCAATTTGTTCGTGGCTATTTTCTTGTGGTGGTATTCATTTTGTAGAAAGTCGTTGTTTGGGTTCCTTTGCAATCTTTTGTACAATCTGTTTCGTCTTGCTATATGTTCTATTACGTCCTTGTCTACCCAGTCATTCAGCTCTCTTCTTTTTAGTTTGTTTTCTGTTGTGTTATTAGTTATTATTTCTTCGAGGGTCTTGGACAATTGCTCATAGCTGCGTATGTTTTCCGTTTGTAGTTTGGTGATTGCCATGTTTATTGCTGCGGTGTTTCGTCTTTTATGCACTTTATGTACGAATCTTCTGATCTGATGCAGTTCACTATTTACTGTCGTTATGACGGCGTTGTGGTCTGATAGATCTGATTTGCGTATCTCTATGTCACGGATATATATTTTTTTATTTGTGATTACATGATCCAGTATGGATCCATGTCCGTCTGTGTTTTTTCTTGTGGAGTGCTTTTCTGCTATTGGGTTGACTATCTTATAATTGTTCTCGGTTATGAGGTTTTTGTATTCCGTTATGGCTGGCTCTCTGTTAAGAATATTCACATTAAAATCTCCAACAACGATGTGACTGCGCTTGCGATTAAAAACATTATTTTGTAGGGTGTCCATAAGTGTTCTAAATGGGATATTGGGTGGTCTGTACAGAATTGTAATAGCGGTGTCGCTTGTCTCTAGCTGTATTTTTATTAATTCCACACCGTTGACTGTGCTGTTTTGTAACACTTTGTATTTAATGTTTTGCTTGATGTACACTGCAAGTCCTCCACCACGCGTTGATCTTGAGTTGAATTCTGCTTGATAATCATTTAGGAAGTGAGTTTGTTCGTCGTGCGGGTTTAGCCAAGTTTCTGTTATAGCCAAGATGTCTGGAGTGTGGAGCTTAGCAATAATTTCGAGTTCCTCAAATTTGTTCCTTATGCTTCTGAGATTATGTAAATATATCGTGTAAGACATTGTGAAGTGCAAAAATTATGATGGTTTGACTTTGTAAATTCATTTCATGTTAATTTAGGTTCTCTATGTCGTCGAGACTTCTTATTTTTATTTTTTTGCTTTCTTTTGTCTTCTTTATATATACTACTCCGTCCCGACTCCATGCAAATGCATATCTTTTTTCGCGTTTTATTTGTCGAGCTTTATAGAGCAAATTGTTTGTGTACGGCGTTAGTTGTTCGTTTATAAATATCTCATTTTCTTTTCCTTTGAGTTCGCACTCTCGTGTTGTTATAGAGCCTATAGTTTTTCTTGCTTCAAGCATACTTCTTATTTTTTCATTTGATCTCAATTTGGCGATGATAGGTCCATTCTCGGTTTTATCTGCTTTTCGGTACGAGCTTATTACGTCACCTGGTTCTAGTTTTACGCTTAATCCTTTGGCTATTTTTGTTATGATTCTTTCTGTGTTTTCGTTTGTTTTCTCTTGCTTCTCGACACCTGTTATAATTATGTTGTTCTTAATTTTTTCTACCTCTATTGCTTCAATTGCAAACTCCAGCATTCGGACCCTCTCTTTTAGCTGTTCCTTCTCTTTCCTTTCTTCCCTTAGCATTTTCTCTATGTCGCATTGTTTTCTTTGCATATCATCAAACTTGTCAGACATGTAGCTTATGGCCTTCTGCAGTTCTTCAAACATTCCTCTAATCTCGGTAAGCTCCTTTTTTATATCTGCCGGTTCGTCGTCATCCTCGCTAGTCGTTGTATTTCGTTTCTGAGAGTGCTTCGATTTTGGCATCCTGTGGCCTTCCGCCTTGTTTTCTGGTTGGTGATGTTTAACAAAGGAGTAGGAAATACAGACAGGGTTACAGAATCTTCGCACCCCAGGGACCCTTCTGGGTGTCTAACTTTACACAACACAAGAAGGTCTCGGAATCTCGAAAGGGTCACATACATAAAATGTCGAGGAAATTGTTTTCAAAACCGTTTTAGGGTCACTGGTTTAAGCCGCTATACGAAAACTCGTATTTCGATGATAGGCGCTAAAAAAACGAAACACCTGGTGTGGGACAGTTTCGATTTTTGGATATATTTCGCTGCCACTCAGCTTCCGTTTCACTATACGCCACGTTTCCAGCGGCAATACAAAGATCGCGATCTTCTCTTCAAATCAATACTAATTTGCAAAACAAGAACTCACCCAGTCCTCTTTGTTTTTGATATTTCGTACACTACACGTTTCACACGTCCACTTTGGTTCAGATATATATAGAAATTTTTAAAAATTTTACATTCTATGTCTTGTCCTTTATCTCGGTAACTGAAATAGATTTTTCACGATTTTTACTCAGCATTTTCGCGGCTATTTACGTTATTATTATTATGCAATTTTATTATTTCCCCGTTGTATGCAAATTTTGTTTTTAACTTCGTTAGTTTTTATTGTTACAGAACATAATTTCTACATTTCACAAACAAAACAATGCTCAAATAATCACACTGCATTTTATTCCATTTTCCACCCTATATTTTTTACTGTATCATACGCAGTACGTAAAGTATTGTAATCGTGCAAAAAAAAAGTTTTGAGATTTTAGCGGAAATATGTCTTTTTGGGTCCCCTGAACATTTTTGACCAAGGTACAAAAAAATTTCTGTGTGTGTGTGTGTGTATGTGTGTACCCGTTTTTTGTGGCGACGATTCCGGAGAAACTACTAAAGGTTTCGGGACTAAACTTCATATTTAGAAGTTTCATCTGACATCTGACCTCCATTGTCAGATGTGGGCTGTTTTATTGATTGTCTGATTCGGTTGTTGGAGATGTTGCAGGATGAGGAAGGAACAGTTGTTATCGGTGGTGACTTCAACATTGACTTCTTGAAGTCGGGAACTACACGAAAGCTGTTACTTAATACCTTAAAAATTTATAATATGTCTGTGGTTATAGATGTTCCTACAAGAATCACTCCTGCCTCATCCACATGCCTCGATAATTTTTTCTTGAATGTATTACCCAACGATTATGTTGGTCATTGTTTGGATTTTAATTTGTCGGATCACCATGGTCTGATCCTTGATGTAAATTATGTCTTGAAGAGACGCATAGCGTTCCATTTGTAATGAAACGTAAATTTTGTGTAAATTCGCTTAATCGTTTTAAGGATTATTTGAGTGGCGAGACATGGCTTGCGGTACACGAGTCAAACTGTGCAAATATAGCTTTTAATAAGTTTGCCGAAATTTTTGTACACTACTTGGATATTTGTTTTCCCTTAGCACGATGTCGACAAGGCTCGGCAGTCTCCCTGTCCTGGTTGACTCCAGATTTAATCGACATTAAAAATAAAATGTTTTTGTACAGAGATTTAAGCAATAAATTTCCTGTTTTTAGAGCCCGTTTTGTTGAGTTGTCGGGGCTTTATGATAGTATGTTAAAAGTAAGGCAGTCCGAGTCCAACGATTTACTTGTGCAGCAAGCATCAAATAAAGCAAGGGCGGTGTGGTCCTTGATTAATAGCAAGAGATCAAATTATTCTTGTGACTATACCTTGCCGGACATGGATGCATTGAGTCTTGGGGATCATTTCGGTAGCTATTTTGCAAATGTCGCTCACGATTTGATAAACAAACGTTTCGCTAATAGTATTGTTAATATCGAGGAAGTGGATGGAGCAATGTCTCAGAGACCTTGCTCTTTCTTTCTATCACCGGTATGCGAATTGGATGTGCTTGACGCGGTACGCGGTTTGAGATCGACGGCTGCGACCGGAGAGGATACCATTCCCGCTTCTATTGTTAAGCATAGTGTGGATTTTATTGTTCAACCATTAGTTTCTTTAATAAATTTATCATTTACATTGGGGCTTTTTCCGGATTGCCTCAAGATTGCAGTTGTCAAACCCCTGTTTAAGAAGGGAGAACGTAACGATGTAAACAATTATCGCCCGATTAGTATTTTAAATTTTTTCTCCAAAGTCTACGAGCGCGTTGTAAATACAAAATTAAATGCCTACCTGAAGAAGTATTGTATAATTGTTAAAAATCAGCACGGCTTCTGTCATGATAAATCCACTGATACAGCTATATATAATTATACGAAATCTATTTACGAGCGTGTAGACGGGAGAATGCACAGTCTTGGCCTGTTCATCGACTTATCAAGAGCGTTTGACTGTGTTAATCATTCTATCCTTCTTCACAAGATGGAGAGATATGGCATCAATGGGGTGGCGGCGCAGTGGTTCAAATCTTACCTCTCCGGTCGACGGCAAACGGTTTCTGTGAGGGGTTTGAGTTCGCGACTGTTTGACGTTACGTTGGGTGTGCCACAGGGGTCTATTTTGGGTCCCACGTTGTTTCTTTTATATATAAATGACTTACCTAGTTGCTTGGGTGGCGCAGAGGTTACTTTGTATGCTGACGACTGCAATATTTTTGTCTCGGCCGAGTCGCACAAACAGCTCTTTGAGCAAGCATCCACTGTATATGTACGACTTATGCAATGGATGGCCACAAACCGACTGGTGATTAACGCTGATAAGACCAAATGTATGCTGTTTTTTCGGAATAATTTGGATACCATTAAACTTGGGAATGCTGCAATCAGGGTTGATCGGTGTTGCCGGCTTCTTGGCGTGGTTGTCGATGACCAATTGCGCTGGAGTGACCACGTAGACACTCTTAGTTGAAAGTTGCGCAGTATGTGTTATGCGCTCTATCAGTTGAACAAGCACTGCAGCACGGATGTTGTGATGTCTTTTTACTTCGCGCAGTTTTACTCGCATATGAAATATGGCATTATTCATTGGGGTGCTAACTCTGCCGCGGATGGGGTTTTTGTGCTGCAGAAGCGAGCTATCAGGACGGTGTACTGTCTGAGTGGGAGACAGTCGTGCAGGGAAATTTTTAATATCGCAGATTTAACGTTTTAATACACCTTTCTAATTCTTTGTGAATTTCTTATATCTTTTAGCTTAAATAGATGAATGAAAATATTCACTTTTATGTTTTTTCACAAAATGAGAAACGTAAACGAATTAGCTGATACGACCTCAAGTCAACATGACAGTATAATGTAGAAAGTAGATTTATAAGTTAAAAGTAAAGCAACGTGTCGTCCCTGACCTGTGTTCTACCCGTTATTTTTTGCCAACACATTAACATACAAAGTATTATGATCGCTAGTACGTCACCTGTGGAGACATTTTGGAATTTCGCATTATTATACCTAACTAGAAGACTATACGATCTGCACCCAAAATCGTAACTTGTGCATGTGGCAAGTACACACAGTCGTCTTTTGCGGTCCACATACATAAGAGATCTGAAGCCACGTACCGTATTGTTAATATGACATCACAGTATACGTATGGTTCTAATTATAGAGAACAGAGAGAGAAACATAATGTAATATCAGTACTTTACAAAGCAACTACATAACGCTGTTGTGTATATTATGCTAGTTAGACAAGAGACCGTACATTGATGGACTTCATGGTATTAACAACTATGGTATTGAAACGAATATTCGAATATAGGGCTGCTCTAATGATGTTAATTAATTACTACAATGTCCAGTGTATTATAAAGGAAAATCGCAATTTTGGCTTTGAGCTATATGTACCACCATATTAATTCACACAAAATACGAGAGTTTCATTTGACACGGAATTAACATACAAATATTTACAAGTATATCTTTAAGGAGTCTTGAAGGAATGTGATCAAATCAAAATAGTAACTTTTTAGATTTTATCAGCATATGTTTCTTTAAAGTTTTGTCCATGTTTTAAGCTATATAAGGGCACTTTCGCTTTTGATCTTGATATTGTATGAACGACATCTACAACCACGTCCACGGTCTGTTGATTGAGTTTGTTTTAATATTTGTGGTTTCTAATAATTTTTATTTTCTTTATTTTTGAAATTGCACACTTGCAAACAATATACCGAGTGATCTATGACATAGGAGAGGGTGTTTTCTTTCATTCATGTAGCAACTCGAATGAAATTGGAATACAATAACTGTTTTATAGGGGAACAGTTGCCCACTTTCAAGCTGATCAATTTGCTAAAATAAAAACGGCTTAAACAAATCGATAGAAAACTATAATATGTACTGTTGCTTCTCATTTTCAACCCCAATTCCATTTCGTATTGCGTATACAAAATGGAATTAACCATTTGTAAAAAAATATATACCATTTGATAGCTCGCTTTCAGGGCCCATCCATTGTCCAGTTTATGATTAGATTTCGATATATTTCAGTATTACGATGTTTTATCAAAATATATTTGAAAAACAATTACTTTTTTTTAACATTGTATTTTGCCCAACTTTTGTCAGGTAAATTATTATAAATGGGCTAATTAAATTCCCCCAGAGAAAAGTTGGCAGAATTCGTAGATTTTTCCCCCCTATAGTTCGAGTTTTGCCCCTTTAACTGAATTATTGAATTTCTCCAACTTCGAGAACTCTTACATTAATAATAGGGATGAGGAGTCTGAAAACTTTTCTTAGGTGAAGTTTATATCAGTAAGAAGCGAGCGGTTATGGTCACCACACCGTCTGGCCCCCGGAAAAGTATTCAATTAAAATACCAAAGTACCTAGATGCACTTTATTAAACTTACTCCAGAGTATGCATTTCAGCGAACGTTATGGCGCGGCGTTAGCGCTATCTATATACAGGATGTCCCGGGAGTAATCTGTCAAACTTCAGTGGTGTGTTCCTCAACTAAGTTCAAGCAAAAAAAGTACCAAAAGTAGATTGTCGCAGTGTTTACGGAGAAACCACCAGGTCTAAGATATTACAATTTTCACTAAATTATTTGTTATCTGTTCGTCATTTAAAAAACTTCCTTGCAAAGAATTTTTTTATCAGAATTATTTCACTATTCATCTAGATATCAACATTTACCGCTGTCGCACCGTTGAAAGATCGTCCTTCAATTTGTAATTATCAAATATTTATATATTTTAAATCGGTAGGTGCGTTTCAACACAAATGTGTAGAATTTTATTTAGGTATTTATTTATTAATTTTCGTTCATGGTACGATAAAATAATATGAATAAATAAAATAAACGATACTCAAAGGCGAGCTATACACAGAATATACTATTACTATGGATGTGCAGTTTTGGAAATTCAGACCCCCCCCCCCCCTTGTGTACAGTTGCCATACAAAGAGTTTCTCGTTGTTTGATTGAAATACATTTATTTGAGTCAAAAACATTTGTTTTTAGTAAAATAATAATTTTTTGACTCAAATAATCTTTGTTTGTAGCAAATAAATTCATATTTGCCTCAATATAAACTAATATTTATTGGAATTAATTTGTATTTTGAAGGAAAATGCATGTCACAGAAAAACGTACATCGCTTCGTTATTTTGCTTTCTATTTTTCGAAAGCTGACTAACCTACAGTAAGTAAATGTAAGATAAATTAATGACTTGTATTTAATTATTCTGCAATATTAATTATCTATATAAAAATGTGAGCCATATAACCAATTTAAATAACATGTAAAAAATGGTCTATATTTATTTGCAGGGTTAATCTGTTATTATTTATTATAATATTTCTATTATGATTTTTATTAGCTTAGACTCACAGAATCACAATTTAAGTAAAAAATATCAATAAACATATAGTCAAAACTTAATAAATAACCGCAATAAAAATAGTAGCGATCGAAATTTTTCAGGAATTAGAATTAAACTTACAATACTATGTCCTAAATATATGTTTTTGCAGTCACATTTTGTTTATTACGTCAAGCTATCGCCTTGATTTTTTAACCGGCATCGAAAAGTAAGAAAATACGTAAAATCTATCTAAATAATTTCTAAAAAATGTTCAATTTTCCGCCTTACAGTGTATTTTTGATATTTTTATCTGAAAAGAGAATTTGCTGATTTCAACTTCTTCTTGTTACTGAAAACATGCTATTTTTATTATTGTGTGCCAGTAAACACTAGCAATAGTAAGTACATTATCAGATGCAGTTGGTGTTTTTAGTTTATCCAAAACTCTTTTTGAAGAATGAGTTTTTCTGGGGAAATCAAGATATTGGTCCATTCTTGGTACAATTGGTCTATCTGGGACACACTGCATGTCCTAAATGATACAAAAGCCTTGATATTGTGGATGTTAGTGAGTTTATATTTTAATTGTTTCATTTCTAGTCTATTGATTTACTTTTGGGGATTTTGATCTTTCTACCGCCGCTTTTGTCTTCGACGCTAGGGGGGGGGGGCAGTTTGGCAATTTTCAACAGCTACTAAAAATCGTTTTCGATTTCCCATGCCAATAGTAACCAAACCATTCTTGCGACCATGCTGCAAATTTAAATAATGCCCCGTAAATTGAACGATTTAGGGCGAATTACACCAACAAAAGATAGATAAGATAACATTCGATATTCTTCAGATATAAATTTATCTTAAGTTAACGTTGCAGGTAGTTTAGTAGATACTTTATTTTTTTTTTCAAAATATACTGGCTAGTTCAGCTGTCAACAGCACGTCGGTTTATAGGTTAGGTGCTGTAAAAGACCTTTACAAGCAATCTAAGTTACAATTTGATCCCTTCTGAAACTTAATTAGTTGAAATATGGTTGAAATCAACAGTCAAGTCTTTCAATGTCGCAGGTCATACATAATAAATAAACGTAGAACAAGTATAATGAAAAACAAAATCGATTGCTTGTAAAATAAATTATAAATAATACATATATGTTTGTTTATTTTATTTATTACTTTCTAATCACTAGTCTGTGCAAGAATGGTGCCGAGGCGCAGACCCAAATACGGAGTGTTTAAAATTGTTTATTTAGTTAGCAATCAAAATACCGATACTGTTCAACGCACTCTAATTAATAATAGCTTCTTTTGATTTGAGAACGTTTTGCTCTGGAGCGTTTCGCTGGGAGTACAACAAATCTAATGCATGGAAGTGTAGCCGAGTTAATGTAAGAGTAACGTATTACAGTTTTCAAACTTCAGCATCGGGCCATCAGTATTCTTTGCACAAAGAAAAGCAAAATGATCTGAGTAATGTTTACATATCTTATTATGTTGTAAATTAGGTACACTAATTAATAACAACTAACGTTAATAATCAGATTTTGCTCAAAACACTTTTACTCTTTATTTCTAACAAACACGTCGTGGAGTGAGTCGTGACACGTCGTGAGTCGTGAACCTGATGATATATGGTTATGACAGCTTGACAAGCAATTTAACTTTATTCTGGTCTGGTGAATGTGCACTTTTTAAAGATTTTAGAGGCGTTCGCCATTTTCTTAAGAGATATTTTAGCCTATTGCCTAGAATATAAAAAGTGATTAGTGCGATATATATTAAAAACTGAAAACCTAACTTGTTTGTTCCTGGTCTACAAAATTGTCAGTAATAATATAACAAGAGAGTGAGAATAAATTGAAAATAATTTGACAGATTGTTTGAAAACTTGTTGCCAGGCAATAGTCACGAGAGCCCGCAGGGCTCGAGTGGCTATTGCCAAATGGCAACAAGTTTGAACAAAATCTGTCAAATTATTTTCTAATTTATGGAACTCTCGAGTTATATTTGACTACATTATTTTTTGATTCACAAATTTTTACAATAAAAAAGATCAATAAAACTATCATAAAGTTATTGAAAAATTTAATTTAATTAATTATTTCTTACAATATATGAAAATATCGTTGACACATTGTGAATATATTAAAAGAATTAACAATTTAAATTAGTACAATGAAAAACGCAATTATTAAAAATATTTCGAGACTCATTATTTATTGAGGATTTGGAATTGCTTGTTATATTAAGTGTTTCCTCCTGCGTATTTTCTCTAAGATTATTTATTATATTTGAATGATGTTCTTGGTTCAATTGTAAGTATGGTTTAATCGAACTTGCAGAATTATGACCAGTGACCTTGATTAGTTCTTGTTCTCCTACACCAGCTTTTGAAAGGTTACTTACTGCACTTGATCTGGCAGAATGGTTAGTTATTTTTTTTAGTAACTGTGTCTAGACCTACTTTTTCTGCGGATTCTTTCATCCATTTTGAAATGGAATTTATTCCCACAGGAACGTTTTCATACCAAAAACCATGAGTTTGCCAAGCCGGATTTGGAGTAAGAAACAAGCGTTCGGTTTTAATATTTTCTATATTTTCTTCACAAATTTCAAAAAGACGAACAGGGCAAATATCTGGGTTATTTATGTTTGGAGTCAACCATTTACTATTAGCGCACCTTTGTGCTCCGCCCTGTGCAGTTTTTGTAAAGATGTGATTGTATTCAATGCGGCCAGTATTTAATCTTTTTATGTCGGTTTCTTTTTTAAAATAATGAACTAAACATTTCGTAGCTTCTCCTCCCCTCCAAGCTAGTTCATACGATGCAACGTGAAAAAACTTTCTTTGCAATCCACAAGGTGTATCTTCGTCCCAATAGTTAAAAATTTGCAACAATTCTGTATTAGAAAGTGCCACAGAACTTTGTTTGTGCTTTTCAGGATGTTTTTGTAAAATTTTTCTTTTTGCATCTCTTGCATTCCGAGCATTTCTGAATTCTATATCATGCAAAGGATCAAAGGACCTGTTATACTTATTAAAGTAAAGTTCTTGAACTAATTTTGCCGTTTTATTACACATTGTCTTTAGTACTGCTTCTTTATAATCATTTCCGTCTTTTCTTTTCATGTTATAAGCCCAATCTTTTAAAATCAATGCCAGAGTAGCTGTTGTAGTAGAGTGATCCAGAATATAATTTCTTTCTTTGGTGGTCTTAACTTGTCTCCATATAGATTGATTACTTAGTAGAGTATTTTTCGAAGTAGTTTCTAAAATCTTTTTGTAATTTCTGCATTAGAAAAGGTACTAAACCGATGACTTTCACCCATTTTGCGTTGACACAATTAAGTAATTATTTTGACAAGTATCTGACAGTTGCTAGGCAAATAAAAGCTACAGTGATTATTCCCGAGAATAATCACAAGAGATTTATTCCCACTATAATAATGACATAATTGGTTGAAACTTACCCTTGTGACAAATAAAGAAGCATTTCATTGGTTTTAAGAAACGTCAAAAAATAATCGTAGAAATTTGTTGGGTACTGTTGGGTAATTCTATATGTACGTTCCTAAATCTGTCAGGTTGGGTCCATTCTATGCTTTCGACCCTGAGTGCAGGTCTATAAGGTTTGACGCAATACGGCCTTGGGAGATTATAGTTCTACGGTTCAACCCTTACAGACGTTATAGGAATCGACCCATAAATTGGGGATGAAGCAGGGTTTTCTCTGGGTGTATTTGCATTTTTTCCTATAATTCCTATGTTGGTACAATAAAGTGATAGGGATTTAAGATTATCTCGTTTATATCTTAACCTACCTTTTATACGCAGAGTTCCGACAGGAGCGATAATTTCGAGGTTAATACGAATCGCAGTATATCTCTACGCCGGCGCTGTACGAATACGAAGAGTTATTTCGTCAGGAATGTCGACGAGTTGTTTACAAACGATGAAATGTCAAGTCACAAGTGCAGTGTGCGGCAGGAAATTCTCGCGCATGAAAGACCCTATAGTTCTTCCAATACACTACTAACTTCCCTGACGCGGCACTTTATGGTATAACATCTTTGAAATGTTAATAATACTACACTATAGACAACATATAATATTACACCAACGCGTGTATCAGTTGCCAATATAAAGCAGACAATAGTTTATCTTGAAATTTGATCCATAGATAGCGCTAACTGCATATATTTAATTTTGATATTATTTAACTCGAGATATCTTATCTTTATTGGTGTAATCCGCCCTTAACCCACAGGGATTGATATAATAGAATCAATGGCAATAGAGGAACCAGGTGAGAAATAAATTTACGAAACTATTAAAAAAGCGTTCAAATTACAGTCTTCTGGTCTTCTATTATGTAAAGTTTCTTTATTAGATTTTTGTCACACAGTCCCTGAAGATGCCCACATTGATTTTGTGAATTATTTGACGAAATGAAAAGGGCAAGCAAACAATGTCTGTTATTTGTACCTTGTGTACCTAAACAAAACCATCATTACGTCTTCGAAAGCAAGAATAATAAATTATTGGCAAAATCATAAATTTGTACACAATTCTTGAAAGGGAAGCACCCTTTATGCAACACCTCGCTTCGAAATCAAAATGAATTCAAGGGGTGGGCCGATACGATTATGCCGCCCGCATCGGCTTACTTCCGCATCGGCAAATTTGTTTCCAACCCTTTCCGTTTACTTATTAAAATCGGATATTAAAAGCCTCGGCTTGTATACCGACGGCAAACTGGCAAGGCGACGGAGACGCCGGCTTCACGAGAAACCTTAAGAGGGTTGCTTATTTAGTACTTCTACCGTAGAAGGAACCAACCGGTGAAACCCCGCTGACTCGGCACGTTCGTTATCTTTTGCGCTTCGTAATCATATATAAAATATGACGTTAATCGTGCCTGACGAGATATATGGAGCAGAACCGCATTCACTGCTATGGTAAATGGCACCTTGGCATAACTTTAATACGAAATATCATAGGGTACTCACGTACATATCGCTAGCAATTACTGAGGTAGATACACGTTAGTTGGTCTATTTACGTGAATACTTGATCTCTTGCAAGTTTCTGGTCCTAGTTCAGAGATTCAGTCATTCTATTTAATGCAGTTTAGTCAAGTTTAATATTTGGTGGATGCGCCGGTATAGAAATTGTTTTTCACTAATCAACCTGTGCCACTTATGTTATGTTAGTTTAGATCTTCAGCACATGTATACACAAAGAAAAATGCTTTTATGAGCATTATAGTCGAAAGCTAATTACAGGCATGATATGAATTGTTGATCTATTTTATATACTGTTGCCTAAAATACAAAGAATTTCTGTGAAAGTTCGACCAAAATACGATGGGTAGCTTCTGAGGTATATATCCACAAAAGAATGTTGGATGCACAAGGAAAGACAAACTATATACAGACAGAAAATATGAGAAACAGGAGATCGGTAGTCAGACCTCCTAGTCAGCTTCTAAATATTATTTTAAAAATACTTTTTTATTAATAAAGTCAATATGCTTAACATATTGAAACTAAATCTAAAAGATTAACAATTCTAAGAGAGCTCAATCTTAATCTGAATTGAAAACAAAAAGCAGTAACACTTTACCCACTGTGATCTGCTTTTCACACATTTTAGTGAACTACATAGTTTCTTTAGTTGGTTTAGTATTCTCACTAGATTTTGATTGTCCAGTAGCTGCAGGGGCTCTACATTGACATGATGGTTTAGGCGAGATCCATGCTTAGTGGCGAATCTTTTTATCTCCTGGAAGACTTGTGGAACACCAAGATCTCAGTGTGGGTTACTTGTCCGTATGTACTAAGGGGCGCTAACCATATTCCTTGATACTTGATACAAACCCAAAGTAGAATAACCAAATCCGTTTTAGTACTTGGTTATAGACTTGTAATTTGTTCTGTACGAAAACCTGTGAGCTTCTGCCCACAAGCCAGTACTGTTCTCTGTATTTGAGGGAAAGCTCTATCTAATCTTTTCTTTTTAACATGTATTTTCTACTGGATTTGTTTGTCGGTTGGGTAAAAAATCTAGTTACTAAGCAACAATACTTTTTAGTTCTAAGGCCCGCTCCTACCAACTCCCCGTTATCATCCGGTTTAGATGCCAAGAGAATACGACCTGCCAAGGGGATATCAGGATTGTGGTTACTACCATCGCATTAAACCAAAGGTTAGCTTATTCCCCTGGCAATATGACATGCATATGGATTTTTTCGAAAAATGGCAAACTTGAAAGTGTCGAATGACCTAATGTCATTTATTTGCTCTAAAATATAACAGATATGACAGATTTGTGACATATATATGACAATTTTGTTTGCAAAATTTAAAAAAGAAGAAATGGAGATGTTAATTTATTTGTAGTTACTAGCAATAAACAATTATGCTTTATATGAACAACTTATTAATAAGCAGATTAAGTTGATGGATAAATTAAACGAGGAAGTGGAGGCGAGATTTGCAGCACAAGCTGAAATCCATAATAGAGTATTATTAGATAGAATATACAAAGTTAGCTGCTCTGGAGTTAGCTATCAAAAATAAATTTGATAATGTGAAAAATATCAATACTTAAATGCGAGTTATATTTTTTATTTACAGCCTACGTATTACAATAATAATTCTGAAAAATATACCACCATTCCGTGTCCTTGTGTAAGATATGTTGTGTGTTACCTGGACACTGAATCCTAATGTGAGTACAAAAACGGATGGAAAATGAGTTATTACCCGTTGATTTTTTTCTCATATCATCCCCTTCTGGTATATTGCAATACCGTGGGCATAAGTTACCAATTGCAAAGCTTACTATTTTAGTTGTTGTAATAATCTTTATTCCAACATCTAGCTCTATACATTAGGTTTATTATTACATAAGTTATATTATATTTCATTTATTGTTAGAAACTCTGGAAACGATTTTCTAAGGAGGGGTGTTATTTCGGATTTTTCGTACAGTAGGACATTAGGAGGGCTTTGAAGGGGGTTGTTTGGATGTCTAATTCTTGTGATGGATCATCTAAAAGCTATTCTTTCAGCTATCATAAGTGATTCTGTGGTTGATCTGCGCCGATTACTGCATAGTTTTGCTCCGTGTTCGATCATAGATCTGCGATGGTTTAATATATGTGGGTTGCTGTCTTCACACGGATTACGTGGTTTTTGTATGTTAGAGTTCTGAAGTGCGATGCTCTCTTCTTCATGTTTACTTTCGTTGTATTGACGTGTTTCTTGAATTTAGAATTTTAGAGTCAAATACTATTTACTATTTTAATTACAAGTGATACTGACTAAATTGGCAGATGCCGAAAAAATTGGCAAAAACCATATTTGAATTGCTGTAAGTATCTTGCAATAATGACATATTTAACTATACAAGTTTACCTCTGACTCAAAGGTTTTATTAGTTGGTCAATTTTAGCTAGAAAATAGTTAAAGAATTCCTATGATAAACGAAATCTTTTACCAAATTCAAAATCAAAATGCCTATCTGCATGATTAATTCTAGGTCTAAGATCTTTTCACAACGTATGGGAAAAAAGAATTTTTATTTCTTCCATAACCATTTCTTTATCACATGTTGAAAAATAATACTCAATTTTTTTTAAACATTACTGCTTTTTATCAAAAATTAACAAAAATCACCAATACAGTATTATCACTTTCTGTACAACTGACAGCAAAATTGACACTGACAGCAAATTACCAGCAGGTTTTGTACTTAACAGCAACTTTTTCCTGCGGTGCCTGTTATCCTCACAACTGCCAAGGGAATAGCCTTAGCGACAGGATAACTTTGTTGGTAGGAGCGAATTTTAGAGATGCCAGGAGGTTAAAATTGCCAAGGAGATGCCAGCAGGTCGTAATAACGGGCCTAAGAACATCATCTAAGTACCACCACAACCTTAACCATCATAAAATGTATCACTCTAAACACGCTCAGCACGTAAGTTCTTGCAATAGGACCAATGCAACATTTCATCAAACAACGCTCATCACACTTATCATGATAATCACGAATTTAAGACAATAAAAATGTAATCAAAATCTCTACCGTTAAATTGTAGCTGGTTTACTCACTTTAAATATTAAAATAAACTTACTCAAAAGTGAAACACAAATCTCATTTAAAGAATAACAAATATTTATTTACAATTAAAATAAAAAGAATTAATACAAGGAAATTAAAATTAAAATCTACCAAATATTTTGAGTAGTTGTCAGATTGTACAAAACACATTAAATTAAAATAATTACAAAGTAAAGTAGTAATGATCGGCTTACCATTTACAAAAAAAAACACACTAAAACTACATTTTAAATTTAAACAAGCTGGATGGATGCTTGCTTCTGGTTTGTTCTACATATCAAACCACTCTGAATGTCTTCTCGATGTCACCGAATTCACGCCTCCCATGTTTATTCAAATTTCCCTAACTTTGATTTTATATAACATAAAAATTGACCATACGTTACACTTTATGATAACAGTCACAAATCTAGTCATAAAGAAAACACCCAAATGCGTGAGAATATAAACTATTGCGACAATATAGAATTACATACGATCTCATAGACTAAAATAATGCCAATTATTACGGATGCCAAATAATAAATAATGCCAATTATTAAGGAGGCAGTCGAAGGCCTTCGGACAACACTTGTGCCCCTAGGTCTACCAACCGATATATCGGATCTTGTAGAGTATTGTCTCTCCACCACATACTTCAAGTGGGCGGAAGCGATGTATGAGCAAGTAGAGGGTGCTGCGATGGGTCCACCTCTTTCACCTGTAGTCGCCAATTTCTTCAAGGAATTGTTTGAAGAAAAAGCCATTAGGTCAAGTCCTTACAAACCCAAGCATTGGGTCAGATATGTTGATGATACCTTTGTGGTTTGGCCACACGGTAGAAATAAACTTACTGAGTTCCTTAGCCACCTAAACAATGTCAGTCTTTCTATCAAATTCACGATGGAAATAGAAGAGGATAATCAGCTGCCATTCCTGGATGTGCTGGTATACAGAACGTCAACGGGTACGCTTCGACATACAGTCTACTGTAAGAAGACACATATCGATCGGTACTTGAACGCCAAATCACACCACATCCCCAACAGAAGAGAAGCGTTATTAACACTCTGTTCAACAGAGCCGAGAGGGTGTGCGACTCCAGCACCTTGGACGACGAACGTAAACACATGGAGTGGGCCCTACGTCAGAATAGATACACCAAGCCTGACATACGGGGTGTAATACAAAGAAAACCGCAAGTCTCAGAGCAGCGGCAAGAGTCAAAGAGGTTCGCTAGCTTACCATACGTAAGTGGGGTATCAGAAAGAATCGGCAGATTACTGAAGAAATCGGGTATCACGGTAAGGTACAGAGCACCAGCAAAGGTAAAGGACCTTTTGCCTAACCCAAAGGGTATCACATCGCCCCTGAAGAACGAAGGGGTTTACAAGATAACATGTGAGTGTGGAACATGCTATGTAGGACAGATAGGACGAAGTATCGAATGTCGAGTCAAGGAGCAGAGTAGAGACACCCGGCTACGCAAGATTCAACAGTCCGCTGTTGCTAAACACTGCCACGAGTCGGGACATACAATGTATTTCGATGACGTGAAGATGTTGGCAAGGGTGGGTAATTATCATCGAAGGCTTATAAGAAAAGCCATCGAAATTTACAAACATCCTGACAACATCAATCGCGAGGACGGTATTGACATTAGTAGGGTCTGGAAATGGATTCTAACGCGGTCAGGTGGAAATGCACATGGGAGCGGTAGCTCCAGATTTTTGTTTTTCTGATGTAACACACTCGAATATGTGTGTATGTTGGGATGTGTATAACATTATATTCATATCATGTATCGTATCTGTAAGAGTATGTTAAGTTGCCTAACTGTGTCATGCATAAATATGCAGCGTGCCCGTATGAATAAACAGTTGAGAGTAGACACGACATGTATGTGTATCATTTCATGAGAACGCTCCCATAACGACCATACAACATGGCGCAGTAGTAAAAACGTAAAACGTATAAGCTGTACAGAGAAGTAGTAAAGATGGACAAGGGAATAAAACCCATGGAGATGTCAGGCAACCAGGCCGAAAACTGGAAAGCATGGTTAGAAAACTTTGAAAATTATTTGGTGGCCTCAGAGACGGAAGAAAAACCGGAAAAAATCAAATGTGCCAAGCTGTTGTACTACATCGGAGAAGACGGCATAAAAATAGCCAAATCGTTCAATCTAGGTGAAAAAGAAAAGGACAAATTGGAGGTACTTAAGAAAAAATTTGAAGACTATTTCGTTCCTAAGAAGAATTTGACGTTCGAGAGATTCAAATTAATTAACATGCGGCAGGAACATAAAACGGCAGAACAATTCGCGGCCGACCTTAGGAATCAATCCAATCAGTGTGAGCTGGGAACCTTAAGAGAAGACATGGTCAAGACAATATTCATCTCTGGCCTAAATAATACGAGACTCCGGGCAAAATTATTGGAATGCCAAGAAAAAACTTTGGACCAAATCATCCAAACTTGCAGGTTAAATGTAACGACCGAAGTTCAAAATTCAATAATTTCAGGGGAGAAAGAGATTGACCATATCCGACGTTCAGGGCGACCGGGCGGATTCCGAACTCCCGACAGAGATGGACACCAAATAGGACAGACAGAGATAGAAGGAGGACGTGTACTCGATGCGGCTACACACATGGTCAAAAATCCTGTCCTGCCTTTGGAAAAAAGTGCACAACATGTAAGAAAATGAACCATTTTAATAAAATGTGTAGATTTAGAAATAAGATTAACGTTCACGATTTAAACAATTCGGATAATGATGAGAATTTGCAAATTGACCAAAATAAAATAGTTAGTAATTTGACGAGATGGTATGCGAATTTAAAAATAGGTGGCAGTTGGATTCAGTATAAGATTGACTCAGGCGCAGATGTAAACATAATTTCGATGCGAAAATTAAAAGAAATTAAATTTAATACACGTTACATCAAAAAATCAGACCAAAAGGTTAAGTCTTACACTGGAAACAACTTGCCGATTATTGGTACATGTTTTTTGAATGCAATTTATAAAAATAGAGTGTATAACCTTGAAATGTATGTAACTAGTATAAATTCCGATGCGATTCTGAGTTTGGAAACTTGTATAAAAATGAATTTAATCAAGAGAGTTGATATTATTGATAAAAAGAGCACTGGTTTGAAGAATAGAGATTATCAGGATTTTATAGAGAAAAATAAAGCAGTATTCTGTGGAATTGGAAATGTAGGTATACCATATCATATTGAACTAAAAGAAAATACTAAACCAAAAATTCACCCCATAAGGAAAATACCATTTGCATTGCAAGACACTTTGAAACAAACATTAATAAAACTCCAGCAAAATAAAATAATTCAAAGGGTGGAAGGAAGTACAGACTGGTTAAATCCAATAGTATTAGTAAGAAAATCTAACGGCTCAATTCGTATCTGTTTAGACCCTGTTGATCTAAATAAAAACATAAAACGTAACTATTGTAAAATTCCGAGCATCGAAGAAATAACTTACAGTCTTAATGGGGCAAAATTCTTTTCAAAATTGGATGCCACCAGCGGTTTTTGGAATATCCCACTGGATGAGGAAAGTAGCAAATTGTGCACATTTGGAACTCCATTTGGGAGGTATAGATTCATAAGAATGCCTTATGGCATAAAGTCAGCCAGTGAGGTATTCCAGGAACGCTTTAAAGAGATATTTGCAATGAATGGAGTAGAAATTTATATAGATGATATTTTGATACACGGAAAGACAAAAGAAGAGCATGACTCAAGATTAAGAAAAGTATTTGAAATGGCTAGGAAGCATAATATTAAATTTAACTTAGAAAAATGTGAAATAGGTGTTGAGGAAGTAAAATATTTAGGTTATAGATTTGGGAAAAACGGTATCTCGATAGACGAAGAAAAAATAGTTGCAATTAAAGAAATGCCCTCTCCTAAAAACAAAAAAGACTTACAAAGATTTCTAGGACTAGTGACTTTTTTAAGCAGATTTATTGAAAATTTGAGTGAAAAGACTGCTACATTGAGAGATTTATTAAAAAACGATACTGAATTCATATGGCTAGAACAACACGAAAACGCATTCGAAACATTGAAGCAAATTTTAATAAATAAACCAGTTTTAAAATACTTTGAGCCAAATAAAACCGTAACTATCTCAGTAGATGCATCATGTAAAGGTTTAGGGGCTGTATTGCTACAAGAAAACAAACCTTGTGCCTTTGCCTCAAGAGCGATGACTTCCACACAGATGAGATATGCTCAAATCGAAAAAGAGTTGCTTGCGATTTGCTTTGGTACAGATAAATTTGCTCAATATGTGTATGGAAAAAGAATTAAAGTGGAAACAGATCACAAACCACTCGTGTCCATATTTCATAAAAATTTAAATGAATGTCCTATAAGATTGCAACGAATGCTTCTATCACTACAAAAGTATGACATTGAATTAGAATATAAACCTGGAAAAAACTTAATAATTGCAGATACTTTGTCAAGAGCTAATTTAAATATAGAATATGATGAGAAAATGGACTTAGAGTCACAAGTATGGTTGTTAACAGAACATTGACATAACTGATAATAGATTAAATGAATTAAAAACCGAAACAGAAAAAGATGAAGAGTTAAGACAATTAAAACAATATATAATTGAAGGATGGCCTAACACATTGAAAAAAGTAAAACAAAATGTCAAATTTTATTATAGATTTAAAAGTGAACTCACGATTGTTAATGAGTTAATATATAAAGCTAATAAGTTAATTATTCCCAAAAGTATGAAAAATAGAATACTAGAATGTATACATTCAGGACATTTTGGTATCAATAAATGCATCCAACGTGCGAACTTTTGTCTGTACTGGCCTAGAATAAATTTAGACATAGAAAATTTCGTAAAAAAGTGTAAAACGTGCGCAATTTTTTCAAATTCAAATGTTACAGAACCCATGATACCGCACGAAATACCAAATGGGCCATGGTTAAAACTAGGACTCGATATTTATGAAATAAATAGTAAAAATTACTTAATTGTCATTGACTATTATTAAAAATATGTGGAAATAGAACCTTTAGGAAATAATTCAACATCAGAGAATGTTATTGTTAAATTAAAATCAATGTTTGCTAGGCATGGTATTCCACTGATGTTGATTTCAGACAGTGGTACACAATTAACCAGCGCTACATTTAAAAATTTTGCCAAAGAATGGAATTTTAACCACAAAACCAGTTCCCCACACCATCAGCAATCCAATGGTCAAGTAGAACGCACTATTCAAACAGTAAAAAGAATGATAAAGAAAACACAAGAAACTAGAGAAGATCTATATTTGGCTATGTTATCACTTAGAAATACACCTGTATACAATTCTTATACGCCATCACAGCTACTCATGTCACGATATTTGAGAGATAACTTGCCAGTAAACAGCGATAAATTGAAACCGAAAATTATAGATAGAAAAGAATATTTAGATAAAATGCACGATGCACGAAAACGGGGAGAAAAATTTTATAACAAAGGAAAGCACGGGCATAGTGAATATAAAATACACGACAAGATAATGTTTCAAAAGTGTCCAAAATCCACATGGCAAAAAGCGACTATTCTTGAACGTATAAATGATCGGACTTATAAAATAAAAACAAGAAGCAATAAAAGTTTAATAAGAAATAGTGTATATTTAAAACCTGATTATACCAATTCCAGTGACTCAGATACAAACTCTGAAATTTCGTATTCTTCATATAAGGACGATAATTTAATTAATGACTACAAACCCGATGTTGACGTTAAACCGCAAGTAAATCAACCAGTTGTAACCACACGAAGTGGAAGGTTGATGCGACCGATCGACAGACTATGTTATGATTAAGTATTTGTAATAAGTGTATTAGTTAGAGAAAAATAAAAAAGAAAAAAAAATAAAAATAAAAAAAATAAAATAAAAAATAAAAAGTTAAAGAAGGGGAATGTTGGGATGTGTATAACATTATATTCATATCATGTATCGTATCTGTAAGAGTATGTTAAGTTGCCTAACTGTGTCATGCATAAATATGCAGCGTGCCCGTATGAATAAACAGTTGAGAGTAGACACGACATGTATGTGTATCATTTCATGAGAACGCTCCCATAACGACCATACAACAGTGTACCTATTTATACTACTTTTAATTAATAATATTCTGTTACTATCCAACACAAACTATGTTTGTGAACATAACTATGAAACTATGTTTTACTAATTTACTAAACTATAACATACATATGTCCGTAAAATGCTTCGAATAGGCAACACTGGACTTTGTCGGCTTCCAGTTACATCGGGCTACAAACTGTATCCATAATTCCTGCTGGGCAGGAATTTTTGGAAACCTACATTTAATTGTTAAATAAACCAAAAATTAAGTCAAATTTTATTGAATACGGGCCTGTGCATTGTTATTTGACTGACATCTAACGTCACTTACCGATGAAACGTAATTCCCGCTGATTTATTGCAGCCAGGACCCTTTCTGCTGCGACAGCTTCTTACATCACATACTGTCATGCTAATTAGTTATAAAAGAATACTTACTTACTAGAAACCACTTAAACCTTTATAATGTATCGGCTTCTCAATTTCACGTTATGGGACTAACAGACGGTATGATGTGACATAAAGTGATCCCAATTTTAAACTCATATGACTCCTCCTCTTTTATACTATCTCGATGGGCGTCTTGACATGAGGACAATGATGGATTTTCCAACCGTTGATTCCACTGTCATCAGAGCCGCATCATTGCTTTAACTTCTTTTGGCTCAGAATATTCATCTATCTGTTTTATTCTGAATAGTCTATATGATATATAGGATGTTAGCGCCTTGACTTATTGTAAGGGCAACGTATTGTAGAGGACCGCCTTATACAAGCAAAAGTGGAAAATACTTATATTTGTGCAAAATTTTATAGACATTATTTTTTTACGGGAGCTAAAACTTGTCACCGTTTTGCTGTAAAAGGCGAAAACCCGTCAACGTGAACGTTAGGTAGTGGGTTTTAGGGGTGCTACGCTCGAATTTTATTACAGATTGAGGAAGCACAAATAAGTTCCACACCAGCACAACAAAGACTAAATCGGAAGCTACACACAAAAAATAATGCGGTATTTTTAATGTTGCAACCAGAATCCTGTCCAAAATGCAACCGTAAACATATGTCAAATAAGAACGCAAAGAAAAAAAAAAGTATATTCGTTACAAAAAGAAACCAATATAATTCTTTTAATCCTCCTAAAATTGTGTAAGGAAAACTCTGCTTGCAGGGCAGTTTTAAAAAGAACAGTACAACACGTTCGTGACTTTGGAGTCTAAGCTCAGACGATCCACTTACAAGAAAATCGGGCGGCGACGAAAGGGCGTCAACGACACCTGAAGTTCTAAGCGACGAATTGCCTGAAGGAATTCCGGGGATCATGCCTATTTTTACCTCACCTGCGAAGCGTGGGTCGCGTTCGGATGATCCCCGCTAGACAAGTTCGACGTAACAAGTGAGCTGCTTAGGGCCTTTGCATCCACACACAGCAGTGCGAAGCGGGTGTGGCATACATGAATGTGTAAAATACACAAACATGGGGCCACGATTTACATTCCGCTCTCGGGACCCATCCACATCCCCCCACACCCGGGGCGAACGGGTATTTTAGGCACCACGTCCTGAATTTCAACATAAAGGGATTATTTATCTCAAAAGCGGATTGCAAAAATATATCGCTGCTGGCTTTGTAAACCGACCCCACGTACCTGACACGTGCGATGCCAATTGAAATGATTCCAGCCCCTTCCCCATGCGTGCTGTAATCGGAGGTTGCAGTATTACGCAGGGGACTGGAATTTGCTTGTCTATTGTATTTTGTGATATTGAGGACATACGTATGCGTGCCTTTGATTTTCATTGTAATTGATGCCGACTACTCGCCGCGTCATAACAAAGCGATTGTCTGTAGGTTATACTATTATTTGTAAACATAGTTTCATTAAATTAACGTCGACTCCCTTAAATACACGATACATCAATTACACTGGCCAACAAAAAAAATGCCGGACAAATGACAACTGATTCGGATAGGATTTTTTCCCAGGAATGCGAATCTGAACACAGAAATGGTGAATTGGCTCTAGTTTTCTCTTAAAAACAGTGTCTAAGATGCAAAAAAACGCGTTTATTGCTACTTTTGAACACATGTAAAACAGTAACGATTTTTAGTAGATCTTTTTATGTAGGATTAAATAAAACTTTGAACCTTCTCCGTTAAGACCATATACCGAAAAATCTGATGGCATACACTTTGACCATTTTACACCACTTTTTTATAGGAGCGCGTGCCCATGCAGCCTTGGTTGGAGCGCACTGCTTCTTCCTGTATTTATACATTGTACAGGCCAAATAAAAAGTTGACGGAAAAATGACAATCGATTTCAATAGGTTTTTTCATAGAAATCCAAATCTGAACACAGAAATAGGAATTTGGCTCTTGTTTTCGCGAAAAACAGTGTTTAAGGTAAACAAAAAACGTGTTTTTTGCTACTTATTTACGCATGCAAAACAACGTTATGTAAGTAGTAGATGTTTATATAAAGGGCCAAATAAAACTTTGAACGTTGTCCTTTAAGATCATATAGCTAGAAATCAGATGGCATAAACTTTGAATATTTTACACAACTTTTTTTACAGGAGTGCGTGCCCATTGCACCACCATGCGAACCACACTGCTTGTTCCTTTATTTATAAATTGCATTGGCCGAATAAGAAGTTGTTGTAAAATGACAACTGATTTCGGTAGGATTTTTCCATCGAGATGGTATAAAAGGGGAGGAGTCATATGAGCTTAAAATTGGCATCACTTTATGTCAAATCATACCGTCCGATAGTCCCATAACGTCAAATTGACAAGCCGATACATTATATATATATATAAAGGAGAGAGGTATTTGTCGGGCAATTCCGTCATACGAAGATCGAAGAAGCAACCGTATACACGTGTTTCGGACTATTAGTCCTCATCAGTACGGTATAGCCAGGGAGCAAGATGGACACTCAATGGAAAACACTCAAATGGTTCCCTACAGGGGGTGACCACATGTCGCCAATTTGGTGCTTCAGTCCCAACATCTTCAGGATTCGAAGACAAGAAGTGACGTCGCGCCGGAGGTGACTGGTACACCCCAGGTACACCATAGCCCATGGAAATTAAAGGAAAGCTGGTTAATCGACGGTAAGATATAAAGGAGAGAGGTATTTGTCGGGCAATTCCGTCATACGAAGATCGAAGATCGAAGAAGCAACCGTATACACGTGTTTCGGACTATTAGTCCTCATCAGTACGGTATAGCCAAGGAGCAAGATGGACACTCAATGGAAAACACTCAAATGGTTCCCTACAGGGGGTGACCACATGTCGCCAATTTGGTGCTTCAGTCAGTATATATATATATATATATATATATATATATATATATATATATATATATATATATAGATTTAAGTGGTTTCTATTGCGCTATAAGTATTTTTTATAACTAATTAGCATGACCGTATATGATTTAAGAAGCTGTCGCAGCAGAAAGGGCCCTGGCTGCAATAAATCAGCTGAAATTACGTTTAATCGGTAAGTGACGTTAGATATCAGTCAAATGAGAATGAACAGGCCCGTATTCAATAAAGTTTGACTTAATTTTTTGTTCATTTAACAAATAAATGTAGGTTTGGATACAGTTTGTAGACCGATGTAACTGGAAGCTTGGCCCGGCCCTTTCAGGGGCCCAAGAGAGGCGACTGGGAGCATTATTATTGCATGAAATACTCAGGGTGGTCCGAGTCTTTCTCAAACCTCTTGGCCTCCTCTTGCATGCTTTCTTTTATTTTCAAAATAGCAGCCGATTCCGTTTGGTCCTGCAAGGAAATCGACCTTTAGTGGTTAAGTGTCAGTCTACAGAAGCACAAGCAGCACCGGGCACCGTAGCAGTACTCACGTTTTCGCCGGGGCCTCCGAAGCCCGAGAGGTTGTAGTCGCCCATGCCGCTTTCGCTGTCCTCGCGGGGCGTGCCTGGGCCGCCGTTCGCGGGCGAATTCTTCATGCCGTCCATGCCGTCGCCGTTCAAAACGGGACCCATCGAGCTAGGCCCCATGGGGCCCATGGGTCCTCCCTCGGGACCGCCGGACATCGGGAACTCGCCGGGCATGTTGCCGCCTACCGCCAGCTTCATCAGTGTGTACATATTCTCGCCTCCCGAGTTGGACGAGTCCTGGGGGCTGGGCATGATGGGGGTACCGGGGCCAGGAGGGTCCGCCGATCCTGGAGGGCCCCCGTAGTTCCCGGGCGATGACGACGAGTAGTTCATCGGCTGCACATTCAACTCAATACTATTAGCGGACTAATGTTTATTTAATTGCGTCGAATCATTCGTTTACCGTTGATGTGTTGGGCTGCCACTGTGGTCTTCCTCCGGTCATAGTCATTGGCGGCATCGGCCCTCCGGGTCCAAGCTTCCAGTTACAAGGTTGGGTCCAAGCCAGTGTTGTTTACGAATATATGACATATAGACAGAACTTCACCAAATCGCATCAAATATATTTTCAAGTTTCGTAAAACATAGTTTCGATCAAGATGTGTTGGATAGTCACAGAATATTTTTAATTAAAATTATTATAGGTAGGTGGTCATATTCGAATGTGTTACATCAGAAAAACAAAAATAAATAAATCCGCCAGCATTCGACATCAAAAAAATAAAATGGTTTTGTTTAATGGCCAGTAGGTTACTAAATGTATAATACTTATTTTGTTCATATTTATGTTACACTTATAAGATTTATTTTACATTAAGTTAAACAAATATAAGATTTATTTTACATTATTTGTTATAACCTTAATCCAGAGTATTTTTGTGTTGTTATTTATTTTTACTTTCTTTAGTTAAACAAATATAGTTAATATGTGTTATGTTGCTTTGTTTGTAATATTACAGAAAAATAATTATAATTAGTCCAGGCCTGTGCAGACCGACCGTCGTATAGTCCCATAAGCCACACCTTCTGACGCCGTTTTCAGTATAAGAAATGGACTCGTTGCAAAAAGCTTTTTTTCTACCACCTACCTGAACACGTACAAAACAATAACACGACGTTATAGAAGCTTCATTGTTGGATCAAATAAAATTATGAACCTACTGTTTTTTGTTAATATAATGAGAAATTACGTAGCGTAAACTTTAAATTGTTGGCACCACATTTTATTAGGAGCGTGTATCAATTTAAGCGCTTACATGTACACTTTTCCTAACTTTTCTTCGTTTAGTATTGGTAATAGATTACATGTAGGGTAAGTTTTTGATTTTTGCGAATATGATATCAATTTTATAACATTTGTTTTAATATTTAAGAAAACATACAAAAAGCGTGAAAGAAGGACAGATATATCTTTCACACATTTATTAGTTTCCAAGGTTTCATCTTCGCTTTCACTGCCAGAATAAATCATGCTCTGTGCCTATGGAGTACTTTGCCATCTGGCCATGGATAATCATGTTGTGAGATAACAGTTGGTACTTGTGGTATGGGCATGTCTTCTAGAAAAAGATTTACACTGACCCATTAATATATTATGTTAATTAATTTACCTACACAAAATTCTATAAAAATAGTTTTGCATTTATTATACTGCCTTTCTAAAAAAACTATAGCTAATTCACTGTTTCTGCCTTCAGATTCGGATTCTACAAAAAGAAAGACCTATCCGATCAGTAATCATTTGTCCGACAACTTTTTATTTGGCCAGTGCAATTTATAAATACAACAAGAAGCGGAGCGCTACGTCCGGTGCCGGTATTATAAAAAAGTGGTGTAAAATAATTAAGCAGGCAAGAAGTCTCGGTCGGACTTGTTGACACAAAAAAAAAGGAATTTGAAGGGACAACGACCAGCCAAAATAATTACAACCTTGTATAATTTGCAACGTTGGGACTCTTTATTAGAATGTTCATAAGGCAATAAATTACCTACTGAAAGAAATTGAAAAGCAATCAGTGATATAGATTTTACAAAATAGAACTATTATAAATTTAATTTACTACTAGCCTTGATAATAGCTTTAGTCCTTTAGAATTGGATGTACAATGTTAGCTGCTAGTAACTGTTCTTATTGCATAACCATTGTAAGTAAATTAAATTTATAATTGTTCTTTTTTGTAAAATCTATATCACTGATTGCTTTTCAATTTCTTTCAGTAATTTGTTGCCTGATGAAGATTCTAATAAAGAGTCGAAACGATGCAAATTATACAAGGTTGTAATTATTTTGGCTGGTCGTTTCCCCTTCAAATTCCCTTTTTGTAAAATAATTAAAGCTTATGCCATCTGTTTTCTAGCTATATGGGCTTAATGCAGAAGGTTCAAACTTTCATTTGATTCTGCATATCTAGGTGTATATCTACGTCATGTGTACATCATAACGTTATTGTTTTGCACGTGTCAAAAAGTAGCAAAAAATCACGTTTTTTCCACCTTTAACACTGTTTTTTGTGAAAACAGGAGCAAAATCGCTATTTCTGTGTCCAGATTCGGATTTCTGGGCAAAAATCCTATCGAAATCAGTTGTCATTTTTCCGAAAACTTTTTATTTGGCCAGTGCAATGTATAAATAAAGGAAGAAGCAGTGCGCTCTGTCCGGTGCTGCAATGGGCGCGCGTTTCTACAAAAATAGATGTCTAAAATGTTAAGGTTGAAATTTTTATTTGATCCTATATATACACATCTACTAAATAACGTTACTGTTTTGCATGTGGTCAAATGTAGCAAAAACTGCGTCTTTTTTTCACGTTTAAGACTGTTTTTCCCGAAAACTAGAGCCAATTCACCATTTCTGTTTTCAGATTCGGATTCCTGGGAAAAATCCTATCGGAAACAGTTATCATTTGTCAGACAATTTGAATCGGTCAAATTTTGTTGGCCAGTGTTATTATTCTAAATCTCGTGATTTTAACCGACATTGGATGGTAGAAAAGCGGAAGACTGCATTTGTTGTTATCTTTTTTTTAAAGGAAAGGGATCCTTTATGTATTCGCACATGGCTAATACACAAACTAAAGAATATGCTTCCCATAGAATACATCGATCTACTAAAATCTTAAATAACAGATTATATAGTACAGTGAAATTAGCAAAAGTAAACAAAACGCACAGAAGTGGTACACAAAATTGCACTATTTACAGCAAAGACTCTCAAGAAAATTGTACACTTAATTATTTTTCTCGATAGTTGTGAATTGTTGTGTGAATTTTAACTAATATTTTCGCACTATTATTTTCCGGAACTGACGTCATCATTGAAATTTGAAATAGCATTTGAAATAGCTTTGTGTTATATTTTCAATCAGGATGACATTCTGAACACAAAAACATATCGATCGTCAATTTTTATCACCAAGCCAACGCAAAAATAACTTCTTTTTTGTATTAATCTATGAATTGGTGAAAATAGGAGAAAATTGTCAAATAAACACTAACTAGATCGATTTTGGCCGACATTGGCACGGGTACCCAATGCCACACCGTGATTATTCGATAGAAAACATCTTTCCGATTACAATGATACCAAATACTTGATATTTTGTTGAAATTCGTTGCGTACAAATGTTGTAAGAAGCAAGGAAATCGAAAAAAATATTGACCTAATGATCAAAGTCAGCGTACAAGTCAAAGTCACTCAATGGACTACTCGGAAGAAGTACCCTGATTATTCGAGGAAAAGCATTTTTCCGACACAATGATACCAAATTGTTGATATTTTGCTGATAGTCGTAGCGTGAAAATGACGTCTAAGGGTACTTCCTTCGAGTAGTCCATTGAGTGACTTTTACTTGTATGCTGACTTTGATCATTAGGTCAATATTTTTTTCGATTTCCTTGCTTTTAACAACATTTGTACACTACGAATTTCAACAAAATATCATGTATTTGGTATCATTGTAATCGTAAAGATGATTTCTATCGAATAATCGTGGTGTGGCGATTGGGTACCCGTGAAAAAATGACTCACTGCCCAAAAACCAATTAAATCACGCTAGAGGGCGCCAGTAATGCAATGTCGGCCAAAATCGATTTAGTTAGTGTTTATTTGACTATTTTCGGCTATTAAAAATTGACGATCGATATGTTTTTGTGTTCAGAATATCATCCTGACTGAAAATATCACACAAAGGATATGAGGTGCTATTTAAAATTTTAATAATGTCGTCATTTCCGGAAAAACCGGAAGTCATATTAACCTCAATAGTATCCCAAACAATGCCATTTTTTGCCTATTCACACTTTCCCAAATTTTATTCTTCCAGCTTTATAAACACAAAAAATAAACGGGAGTACCTACCTATGCCCTGGGTCACCCGGTATATAACTAGATATAAATTTGCATCCCGCCTGGATATCACCATCTACTAGATATGCATAAAAATACACTTATTTATTGATGGTTAAAATCTAACTGTAGCTTAGACTAGGAATTTGTAGTTCTTGCTTTTTATTACTAAAACTTCTCTCTCCATAATTAAGTGAAGTCTAATAATTTCTTAAGTTTATTGAGCTTTTAATTTAATTACCGACCTTTCGTTTAATTTTTATTTTGTTGTTTTCTCATGTTAAGACATGAAAAACAACCATAAGGTTTATTCTTTAACCTTTAATTTTCTATAGTTTCCTCGAGGAACCTCTAATTAATTCACGATTGGACTAAAGTTCGTTAAGAAGTCGCATAACTAACATCACCGGGGAGGACAGTGTATCTAATTACATGCCCGTAATTATTTATTCTGAGCCCGTATTTGCCTCCGATGTAGCCTGATAGCAGCGGGGCCTTTAGTACAAGTAAAAAGTTTAAAAGGTCTCTACGGTGAAAGCAAACGCCCTGCCCATTCTTAACCTTTTGTGCGTCTCGACCTAAATGGAAGAACAACAACCGAAGCGTCGTCAGCGCCATTTTGAACGAGCGCCAACTTAATATAGGCGAAAGGTTGACACGCAAAAAATTTGCGTAATCCAGAATTTTCGCATTACCATCCAACTTTTTGTTCCGGCTCGTACGTGTTTCATATCTTTCGCGAATGGGGATTTTTTTTTGTTCGGGTAAGGTGAAAAGTTTGATTCCGTTCACAATGCGAGGTGATGGAAAAAATTCCTGATCCGTGAACTTTTGTCTTGTGGATATTTTTAAATTTACTTCTTGGGGTTTTTTCTTCAACGTTTCCCCACCGTTGATACAAATATATCTTAAATGAAGACGATGACTTAAATGAAATGTTTAGGATAAAGTCGCAAGATGAGCATGTTTAAGTTTCGCTCTCTTCCGGTTCAACCGGAAATGTCACTATACTATTTTAAATAGAACACCGTGAAATTCCAGAAAATTCGAGTATACAATTACTATTCACTAATAGGAAAGTCCATTACAAAGTGAATTTGTTAAAATCAACTGGAATATCAACCTATATTTCCTCACAATTTTGTATTCCTCGCAATATTTTACGACAATGAAAATAAACATTACCTACCGTAAACTGTATACTTTTTGATTTATTGGCAGTTCTAAGGAAAAACAACAGTCTAAGAAAAATTGTATATCTCAATACCTGTTTTTAATTTTATTGCGTTTGCTTAGATTATGATTAAGTAAGAAGCGTTCTAATAGCGAATAACTTGTTTAGCACAGGTTTTCATAGCCTTCAGGGTATAAGTAAAATGTTATTTAAAATTATAATATTAAATTGCAGATGTGATCAAATGTTTTGATTTATTACAAAAAAGATGAATTCATGCGAGACAACAGTAATTTGGGAAAATACTTAGCTCGTTTAATGGTTAATGTAGGTGTAGAAGCACTTATTGATATAAAAATCGATTTTTTATGAAGAAGGCTAGTTATCTCTGCAATTGTTTATTTTAGCACTGGTGTGTGCTAGTACTTTTTAGTGCAAAACGATACGTAGAATTAAAAAAAAAATAAGTAGATACATGGTGTTCCATTTAAAAAAATTAACTTTCTTACGAAAAAGTGTTTGCTATATTTTGTTGGAGATTATGACCACCCTGTACACAATTTGGATATGGTAGGTAATCATGCTAATAGAACGCTTCTTACTTAATCATAATCTAAGCGTGCGCAGTAGAATTAAAAAGAGGTATTGAGAAATACAATTTTTCCATAAAAATGCCAATAAATCAAAAAGTATAAAGTTTACGGTAGGTAATGTTATTTTTCATTGTCGTAAAATTTTTCGAGGAATTCAAAATTGGGCCGAAATATAGGTTGTTCCATTTAAAAAAAACAAGTTTGGGTTGGTTTTACCTTATGGAACAGCCTGTATACACGCTAATAATTTCAAAATGTGCGCCTCGACGTTCTGTATATATGAGTGAAATCAGTTTTAAAACATCTTTATTAACAGAGGCACATCTTCTGAGATCGCACTGTTGAGACACCCTGTATATTAACTAATGCAATGTGAAACAATTTATTTATAATATTCTTCCTTCGAAAGTTTGTACGCTGATTCAAAGATGCATGTCTATTCACAGATTTGAATGTATTGCGAGAAAACAACGGTTTTAGCATAATAATCAAATCATTTTTTATAAATATTATATCTTAACATATTCTTAAAAAAAATATTTTTTTTTAGATTTCAACGAATAAATTTTATTTATTACAAAAGCAACCACCAAAAAATTTATTTATTGCCCTAAAATGTTTAAAACAGTTGAAATACTAATGTAGAGATAAATATCTCTTCGCAGACTTGAAGATGTCCAAAAATTAATTTAATGCCGTAGTACATTGTTAGACACCATGTACACAGAAAAAACTTCAAAAATAGTATTTATTTTTGGTGTGTTTGGTTATGACTTAGGTAGCCTTCTCTTAAAACATCGTAAGAATAAAAATATCTCGAAAACTGTTATCATGCATTTGGGGTGAAATAACTTGCAAATGACCTCCACTATAACGCGTTTAAAGGAATACGTTTACTCACCGAATATAAACACATTACAGTTACACACCCTGTATAATAATAAGTTTCTGCTAAGTTTTCTTCGATAGCAGAATCAGATAATATGAAAGATTCAGACGATTGAATGGACTATGATGACAAGGACAGGTCTGCTGTTCATTTATCGTCGTTTTGTGATAAAATAATAACCTTTATTTAGTAATAAAATAGGTAATTCAATTTACTGCAATTTTAAATAACAATATTATTTTTATAAATAACCCTATAAATACCCACTATGATAATAAATACCCGGGTATTTAAAACCACTGCATCGAACACACATGGAGAACACACCACTGCTTCCAATATTATAAAATTTCAAGCAAAGTTTTTTCCAATTCAGTTAAGTGCAAACCAACAGACATTGATTGCTATGCTCACAAATCTATTTCGGTAGTTTTATTGTCGAATAACGCACAGACAAAAAAAGGACAAAGAAACTGCTTTATTATGTAGATCACGTTATCCTTCGCGTTGATAAACACCGTTCAGAGCACATCGATTCGCACTGTAGCCATTTTTAGAGCCCGAGACCTTTTTCATAATCTTCCAGGTTATAAAAAGTTTATTTCGCCCTTCGTCGTCCGCTGTCACTCTTTATTTTTGCAAGGGGGCGCGCCGACCCCCTCAAAATAAGACGTCTTGTAATTCACGGCTGCGAATAAAATTTTTACGGTTAGAATTAAGCCTCCAATATCTTTCAGGCGGCAATATTGAAAGGATTGGGGCACGCGATAAGACCTCTCGGACACGTATAATATATGGGGGATTAACATCAGTGCACCAAGGGCCTTTTCACTTCAAACGCGATACTCTTTCACGACGGACCTCCACAGGAAAACTACCAACTCAGCCATGGCATTAGGGTCACTTTCTGGTATAAATCTTTCTCATTGTTCTCTGTCCACGCTCTGATATTAATGCCGCTGGCTTTCCGCCGATATATATATTCCTGTTCGCGAACCAGGTAAACGGCTTATTTCCAACTGAAGAGGGATGAGATGTAAGAATTTAGGGGATTAGAGACAAATTCTTCCTATTCAACACGAGAAATATATGTTCGTATATTGTTTTTATATTAATTTAGGCAATATGGTTCTTTTCACTAATAGTATCTGAAAAAAAAAGCAATAGGAACTGCTACGTTCCCAGTAATAAACGTTATTTGAATCACGAAATATGACTTTAAATCAGCAAAAATATTTCTTAGAACCGTACATTTATTTTTAAAATTTTTTAATGTATATGATAGTCTTAATGAATTTCTGTACAAGGTGCAGAAAGATAATGAAAATCGTTCAAAGTTTACCACACATATTAAACATCAAAGTGTATTATGTGCTTGAATAGGATTATGATATGATGTTAAGGCGGCTTGTACAGCGCTAAAAATTAGTGAATCTTTTCAATTCAAACGTCCCGGAGACGCTCTGACATATGATCGTGGAATTTGGATATAGTATACATATGGAGATGATACAGGTGCTATCAAGAGCAAAAAGAAATATTTTTAATGAATTCATATAGAAAAAAAAAACGCTAAAGGTCCCCTATATTGTCTAATTTATAGCGGCAAATGGAGGAGAGTTCTGGTCAAAACTCCATGTGAGCATCTAGACCAGTCTTTTATCCATCGGTAAAAAAATAATCAGACGTTAATTTGCTGGCTGTCGCGAGAAATTATGTATGAAAAACTGTTTTGGTACAAATCAGCAGTGATAAGGTTCTGCCATCTATTCCGGTGCACTAAGTAGGACCGCCTCTATTTGGCTGGAGACACCCACATTGTTGTGGCGGTTTTCTATAAATACAATGACTCGTATTCGGTGTTATACATATTTCGACGAGAGAAAGATTTGTTCACCGCTGTCGCTGACTATGTCAGTGGCACTAATTAGTAAGAGGATGAAGAAAGTGGCGCCGCGGTATGTCTCGTCAAAGGTACAGACAACACTTCCAACATTTCGATCGGCTCTCTTGACTGGTTCTCGTTAACTTTTCTCTAAAACTTTTTTTAACTGATTTCATTAAACGATACATTTTTGGAAAGCTCAACGTGTTGAGTATATGGTAATCATAATTACTACATCCAAATTTGAAAAGAAATTTTCATAAATTCTAAACCCTTACATACTGGAAGTCTCACGGAACTGTTCCATTAGAAGTTCTTGATGCACCACTATTTCTATATGTTTGAAAGGCTAGAATCGGGGTTTACTCGATCCGAACTTTTGAAAAATATATACTCTCGAATTGACTCTCACTTCCGGTCCACCGGAAGTTGATATCTACGGTATTTTAAATGGAATCATATAATAATTATTTAATTGTTTGCTTTTACTCATTTTTGTCAAATAAATCACCTTCTGTCATTGCAGACTGGGGTTCCCTATTCATATCTTCAATAGATTTTAGGTATTGGTAAGTTTGTGTTAAATAATTAAAATGTACCTGTTATTGTATTACCGGCCTTTGATATTTCGACAGACATAGATAATAAAACACAATACGTTTTATCATCTATGACGTTGTATAACATAATTTTTGACGAATTGGTTCTTCTAAATATCGTTATTTAACAATAAAAAGAAAGTGAATAGCTATAATTTTAGGTAGGAGACATTCTTCATGCATGTAAGTAACATTTAAAAAACGTCTTGTGCTCATTAAGAACTATGTACATTTTAAATGTTTCTCATAAATTTTCAATGAAATTGTATCCCCTATTTTGTACACCGAAACAAAAAGTGGTTTGATTTGATTTCGGAAATTTGCTACTCTTGTTGCATGGGCTTAACGCATTTTTTGTTCATAAATTAATTGCTCCAGATTATTCAAGATAAATACCACACATCACCCTAAACGTTTATTAGGATGAATTCACAAAATTCAGTCCTCACCGACTTACATGAATAAAAATATAATGTTTGTCACCACGTAAATATGAAATATCAATAATAAATAGGTACATATAATATACAATTATTTATATATAGTCAATAGTTATTATTTATATTAGTTATTTTATTTTGTCAAAAATTGATGAATAGGTTTGTCTTGGTTTGTCGATATAAGGAATCCGACACAAGGGGACCGACGGTTCTAAAAGCAACAAACAATGGTTGACTTTGGCGGCTCGAGGTGTTTCGTCATTCATTAGCCGAAACTGTACCAAAAAAAAATATAGACCTTACTTCTAAATGCGTAAATACTATCCTAACACGCAAAAAATGTATGTTACCGTGAAATACGATTGCCGACAACCAAATTATGTTTATAGACGGGTAGGTGCTATAAAAAAAATGCAAAGCGCTATTATTTTGTTACTTTTCATTTCGACTGTTACCATCGGCATCAAGATTGTGAAGCTAAGCAAAAAAAAAATAAAAACAAGTGACTATCTTGATGAGTTTCATTCTCACTACCGAACAAATAATCAAATCAAAGTAGTTCAACAGTTATTCGGCGTCAAAATAACGAGATAAAAATATTAGGTATTAATAATTTGTATCAATCATTTATTTTATATGATTTATTTGGTTCATGGCATAAGTAAAGATTGCGTAATTTGTAAGAAACTGATTATGAAACGTATGTACCACGCCGGGAACGCTAGGAGTTCTGTCTGTACACGTCGGCACGTCGGCAGACAATGTCCGCCACTTTATTGCTAGTGACGACGTATTTTTGGCGAAACAAATGCACGCCCGCTTATCTGTTTCATTTCGTAGCAGCTGACGTGTACTATTAGAGTATCTACGCGTCCCCTATTTCGTTTGAATAGCTCTATCTCACTCTGAACTTTCGTCGACGCGTCGATGGCTTGCAGTGTAAAAATTGTACAAACCACACAATCATATCTCCTTTTGAAGTTAAAAAAAATATATGTTATCAATGAAGTGTTTTGTTTTCAAATTATTATACTCAAATGGTGTAATAATATTTTAGAGCCGGTATTATACACGACTTTTTAAGCACTAAGTTTTTTTCACTTATTGTCTATCGTGAAAAATACTAGTAAAATCTCATTCGACGTTTATAATACTTGCCCTTAGGCACCACATAAGAACAATGGTATGTTTTTATTTACAAGATTAAATTTTAATAGACAAATGGATTATCGTTACGTAATTTGATCGTTTCTTTATATTTAAAAAATACTCCCAAGTAAATATTAACAAAATGTCTATTTTTATTATTTTGAATTTATTTATTGTTGTTATGAATAGCTTTTCTTCGTTCTCGCATTGTTTAATATGTAGGTATTTTATCTTTTATTTTTCTTTATTTGGTAATTATTCAAGCGGCTGTAACTTTGTAAAGAATGGAAAAACAATTAGGTCCATATGAAAGGTTTTTCTTGAAAAGGTGGGACATCCTATGTATATACAGTGTGTCTCATTTTTTTCCCGCAAAACTTGTTTCTGATGGTAAATGTCACAAGTTCGTAAGGAATTGAGGAAAACCAATAAAAAAATCGGTAAAAAGATTCAAACGGATTTTATTTCGTTCATTTGTTTATTCAATTTATTTTTATTATTTTTAATAATTTTTACTTACATTTATTTTCTTTTTATTGTTATAATAGGTATTGACTGTGTTCGGTTTCGCATTCCTTGATATGTATTTTACCTTTTATTTTTCTTTGTTTTGTTAACATTTTAATTTTTGAAATTTTAAGCCGGCTTTGTGGTGAATCTCACCATGAAACTGAAGATCTTGTAAATAACCTCTGCATGAGTGTTGCAGCTTGCATTCATCTCAGTGGTTATGTTAAACAGAATAATTTCTGTTATAGCAGTGCAAATAACCGGCGAGAATAACACCAAAAAAATTTTCTTTGTTAATTTTTTTTCATTGTCTCATCGTTTAAAATCTAAATCCGGCTCAGTCTAGACGACGGATTTGCATAAATGTTGGTGGTTTTGAATTAATCGTAGGTACAATAAAAAGTAGTCACTAAAAATGTCCACGCATAATGCTATTAACTTCCAAACCTCCACAATAATAACATGAGTTTTTGCATGTAAGAAAATCACCCTCTTGGGGAAAGACACCTGTTGATGTAAGTTCCCATTGGATGATAAATATTGTGTAAATGAAAAAAAAAACGTAAGTATAAGAAAATTTAAGTATTCAGAAACTTGATGAAATCGTAAAAGAATTTAGGGAAAAAAAAACGGATTTCTTATTTACTTTACATGAATTGTTACAGTTACATTCATTAATAAATTTATGTAAAAAATGCTAAAAATTACGCTTTAGAATAATTTTGGACAATGGGAAGTAGGTAAACAATCGATTACAAGATTTGAACATAACAAACAAACAACTGAAGTTAAGGTAAGCGTAGTAATAAATTTATGTAAAAAATACATTTTTTAAAAACAACGCTTAATGAAAAAAAAATGCATTAACAGTTAAATTTTGCAAATTGTGGCAAAATTTCCAAAATTTTTTCCCTTATGTATTGTCACCGGCAATCTGTTAACGTGCAAAATTTGAACTCGATTGGATATTGGGAAGTAGGTAAAATATCGATTACTTACAAGATTAAATGTAGCAAACAAACAAGGAAGTTAAGATAAGCGTAATTCATCTTGTTTTAACTTGCGCGAAAATATCAATAATATTATCCTTGCTCTCTGGATGAATTTTTTATTGAAAGCACTGCAATTGTTGTAACACGTATTGACTTTTGATATGCCATTCGCAGTTTGTAAAACTACCTTCCATCAGACGAGGGTCGGCACGGTCGGCACTGCGGGGACAACAGTTCTCTCTGCACCTATGTATCCATAACAGGCCATCGCTACCTCGCTTGCACCTTCCTATGTGCGCATGCGCAGAACAGCCAAATACCTCGCCTGCTGGAACGTGCAGATCACAGCTCCATACAACGATTTTTGAATCTTTTTCTTAAACTGGGGGATGGCTACTGACATTAAGGATTAAGGATTATACTTTATACAAGTATAAAGAAAGAATTAAAAGAAAAAAAGACTCATCATATTAAATGTTATCCATAATATTAAGTGGAAATAATAGGGGGTGCTGCAGTTCCACAGTGCCTATACGCGAGCCGCCACTGGTACTTACACATAATCAAACTATTTTAATTATACTTTCCACACTTGTTATTTAATTTATTCGTGTAATAGCATCCAAATAAAAATAAATAAATAAATTCTTTTATCATGGTCTGGTATAAGCAAGATAAATGTACAAGCTGCCACAGTTCACAGAGATTTCTTCTGACGGTTTCAGAGACCCGAGTAACATAATCGTTGTTAAACCGGAAAAAGTACCCAGTCGGGATTGGCAGAAATAACGAAGCATCGTTAACGAGCGGCCGTTCATTACATCAATTCATGCAGTGGAAAACGGCTCTTTTCCGGGTCGACGCAAGCCGCAGCCCTGAGGTTACGGCCTGTCCATTTCAAATCCCATGCAGGAGCGCAAGAATCTAATAACCGACATCATAAAGACGCAAGAATTGGATTTGCTCTTGAGAACCTCTAGAAGGAGGTAGGAATAATGTAATATTTTCCGCAATGAAATGGTTCAGTCTCCATAGTACCCTTGGGATTTTCCACTATGAGCTAAAATATGTCTATCATAGGACCATATTATATGGTCTATATAGACTGTGAGCGCAAATATATTCATTCACACGTCGATTTTTAATTACGAAAATGACGTCAACAAAACTTTTTTTCAAATTTCAACCCTAATGTTTCTTATTGATATTGGTACATCTTTTAATTCTCTTGATGGCAGCATACATATTTTTTGAAAATTGTTTACTAGGAAGCACGGATTTTGTGAATGGCATATGAATATGCCAGATTAATCAATTTTTAATTGCGTAAGGTTTTCATAATTTTACTTGAAATCTTCAAAGTTTGGCCACAAGTGTCGTTGAAGCATCGACAGCAATTATTTAAGTGGTATAGGTAAAACCACGAGAGCTGAGAGTGATTCAGCGCTTAAAATAATAGAACGGGCGCATGAAAAAGCATGCTGTTTCTTTCTAACGCATGGTTCTACCTATATGCCAGCTCTCACAAATAGGAAACGAGAAAACGTAACAAATTCCTGTAAAATTATTATGTAAAATATTTTTCTGGTGGTTTTCTAATAAATTTAGTAAAAATTTACTTGATGTTACTTGCACTCGCCGTCATTTAAATTGGTGTCAGTATCAGAATTGCCGTGCTGCAATTTTAATATGGAAAGAACTATTTTTTAAAAAATATAATGGAAACAAATGCTGACTAGATAGTAATTTTACAATTTTAAAGATTATTCATGTCATACTGTAAGGTATTTGAGATAAGTCTTCTTTTTATATAGAGAATATGCTGTGTATTATTATAATATTTGAGGAATGAAAAACGAGAGCGTTTATGGGCAAAATTTCACCATTGATAAAAAGACAGTGTTGCTAAACATAATTGACAAATATAAGTAAGATGAAAGAACATGGGCGGTGGCCATGGAATTAAAAAGAAGTCTTTAAGAAAATAATTTCTGGAGAATTTAACCAACAAACGACCAAATTAATTCGATGACAAAATCAAACAATAAATTTGTATGTATAGGTAAAACTACGAGAGCTGAAGGTGAGTCATCGCCTAAAAACGTAAGAACAGACGCATAAAAAAGCACTCTGTTTCTTTCTAACGCACGGGAATGGTCTGTAACGTATCAGCAAAATAACAGCTGGAATCGATGACTCACCTTCAGCTCTCGTAGTTTTACCTATAGCATTTCATTTCTTCGTGTCGCTTTTTGAGAATTCTGTTTGATGTTGAGCCTCTTATGGATAATTCAAAAAATACATCAATTTCCCCAACACTTCCATGGCAATGATTTTCGATTTTATTTAAACATTGAAATTCGTCAACTGTATGATACATTTGGTCAGATCGTCTTCCAGTATGTCATTAATAATAATCAAACCTACTTCAAAATGTAATTGAAACTCCGTGTTACACCATTACAGGAGGCGTCATGGATTAAAACAGAACATGTCGTATTTTTAGACAAATCTGAGTTAGCTAATGAATATAGATCAGAATTTATGGAATTTTGTTGTAGAATTTTGTTAAAAAAATAAAAAATCTCTAGTTAGTTTTCACCGTAAAGTTAGTTTTGTATAAAAATCCGAAGCGTCCATCTTACCCAATACCAGAACAGCGTAGTTCTATATGCTTTGTGCACTACATTTTTGCACTGTATTACTAAGTGATATACAGGTGACCCACATCATATCGATTATTTTTGCGATATTTAAAAATGCCTAACCCGTAATGTTGATGACGAGTTAGTTAACGCGTAAAAACGTTAGACGTTAGGTATGACTGTATCCCGGGCATCAGGGTGACATTTAACAAAAAAATAACGTATTAATCGGCAAACATCACGGCAACAAAGCAAAGCCATTTTCTTGTTGATGTTAATTAGCCAGCTTAATTATATGAATAGGTTAAAATGACATGAAAGAAACTTTGCAGCTGATCAATCTCACATACAGGAAAACTGCCAATGCTGAGTTCAAAGAGGTTCGCGACCGCTACAAAAACAGGTATCTCCAACAATTGGAAAGAGTCAAGTGAGATCGATACAAACGACAAATTGAGAAATCTCCAAACATGCAGCGGACATTCTGGAGGATATTCAACCAGGAGACAGGAAGACTCGGGAACCATAGCGACTTAGCAGCTCCCCAGCCTGAGGAATTTAGCCGCTTTTTTTGGGGCCCTGGGCGATAAGATCGCGGCCTCCCTACCAGCGAATGCAGGAGATCCAATGGAGTACTTTGAGAAGATGCCTACTGTAGCAGGTTCCATGTTCCTTTCACCCACTTGCCCGGAGGAGGTCCTCAGGTGCATACAGAGAATGAAGTCCAGCACCAGCACATACATTTATGGCCTAAACGCAAACATAATAAAGACAGGAGCAACATCATTAGCCACTCCGCTGGCACACGTGGTCAACTCATGCTTCGACAGTGGTGTTTTCCCTGATGGAATGAAAACTGCCAGAACGGTTTCCATATTCAAAAGCGGCGACAGGCTTGACCCGTCTAACTACAGGCCCATCTCCCTACTGCCGGTCTTATCAAAAGTAGCTGAGATGATTATCCACACTTTCGCTATATGTTACTGCAAATAGAATTATCTTGCCAGTACAGTTTGGCTTCCGGGGTGGTCTCTCAACTATGGATGCAATTCTCAGTCTGCTGAACATGGTCACTGAGGCGCTGGAGATGGAGGATCACTGCTCGGGAATGTTCTGTGCTCTGAGCAAGGCTTTTGACTCCATGTCACACCGTATTCTTCTACTCAAACTCGAGAAATATGGGATCCGGGGCAAAGTGGCGCAACTCATGGCATCCTACTTTTCCGGGCGGCGAAACATAGTGCAGGTGGGATCGGCGAGGGGTGCGGGTGCTCTTCCTTGGGCGAGGAGTGTCCCAAGGAAGCATTATCGGCCCTTTGTTCGTCCTTCTGTACATCAACGATCTTCCCACGGGCTTGCTCTGCTCGTCTGTACTTTTTGCCGATGACGTAGTACTGATAAATCCTGAGAAAGCGCTTACAAACCTGGAGCTTCGTCTTCCCTGGGTGATGAGCATGGCAGCTGATTGGTTTGCAAGGAACGAGCTACTACTCAACGAATCCAAATCGCAGCATCTAATCTTTACCGCGTCCCGAAGATGTGAACTGTTGCAGCTTCAGAGGGCAGTCAAATACCTGGGAGTACTGCTGGACAGTAAGCTAACATGGAGAGAAGAGGTGGAGCATCTCTCTGTCAGACGCTCTAGGACCACCTACAGGAGAATATGTATCAGGAGAATATGTAGGATTGTGGGAACCGAGGCTGCCAAATCCACATACTTCGCTCTGTTCCACTCAATTCTCAACTATAGCGTGTCCCTGTGGGGCAACTCGCCACACGCTAATAAAATCCTTCTTCTCCAGAAGAAGGCAATACGAGCAATAGCCCAGGTCGGGCAAGCAACATCGTGTCGCCCGCTATTCAGAAAATACAATGTCCTCACTGTCCCAGCGGCATTTGTACTGCAACACCTGATCATGGCCCGGCGGGAGTTCACTCATGCCAACCAGAGGCCATATCCTGTACGAAACCCGGAGGCTATGGCTGTGCCTTTCCGCCGACTCAATCTATCCGAAATATTAGTTATTAAGTACAGACTATTTAACGCACTACCGCTGCCTATCAGGGAGTTGCCACTGGGAGTCTACAAGAGGCAGGTCGAGAAGTTAAACCACATCCTATACATCTTATATTTTCTTTGACTAGAACTGTATTATTTTTGAGTTTGAATAAACATTATTATTATTATTATTATAAAAAAAAAAATAAATATGAAAAGCGAAAATCAAAGGGAAGTTTTGAGACTGCAAGATATTAAGGGGATGTTCTCATGAAATGGGTTGGAACATCATTTCTATTCTTTATATTTTAAACCTTGAAGTGTATAAAATAAGTCCCTAAAACAGTTTTTGTTTTATTTCCAAGCAAGTTTTGGGTTTTATTGGGAAATTTCGATACAATACAGAGAGCGTATAGACCTAGGTGCTTATGTCGAGTAAATTATTATATATCCATGAATTTATATAGAAAAGAAGTTTTAAAAAGTATAAAATATAAAAGATTTTCTAGAAACACGATCTTTCAAACTGACATTCGCGATTACTTTTGAATCGTTTAACACAGCGTTCTTCAACCTTTTTACGCCTGCGGACCGGCAAAAGTAGGAGAAATATTTCGCGGACCGGCTGACGATTAAGGGGTAATACCACCTCTGGAGGTAGAAAAAATGATACCTAAGTTTAAGCATGTACCTAGTACTAGTGTAAAAATCAATTTTATTCAAAAATCAAATATTCTGCTATAAATTCTGTTTGACACAAGTCTTTTGCTTTATAATCATTTGCATTTCAAAAACGGTCGGATGTCTCAACCAATTCACACCTCATTGATTTAAAATTACTACTTAGACAGATTTTATGTATGCTCTGATACAAAACCCAGTCCAGTACGTAGGATTTTAGCAAATAGTATTTTTTTGCAGTTTGACATGTTATTGAACACAAAAGAATTCTTTATTCGAGAATTTTGTAACCAAATAGCTGTAACCAAAGAGAAGTTTTGAAAATTTCGTAAAAAAAAACTCGCTGGACTGGTATATGTATCGGAGAAGATTGTTTCAATTTCAAGTCAATCGGTTATGAATTGGTTGAGATATCCTACTCAACGTATTTGATGATTTTAAAACGAGTTTTGAGGAGAAATTCCGGTCCTCAGCCATTTTGATTTTTGTTAATGTTTTTTAAGTACGTGATGTTAAAACTTGTGTAAATTATTTAACTTCTGAATAAAATTGATTTTTACACTTGTACATGCTTAAACTTCTTTCGACCTAAAAAGTGGACACTTATACACACACTATAACTATTTCAATGTCGGTGGCCATGTCATTAATTGAATCGCCTTCAATTCTTCTCTGACTTATGGTATCCGATAGTGGTACAGCCTCTAATTTTGTACCGGCTTGAAGACCCACAATTTCTTGAACAACATCTAAAACGCAAAGCTTTACTAACTCCTCACCAATAGTGAATGTTTTTTTTTTGTTTTAGCTCGTCGAAGAGCTACGAAATACGACTCGTGAAGCAGTGACTTTTATTTATAGCAGGCATCATAATTTTCAGTTTACTTTTCTGAATTTTCACCTGATCGTCTAATCTTTCAAAAAAGTCCAGTGGTTTATCAGTAAAATGTTTATGCTTTGAATGCAAATGACGACCTAGTTTTGAAGGCTTCACAGCTTCATTTGAAAGAATTTCTGAACATACTACACATAAAAACAGTGGCGATTGTTCGCTGCCAGGGTACAATAATAGCCGAACTTTAAATACTCCTTATCATATTGCCCAATAAAGTTACCTTTTCTCTTTTTTGTTTGTATTGTACACACAGAAAAGTAAATACTTCACTCAAAGCAATATGCTTTCATCCAAGTAAATGATTAGTTTGCTATAGCCGCAAGTAGATATTTTCTCAAGTTAAGAATAAAGAGATATTGTTGAATTGAAATGATCATATGCTTGTATATCTGAGAAAATATTTTCTTGCAATGAGTATAGATATTATTCATTCAAGAAAACTATTCTCACGTTGAGAATAATGGAATTTTCTTAAAGTGAATATATATGCTTGACAATGAGAAAATATTTTCTTGAAATGAGTATAGATATTATTAGTTCAAGAACATGATCATAATGTGTTGAATAGAAATTACTGTTTTAGTTTTTTACTTTATCATACGCAGTATGTAAAGTATTGTAATCATGCCAAAAAAATTTTTTGAGATTTTAGCGGAAATATGTCTTTCGGGCCCCCTGAACATTTTTGACCAAGGTACAAAAAATGTCTGTGTGTGTGTGTGTGTGTGTGTGTGTGTGTGTGTGTGTGTGTGTGTGTGTGTGTGTGTGTGTGTGTGTGTGTGTGTGTGTGTGTGTGTACCCGTTTTTGTGGAGACGATTCCGGAGAAACTACTAATGGTATCGGGACGAAACTTCATATTTAGAAGTTTTATAACCAAGCTTAGAGCTGAAAAGCTTTCTGTTGAAAAGAGTCCAAAGGAACTGGTGGTTTACTCATAGCAGTTTTCGAAGATTTTGCAAATGAGCCGCTATTTGTGTAATGTCGTCAAAATAGTTAAATAATAAATTAAAGGAGAGGAAATTTTCCATAATTTATGTATATGACATTTTTTGGTAGAATTTATAGTTTAGCCGCATGAGCAAATTCTATTTCATCGAGATCGGGCGTACTGCTTTAAAACTAGTAGCCAGGATATGTCAGATTATTTTGATTCTAATGACAGTAGCTAGTGTCAAACGCTAATGTCTTGAAAATGCTACTGTCAATATAAGCTGCGTTCGGATATTGAACACCGTTACACTTTTTACACCCAATAACACGTAAGTGTCATTTGGACGGTGTACCCGCTGTCAACGGAGTACAATATCCGAACGCAGCTTTAATCGAGATATTTGTCTAGTTCTACTAGTTTTATTTTAATGCAGACATAGCCGATCTCGATCAAATAGAATCTCATGCAGCTAAACTATTAATTTTATATATAGTATGATAAAGTCATGTGCCTGGCCACATCAGATTTTTTAAAAAAAGGTAGGGAATTGTGTGAAATAAGTAGACAATAACTTAGCGAATGATATTTGTTTTATTGTATGAAATTTCTTTGCTTAATTACATATATACTTACCTATTTATAAATTATCACTACCTACAATATCTAAGGCATGGAAAAAAATACCATATTCTATTATACATCAAATTGTTTCCATTATATTACACAAGTAAGTTTTCTGTGACATGTATGTTGATTTGGTGACCACTATATGGCTAGGCAAAATTTACGTACCGTGTGCGTCACAAGTCACAACTACGAACTGCGTCGCAAATACTTTGAACATAAGTACTGTAGGCTATTCACGCAAAATTAAAACTATATACTTTCATAATATTATAGATCGCATAGTTATTGCGTACAGTATTGTCCTTGCTTCTACCAAAGAAAGTTAGAAGGTTTTGCTGTTTGACTTTTTTTAATTCCATTTTGTACTACTTCAAGTTTTACGAAAGAATATTTATTTTTGGAAACACCACACAAAACACTATAACGCACAATATTCAAAAACAATACGCTTGAGCGCGATAAAATAAAAGACAAGCGATCTGACACAATACTCTGATACAATACTGTTTACACCCATTTCCATTGACTGGTACTAGTGCCATCTAGTTGTAGCTATAGCAAGTATTATGAAGTATAGATAAATAATACAATACTATATGTAAATACAATAGAAACCACATACATATCTTCTGTCAATAGTTAAGTCACAGAAGAGAGTCAGCTCCGATGGCACGGCGCCGGGCGCTGAGCCGCCTTGATATGGGCGAAATTTTTTGCGGACCGGTAAAATATTTCTGCGGACCGGCACCGGTCCGCGGACCGGCGGTTGGGAACCGCTGGTTTAACAGATCAAGTTGCTTTTTTTGCCTTAGAGAAAATATTTTTTATTGGAGACCGAATCCTATAATACGTAAAACTTTTGGTATTTAGACCATTTAGGTATTTAGCGACCATTTTATGCACTTTTTTTTAAATTCAGGGTAAAACAAAAAAATATCTGAAATACACATGAGTGAGGGGAAATGACTGAGTGATCGTGGTTGAGACAAGAGAAGGGAAATGAACGACTGGGAAATGTTGGGAAGGAAAGCGACCACAGAAAATCGTTAAACTCATTAAATAAGCGTGAGCGTAAGTTCTAATTGCGTGGCGTGTTCTTCCTTAATTCCGTAGTCATTAATTAATAAACATTAAGCATTACCTTACACGTATACTTTCTAACTATGTAACATAAGTACTAAGTAGAAGTGTGTATTGGAACGGGAGAGAATTCCTCGTAAAATGCAGCCGCTTTGGTATTTTAGCGTCTCAGTAGTCGGAAATAGATATTGTCGCTAATGTTGTCATAAAAATGCGCTATAAATTCAGCGAGTAGGCCATTATTTCATACATAACCTCTGGTATGAGTTTAACCGAGTGCCATTGAATGAATTTATGGTCGACGGTTTTCGATCGAAAATAGCCTTCTCAGAGTTTTCGGAGTGCATTGGGATGTCCGCTGCAATTCGTATATTGAGGAGTGGCGATCGATAGGCATTTGTGACTGGCAAACTTTTCAAACCGAAAGCTCCGAACCGCAGTTGGAAAAGCTCGCTTGACGAGGCGAGGGTGGAACCTAAAAAAAATAATTGGAGTTTGAGCTTGGTGGTATTCTACCGAGAAAATTAGAAGTTGTACCAAACATTCTATTAATTTCTGGGCAGAACGACTGCTGTACTACACAACCTGAAAAGAAAAGTGTCTTTCAATAGAAGAAAATCTATGGTAATAATGGAGTACACAAGATTGTATTTATTTGTTTTAATTTCAATCATATGTTTAACATATCTTAAATCAGAATTGCATTGACAAAGCCAATTTTATAAATTTCAGATATTTTATGGTCCATTTTGCACAGTAGGAAAATCAAATGGATTTACTCAAATAAACACTTTTTCTCAATAACCGTAACTAATATATTTATTTTTGGATAGAAAAATATTGATATATAAAATACATTTATTCATTTTCAGAATACCTATTCAAATAAGCTCTTCAAATATACCCACGTGTGAACGCATTAATTTCCGTGGTACTAATATTTGGAAACGAGATTATTAGCAAATGACATTCAATTCAATTAAAGCTTAATGTGTACAACATGTATAAATACGCAGGTCATCAATTATAAATTGCGCGGACGGTTATCCCAATTTCATGATGCTGTTCAATTAATTATCCTTCAAAAACGCGCTATTAATGATTAAATTAGAGTGTGTACACTAATTTAACATATCGGCGTGTTATCATGATTACCAGAGGGAATCGTTTTTCCGGCATCGCATCGCCATCGTCAGTATGATGGACGAATAACTTTGATTACGCACAGGCTGTAATAATATTTGATAACTATTGCTGTAGACTGTACGTATGTAAGATAGTTGACTGAAAATGTTTAAGTCCACCTGATCCAAAACGTTGAAAAGATAGAACAAACTCCAATAACAAACATGATTAATCATAATGACTGCAACTTTGAGCATTGTTGCAAATTTCAGGAATATAATGGTTTAACGTTAACGTTCAAGTTAATTAATATATAATAATAATAATAATAATAATAATAAATGCCTTTATTTCTCCCAAGCACAAAAAAATATACAATACACTGAAAATTCAACAAAGTAACTTCGTGTTAAATATACAAATTGCAATCTGTAGTATATTATAGTAAAAGATATTCAGGACAATTCTGTAACGCAGTTGTTACGTAGCAAGTTGCTACGTAGCAACGACGTTAACAACTTTCGTTAACTACGTTAACAACTTTCGCTAACTACCTGGACTTTAATAAGACTTTCCATTCTATATTGGTAAAGTTAACCAATTGTTAAGACAATTGTATAACCACAAGTTTCAAGGGTTCATTAATACGACAACTGGTTAAATAGTTGTGGCTAAAAGTTTTAAAGGTTTTCTCGTTTTTGGATACTAATTTAATTCTTTAACAATGATCATTTAATTTAACTGTGGTAATCCTTCCACTGTACAATAATAAATTTAACTAACTTGTTTTAATAGTTCGCGAATACAGCATTGTATTTGCCTATAACATTATTTTTTACTTGTATAGATATACATCCTAGGTAAAAGCCAAAGGAAGTATTCCCTAAGTTCCTTCTGGCAATTGTTGGGTAACCTCTAAAATAAAAATCTGATGTGGCCAGGCACATGACTTTATCATACTATATATAAAATTAATAATTTAGCTGCATGAGATTCTATTTGATCGAAAAATAAATAAAATAAATAAAATAAAACTAGTAGAACTAGACAGATATTATGTCGATTAAGCTGCGTTCGGATATTGTACACCGTTGTAACCGGGTACACCGTTCAAATAACACTTACGTGTTATTGGGTGTAAAAAGTGACGGTGTACAATATCCGAACGCAGCTTATATTGACAGTAGGTGTTGTCAAAATCATGTCAAAGCATTAGCCTGACATTACCTACTGTCATTAGAATCATAATTTCTGATATATCCTGGCTACTAGTCTAAATGCAGTACGACCGATCTCAATGAAATAGAATTTGCTCATGCAACTATACTATTGATTGTACCAAAAAATGTCATGGTCATAAATTATTCAGAATTTCCTCATCTTTAATTTATTATTTAACTATTTCGACGAAATTCCAGAAATGGCGGCTTATTTGCAAAATCTTTCAAAAATGCTAAGACTAAACCTCCACTTCCTTTGGACCCTTTTCAACAGAAAGCTTTTCAGCTCTAAGTTAGGTTATGAAACTTCTAAATACGAAGTTTCGTCCCGATACCTTTAGTACTTTCTCCGGAATGGTCGTCACAAAAAGCGGGTACACACACACACACGCACACACACACACAGACATTTTTTTGTACCTTGGTCAAAAATGTTCAGGGGACCCAAAAAGACATATTTCCGCTAAAATCTCAAAATTTTTTTTTGGCACGATTACAATACTTTACATACTGCGTATGATAAAGTAAAAATATAAATTAAATTAAAATACCTATCATACTTATTTAATCGTAAAAACTAAATCAATCACCTTTAATGTAAATCTTCTTTTCATTTACCACTTGTTTATTTACGATACATATATCATAAGCCAAACCATATCCAAATCATAGCCAAATCATAAACAAAAAATGTATATTGTAGAATGAAAATTTATATTCAGAAAATTGATAAGGATTTACCATTTTCCCAAAATCAGATCTAGTCTCACCATTCTGACACGTATAGACCACATTTTGTTCTCAAACAGCAAAAGCATGTTGTATGAAATTTATTGTATTTATAAATGTATGTTGTTGAACTATTATTTCTCAATACATATAATATCCTTAAAATTCATATAACCTTTCCTTACCTTGAACAAAATGCTTTAGATTTGGAATGGTAATGCCTAATTAAAATTGGAAAACTGTAGCTCTAAGCAACTGGCGTCGCTTCCGGTCTAATTTATAAATTCTGCAATGTAGTCCGCGCTCCTCGGTTCGTTGTTTTGTGCATTTTTCTAAATTTCATGAATATAATGGTTGAACGTTAACGTTCAGGTTGCAATATCTGTAGTATATTATAGTAAAAGATATTGGCTTCACTACAAGGTCTTCCGATTTATATTTTAAAACTGATATTTCCATTATATCAGGAAAACTTGGGCACATATTTTAAAATTATTTTAGCGTATACACAGTGTTCCAAAAATTGTCACAAACGTTTCCTTTTTTTAATAGAACATTCTTCATTTCATTGTTAAATTCCCTACCTCAAATTGTAAGGCAATAAGGAGTAAGACATTAGTATGTAGTAGCATACCAATTGTATTCGAGTTATTGATTATTTTGTTAAAAAACAGCAGGTTGGCACCTTTTTTGTAGTTAGTGTATCATAAACTATAAAAACTATGTTTTTTTACGTTTTAAGCAAAATTTATTATCACACATGAGCAGACCCAGACCCCGTAGCAGACCCAAACTGTATATTGTTGAATGAAAATTGATATTTAGAAAATTGATAAGGATTTACCATTTTCCCAAAATCAGATCTGGTCTCACCATTCTGACACGTATAGACAACATTTTGTTCTCAAACAGCAAAAGCATGTTGTATGAAATTTATTGTATTTATAAATGTATGTTGTTGAAATATTATTTCTCAATACATATAATATCCTTAAAATTCATATAACCTTTCCTTACCTTGAACAAAATGCTTTAGATTTGGAATGGTAATGCCTAATTAAAATTGGAAAACTGCAGCTCTAAGCAACTAGCGTCGCTTCCGGTCTAATTTATAAATTCTGCAATGTAGTCCGCGCTCCTCGGTTCGTTGTTTTGTACATTTTTCTAAATTTCATGAATATAATGGTTTAACGTTAACGTTCAGGTTGCAATATCTGTAGTATATTATAGTAAAAGATATTGGCTTCACTACAAGGTGTTCCGATTTATATTTTAAAACTGATATTTCCATTATATCAGGAAAACCTGGGCACATATTTTAAAATTATTTTAGCGTATACACAGTGCTCCATAAAATTGTCACAAACGTTTCCTTTTTTAATAGAACATTCTTCATTTCATTGTTAAATTCCCTGCCTCAAATTGTAAGGCAATAAGGAGTAAGACATTAGTATGTAGTAGCATACCAATTGTATTCGAGTTATTGATTATTTTGTTAAAAAACAGCATGTTGGCACCTTTTTTTGTAGTTAGTGTAAAAAAACTATGCTTTTTTACGTTTTAAGGCAAATTTATTATCATACGGGACGTAGCAGATCCAAAACGTATATTGTTGAATGAAAATTGATATTTAGAAAATTGATAAGGATTTACCACTTTCCCAAAATCAGATCTAGTCTCACCATTCTGACACGTATAGACAACATTTTGTTCTCAAACAGCAAAAGCATGTGGTATGAAGTTTATCGTATTTATAAATGTATGTTGTTGATATGATGGGGCGGACACCCCTCTCAATATTTACTATTATACTTTAATCAACTCTAAACTGAAGGGGGCCCTGTTAGGACTTTGCTCAACTACCTAACCATAACACCACATGTTGAAGGTGGCAACTCGCCCCAAGCGACTCTTGGCGACGCTAACACTTAAAAATGTGATCCTAATTAATCTTACGGTAGCGTGAATTAATTATGTCTCTTACGGAGGTTTCAAAATGCTGAGTTCTTTCTCTGAGACTTTGTCAGAGACGTTTGAACTCACTAATTATTAATCACTATATGCAAGGCTAAATACTTTACTATAAAAGGGACAGATTTATATTATTCTAAAATGAATATACCGAAGAAAACCACAATAAAATCTATTAACAAAAATATATACAACAATGCAGAACTGCTTACATGAAATATGACTTTTAATCCCTATTAACACTGATGATATACTTTGGCAGAGATGGGCAAATCAGCAAGTACAGACAACGAAAACCTTATTATTTCGGTTGAGCACAAGAAACACGAGACAGCACAGTTTCTATAACTTGGCCCCCATTGGGGCCCTACGCTTGGGCGCGCGTTTTGACGCACGACCGTCTACCTTCAAAGCCCGATGCCAAAGAGGCTGTTTGCTTGTCCCCTTGCATCTTCCCAGACACTTTTCGCGCCAAAAGCTTGCGCGGTAATCCTGACGCGACTGCAGCGCCACTCCGAGCGTCTGTTAAATACCAACTTAAATCCTAATCTGACTTATTACATTGAACTATTATTTCTCAATACATATAATATCCTTAAAATTCATATAACCTTTCCTTACCTTGAACAAAATGCCTTAGATTTGGAATAGTAATGCCTAATTAAAATTGGAAAACTGCAGCTCTAAGCAATTAGCGTCGCTTCCGGTCTAATTTATAAATTCTGCAATGTAGTCCGCGCTCCTCGGTTCGTTGTTTTACAATAGTTTTCCGGTGGATGCGCTCGCCCGTTCCGAATTTCTATTGTAATCGAGTAAAATACGTTAAATGTTATTCTGGGCGAAAAATATTACTTGACATTCCACGGGCGGCAAGGAAATTAAATTCTACTGCTGTAAGTAGCGTTAATTCGACGGAACAGCTTCCGGTGCGCCGGCAGAAATTCTATTTCCATTATTTAAAATTTTCGGGCGTCTCCTGGTTGCAACCGAAGAAAATAGCTTAACCGAATCGAGTTAGTTATTCAATTAAGGTTCCCAGTCACGTATCTACCGGATAAGCTTTTCGGTAAAGTTGTAAATATTTGAATCTCTCTATTTTTAGACCCCCGAGGACTTCACAAATAAGGTATATAATACAAGTAATTTTTTTTTACTGGATGTTATTCTCCAGTTTGTAACCTACCTTCTACATGAAACACACCATTTTTTTAAATGATTTTTTAGTATGACTATGTCCTTTCGGACTAATTAGACTACAGCATCTAAAAAAGTAGGAACAAGGTAAATCCTAGTTAGAGAAATGTATGTTGCTATTTTAAACAACATCACAGAAGTCCCGCCAATACGCCCCTGTAACAAAAGGTAGGGGGAAGAAAAAAGGAAAAAATTCTGCTTTTTTGCGGTTATCTCGAAAAGTGTTAGATTTTCGGAAAAGTGGTTATTAATAAAATTATTGCTCATAATTTTTTCCATACAAGAATAGCGTTCTTCTACTACTATATCTTAACTTTACCTGTTTGTTTGTTACATTCAAATCATGTAATTTGACATTTTACATACTTTCCAATGTCCAATCGAATTGCAATAAAATTTTTTAATTTTTTTATTTGGAAAATTTGTTGAGTTGAAATCGAGTTGATAATTTGCATGTGGATTTTAAGTTCCAAAAAAAATAAAAATAATAAAAAAAAATAAATTGTTTTCCGTTCAACCTCTATATTTTTTGCTGGTGTCGGATTGATATGGGTTTTTGAGATATTGTTTAAAACATAAATATAAACACAAAGAAGGTTTAAAATGTTTGATTTAGTAATTTGTTAAATATACTTTTACGTTTTGTGCGTTTTCTTTAAAGAACCAAAAAATAAAAAGTTGGCGCAAAGTTTGAATTAATTTACATTAAAATAACATTACTTACTTAGTTAAAAAAATAGTTAATCCAAGTTGTTTTTTAGGCTAGGCGTTGATAAGCCATTATCGCATAAGCTGTTGGCTTTCTTATCCGCACTCAGCCTAAAAAAATCTGATGTGGCCAGGCACATGACTTTATCATACTATATATAAAATTAATAGTATAGGTGCATGAGATATTATTTGATCGAGATCGGCTATGTCTGCATTAAAATAAAACTAGTAGACCTAGACAGATAAATCGATTAAAGCTGCGTTCGGATATTGTACTCCGTTGACACCGGGTACACCGTCCAAATGACACGTGTTATTGGGTGTAGAAAGTGTGAAGGTGCGTTCCGATTGGTGGCAATGGTAGGTAATGGCGGTGGTAGCAGACGAAATTATAGAGTTTCTCACATGTCGTGATGAAATTCTATTAGAAATACTATAATGGCGTCTACTACCACTGCCATTAGCACTAATGAAAGCGCACCTTAACGGTGTTCAATATCCGAACGCAGCTTGTATTGACAGTAGTATTCTCAAAGCATTAGCGTTTGACACTGTCTACCGTCATTATAATCACATCTGACATCTAATCTGACATATCCTGGCTACTAGTTTTAATGCAGTACGACCGATCTCGATGAAATAGAATTTGCTCATGCAGCTAAACTATTGATTGTACCAAAAAATGTCATAGTCATAAATTATTCAGAATTTCCTCTAGTTTAATTTATTATTTAACTATTTCGACGAAATTCCAGAAATGCCGGCTTATTTACAAAATCTTTCAAAAATGCTAAGACTAAACCTCCAGTTCCTTTGGACCCTTTTTAACAGAAAGCGTTTCAGCTCTAAGTTTGGCCATGAAACTTCTGAATATGAAGTTTCGTCCCGATACCTTTAGTAGTTTCTCCGGAATCGTCGCCACAAAAAACGGGTACACACACACACACACACACACACACACACACACACACACACACACACACACACACACACACACACACACACACACACACACACACCCACATCCACACACACAGATATTTTTTTGTACCTTGGTCAAAAATGTTCAGGGGACCCAAAAAGACATATTTCCGCTAAAATCTCAAAAATTTTTTTTGGCACGATTACAATACTTTACATACTACGTATGATAAAGTAAAAAAAATCTGATGTGGCCAGGCACATGACTTTATCATACTATATATAAAATTAATAGTTTAGCTGCATGTGATTCTATTTGATCGAGATCGGCCATGTCTGCATTAAAATAAAAGTAGTAGAACTAGACAGACACATAGACAGATATGGCGATTAAAGCTGCGTTCGGATATTGTACTCCGTTGACACCGGGCAAGAATACTAGATTCTTACAAGGATTGCTCAATCGCTATCTTCCAATGTTAACAGCGCTATGACGTCACATGCGTTCATTGTCAAACTGCCGGGACACACGAAACAATGATCGGACGATTTCGCCGAGTCGGCGTACCGGGTTGCCTACCCAAATTTGTTTAATCTGTCACACTTGACACGTAAAAACGCGGGGATTTCAAACAGACCAACAGTGGCGCAATAATCAGTGTTGTGGTTATGTTTGTTTGAAACGTCAAAAGCAGACACACTTGACACGTAAAAGTGCGGGAATTTCAAACAGACCAATCAAAGCGCGATAATTCACGTTGTGATTGTCATTATCAGAAACGTCAAAAGCAAACCTTGAAAAAACACATTTGGCATTTGAAGCTTAATCAAAAAATCTGACAAATCCTGGCTACTAGTTTTCATGCAGTACGACCGATATCGATGAAATAGAATTTGCTCATGCAGCTAAACTATTGATTGTACAAAAAAAAGTCACAGTCATAAATTATTCAGAATTTCCTCATCTTTAATTTATTATTTAACTATTTCGACGAAATTCCGGAAATGGCGGCTTATTTGCAAAATCTTTCAAAAATGCTAAGAGTAAACCTCCAGTTCCTTTGGACCCTATTCAACAGAAAGCTTCTCAGCTCTAAGTTTGGTTAAGAAACTTCTAAATATGAAGTTTCGTCCCGATACCTTTAGTAGTTTCTCCGGAATCGTCGCCACAAAAAACGGGTACACACACACACACAGACATTTTTTTGTACCTTGGTCAAAAATGTTCAGGGGATCCAAAAAGACATATTTCCGCTAAAATCTCAAAAAATTTTTTTGGCACGATTACAATACTTTACATACTGCGTATGATAAAGTAATAACTTAAATTCACTGCCTTCAGTGAATTTAGATTTTTTATTTCAGGTAAACAAAATCTCATTAAAACAAAATAACTTGATAAAGATTAGTTATCATTGATTTTGGGACAATTATTGCTTACGTTTATTTTTCATAGTTCCCATATGTTACAATATATGTTTAAATTTGCATTTTTATGTAGTACTCCCTGCCGATATGCTATATGGATTGATATATTGAAAATAGTTTATGATAATCAATAAAACTAGTAATAATATTGATATAATGTTTACCACTTACCAACTAAGTTTAGGTCAATTCGAACCAAATATAGTTTTGGTCAGCTTTTTAGTTGAAATACCACTGTGTGGGCCGTTACGTTGGTAACATTACTTCCGTCATATTACGGCGCCGGTATCCGAGGAAACCTCGCGTTTAGTCCCTAGTGGCATTTCATAGTAGGTACTTATTTTAATCTTATTTATAAAAAGAGGATAAAAGGTAGTACATACATAAATACTTTACTAGTAAGTTTTTAAATAAATGCTGAGATTTTAGTGAATAAAATATTGAGTATTTACTTGATATTAGGAAAGACGTATTTGATACAAGTAAGTACATTTAAGGTGAAATAATTACTTCCAGACCATAGTAATCATCCTTTGCCAAGTTTTTTCCAAGCACTTATACAGCTAATTATAGCTTTTCAGCTGGACTTTGATTTTTTTTTATTGATGTTTTCAGAAACAAATATGAATTCATCAAAGTATTTATTTTTGAGCAGTCGATACTCTGTCAAGGGAACTTGCTTTATAAAATCCATAATGATTTTCTATTTTTTTTTTCGTGATATGTATGACTATCAGGGGTGCCACCTGTCCTAGTTTCAAGAGGATTGTCCTCGGACGACACATTTGCCATCGTGTCCTCGGCGTGATACCATTTGTCCTCGTGTACACCCATAGAAAAGATTGCTTATTTTTAAGAAATATATTCTTTAGAATTTATTATTTTTTATCAAAACATATTTCTTTGATGACAACAATATTTACTTCACTGTATATTCTAGTTTATTTGCTTCTAGAGATTAATTTATTTGCAATATTTATTTAAGTCAAATAAATATATTTGGATTCAAACAAAAATTACTTTCCTTTAAACTACCTAATATTTTTGTTTTGATTGAAAGAGGCGTTTGTTTACACTAAAGACATCTAATTCAAAATTGAATTCAAATTTTTATATTTGTATTTAAGAAAAGGTGTATTTCCTTCAAAGAAATATTTTTGCTTTGGCTTAAAAATAGGTTTACTTCCGCCAAAGAAATCCGGCATAAGCCGGAAGCAGTTTATTTTCTAAATGATTCTAACCGGGAAAGCCGTGAAAGTTTATGTGGCAGTATGATGTGCACATATTGGATATGACATAATATTTTCACCCACTTACTGCCCTCGTGAACAATTACAAAAACGTGGCAACCCTTATGTCTATTAATAGCAATTGTAGAGATTTTTCAGCAGAGATACCATATCTCTCCACAAATTCTGACCGTAGATTTTGGCTTCTAAATGAGAGGCATATTTCGGCGTAACGTTGCTGTTATTGCTTCATATCGATATACGATTTCGACATTCCTTCCATAACAGAATTCCAACAAAACTACCTAATAGTCTAAAATTGCTCGCTGCACAAATGAAATGCCAGCGTACTTTTCAAGCAGAAGTAATGATACGACTCTGGGCGTAGCCTCGTTACGTACGTAGTGGATGGAGCCCCATATCGCACATTCATAAATCAAATAGTGCAACAAGAACCGGACGAGTACGAAATTTATAACGGCGATGTACCGATAAAGCATCGTGCAATATGCAGGGCCCGCTCATCTCTGGATACCTATAAATTCAAATCATGTAGGAGGCGCTGGTATAGGCGATCAACATTCCGTCTGCTTGTGTATTTCTTGCCCGTCGTACGTCATTTACACCGGCAAGACGCGATGGGAGAACCGACGCAGGAACGCGCCTTCGCGGCAATATTACATTCATAACCGAATCGATCTGCCGAATTGTAGGTCAATAGGTGTAGGACCGAGTACTCTTGACGACGTGCGCCGAATTGAGAAGTTCTACGAGGGCTGAGAAAGCAATGTCCACTGGTAATCGCATAGAAGTCCGATGTGCATCCAACTGAACGTAAGGCAGATCATAATATATCTCTTCGTGCAGTTCGAGTGATGAAATGGCTTCATCAGTCATGTTCATCGTCATGGTCCTTTTGTAATGGACAAGTACCAGTGGTAAACTATATCCTAATAACAAAAAAGAGAGCTTTTTGGTTACAAAACCACCCTTGTAGATAGATTTCGGAGATCCAAAAAGATACAAGGAATTAGAAGTTTTCACAAACTCTCTCCTCAAGAAATAGAAGGCGTACTAAGATATTACATCACATCAACTTCAACAACATATGAAGATCAGTTAGTTTTATAAGTATTACCTTGGTCTTTAGCAGAAAAAGTGTTTGTCTTATAATTACTGAGAATTTTGAATTCAATTTGTTTTAACGTCTTGTGTGCTTTCTCTCATTTTTAAGGGGATGTTATTGTGCAATACACAAGAATGTTTTTATTTATTATTAAAGTTTATAAAAAGATGAATTAATTATGAAAGTACCAGATTTTTTTCCTGCTCCCATCAGAGATTTGACATTAAATATCGTGAAAATAAGAAATTTTCAAATTTCAATAGCTTTTTATCAATAGGGGAAGGAGTAAAAAGCTATCTTTTTATTACAAGCCATTTCCATACAAGGTTACAAATAAAAAACATTTAATGGGCAAATTAAGTACCCCTTTCAGGTCAAAAAACTCATGAAAACGGTTTATAATGGACTATCGCAAGTAAACTTTAAAATATTTTTTTAATAGGTAATAACCATAAACTCTAACTATTATATACCAAGCAGACAGTGGCGCCGTATGGGCAGGGGAAGGGGTGGGGGGCGCTTGCCACCCCCCCCCCGGATCTCGAACACAACCGCTACGCGAAAAACGAAAGATATAGGGGTGGGCGAGATATTTGAGATCGATCTTTGATCACAATTGAAGACGGATCAATAAATCTGATCGATAAATCGATTATTATCATATCAGATGGATCTTTTGATCATAGATCAGGTTGATCTTTTTGATTAGATCGATCTCGCAAATGTCAAACCGAATTGAAAGCTATGTATTTATTGGACCGACAGGTAGGTCGCCGCCGGCCTGTGTGTAAAATATTTTCGCGGCTAGGTTGAAAGTTATTAACTAAACGCCTAGCGGGCTATTAGCATCTTTTGTGTCCCCACAAAGAATAAAAAATGACATTTTCGTATAGTGAGGGATGAAAAAAAAATTACTAGATAAATGATGACTATTCCGATTATTATCGGCTATTGTCACCAATGTTTATTAGATATTGCGATATAGCTCTCTCGTAACAGTCGCGAAAGATCCACAAGATGACAAAATACGGTATCTAAATTTTGCGCTGTAGTCCAAAATAAGTATTGTTGTATGCATTTTTATTTGATCGTACTTATTAGATAAATAAATAAATAAATAAATAAATAAAGTTTATTGTATACTAAGGTACAAAAGGTGAGTATAACACTAAATAGTGATTTAAAATACTACCCTTCATGAAATTGAAATTAAATTAAAACATATCTTCAAGGTGTAAAGATTGATTGAGGAGATCACGTTTGAGTGACCTCATCATTACCGAATGACTAGTGAATCCCATCGTATTCAGGACAGAGTTAATAATATATGAGGCAAGGTATGTGAATGATCTTCTGAAAGAGGACAGGCGATGCTCCGGTACAGATGCCATGGTAGACACGTGTCGAAGATCTCTGTCGTGGGCGGCGTTACGAAGTTGGATTCTTTCGGCCAAGTAAGGTGGAAGACCCTGGGCCACTGCCAATCGCACAACGCCAACGTAGTGCAGGAAGCGACGTTCACCCATCCGGAGCCAGCCATGATCCCGCAGAATCCCAGACATATGCTGACGTCGAGGACAACCCACAGCCCACAGGACAACCCACAGATTCCATTACTTCGCAATTTTTGGCACTGCTGCGTAGTTTATCTTAATTACACCGGGTGTTAAACTAATAAGCGTAGAATATATAGATAAGGTATAATAGACAACTTTTGATAGTAGACCAACTTTTGATAACGAACTCATGTCCAGATAGACGCCGTTTAGGAACTGCAAAGAGCCGGAATACTGTACCAACTTTAGAAATTGCTTTAGTAAAGTAGGTTGTATGAAGTATCATAGAATAACTATTCTAAAATCAAATAATTTAAAATGATTTAAAGATAACCCATTATTGGCCAAAATGTGTACTAAAATTACAAAACTTCGGTTAATGAAAAGGGAGTTTCAAAATCGTTAAAAAATAAAAAAATTCAAACAAAAGTTATTTGGTACTGAAAGGGCAATCCTATGATACATGACAATCGATTCTCCAGCATTGACACAATACATTTCCGTACATGAGTTCGTTCAAAAGTTAATAGTTGACCTAACATTGTCGCCTTACAAGTGTTCAAGTATAAAGCGATAGTATTAAAGCGATAGATATATTTTAGAGTGTATGCAAAATAACACAAGACAAAAATACTGCAAAACAGTTAATGGCATAGTCCTTCATATTACGTCACCATTTAATACTAAAAAGATTTGCTCCCCCCCCTGCTGGAACATTTTCAAACGGCGCCCATACTAGCAGATAGCTTGGAATGTACTGAATAGAATGAATTTTATTTTAACTCTCTATCACAAACCCAAACAAAGTTATTTCGTTTAACGCAAACACATCCTAATGTAAAAAATGTCGGATTCGCTGACACAAAACTGGCCGCCATTTCTGCATCGAGTAAAATAAAAAAAAAGAACATAAATGGTTTTGTAGTCCCAGAACATAGGCAAATTCATTACAAAAATATCATTTTGTTCTGAAATGGTCAAAGAACCACCTCTGGACCACTTCTGATGGATTGACCCCATATTCGCCACAAATTATTGTTATAATAATTTTAAATAAACTTCAAATGTAGCTTCATGTAAAATTTGTTGTTCGCACAGCAAATTCTTCTAGTTTGAGAAAACTGGGCATAAATGTGGCCCTATCCTGCCTTGGGAAAATATTTATGGTTTAGCATATGGTTATAGCAAAAGCCCGAAAGGGCCAGTCCTGATCAACGCGTTAAATCTAAGAGTAACAGTTTGACGTGGTAAATACCCGAAAAAAATATTATCATTTTACTTTCCGGCATTTACCTACTTATTCAACAAAAAACTAAAGTTTAAAATTCATGCTGTTTTCTCAAAAATTAGTAGTACTGGGAAATGGCCAATAAACTACAAATGTTTTGAAAATACATTCAAATTCTCATTTCATCACATTTCATATGTGTGGGCAACTAGTATACTTAAATAAATATACATTTGATCAGACGCCAACAAGTTGCTCATTGTTGCCCAGGTGTACACGCGACATAGAGATGTAGTACGTTTCGAGATAGAAGGCATTGGTAGTTTGAATATATATTAAAATTGTAATGCAATCTTTGTTAATAATCAAAGAATATTTATTCACATATAACAACCAAACAAATTCTTGAGTAAAAAAAACCGTTTTCCTAAAATTTGCTTAGTTTCTTAGGTACCGGGTTCGTTTCGCTACATCATCTGCCTAAATCAACAATAAGAGTATTGGTGGTAATAAAATAAATAAATAATCGTTTAATGCTGATTTATGTCCCAAAGTGATCTTCACATAAACGACAAGAAAAGGTTGCCACAAGTCTTTGGCAAAACACAGTATTTTTAACATCACTGACATCATAATATCACATGAAATAACAGATTCAAATTTAGTCAAATATACACTACAATAACAAGTTTCAAGTAATTTAGGTTGTAGGTTTCTTGTTCCTGTCTGTTCTTTATTTTACAAATGGTTATTAGTAAGAAACAAGAACAAATAACCGATGAGTACAGTTGTAAAGTTCCCTTACCTTAAAGAATCAAATCCGGCTCCGCCACCAAAGTTTCCATTAAGTCTTACTCGCCGGGATTCTAATGACTCACCCTGTATAGACATTTATACACTGGATATGTTACAGAATACGATTTTATACTTTAACAACGGAATTTAACCACTTTTCCACTTGGTTAGTTCGCAACTTGTCTTACAGCATCGGTCTGCTTCAGGCCGAGGATGTTTGTTCCATTGCACTGGCGAATGATCAATCTATTGGTCTTAAAATAAGTCCACACAAAACTATATTGATAGCTAGGAAGGTAAACCAGGATCGCAAAAAAGTTCAGTAAGTATCGCACTTTGGCTACCTAGGGAGAATCTAGAAAATAAGACAAAATAGAATTGGGCGGGAAAAGTTCGATGTGTTTTAACACCTCGGTAACTATTTCATAGTTCTCGTTCTCGTTCTCAAAATTTAACAAATCGATAACCTCTGCTGCATTTCCAAGCGTTTCGGTACAGACTATGACAGTTGGTAACTTCAAACGATAAATTGATGTTTCAATACAATTTTGGTTATTATTAGAGCTCGGCAAAACCATGGAGGTATACTCCCTCCACTGTACGTCACTGCTTGCGCTGGGCTATCCCCACAGCACGCTTGCATTTGATTGGGGAAAGGATAAGTATTATTTTTACATCTCTTTTGATAAAATATACGAATAGACGTATTTCTGTTCAATCTACATTTCGTAGATGTCATATTAATAAATGTGATTTAAATATAATCAATAAGATAAAAGCAACATAATGATAATATAATTAACACTGGATTTCTGAATACGAAACAACTGACATATTGGGACGTTGAGCCGTAAATGTGCCATAGGAATTTTACATAAAACATATGCCATATAAACCGTATAAATCTTATTTAATAAAGTGCCCAGGTACCAGGAAAAGTTAATGCTACCGTAAGTTTTTTACTAGTGGTGAAAAAAAATTACAAATTTATTATGGTTTACTATGTATTTTATGATAACACTATAAAATCAAAGTTTGTGTTTAACGGACGGAATGATAAAACTAATCTTCAAACTCTGCAAAGAAGTATCCCGGATGAGATCAGTTTAAAGAATTTCACTTTAAAGAATAAAACACAAGCCATATGTTTACAAAAATCCTGATTTACACAAATTGAAAGAATTTTGTACAAATCCCTCGAAAAATGAATTTCGACGATATTTTGACCATCCCCCTTTATCTAGAGTAGACGTGGAGAGATCATTTTTATGTTTAGAGATTCTCTTACTCCAAACCGACTGTCGTTTACAGCGGATAACATAGACAATTAATGATTATTTATAAGAACATTGTAATTTTACAAGAAAATGAAACGGAGATCTTGTAGCGGTTGGGGGTATAGTGGGTCTAGATTACAAAATTCCTCCATAGTTTCACCGAGCTGTAGTTATTATGAAGAAAGAGTTTGTTTGTTGAGAACATTTACCTAACTATTGTATATACCTATCTAACTTTATGTATTCAAGCCAATATGGCCGACTATGTTTGTTCCATTGCACTGGCGAGCGATCAATCAATTGATAGCTAGAAAAGTAAACCAGGATAGCGAAACAGTTCAGAAAGTATTGAACTTTGGCTACTTAGGGAGAATCTATAAAATGAGACAAAATAGAACTGGGCGGAAACAATTCGACGTGTTTTTAATACCTCGGAAACTAATGCCTAGTTCTCCGCCATTACCGCTTGTGTTTCTGTCGGTTGTAAGATATCAATCAAATTTTAACAAACAGATAATCTCTGCTGCATTGCACAGCGTTTCGGTTCATCATGTGACATTTGGTAACGATATATTGAATTACTTATTTCAATACAATATTGGTTATTATTAAAGGTCGGAAAAGCAAGAAATGTATACTCCCTCAACTATACGTCACCGCTTGCGCTGCCTACCCCCTTGGCACGGTTGCATTTGAGTGTTGAAAGGCAAACTACTGTTTTTAAATTTTTTTTTGGCAAATTGTACATATACATATTATAGACATATTCCTGATGAATCTCAATTACGTAAAGTTTTTGTATTCTTAAACGTCATTTAAGTATAATGCTTAAACATTAATGATACTTATACCTTGGTTTCTGAAGACGAACCAACTGACATATTAGGATGCGGTGTAGTAAGCGTTATAAGAATTTTACGAGAAATGCCATGCCATATAAACCGTATAAATCTTATTTAATGAAATGCCAGGTACCAGCAAAAGGTAATGCTAATAATTATAAGTTTGTTGCCAGTGGTGAAAGTTTGAATCCAATATTTGAAAAAAAAAGAATGGTATTTTGCATTTGAAAGACGACGTTCGCAGCATTGTTGAGTTAAAGAAAGTTTTTGAAAAACTAAATTTGTTCAATTGACTTCAATTGACGGACCGAATGACATTACTAATCTTCAAACTCTGCAAAAAAATATCTTGGATGAAGTCGGCGTTCCATTTAAAGAAAAAACAAGCCATATTTTTACAAAAATCTTGATTTACACAAATTTAAAGAGGTTTGTACAAATCCTGTGGAAAATGCATTTCGACCATATTTTGATCATCCTCGTTTAAGAGGGGAGTCCAACAGCTGATCGACAGAGGCTTGGCTGTTTTTGATAAGTTTGGAAAAATCAGTCGAGAATTGGTCTTTGCGTGGGGATGTCGACGTTTTCGCTAAAGCTACTTTGAAACAAGATACACTTCGCTGACGTGCGGTCAACATTATATGATCTAACGTCTTCAACGCTGTTTCAATTTATTTTTGCACACGTAATCAGGATGTATAGTGATTCTTTACAACGTTTACCAACATAACATGGCAACTCTAAAAATTACTGTGATAAATTGTTGACAACCTATGTTGAGAATTTGAATATATGATAAATAACTTCAACATTTGTCTACGGTTTATTAAGTGATATCTGCAAAAACACTCGTACTATGAATATGTGAACTCTTTGAAAGTGTATTGAGATTATGTGCGCATATACATTTATACCTCCTAAAAAACAAACCCCAATACCTTTGGCCACAGATTACTTTCTCTTGGTACGATAGATTATGCACTCATTTCTCAGCCGATAATACACTAATGCCTAGCTAATGAAAAACCCACAAATATACATATTATTGCATACGTATGTACATCAACAGCACAGGGATCTGATGACGTATAAGAAAACAAAACACTTAAAAGTTATTCTTTATATATTACTTATAACAGACAACATAAGCTTTATAATATTATATAGCTTTATTAATATTATATGATAATATCAACCAAATCACAAAAATGTTAATCCTCGCTATCATCAGTTCACACCCATATGGGTCGTAGTGCTTGTTCGGTTCTTCGGGGATAATTCCAATACTATCTGCGGTTTGTTGTCTTAAACTTAATTCTCCATACTCTTTGCACTTGAGAAGAAAAATATCATATATCATATATCTGGAGTAGGTGGTTGACAAGTCAACTATGTCCCATTATATATTTCTCATATAATAATATTATAGACGTCTTCCAGTAATATTACCAAACAATTTGATAAAAAAATCGGTAATCTTCAGTATACCTCGGTAATTTTATTATCAGTTCATGGAAATTATGAAAATTAGTAATCACATCTCTCCTAGAAATCTTCTTCGATCAACAAAATAGTACGTAAGGATTTTGATTCCTCGTAATGTGATTTGAATCCAATTACAAAACCCGTAATGAGCTTCTGCATCATACCATACTTGGCGCTTGAATTCTCTGTTTGTAGAATGGATAAAACAGCACTGTTTATATGTATAGTGTGCTAGCTAACCAACAATTGACATGGGGTTTTTAGTAAAATAATAGTATACTTCTTTAGGCACAGACCTGACTTATGTCTGATATAATAGCAGAATTTTTATGTAATCTCCTAATGTCGATTAGAATACTTCTTTGTGCAGTTCCCAAGTTTTCTAAATATTCAGATTATATCTGATTTGTAGGTTGGAACTCCCGAAATTTGTCCCAGTAAATATAAATGTGAATTTTTATCGAGTTACAGACTTTTTATGTGGTATATGGTAGATATAGTATATACTATCTGCGTCTAATGACGTCTAGTTCTCGAGAACATCGTAGATGGTCACACTGTCTAGACTCGTACATGGATGGAAAAATTGGGAAAATACGACGCCGATTCTTCAAAGATGTGGCTTTATATCTTTTTTTATTTCTATTTATTTTAATTTTCACATTATTTCTTTTTTACAAATATCGAGCAAGTCCGATCAAGAAGAGTTAATTTAGATTGTTGTAATCTCATAAGATGGTATCATTATTCAATAATAAACCCACACGAGCAATGTACAGTTTGAATAATTGGACCAAAAGGAGCCAACCAGAACAGTCCTGAAGTTAGGCTGAACAAGCCTCTTAAGTGTTGACAGACATAGTTTTACTGAGCTCTAGTTATTATTATGAAATAATTTGTTTGTAGAGAGCATGTACCTGAGAAATTATCTAACTTAAATTGTATCCAAGTAAATATTGATTTGAATAATTAAATAAGAAATTACGTTTTCTGGTTACAAGTTTGTTCTGCTTTCCTGGGTGTAGAACAGCATACAAGAACGAATTGTTACGATCAAAATCTGTATCAGTAGACCACCAATGTTATTCCATCTATCATTTTAGCAGATTAGATTCTACCAAACCCTGATGCACCACAGCAATCCTCTCGATCATACCCCCATCTAAAAATAGCACTCGTGGTCGTCTCCATCCTCGCTGCAGGAACGTTGAACGTGACCGTCTCTTGCGGTACGTAAGTATAAATCAAACGGAGATAAGCGATACTTTATTATTGAGCAGGGACCAGTATTATCTGTTTACGGCGCGGTTGTTTTGTGCCCGTAAATCGATGGCTAATCTACCGCGAAGCGGCCGTCCAATACCGAGCCATCCATTACGAGGCGGCTAATAAAAATGTAGTGATTTAAGGAAACGCCGTTAATAAAGGAAACAGCCTACGTTCCGAATCGAATCACGTACGGCGATATATTGTTGCCGCTGGTCGATCGGGCGCGTCCGTCCGTTTGTTGAAAAGCGAAAATATGGTTATATTGGTTATTCCTTCTGCCCCAGTTAGTGATGGAATGGTGTCGTTCTGAAAGACGTGCCACGCAGTAAAGTACCCCCATACTATCAGTGGTTTTATCGCGTTTGTTACGGGTATAGGGGTTATAAAAAATCTGCGGGCTTTTATAGGTGCACATTGTGTCTGTTCCTGTACGTAGTTTACTTTCCCCTACATTTTGTTTAATGTAAGCATACATGCTGTAAAGATACAAAGAATGTAGATTGCTTTTTATGGTAATTGCGAGTATATGGTTAAATGCACTTCTATAAAAACATCCTTTATCGTAAAGTCTACAGACTTTATGAGAAAGGCTAAATAATAACATAAACTCAACGGATTTATGACAATAGGGAAGGCGATATGCAAGAATTTCTTGACGATTTAGCTCCATGATCCCGCATTCAAACTTTCACAAGATGTAGATGACCCCAATTTCCAATATTGACACCAATTTACTTATCTATTTTTTTTCTATTTCAGGATTGAGTCTGCGTATAGACTATCGCCGCAAATGATTATACCATACCATATTCCGCCATAAAAGTTGGCAATTTGCATCATGCGGCGTACCGGTAAGTAAGCAGCTGCACGTTATCATTTTGTTGAATATAGACTCCAGGAAACTTATTTTGTCTTTCTGCCGTAGTACTGGGTATAAAAGTGACACTTTGTGTCTTTCTCCTATTCAACTGAAATTTATTGTTATTATCGCTATCCTTCATTCCCTTTTTTATTTGTTTTTTCCCGTCACCTCCTCAATATTTCGTGATTTACAATGTTGCTGTCGTCCGAGAACAAACAGATACATACTGTCAACATCGCTTGATGTTGATGGAGCCAGATTGTTTATACAGCAGGGTGTTAATTAAACATAAACATAACCCAAAAAATTCAAGGGATTATTCCCTGGACTATTGTAAGAATATTTTGTTCGTTGATGATTTGAGAAAAGCCGCGTTGTTCCGAAGACACGGGGCGAGAAAATTTCCAAAAAAATCAATTTTAATTTAATTAATTCATTTAATTTTATTTTTTTCCTAACAGGAGGTAGTTATTTACAACAGTTCTTACAGTTTAAGAGACTTAACTACATGTAATTTTTTGTAATAAAATATTTGGCAATGTTTGTGTTTCGCCGTGTACATTTTTAAAACAAAGCGGCTTGTCAAAAATCATTAAAGAACAAAATATCCTTAGAATAGTAAGCTGTCGGTGCTCCCGAAAAACATGACCCATGTGTTGACGACGGGAACATCCAGTAGCATAGGAAATGCAACTATAATGTATTATTCCGTGTCAAATTTGTTATTATTTATATGTAAGATTTTTATTACACAGAATTATTTGAATATATTTTTGTATACAATTTTTCTGGAGTCGGAATCGGAGTCGGAGTCGGACCACGAAAAATATCTGGAGTCGGAGTCGGAGTCTGAATTTTTTTACTGATTCCGCAGGCCTGGTTAGATATGCTCTTCAATAAAAAATCGATAAAAAAATAAGAAAAGACTAAGTTTGCAGTGATGTGACACACAAAAAACTTTGATTCCAGCTCCGTTTCAATGCATATGAAATAGAAAACAAAAATTGTAACTTCTTCTAAAGTTTACTTTCTAAACACGTGTGATACATCATAATTGAAACTAAAGAAAATACTACCGAAAATATTGGTAGTATTTTACTGTCATTTTTAGCAAAAACAAGATAATAGTCATTGACTCGATATTATCATTATTATTATGTTGCCACTAGAATGTGGGAGCATTTTAATAAGTATGCCATAATTCCAATTAAACAATCGGGATTTCGCCGGGGTTATAGCTGCACCACCGCACTTTTGGATGTTGTTGATGATGTCTTGCGTGGTTTGGATGATAGGCATATTACGGTGCTGACATTGCTTGATTTTTCGAAGGGCTGCATCACAGAACACTGCTTTCAGTACTCCATTACGTCGGCCTGTCACAAATAGCTCTGCGGCTTTTTGCGCAGTACCTTGAAAACCGAAATCAGTTTGTTGATTTTAACTCGATCAGATCTGCCACGGGGCGCGTTACTTCTGGGGTCCCGCAGGGTTCTGTTTTGGGGCCTATTCTGTACTTGGTGTATACAACTAGAATGTGTGCTAGTTTGAAGTTTTGTTCTAGTCATATGTACGCCGATGACACTCAACTTTATTATACATTTGACGGTGGCAATTATCATGACGCGCAGGACAACATTAACAGTGACTTGGAACTGCTCGTCAATCAGGCTGCGAAGCACTGCCTTTCTATTAATGCTTCCAAGTCGTCAGTAATTGTTTTTGGTAATGGTGGTGTTGCGGATCGCGTGAGGCGTTCAATTGATATACGTGTTAATGGTACTTCTTTAGTTACGACTGCTGAATCACGTAATTTGGGCATTGTCATTGACTCTGATCTCAGGTTTAGAACCCATGTTGCTGGTCTTCTGCGCCGTGCGTATTCCAGTCTGAAGCTGCTTTATAGTAGTAGGCATATTTTAAGCCAGAGTCTGAGGATCCATTTATGTGAGGCACTGGTGCTGTCCATTTTTAACTACGGCGATGCTTTGTACGGTCCCTGCATTGATACACTTACAGGGACTAGAATACAAAGAGTACAAAACGCTTGCCTTCGTTTTATTTACGGAATTAAAAAGCGTGATAGAATTTCTCATACATTGGAGTGGGTTGGTTGGCTGAATATGTCGCGGCGTAGACCCCATCATGCGGCGTGCGTGTATCGTGCAGTTATAGTGAACAAATGTCCACCTTATTTATACAACAAGATAAGATTCCGTACTGATGTTCATAATATAAATGTTAGGCACAAACATTTATTTGTTTATTTATTCAGTTCAATTTCTTTTTCAATTTTTATTTCTAATTACATAATTTGTATATCACATTGAGCGTTTTGTGTGTGGAGGGATTGCGGGTGTATGTAGATATATCGATCCATATTTTTTTTCTTATTGTATGTTTACTACTTTTGTTTATTTTTGCATTGAATTTGTTTTATTTAATTTTTTTGTTTTGGGGGCTAATGAAAAACAATAGTGGCCTTTGATGGTCACATTGGCCCCTATTAACTCTGGAAGCCAATTTTGTAGTTTTTTTTTACATTTTATTTCATTGCTTTGTTTTGTAGTTTTTCTTGTGTTTCTTGGAGTTAATAAATATACATTATTATTATTATTATTATTATCAGAAATGCTGAATAGCCGCATATAAACTAACCTAAAATTGTATTGAAACGTTCTATTATTGCGAATATGGTATGTTTTCAATCTCCACAATATAAGCCATTTAATTTTGTAACGTAATACTTGAATTTATTAAATATTATTGTAAATATGAGTAATTGAAAATTTATACGGTCTATTTCGTGCCACAGCGTATATTTCGTCATATTTAGATGTAAAAAAATTTCAATAATTTAAATTAGCGGCGGGTGGTCGGTCCCCTATGTCCTGTTATCATAATTAGATCAGTCAAATATCCAATACGATATCAAGGCATCCGAATCGCAAAATACCGGCTGGCATATCAGTGCGAGCGGGTGGTACGTTAGCAATGCAGTGCAGTACGTGAGGCGGCAACGCAAACTTATCGGATGTAATATTTTAGCGAGTTTATAGCCAACGAACTAATTTATCCAGCCGGCCACGTGCAAATAATGCTCGAAATGCACCGGTTTATCTTTTTGTTTTATTATTTTATATCGAGGCTTGAACCAACGTTCCGAATATTAACTGTTTAAAATACTGGTTTGAAATAGTAAAATTTACAAAGCGCAGTAATATAAAATTCTTCTATATACGGTAGTGTAGGGTTAAATATCTTACAGCTTTTATCCATTCGTATCAATGTTTGGCGATTTTTTTATTTATATAACCATGTATAGGTGGAATAACTATGTAAAATGATCTGTGGAGTTAGGTACTATATTAATTTTCCAATGAAATATTACTTTTAGAAAATGAATAAAATGCCTTTTTGGTTTAGTAGCTAGAGCTTTTTAAATATGTGTAACCTCATTTGTTTCCATGAAGTCAACAAATCAACTGAAATTTATGTTATTATCGCTATCGCTATCCTTCATTCCTTTTTTATTTGTTTTTTCCGTCACCGCCTCAATATTTCGTGATTTTCAATGTTGCTGTCTTCCGAGAACAGATACCATCAACATCGCCTGATGTTGATGGAGCCAGATTGTTTACACAGCAGGGTGTTTATTAAACATAAACATAACCACAAAAATTCAAGGGGTTATTCCCTGGACTAATGTAATAATATTTTGTTCTTTGATGATTTTAGAAAAGCCGCTTTGTTCCGAAGACACGGGGCGAGAAAAATTGTCAAAAAAAGCAATTTTAATTTAATTTTTATTTTTCCTGACTGGCGATGGCGGTAGTTATTTACAATAGTTCTTACAGGTTAAGAAACTTAACTACATGTAATTTTTTGTAATAAGATGTTTGCCAAAGTTTGTGTTTCGCCGTTTATCATTAAATAAAAGCGGCTTGTCAAAAATCATTAAAGAACAAAATATTCTTAGAATAGTAAGCTGTCGGTGCTCCCGAAAAACATGACCCATGTGTTGACGACGGGAACATCCAGTAGCATAGGAAATGCAACTATAATGTATTCCTTGACGACATCTCTTGATTGCCTGGGAGAGGAACGGCGATAAAGATGTCACCATAGCCTACAGCAGAGAGCACCAACGGATCTGAAACCATAACCTTAGTATCAATCGGTAAAACCTATTTAATTAAGTAAATGAAACAACTCCCCACTCGTCCTTGATGTACAGTTTTTATTATATACTTAGGGAACGCGTTTCGGACCGCAGGTCCATACCCAGCCGCCAAATAGTCTATTTAGTCGACGTCGACAAAAAGATAATAATAGCAGTCAAGTAGATAACAAGTTAGGCACGACTACATTAACATTTTAAGAAAATAAATGTAAGACGATAAATTATGCGGAATGTTGATACGGTGACTTTTCGATAGCGGTGTTGGAATGGAATTCCATTCCATTCCAACACCGCTTGGAATGAAATTCCTCTGTCTCTTGCTTGTCTAATTTTTGAAGGCTAAGCTGAAGTTGTTGACTTACTGTTATATTTGTGTGCGTGGATGTGAAAAGGGACCAGTTGTCCGTTTCTAGTTACGCAGATAATCGCAAATTAAGTAAAACTGGTTTAAAATACACATTTTTGTTTTATTGGCTAATTACTCTCATTATTGTGTTTTTTATCAGATGTGTTCGTCTGTAACCCGTCTGCGGTTGGAAAAGCATGAAAAAATGCGTTTTTTTGCGAACAAAAAAGGGACCAGTTGTCGATATCACGCTACGCTCTAGCGCATTACGGTGTAAGCGCATACATTGGCAGAAACAAATGTCCGTATGATTGCAGTTCATAAACTTGTTTGTCTAAAATGTAATTACAAAGCCTACAAAGCCTAAAATGTAATTACAAAGTTATATAATATTCCGGGACAATTACTACGCTTATATTAACTTCACTTTTTGTTTGTTTCTTTCTCTATTGATTTTCTCTATGATTGTCTGTCTGTTCTGTACAAATCTTGTAATCGATATTATTTCTACTTCCCAGTGTCCAATCAAGTTAAAATTTTGCATGTGGACAGAATTCCAGTGACAATACAAGAAGCAATAAAAAAATATGGAAGCTTTTCCAAAATTTGAAAAAATTTCAAAATTTGGAAAATGTGACCAAATGAGTTGAAATTTTGCCTGTAGACGAATTTCCGGTGACAATGACATGAAGCAATAAAAAAATTTGGAAAATGTTCTAAAATTTTGAAAAAAATTTTGAATTTGTAGATACCAGTCTTGTAATCGATATTATTTAAATATGGAAACTTTTCCAAAATTTGGAAAATTTGACCAATTGAGTTGAAATTTTGCCTGTGGACGAATTTCCGGTGACAATGCCATGAAGCAATAAAAAAATTTGGAAAATGCTCTAAAATTTTGAATTTGTACAAGTCTTGTAATCGATATTATTTAAATTATTTAAATAAGGAAAGTTTTCCAAAATTTGGAAAATTTGACCAATTGAGTTGAAATTTTGCCTGTGGACGGATTTCCGGTGACAATGACATGAAGCAAAAAAAACATTTGGATGATTTTCTAAAATTTGGAAAATATGTCCCATCGAGTTGATATTTTGTATGTGGACAGATTTCCGGCGACAATGCTCGAAAAAAATAAAATGAATAAAAAATTGGAAAATTTGAAGATATTTAAAAAAAATTGTAATTTTGTTTATAAAGCGTAGTTTTTAAAAAATGCACTTTTTATATAAATTTATTATGATTGTATTTCCATGTTTTGTGTCCCTAGTTATGTTTATTTCTTATCATTAAACCTTTAAAATAATTTGATACTATCCGATTTAACTGATTAGTTAACAGATTTAACTGACATAAGTGTTGAAATCAGACAGTTGCATAGTTGTGTAACAAGAAATAGGATGCAAAAGTTGCAAATTCCACGGTAATTTATTATGGCAGCCAGATTACACTCGGTGCCATTTTGACATAAACATCTAACATCCGATAGATATCTGTTTTCTTCTGAATCCGACAGTTAATTACATGTTTAGTCGACATATTGGATCCGCCATTTTGAATTTTATACAACTGACAACAGATTAGGAATCCGTAACATTCATATATCACATAATTTAATTTTTGTATAAATCCGACACTTAATTACATGTTTGGTCGCCATATTAATCCGCCATTTTGAATTCTAAAAATCTAAAAAAAAATAAGATTTGGAATCAGAGGACCCCCATAAACTCCTTACGAGAATGCTTACGTCTTCGTAAGACTCGAGAGATGAAGATACCTAGCTTACACTATACATATTGTAGGCCCAGGCCAATGGCGCTATAGATTAAAAAACCTATAAAACCCAAACGGAATAATGAAATAATAAGTTCTACTAAAAATCTTGAAACTAATATCGAAATCCTACTACTAATATCAGCGTAACTTCCAAATATGCGGGAAGTTATTAACTTTTAAACTTTGCAAAAGTTTGACGCGTCATAGCGCAAAAGTTTAATTTTTGCACCAGCAACTTAAATAATTTTTTTTTCAATTTCTCTTTATGGTAATCGGCTCAAAATGTTGGAGTACCTTTGCCATAACTAATTCTATCTAAAAACACTCATAACTCCATTTCGGTCAACTGGTCCCTTTTCATATCCAGGCACACATTTTTTGTGGTGCAGTGTTACTTTCAATTGAAGGCTTTTGTACAGTTGCTTCAACTTTTTGGATTGCCTTTATTCTTTTTCCTTGGATTGCCTTTATCGGCGTAGGTTGGGCCGTTACTTGCAGCAGTCTCATTCCTAGTCGAAGTAGTTTTTGCAATTTTTGTACGATTTGGATTTCCATTCGCCTTATCTCTTAAGGCCTGGAGTTCTTTGGGTACAATGCAACCTCTATAGTTTGCCGGATGTTGCCCATGGCAGTTCTAACATTTTGGGAGATCTTCCTTCTTTTTCTTGCAATCTGTCGATTCATGTGGTCCAGCACATTTCACACATCTTGGATCTTTATGACAGAATCCACGGGTGTGGCCCCAAGCTTGACAGTTTTTGCATTGCGGCAATAGCTTCGATATCTTTAGAGGAAAGATTTCAACTCTCATATCTCTAATGTCGGAAATTCCGAATATCAAGATATCTTCACTATCGAAGGTCAGCATGAAGACAGGAAGAGGTTCTTTTGTTTTATATTTTAATATGTTGACTGCATCTGTAAATTAAAATGAAAATATAATTTCAGTGTCGCCTCCACCATATCCACCATATTCTAAGATCACATAGGTAGGTCTGCGTTACGCTAAGGACACACATGCCAGTAATGAGCAAGCTAATTGTCTGATAGTGGTCGAACACAGACGCCACTAACATGCTATCAGGGTGATACGGTCATGCTTACTAGAATATGTTTGTATATGCTATGCATACTCGACTTTACGCCCACTCTCACTATCAATTACTTTGCGCAACAAGGCCTTGTATTCAAAGCGATTGACCTTTTCGGTTCAGCTTGATATAGACTATTTCCGCATTGTAACACTTTGTAGTAAACATTTCCAATTAATCTCAATAATCTACGGTTAGTTACAATCGGAATCCACTCAATTACGAAATTATGGGACAGTTATTTGCACTATCTTCAAAGTGTCACCGATGTTCATTGTTTCGAATCGATTTCCCGGCCAATGACGTTTGTTTACTGACCCGGACTGACATTTGCCGGAGAAATTTCAAATTCATGTCTGCGAATCTAATTAACCCGAAACGGGGATTGCACTGACCCATTCCGAATGATTACGGGCGATAATTATGTCCGCATTCGCAGCCAGTATCTCGTTTATATGATATCAATGGGCGGCAGCGAAATACAGCACAATGGTCCCAATGGCCGTACGGGGTACAAATCCCATTCACGCGGCCGCCAATAATAATAAATTTGGTACAAGTGCTTAATTAGGGTTCGGATGAAAACAATATGCGCATTGTTTTGTTTATATAGTCAATGTACAGGGTGTCAAACAAAGATACAGTGCGAGGATGATTGGTTTGCGCAATCCCCAGGTGCTGTTGGAGCTGCGAATAATAACAAGAGCGGAGAGGTGAAGTTGAATAGGGATGATCAATTGGTGCCGGAAATGGCCCTCCCATTTTCTATTCAGTAGGTTTAGCACATAAAATATGATTAATTTGGATGCCCATTCTGCTTTATTTATCGGTTTACCATTGGTAAGTTTACTCTTAGGTTTAGGGAAATCGTGAATTTTTCGTTCTTTCAGAATTGAATTTCCTTTCAAAATATGTGAAAATATACAGGATGTGGTACCGTAAAATGCATTGAGCTACAATAGAAATAAGAAGAAATCTGATCGTCAAAACGCCACAGTCAGTTCGCTTGTCATGGTATCAAATCAACACCGTTGCCACATCACAATGTTTCAGTGTTGCCAAGTATTCAATATGTCATTGAGTCTTTTTATTTTATTTTATTATTGAACATTATTATTCATTTCTTGATAACTACAGATCTCCGAAGTATACTCTATATTTTTTTCAAAATTTTAGCTGTAGTAGTTTCGCAAATAGTGTTTTTTTTTTCAGACGGATTTTCAGGAAAATGTCCAAAACTTCGGCACATAACATTTAAAAGAAAATACATTTGAGACGAAAAGAAAGCTATTTCAGATGATTTGATGACCATTAATAAATGTAAAGACATTACCTTTTAGGTTGTCATTTTTTAATCTTTCCAAATGTAGATGAACTTTTTATTTTCTTTTATTATTACACTGTTACAAAAAAACGAAGTATACTTATCACGAGACATCGCGGAAGTTGTTGAGCTGGTAGAGCTGAACATAATGGCATAGCTGAAATTTTCCAAACACCCCCAAAATCTCGATTTTTTCCAAAAAAAACGTTTTTGTGTACTTTCACGTGTATAAAAATTCACAACGTCGCAATTTTCTATTCGATTTCCAAAGTAAAAAATTCAAATGAAAGAGGAAGTGTAAACCATTATGCTGTAGTGTTCGATCAGATCCAATAACAAATCGTAAAGTTATGGACGTTCAAGTTCAGCAGTTTCCAATTATTTTCAGATTTTTTCAACTTTAACAACATTTGATGCTATTTTTTGATGCATTGTTTATTAGAATCGGTTGAAATTTAACAGAATTATCAAATTTTATTGACCGGCTAGGCACATCACACTACGGATAAGAAATATACACGCCGACTGTAATAAATCCGTAATCTTTATACACATTAATTAGACATTACCAGCACTTAAATTTACAATGTTATTCTAAAATTAATTAAACCATAGAGGTTACGTTCATTACATTTCCAGGTATATTTGGGTTCAAAATAAGTCAAAACCAACACTAAAATTTTCATTTGTTTATTGGAACAGTTACTATCGTGATTTATGAAAAATAAAAAAAAAAACAAGAAATAGAACAAAACTTAAAAATATTTACTTGATCTCCTTCGTTTATACAATACATCTGTTCCGCGTTTAAATGACCAGCAGTAGTCTGCGATCATGTTGATGGTGTTTTTTCCTTGAAAACGTTTTTCAATAGCTTCCATTTCCTGATGAAATCGTTTACCTTGTTCGTCACTGAGTTGGCCGAGACTGTCCGGAAAGATATTAAAATGAGAATGCAAAAGGTAAATTTTGATAGACATGTTGCAGCCCATTTCACCGTAGGCACTCAAAAACTCTTGTTTTGCGTAGTCGGCACTTTATCATTTCCAAGAAAGTTATCGCACAATGAAATAAAACTATTCCAGGCTCGTCTTGCCACATCATTCAGTTTAGTTGCAAAATCGTTGTCCCGCATAATTTTCCGAATTTGTGACCCAACAAATATTCCTGAAACTAGATCAGTTGAAATACCTAAATTCTTACTATCAACGATTGAAAATGTAAGGTAACCTTCTTTAATTTTAGCTTCAACCAATCTAGGAAATGTTAAAGTAACATGACGGAATGCTTCCCTGTGGACGTCCAATTGTGTCACAAACTGCTTCATGTATCCAAGCTTCAAATGCAATGGCGGTAAGATAATATTTTCGGAGACCACCAGTGGAATGTTTAAAACATCTTTTTTTGCCAATTTTAAACACTGTACGCGATGGCCACTCACTTTGTTCATATTTTCTCCTATTTGGACTACAATTTTTTACCTTATAGACGATTTTTTATGTTTTTGTCGGATTTGAAAAATTAGTAAAGGTATCTGACAAATTTGCTAATTTTAAAATAATAGAAAGAAGTCGGAAAGTTTTTAAGCTTCTGATGTTTGGCTTTACTATTGAATTTTATGTGTGTTGACAAATTGATGTCCAACTGGCTGATCCTGGAATAAATTAATTATAATAAGTTATTTATTGACTTCATGGAAACAAATGAGGTTACGCATATTAAAAAGCACTAGCTACTAAACCAAAAAGACATTTTATTCTTTTTCTAAAAGTAATATTTCATTGAATAATTTATGACTATAGCAGGAATCTACTCCACAGATTATTTCACATAGTTATTCCACTTACACATGGTTATATAAATAAAAAAATCGGCAAACATTGATATGAATTGATAAAAGCTGTATGAAATTTAACCCTACACTACCGTATATAGAAGAATTTTATATTACTGCGCTTTGTATATTTTACTATTCAAACCAGTATTTTAAACAGTTTAAACAGTTCGGAACGTTGGTTCAAGCCCCGATATAAAATAATAAAACAAAAAGATAAACCGGTGCATTTCGAGCATTATTTGCACGTGGCCGGCTGGATAAATTCGTTTTTTGGCTATAAACTCGCTAAAATATTACATCCGATAAGTTTGCGTTGCCGCCTCACGTACTGCACTGCATTGCTAACGTACCACCCGCTCGCACTGATATACCAGCCGGTATTTTGCGATTCGGATGCCTTGATATCGTATTGCATATTTGACTGATCTAATTATGATAACAGGACATAGGCGACCGACCACCCGCCGCTGATTTAAATAATTGAAATTTTTCATCTGGAATTTGTTTGGAATATTGGTTCGTGAATTTATTAATCCAGAATTTGATTCTTTTACATCTAAATATGACGAAATATACGCTGTGGGCAAAAAACAAACATACATATTTACAATTACTGATATTTCCAATAATATTTAATAATTTCAAGTATTTCGTTACAAAATTAAATGGCTTATATTGTGGTGATTGAAAACATACCATATTCGCAATAATAGAACGTTTCAATACAATTTTATGTTACTTTATATGGGGCTGGCTATTCAGTATTTCTGATAATATCGAGTCAATTTATGAACGTGTATTAAAATCAGAAGCTAATGACATTTATCTTGCTTTTGCCAAAAATGACAGTAGAGATTTTTTCGCATATAGGGTGAAATGTTTATTTTTTTTTTTCATTAATATTTTCGGTAGTATTTTCTGTAGTTTCAATTATGATGTATCATACGTGTTTAGCTGTAAATGTTAGAGGACAGTTACAGATTTTGTTTTTTATTTCATATGCATTGAATCGGAGCTGGAATCAACGTTTTTTGTGTGTGTCACACATCGAGATAGTATAAAGGAGAGGAGTCATATGTGCTTAAAATTGGGATCACTTTATATCAAATCATACCGTCCGATAGTCCCATAACGTCAAATTGACAAGCCGATACATTATATAGGTTTAAGTAGTTTTTAGTGTGCTATAAGTATTTTTTTTATAACTAATTAGCATGAGAGTATGTGATGTAAGAAGCTGTGGCCGCAAAAAGGGTCATGTCTGCAATAAATCAGCTGAAATTACGTTTTATGGGTAAGTGACGTTAGATGTCAGTCAAATGAAAATGAACAGGCCCGTATTCAATAAAGTTTGACTTAATTTTTTGTCTATTTAACAATTAAATGTAGGTTTTCAAAAATTACTGCCCAGCAGGAGTTATGGATACAGTTTGTAGACCGATGTAACTGGAAGCCGACGAAGTCCAGTGTGGTTTGTTCGAAGCATTTTACGAATATATGTATAGACAGAACATCACCAAATCGCATCAAATATATTTTCTAGTTTAGTAAAACATAGTTTCGATCAAGATGTGTTGGATAATCACAGAATATTATTACTTAAAAGTATTATAAATAGGTACACACATATTCGAATGTGTTATACATCAGTAAAACAAAAATAAATAAATCCGCCAGCATTCGACATAAAAATAATAAAATGGTTTTGTTTAATGGTGAGTAGGTTACAAAATGGATAATACTTTATTTGTTCATATTCATATTCAGATTTATGTTACACTTATAAGATTTATTTTACATTATTTTTTATCACCTTATTCCAGAGTATTTTTGTGTTATATGTTTATTATTATATATTTTTACTTTCTTTAGTTAAACAAATATAGTTAATATGTGCTATGTTGCACTGCAATTTACTCACAAATTACTCACAAACATGCTGAACACTTAAGAAAAACAGTTATTTTTGTCCACCAAATTTGTTGGCAAAAATATTTAAACTGACAATCTAAATGTAAGTAAAAAACTGACTATACCAATTACCTATTGATCGGACCACAAATAAAAATGTTATGACTACATATTTGTAAAATGTAATTTCTTTGTTTTATTCAAACTATCTCTGAAATCAGTACCTAAGTATTAAACTGTTTTCTCATTAGAGACCATACAAAGCGTGCAGACTTTCTCCATTTAACCGACTTTCTATCTCTAATAATAACAAAAGCTCCCATAAGACACAGTGTATAATACGAACTACAATTCAATCTAATAAAAACAAAATTAAGTCAAAATACGCTTATAACATCGTTTGAGAGGAACAGAATAGCTTCAACTAATTCTCCTGCAAAGATGCCCTTAAATCATTTTAAATTATTGTGAAAGCTGAAAATAATCATAATTATGGCTACCGGTATAACTTTTGAATAAATGACGGTTATGGTATGAATGACTCATACTACATTGAACTACGGTCCTACTTCTCAATCTCATTTTTAACTCTCTTGTTCAAATTTCCTTTTACTTTATCATACGTAGTATGACAAAGTATTGTAATAGTTTTGATTTTAGCGGAAATATATCATTTTCGGTCCCCTGAACATTTTTGACCGAGGTAGAAACCAGCGCTAAGCCGACTACACACATCAAACATTCTATTTGATCGAGATCGCTCGTATCTGCATTAAAACTAATTTGCCAGGATTCGACAGATATTTTGATTCTATTGACAGTATTGTCAGACCATTTGCGTTTGACACTGCTGTATAGTATGATAGTATAGTGTGTGCCTGGCCACATCAGATTTTTTCTTCTTTGATAGATACTTGTTGGTTAGATAACTATAAACTATATGTAATACATACATTATGCCCTTCTTTATTTTTAAAGTAAAAATTGCTTTTTCATTTATATGCATATTGCGTATAGCGACCTATGGATATAATAACGTAATATAATATAAGTATTTAAAAAAAAAAAGGCATACATTACCTCTTACATTTCACATTAAATTGACCCGATATTATCAGAAATATTGCATATCCATACATAAAAAAACATAACATTGGATTAAAAAGTTCAATTATTGCGAATATATGTTTTCAAATTTTACAGTATGTATAAGAAACTTGCTTTTTAAAAAATACTTGAATTTACTGAATATTTTTAGAAATATGAATATTTGAACATTTGTTCCGTTTTTTTTGTCCGCAATATACCGGGTGGTATTTTTAACTTGAGACTCCTAAATATCTCGAGAAATATGCATGGTACGACAAAAGTGTCTTAAATAAACTTGTAGGATGCAAAGGGGGAAATCAGATGGCGATATCAGTTTCATTGCAGATGGCGCTCCAATCGATGAAAATGAGGTTAACTTAATTTTTTTAAATAGGAATACCCAACTTTTTTTTATCACATTACGATTTTACGCTAAATAAGAACAATCTTTTGTCTGAACATTTTTTTCGTACGATGCATCTATCAAAAGTTATTGACGATGGAAGGTTGTGCCGCCTGCGGTAGTTACAACCGCTGCCACTGCACGGGATGCGCTCGCCGTCTGGCACACAAGCCACGACTGTCATGTCTACTCATGGTACAACGTAGGAAGGTATATGCGCATAGGGTTTGTTTACGCACGAAAAAAATGCAGTTAGCCTCATTTTCACCGATTGCGGCGCCATCTGCAGTGAAACTGATACCGTCATCTCATTTCTCCTTTTGAGTCCTACAAGTTTATTTAAGATACTTTTGTCGTACCATGCATATTTCTCGAGATATTTAGGAGTCTCAAGTTAAAAAGACCACCCGGTATAACTATATTCAATTATCGTAGTTTTATTCGCCATGTTAATGTAATAATATTAATACATATTGGGGAAGTTACAACAAACGATAAAAGTTATTCGAGTTTTTTTTTTAATTTTCACTATATCTTCATAATATAGGCTTTTTCAGAAAATACACTTTTACACAACTGCTCTTAACTTCTCTATCACACTATAAATTTACTTACTCTCAACATAGTTTTATGCGTAATGACCACAAAAGAACGAGTCATATAACAAGCAGATGGTGAGGGTCGCTTTTTAAAAGCAAGTATTTATTGCTTTATCCCTTTCTGGGCCTGTCCGGCGTACCCCATATAATCTAATAAAAAGGCTTTATATATACGTGCCGTAATAGGTTGGTTAAACGTTATTGTGGCCGGGATATATAACGCCTACTGAAGATATATTAAACATCCTGCCCGATACGCTTTTAAGTCGCGGGAAGCTTGCCAGCGCCGACTTTGCTCCGTTCTTCGGACCAGACCACCCCGTCCGAGGCTAATGTTGTATTACTTTTATGAACCGTAATAAAATTACCGGTGCGCCTGCAAAAGATCCCGGACCTCCCATTACCTGCTAGATTTAGCCCTACATGTAAACGTTCCCATCTTAAACGCGCTGACCCCCACATTCTGGGGGACGCACGTATATAATTTTGCAAGGTCGGTTAAGATTATTACTACTTCCGTTCTGTGGTCGGAATTTCTAAACGGTCCCTCTTATGATGAACACGCTAAGATTCTCATTTACACGCTAAATTAGAAGATGACACCTTTATGGGCAAGTTTTAAGTACCTTGGATTAGTACGCAATAAACGTTTTATAATGAGAGTGGGCTTGTTCAAAAATATTTGCTATATATACAGTGTGTCCCCCGATGGACCTAACTATACCTATAATGGCCGTAATTTATAATTTTTTGAGAAATAGTCATTCTTTATAAAGAGTTTTGGATGTCCTAAAAAGTCGAAAGCCATTGTTAATATTTTGACTTAACATACAAGATGGTTAGAAAACACGAAAATGTTAAATTGGCCGAAGAGTAAACTATCGGTTTTCCGGACCAGTGAGAAGACATCACATGAAGGTGAACATAAAATTTAGAGACCACAATTATGATTGATCAGTTGACAGTAGTAACAGCGTATCCAAGCAATTTGTTGATAGAAGCTGATTGAAAGTATGTTGCCTTTAGAGCAAAGGGCTTATTTAGTTCTTTGTTACGGCATAGGTGAGGTATCGTACTACCGTGCTCTATTGAAGTTTTTAACAAACCTACATAACAAACCTACATAACCCTGAGGTATATGTTTCTGTCAATTGTGCTCGTGAATTGGTTAAAAAATTTCATGCAACAAGAGACGTGAAAAATATCAAGAAAAGAAAGCGAAATGGCGAAGATGATAATTCCGTGAACACTTGCCGAAAAAAAATCGTTGAGACAAAGATCTCGAGACTTGAACATCAGGAAAAGACACCTGCAAAGGATCTTCTCAAATCAAAAATTTCATCCTTATAAACCAGTACTCATACACACTTTAGTAGAAGGAGACGACGCTCGTCGATTAGAATTTTGTCTATTAATCAGAGAACGAATTATGGTCGATAGATTTTTCTACAGAAAAATTATTTTCTCTGACGAAGCGACATTTACATTTAGTTGTTAGTTCACAAAATTGCAGATATTGGTCTCAAGAAAATCCAAATTTCCGTATTACAACCCATTCTCAAAAATATAAAAAAGTGAATGTTTGGTGTGGGATTTATTACAAGAAAATAATTGGGGAGAAAATAATTCTCGATTGTGAATACTATAGCATCGACTAGAAAACTCAAACACAGTCCAGTTTGAGTATTTGTACAAATAGAAAGCAATACATTTAGGTAATACCATACTTCAAATGTAATAAATACGAACTAAAAACAGACATGTTTATAGTAGCGCCACCTATATCTGGTGATTTTTTATTTCGACTTTTTGGAGAGAAGTTCGCTACAGTTCACTATTTGAATTCAGACGGGAGCCTGGTTCCTGGTTCATCATAATGTGAAGTGGAAGATGTGAATAACTGGCTTCTCCGATCCCGGCGACCAAATCATGACTGACGACGAATTTGTGGGCGATCTCGTAAAAATGAGGAATAAATAGACAAGTGAAAAGTGCCTTCTCACAACGGTGCATTTCATGCTTTGGAACTAGCATTAGGGTGGATGGAAAATCAAGACTGTAACACTATTGAATGGCTTCATGTTAAAAGATGTCGCGACTTGACAGCAAAAAAAGCCATGTAGCCCATTGAAATAGAAATTAATTTCTAATAATACTTTTTTCAAATGTAAGTAAGTGATATGACTTTATATGTAATAGGTATAAAGAGTAATAAATTAGTATAATATGCTAATACATAGAATTTTTGTAGAGATGATTTCAAGTAAGAAGAACACCCCACATGCTTCCCGCCAGGTTGCGTGCTTGTATAAACGCTTGCATTTTGCCGCGGAGTTCTGTCACGTGGTTACTCTCCTTAGTTGAAATCATCTCTACTCGATTACAATGAAAAATCCAGGTATCCGGATTTTTGGTTATCCAGATCAGGTCTCGTCCCATGGTGATAATTGGGATTGTACATTGTGGCTCTTTTAATTTTCTTCATACCAAATATGTGATTATTTTGATGAATTTGTTTACAGGGTTATGAAAAATCATCAAAACTGTTCCACAACACAAACGTACATCAATCCTTTTCCACAATAATATGCAAATTATTGTTATTTTTAATTATTTGCATTTTGTTCACCTAATTGACAACAGTGCAACGGGCGCTGTGATTGAAGAAACCATTAGGACTAGTCTCAATACACCCAAGCATTGTGTTAGAAATGCACATCATACCTATGTGGTTTGGCCACATGGTAGGGACAAGCTTATTGAGTTCCAGACCCACCTGAACCATAAAAGTTCCTCCATAAAATTTACAATGGAATTAGAACAAACAGTTGCTGTTCTTTTATGTGCAAGCCCCACACGAACCTAATTGATCTAAAAGTGGTGAATTCATTTTACTGCAATATGGAAGAGCATTAATAATTAATCGGGCTTGGGCTCGGGCTAGTGGTTTAGAACAACCATTAAACAAGATTTCATGCCCAGTTAACAAAGAATATCAATAAAGAAAGAAAGAAATTACGTTTAGTATTACAACCAGATATTATTTCAAAAATCCTCTACACGCAACGGTTCGTTTTGGATCTTAGCAGTGCATTACACACTCGTATTTCCTGGATATTATGATTTATATAATACACGGATTAGTTGTGGTTCCTTGGTCCATACAAAGTAAGCGTCAAAAGTGATTTTAGCTCATCGGTTTAATGGGCGGAGGCGCCGGACTGGTAGTTCAAATCACTCCTAAATAGATGATCCGAAATCCAATTATTTCTTCATCTCGCTGCCAGACTCGGGGATCTAATTTCCTCGTTGTGTGTCGGGATATCCTAGAGCCATAAAAAATCGACGGGCATTTTTTATTGGTCTCGGACGTGACTGAATCTCAAGCGTCACTTGAACTCTAATATAGATATTTATCTGGCTTACGAACGTTAACGTTCCATTTAATACGTGTAATGTAGACCGGGTGTAATATATTGGTGCTTTCGAGGCAGAGTTCTGATTCCATTTCGGCTAGCTATGTGACACGTATCCGGGAAAAATGAAAATTTATCCACGACCGAGCACCGTCTTCCATGCCATCCTTCTCGTTACCCCTTTTGCATCCACACCGCTCCAAGAATGTAATATTAAAATGTTTGAACTTATCGCGTTTCGTTCCTTCGGCTTGCCGAAAACTAATCATATTTTCCAGTCTAAATTCAAAGAAGCTGTCATAGAAGAGTTATACGTTGTTTTCTTAATTCGAGGTGAATGACATCGTGACCTCAACTTTATATTAAGTTATAGAAGAGATTCAAAAGAAACGCGAGCCTCAACTACTAAAGCGGAAGAAAGAGAGGTGAATTGTGGCCTTGGTGAGCAACCACAAAAATTTCTACCCCCCCCCCCCTCCACATAATCCATATTCTGATCCGTTCCCCGGGTTTTATTCGACTTCAAAAGTCTTCTGGAAAGATACTGTAATATGAGCGGCTTTGATGTTAATAATTTTGTACGGATGATAATACTTGCCACACAATTTTATTAACTGCCCTCTCCGCCCGATATAAAGAAGTGTTTATGAGCTCGTACTTTTATTAAAATGTGAAATTGAAATAGTACAAATAAAATGGAATTGCGTGTTTTATTAAAAAATCCACTAACTTCTTAAAGAACTCGACAAGCAAGTCGATATGAAACTTTTACCTCAGAATGACAATTACTTCCTAAAAAATAGTGAAGGGTTTTTCATATAGATTTTTGAAATTTGTTTTTTTTTAAATTTAGCGAACGGTTAGCTATACATCGTCAGTGGCAAAGGAATGGAAGAAATTACCGTAAAGTGGGGTGAGATTGTTCACAGATTGAACTTAATATATTATGAATAAATATGAATAATATGTATAGAGATGTGGTATCGGAATTAAAAATATTAAACCAAACAATAATTAAGAAATAACAACAGACATAAATAAAAAGTCAGTGATCAATCTCACTCCTGATTATGGGGTGTGATTGATCACCCCATTTTAACAATGGATAATGGCTTTATATTGCTGTAGTAACAATCAGTCTCAATTTCAACAAAATCAACCAAGCCAATTTGCTGGAATTGGTATAACTTAGTAGCAGGATGATATTTGTCATGCGGGATAACAAACTGAAAAAAACGTATATACAATTACCACACTAAACCTAAATGAAATGTATGTAAAAAATATTTATTTATTTAAAAGCTATGGAAAATTCCAATTCTTTTTACTGATTCATTATTTCCATTTTTTTAATTTATACGCCCACTTGCAAAATTTCAACTTGATGGGCCAAGTTTTAGAAGTTTTGAAATTGTTTCTAAATTTTGGAAAATTTTCCAAATGTTGATTCATGTGTTGTCATCGGAAATATGTGCACATGCAAAACTCGATTAGACAAATTTAAAATTTTTTAAAATTTGGAAAAGTTTTCCAAATTTTGTAAAATTTTCCAATTTTTTTATTGATTCATGCATTGGCCCCGGAAATCTGTGCACATGCAAAATTTCAACTCGATTGGACAAATTTTCCCAATTTTGAAAATTTTCCAATTTTTTTTATGGATTCATGCATTGTCACCGGAAATCTGCCCACATGCAAAATTTCAACTCGATTGGACAAGTATGTAAAATATCGATTACAAGATTTGAACGAAACACGCAAGCAAACAAGTAAAATTTTTGAAATTATGTTACAAACACCTTTCTCATTTTGTGTTGATAACCTTTAGCAATAAAGCAATTCATCTATTTTATAAAATCAAATTCATCATCGACTATAAACCGGGGTAGGATTGATCAGTGATCACACCAAGAACGAGTTGATCAATCTCACCTCGTTGTATTTCGAAGGTCAGTACGATCCAATAAAAACATATACGAATCTGCAGTTTGGACAATAACCTTCCCAAGGAATAAATGTACAGTTTCGTCTTATACATAGTTTTGAATATAGCCCGTTAGTGGTCCAGTAACTAAAAGTTTGAAGCGTATAGAAATTGGCTCTCTTTTCGTGGTTCATTTTCAGATTTTAAATGATCAAAATACACGTTTTTATAGCAAATCCAATTTCTGACCTTTTGTTCTTGACTTTTTAATGCCTTTTTAATTTTGGCTTACTGATTTTGATAGTCTAAACGAAAATTTTCGAGAAACGGACTTAAATTTAATAAAGTATTGATAGTTTTTAGATTTTTTTTTGGGGCGATGCCATGTGCACAAAGCCTGTTGGCTTATCTGTGCGGCGGTCGTGGAGACGGAGTATTTTTAAAATCCCTGCCTAACCTGGGCTTGAACCCTGGGCTTCATGGTGGAAGGCATTCGCCTTATCCACTAAGGCCTAGGCCACCTCCGCTCATATATAATAGCTCACAGATAATTATGATAATTATTTCTTTGCGCCTCTTTTCGAAATCCATAATGCCATAATTATTTGTTGGAGAAACTGGACATCATCAGTGTTAATTTTATGTATTATGTTTATTAGAAGTCAAAGATTTTAAGGAATTTAATTAGTTTTTACAAAAACCAAGTTGTTTGGCATAATCACACACACAAAAACTGAATTCGCTCCATTTTGCCACCTAAGAATTAATATCTACTTTTGAGTTGTTGTTTAAAACTTCAAAATAATGTTGTCACAAGAAATGAGCTTGTTTCGAAATAGGTTTCGCCACTTTTTTACCAAATTTTACCATTTATCTATGTTTGTGGTTATTTTGTTCAATTTATTCCTTTAAATATGCAACATTTTAGCTTTTTGTCTTCATTCAGAAGTGGACTGTCACATACGTCAGCCAGACATTGAGTTTCAAACTTCAACATTAAAAATTTAAATTAGTACTAACCTATAGAGATCTTCATCCTCTTGAAATGTTTCTTCAAGATCACTGAATTCTTCAGCGTTCAATTCTTTCCTTGTTGTTGTTTTCAATGTTTGAACAATTTTCCTGACATATTGCGCATAAATCTGTACAGTCCAGTCCGTGTTTCCGACATCAGCATCGATTACTTTCAAAACTTGTTTCGCTATTACATGAAATAGTTATACGATATATAAAACTAAAATATACTAAAAATAGAATCTTCGCATTTTTCTCGAAAGTTTTGAGGTTATGTTGTATAGTAAACTCTACAGATTTTTTCATGATGTAGGTACAAATTTTGTATAAGATAATTTTTGATTCTAGACAAAAAATGACTATTTAGCTTACATATGTGAAGCATTATTCTTCTAATTTTATGCTTGTAACATTACTGTAAAAAAAGAAAAAAGTTTTGGGTCAAACAATGAAAGACAGTCTTTTGTATTTTTTCTGTACAATCGAATGGTGTAATCAGTTTTTCAATTAACTGAAAAATGTAAACAAATTATGAACAATTAGTGAAAAATTCATTGTTGTAAAAATGTTTTTTAATGTTTTAGCATGTTGTTAAATAGGGACTATCATTTTTTTATTATTGTATCAAAGGTACATGTAAAAAGAAAAATGAGCACGGGAAAAACTCAGTAGAATGATTTTTATTTTATTTCACTTCCTATCTGGTGAAAATGGAGTTACATAGCTAATACGTAAAAACGTTACTACTAAAAATTAAATATGTAAAAATTTAAATGAAATATTTTCCTGATAATTTAATATAATAGGTACTGCCAAATATTGTTTGGCCCGCTTCCAACTTCCATGGTGTTTGAAACCGCGGAAAATATATATCTGTGATTACATTTTTTTGCGGTAAATTTAAACAAATATTATTTTCTGTCAGGCTGCTGTAAACGTTTCCAGCAGCTTTTGTGCACCAAATCAATACAAAAAATATACAACACAGTTTTTATTTGTTTACTTTTGCACGGTACATCCGCTGCAACAAACGCTGATGGCGAGAACCGATTGAAATTTAATCGAAAACCACTCTAATCGTTGCAGAATTATTTAAAGGGGTAGCACAAATTCAATATTGCATAGCGCAAATTATAAACGAATTAAACGCATTGATAAAATATTTATATATCAACGTTCATACTTATCAAAGTATATTTTTTGCATTGTGTAGTGTTATTAAAATGCAATAAAAATCGCATGTGTTATTTTTTAGTGATAAATGTATGAACACGGTGTATACGCAAATGTCATATACACATTTTGTTAATTAAAAAATTCTATTTGGGATGCTATTTTTATCGGGTTCATAATGAAAGTTAATCAGTTACGTTTGGTTGGTTTATTCAATGCATGTATCGGTAAGCACATATATAACACAATATTTTCCCAACACGGTTCACAACATATCAGGATACACTGAAATATTACAAAATAACACAAAACTAATCAATTAAAATTAATCAAGGCGCATTGACAATCCGTCTTAGTACTTTATTTTGGAAGGTAATTTGTATATTAATTTTTTTGTCCATACGGGTCTCAGAATTTCCTGTTCCAAGAGAAGCCCGTTATGTTTTATCGAATAGCGTTGAGTTGCTTCCAATCAGCCAGCACATCTCGTTGTATCGAATTCATAGCTCTTGTGTTTTCTATTTGACATGAGCGTTCCAGCGGAGCCTGGCTTATAATGTCATGCCGAGATAATTGGCTGTTTGCGTACGGAACTATTTGATTAATTATTTATGAACAGTAACAGGGCTGCAGTCTATTTTCTTGTCTATATTAAGTAAACGCAATTGAACGATTTTGAATCGGTGTTTCACCTGCCAAAAAATCGATTCTTAATTGCTTATGGAAAAAATGGAGAACGCATTTCAGTCGCGCGGAGCGCGACGTTCGCCCTAAATAGACAATTCTACGTTGCGTGAGTTTTCGAAATCGACGAAAAACGGCCTCTGGGGCGTTTTTGCTTCAAAATTTTCCGAAACCCGAGCGATTTTGGTGAAAGAGCCTCAACATTCCAACAGCTGTTTATGTCGCGTCGTCATGGCTGCGAGCTAGAAACGTCAAAAACGCAACCACCATAACCTAATCATAACATAACCTATTCACATTGCAGTGGGTATCTACAGAGTTAAGCAATTTGATACAAGCATAATTGGAATGATATGGTAAAATGTGACAAATAGCGAATGTCACCGCGCAGTTTATCTGCTACGAAAACACAGTAAGTAAATTAATAGAGATCATTAGCTTTTCGTTTAAATTTGGTCGCTTACTTTACCTCTAATTGATTACAGTTTGAGACATAGCTTAGATGGCACCAATGTAACACCAGTCGGGTCTGCGGACAGCGCCAATGTCAAGAACCACCACCTTTTACCTAACGTCCTAACCTAATATTTTGATGGTGAAATTTCACAAACAACCGCACGCATAGCATAAGGTGAGTTTATTACAGATTATTTGTAGAACACATTTACTTATTTATTAATACTTTCAGGATGTTAACAAATTTTTGTACAGTAACTAATTTGTACATATTTAGCCCCACATACAAAAGATCTTAAAGGTCAAAGTATATCGAAAGACACAGATGGCAAATAAGGTATACCGCATATAACTCAGTTCTCATACCATAGCCCCTACAAACTACGAGAAGGCAGAAGTTAAAATAGTGTGTGAATTGACAGAGCGCAAGAGAGAAGCCTAGAACGTGAACATCAACTCATTATGCCAGAAATAAGGATGACTCCAGAGAAAATAAACAAGAATTGTTCCTATAATCAAACATTTAGTAGAAGAATTTGAAGGAATGAAACTATTTATTGTTATTTTGAGGTTAGATTAATTTTTGTATATTTAGTTGAATTTGTTGTAATTTGATTTTTGCAGGTAACATCTACGATCTGAAAAATAGCCTGGAGGAACAATCTAATTATGGTTTAAAGAAAGTTATATCAACATTGGTGATTAGGATTATTAAAGTAGACTTATGGCATTAGTCAATCGTAAGTCTCGGTCACCCGTAATGTGATTTTCAATTTCATATACATACCAATCATATTACAAGGAATACAACTTCCAATCAAGCTCTGTATTACTATAACTGTGTTACTATAACCATAAATGAGGACAAACTTTGGATTTAGTTGGAATGTATTTACTTCAACCCGTGTTTGCACACGGCCAGCTAAATGTGGCATTTTCTACGACTAAAAGGTGGGATTCTATGTACGTGGTAAATTGACAAAACGTTTTCTCAAGGGCGATTATGTAAAAAGAGTCTATTCAAATTGACAGGTACATGTTACGAAGAAATATTTAAATTTGTAAATATTTTTTTACTTATTTTATTGTTTTCTGGAATATATACATATGTAGGTATACAATGATGTGCAATCGTTCTACAAATATATATTATATGCACAGTCTCTGTAAAGGAACTAATTTAATTTTTAGCCTCTATCATATGTTTTACATACATATTTATCATTGCTTATTTGTTATTTAAAAATACTAATGTTATTATACATGCATTACATATTCTGCAATATATCTACAATGTTATTAATCTACAATACCAATCTGTAAGTGACCAACCAAGCAGTAGAGTGTATAAAAGGAACTTTTTGGAGAATCAAAGTTTTAAGTTGATTTATGTTGTCTCTATGAACCCACATAACATCAACAAGATTGACACAATTAAGAACAAATAGGTCTCCCACAAGAAGCCTAAAGTTAATTTTTTTTTCAATTTTTTTTTGTGGTAAGGGTAGAGAATTTTTTTAGGTTGAAAATTTTTAACTATATACATATTGTGAAATAATAGTATAAAAATATTACTCTACTGCAAGATTTAGGTCAACAAACATCTTTAATAAGATCTAAAAGATAAAAAATCAATCAAAAATATTATTTTTCAATAAAGCTCTCCATATAAGTAATCTACACTTAGTTGCTGGACCAACAACATGGTGGACCATTATATAAAAAAAAACCTTAATGTTAAATTTGACAAATATACAATTGACATTACATAAGTTGATAAAAAGTTGTCTCTATGGACCCATGTATACCACCAACAAATTTTGCCCAATTGAAAGGAATCTAGGTCTTCAGCAAGGGGTCTAATTTTTTTTTTACATTTTTATTGAGATCATGTTTGTCACTTGGAAAAAAGACAATACCAACATGTTACGAAGAAATATTTAAGTTTGTATATATTCCATTTTTACTTATTTTATTGTTTTCTGTAATATATACATATTTATACAATTATGTAATTGTTGTACAAATATATATTATATGAACATTCTCTGTAAAGTAACTAATTTAATTTTTAGCCTTAATCAAATGTTTTCCTTACTTATTTCATTATCATTTTACTGGTAATTTTTGCTTTTGTTTGTACAATAATGAAGTTGCAATAAAGTATGATGTCTATAATTTAGTAGAGGTTTGTTTATTTATTTGTTTTACCAGTTATCGTATCAAAGTAACTAAATAGTAAGAGGAAATGGTATTTAAAAGTACTTATTATACATGTATTACAGATTCGCCAAAATATCTTAGTTAGTAATTTACAATATCAATCTGTATAAGTAGTGACCAACCAAGCTGTAGGGTGTATAAAAACAACTTTTTGGAAAATCAGTTTTAAGTTGATTTAAGTTGTCTCTATGAACCCACATATAACATCAACAAGATTTGCCCAATTAAGAAAAAAGTAGGTCTCCCACCAGAGGCCTAATGTTTTTAATTTTTTTCAATTGTTTTTTTTGTAGTTAGCTTAAAGTATTTATCAAGTTGAAAATTTTTAATTATAAGTTGTGAAATAATAGTATAAAAATATTACTTTACTGCAAGATTTAGGTCTCCTGCACTTGGCATAAAATTGAGTAGTTTTAACAATTGAAGCTTTTTTGTATTCCATGTAAATTAACTGGGAACAAAATCTAACAATTATATTTTTTTCAAGTAACAAATATCTTTAATATGATCTAAAAGAAAAAAAAATAAGTCAAAAATATTTTTTTTTGCAATAAAGTTATATATAAGAGTAGATTGTAGTTGCTGGGCCTAAAACAAATAATATAAAAATAACAGTGTTAAATTTTAAAAATATACAATCGACATTATATAAGTTGATAAAAAGTTGTCTCTATGGACCCATGTATACCACCAACATATTTTGCCCAATTGAAAGCAATCTGGGTCTTCCGCAAGGGGTCTAAAATTTTTTTACATTTTTATTAAAATCATTTTTGCCACTTGAAAAAAAAAAACAATTGTTAGTTTTGTCGTTGTAATTTGTATTGATTATGAAAACAATGCTGCGTTTACCGTATATATACGGTTTCCGTATTTAACCAATAAATTGGTTTAGACTGGGATTAAATTAATGTTCCCTAGAAAAGGACGTAATGTTTTAACTTTCAGTTCGTTCCCCAATTTGGAGCCATCTGTCGGAGTATCATTAAACTACTAAAATTACATCAATGAATTATTTACAATAAAAATTAAGATGCATTTCACAGGGACAAAACAGGTTGTCCACTGTCCAACTAATAATATTACATTAATTACGTGCAGAAGGAAAGACAAACCATGTGCCACCAAGCTTTACGTGCAAATCACAAGATGGCGCCTCCTATTCAAATAGAATTTATTTCATATAAAGTATTAATTTGACAAAACAAACATAAAAATACGCTGTGATACAATTTTATTTGAAGGATCACCGATGAAGATGGTTTTTGTTGCCATTCAGTATCATATGCAGTTTCAAAACAAACATTTTGCGGGTTAAATCTGGCAGTTTCTACTACGCACCCACCTGCGCATCGTTACGTTAAGGAATTCTTAATTTATCTGTATAAACGGCGAAATATTTTCCTACTGTTAAATTTCGGTTAATTTGCGCTACGGAATGTTGACTAAACCCACCATAAGCTAAATTTGTTAAAATTACTAAATTGTATGCAATTTAAGTACGCTGCATTAGAATACTATATTTTTTATACTTTTGTTTCACACCATACGTATTGTTAAAATTAATCAACTTGAAAAGAAAAAGCAACCTTCAAAAAGAAAATCAATATTTTTTTAATTAAGTCATTTTTGTTGTATATATGAGTCCATAGAAACAACTTTATATCAACTTAAAAGTTTGATTTTGCAAAAAAAGGTCTATCGATTCCTGCGATGTACCGATTCACTGATCTACCCAATAGGCGGTCTACAGGTCCACTAGTCTATATTAAGTAAACGCAATTGAACGATTTTAAATCGGTGTTTCACCTGCCAAAAAGTCCATTCTTAATTGCTTATGGAAAAAATGGGGAAGGCATTCCAGTCGCGCGGAGCGCGACTGTCCCCCCGCATGGACCATTCTACGTTGCGTGAGTTTTCGAAATCGACGAAAAACGACCTCTCGGGCGTTTTTGCTTCAAAATTTTCCGAAACGCGAGCGATTTTGGTGAAAGGACCTCAACATTTCAGTAGCTGTTTACTTCGCGTCGTCATGGCTGCGAGCTAGAAACGTCAAAAACGCAACCACCATAACCTCATCACAACATAACCTATTCACATTGGGTGCATTCAGCAGAATTTACCGGTATCGAACCGATACCAACCGATTTACGATACCGATCCGGAACAGTCTCGTATCTGCTGAATGGCGCTATAATGCACCAAAGCTTATTTTTCATCCAATAGGAGGCGCTATATGAAAAAAACGCTGAACATAACCTCATTGTTCGCACAATCTCCTATTCAAATAGAATTTATTTCATATAAAATATTAATTTGACAAAACAAACATAAAAATACGCTGTGATACAATTTTATTTGAAGGATCACCGATGAAGATGGTTTTTGTTGCCATTCAGTATCATATGCAGTTTCAAAACAAACATTTTGCGGGTTAAATCTGACAGTTTCTACTACGCACCCACCTGCGCATCGTTACGTTAAGGAATTCTTAATTTATCTGTATAAACGGCGAAATATTTTCCTACTGTTAAATTTCGGTTAATTTGCGCTACGGAATGTTGACTAAACCCACCATAAGCTAAATTTGTTAAAATTACTAAATTTTATGCAATTTAAGTACGCTGCATTAGAATACTATATTTTTTATACTTTTGTTTCACACCATACGTATTGTTAAAATTATTCAACTTGAAAAGAAAAAGCAACCTTCAAAAAGAAAATCAATATTTTTTTAATTAAGCCATTTTTGTTGTATATATGAGTCCATAGAAACAACTTTATATCAACTTAAAAGTTTGATTTTGCAAAAAAAGTCTTTTGTTTCAAGACAGCCAGTGTATATGCGGTCTATCGATTCCTGCGATGTACCGATTCACTGATCTACCCAATAGGCGGTCTACAGGTCCACTAGTCTATATTAAGTAAACGCGATTCGCCGTATTTATCTCACCATTTCACATGCCAAAAACTGCGTTCTTAATTGCTTATGGAAAATTTGGAGAAACCTTTTCGGGCGCGCGAAGCGCGACCGTCGCCCTATATGGACCATTCTACGTCGCGTGAGTTTTCGAAAACGACCAAAACGCGAGCGATTTTGGTGAAAGGGCCTGAACATTTCAGGAGCTGTTTATTTCGCGTCGTCATGGCTGCGAGCTAGAAACGTCAAAAACACAACCATAACCTATTCACATTGGTATGTACAAAGCTAAGCGATTTCATTATCTGCGGGGGCCTAAAAGCACAAACTCCGTAGTCCGTACCCACAAATAACCATTGAGAAACCTATAACCATGTTGTACGTATAATAATAATTATTAATTTGTAATTGTTTGTCTTTGCGTTAATATTTGTTCGAAGAATTACATATGTATCGATCTAGTGAATGTTATTTGTGAAAAGTTCGCGTCTCAAAACAAACGTGAAAGCACCGCGCAGTTAGAACCTATTTTAACCTAATACGAATACAACTGTGAGTAAATTAATATAAATTAATGTTTACAGCTTGAGAGGTTACATATTAGATGGCACCACAAGATATTTCTGCTACTAGCGCCCCTAGCGGGCGTGAAATATCGTCACATAACCTATAATTATACATAAGTTTGAATGAACACAATACAAAATTTAGCTGCAAGACCAAGAAGTAGTAGAAGATCAATAGGGTGTGAAATTGATAGAAGCGCCTGAAAAAAGCCTCCAATGGCTCGGAATATGGTCCCCAGCAAGATTTTGTTGCAAAGGGTGATCACCCACTTTGAAGTACTTCAAACTGCCCGTGGTTCTTTCGAATGGTTTCTCCAGATTAAACTAAAATACAGTAAAACAATTCTACGGAATTCATCAATTTGTTGTAAACGTGGAGGTAATTTTTGAGTTTAGACCATGTAGCTTTTGTTAATTTAAGATATTTGCAGGTAACGAGGTATGATGAAATGCACACACGCAGTGGCAATGGATGCAGGTCTTTCGGTCTCACCAAGATGCTTTGCGTAGACAACATACCATAACAAAGTAAACAATTATTTATTTAAGTAAAAACTCGACCCAAAAGTTATTGGGCGTTTCCAAGGGAGTACCGGTAGCTTAGATTTGGCTATGACGCAAGGCTACTAAAAATAGACAGGTTGTCTGGTAACTTATAGGCACACGTCACTCAGTTTGCCACATGAAGTTAACTGAATTCAACGTTTTATGTGAGCGTATAAAAAATAATAGTTTTAGGTTTAAGATGTGTCATAAAACGGCCCGTAGCATATCAGCAAGCCTTCTAAGTTCTATGAATTCATATGAATTTAAACGGGCATATTAAGTGACGTATTCTCTGCTTTTTTTGCTGGCCTCTTATATTGGCCCGAAGTTGCCAGACAACATGAAATTTATATTAAATATTTATTTAGTTCATGTGGCCACGGTAACCAAATGCATTTTTTGTCAGCCAGGTGCAGGCAAAAAACTTAAACAATTTACTGTGTTAAAAAGCTTTTAATCAACTCAAGATTAGGTAATATTGATTATATTAAAAAGTTTATTCGTTCAGTTCAAAAGTTTTGGGTATTACGTACCTATTGTATTAGAACTAGAACATCATTCAGATTTCTATCTAATCCATTTGTTAACTGAAGTGGAAATCATGCATTGAATCATCCAACTTTGATTTAAAATTTAAATATGAATACTGTGTTTTAAATGATACTATTTAATTATAAAATAATTAATTATTATTGTTCAACCATTTTTTGTTTAAATGTTGATATTTATTTTTGAGTTTCTGGTTTGTAGACACAAATAAATTTTAAATTAAATATTTTCACAATCTTTTATTGTGCTTTTGCTTGATAGGCAAGGGTACATTTTATTTTCCAATTGTGTTACGAAGGAGGAAAGTTACTGGTATACAAATTTAATATTTTACCATTTGTTTCTAATTAAAAAGTGAGCGCTTGGCTGTATAGTTTTTCTCCCAATATATCAAAACAATAATAAAACTACCTAATGGTAACATTTTACATTATTCACTTTTGAAATTGAATGGATTTCTCCCAATTGTTTTTCAAAATATTTTTCCTCAATTACGCATACTAAAGAATCCAAAGCTTGATCATTCAATAGTGGTATCATCAATGACAATCAACACTTGACAGAATATGATATATAAAAAAATCCTATTGCATGTATAATAAAAGTTATAAAGGATATATTCTATGACTAAATTTCTTGAATGGTTTGAAATTATTAAAATAAGACTTTGTTTTTTTAGTTGAATAAAATTTCAAAAACTAATAGGGCAATATACATAAAATATGCTCTTTTTGATGACAACATTGAAAATATTAAAAAATGGCGGAGATATTATTAGCAACGAGACCTGTTGTCAAAATATTATTGGCGTTCTTGACCACACAACAATGAAATTGAAATTATGAAAGTTTCAGGAAACATTGTTGCAACATAGTCCAAATTTGGGAAAAATAGCTATAATATAAATTGACAAAACATTTTCTTAGAGGTGATAAAGTTTGTTGCTTACAAAAAAATAAAATTGCGACAAATTATATTTTTGTCATTTGCGGAAGACTATTTTTTTAATTGCGCCAATTTTTTGTTGTTGTATACATGAGTCCATAGAAACAACTCTATATCAACTTGAAAGTTAGATTTTGCAAAAAAAAACTCTTTTTTTAAGACAGCCAGTGTATAGGCGGTCTATCGATTTCTGCGATGTACCGATTCACTGATCTATCCAATAGGCGGTTTGGTGTGTTTTTACTCACCAATTCACGTGCAAAAAAAGTGTCTTTTTAATTGCTTATGGAAATGTTGGGCAGGCCTATTCGGAGACGCGAAACGCTACTGTTGCCCTATTGGAACGTTGCGTGAGTTTTCAAAATCGATCCCAAAGAGTCTTTTAAGCGTTTTTAATTTAATAATTTGCCATTTAATGTACAGAAAGTATAACTTTGAAAATAACATACCCATTACTATACTACTAAATATATCACTTAAGTGGTATAGCTTTGTTTTCCGAAATGAAGCTATTTCGTACATCCAGAAACGCCCGGACCATTCCAGTAAAATGGCAAATATTGGCAGTAATCTGTTTCCGGGTTCAAAGGTTAGATCCCGAAATGCGAAGCAGTTAGGAATTTTTTGTTTTGCCGAGGGCGCTTTGAATTCAGGTGGGAACGGTTTCCTGGTAAAGTTTGCCCAGGAGAGGGTTCCGAAATGGAAATTTTACATAACAGCCTTTTTACATCACGCAGAGCGCTTGTAAACAAGTGCCCTATAAAACTTCTATCGTACGAACAATTCGCATATGCGAATCGATTTGATACAAAAAAAAAAATGGAAACAAATACAATATGTTTATTTTACAACGTATAAGTTATAAAATATGTCTATTTAAGATCCTTGATCTCTATCTTGTTGGAATTTGTTCTAAGCCAAGATAATCTTAACTGTTTATCTAGTATAAGGCCTCATCGAATAACATCTTTACAAAGTTCTGAGTATGTATTTATGATTAAACTTTGTCTCGGAAGTAGTTTCATAACAGCTTTTAGTGCTGTTCCCAAATTGATTAGATTTTATGGGTGTTCTTATATTGCTATCGCTAGGGGCGTTTATTAGCTTGTAATTTCTTCTTTTCTAGTGCTTACCTACATTATATCTTCGTAACGCTTAATACTGGTAAGTTACAGGACCAGTACAGCACAGATAATGAGTGCTATTAATTTAATAAACAAGGTACAAAACAATAAAATTTAACTGGTATTATCTTTCTATTTCAGCTAAACGTTGAATTAATATGATGGTAAATAATAACCTTTGTTCAACCATATTATAGTTATTATCAAATTTAATACATAATATATAATGGTTGACATGGTTTTGACGTGAGGTATGTTGCTACTTCAGCTAGGAGAAATATGATCTATGACGTATACTCGCACCTTTGCTCTAAGTAGGCTAAAAGATTAATTTATTATTATTGAGGTATAAATAGTAGTGACCAAGAAAACCGTTATGTTTTCTCTGACATAACTCAGTTCAAAACAGTGTATAGTAAAATTAAATTGGTAATTCTAATTAATATATTATAAATCTCACAAAAAGGCATTTCTTTAACAGCCAAACGTACAAACACAAAATTTATTAAATCAATGTTTTTGTCTACCATATAAATAAAAAAATTTTCAATAGTGTTGTCCAGAAACTAACCTACCAACAGAGTGTAAAAATAATATAACAAATATTCCATAAACTTTGGGTAATTTTGCTTCAGAGTTATGGCAATTTCGTTTTGCTTGTTTCTTATCCGGGTTTGTTACCAGAGGCATCAATTTTGTTTTTCAAATAGACATGAATTTTGTTCTTTGAAATTCAACAGTTTTTTGCTAAATGTTATTTTATTTATTTTTGTTGCATTTCTTATTTTGACGCCCACGCACAAAATGTAAAGTTCGCTTACTACGAGGCCCGTTTAAAGTTGTTAGAAAAATTGGGCTCAGCCGCTGTTTATTCGTAAAAGTTTCCAAATTAACGTTTAACGCAAATGTTAACCTTTCAGTGCCAATAAATTTATCAAATCTATCGAAAGCGGCTAATCACTTTGCATTCACAACACCGATGATCACAGACCTTAGGATTTTCAACTTCTTCCTACCTTTATCGAACATTTTATGTTGGAAAATGAAAATTGTTGAATCCAGACTGTACACCATAAATTTTATATATAGCTATGGCCACAAAATAAAACTAACTATAACCAAACAAATATGTATAAGTCTTAAAAAATTGCCCAAAAATTTTTGTTCTAAAACAACAATTAAGCAAATTAGTGCAGTTATTTGCTACATTACAAACACATTGGAGACAGTGGTAGCAAAGCGAGGAGGCTCGAAATGTTTTACAATTAATTTACAATTACAGTGTTTCAAAATTTTGTTTCCGGGTTATGAGGTGCGTTGAAATTTGTAATTGCTGACGTTTTGCTAAGAACGATTTACACAGGCTGTTTCAGAAATAACGGCTAACCATGTAGGAGCATATCCGCCAGACAAAGAAGCAATATTGATCAAACAACGTACAGTGTATTTCAAAGTTTTTAAGTAGTAACAAAATTGTATTATAGAAATCGTCTAAAGCCTGCCCTGGAGAATAGCCGATAGCGCATGACCGAAAAACGATTGTAAATCTACGTACGAACGTTTATCAATTGAAACGATTGGTGTACCTACCTGCTTCAGAAATGTGATGCTGATTTACAAAAATTGTAATACCGATGCAATTCCCGTCGACCAAAGCAAACCGACTTAACGCCGCAACTGCGTGCCGTAGTCGATCAAAGTTATTTCGCATTCGTGTACCTAAATCTTGAAGCACATCTGGCCGGCTCGTATCGGCACGGAAAAAATCGTATACGGAGCAGAGTGCGCACACTTGAACGGCTCATATCGGATCGAATCGGGTCAGGAAAAATCAAAACTGACATGACGCATCGGATTGCGTAGGTGATAAGTTGTAACTTAGATTACACAGGCCAACAAAATTTGACCGACTTCAAATTGCCTGACAAAAGACAACTGATTCGAATAGGATTTTTTTCCCAGGAATCCGAATCTGAACACAAATAGTGAATTGGCTCTAGTTTTCGCGAAAAACAGTGTTAAAAGTGCAGAAAAACGCGTTTTACATAATCCCTACCATAATAAACGCTGATGTTTGTATAATAATGACAGTTCGTTCGAATAATGACTTCATTATTCAAACGAACTGTCATGATTATATGAACGTACTGTCAAAGTCTAAAACCTACCTGGATCACAGTTATTTGACAATTCGCCTCGCCACCATTCACAAAAACATTAAAAATATTTTGTATAAAATGGAATTAATGAGTCGTAGATAAAACGTCATATTCGACTCGCACACAACGGATATAAATCACTCGCATGTTTACACCCTCGCCTATGGCTCGTGTATAAACTTCATGCTCGCGATTTATATCCTTAATTATGTGTTCGTCGAATAATATACTATTGCACCAGAATTATTAGTTTTTCGTCCATTCTTGATAACAAATCAAATTAAATCTTAAAGGAATTGACAGTTGCACCAATATTATTTCGCCGATATAGTCCGAACCTAAACGAACAATACAAATCCCAAGCTTGCTGATTATGTGGGTTGACTATACTGCGCACACTTGTCCGGCCGGGATCGGCTCGGAACGATAATTTGCCGATGATTGCTCGCCATAGCAATCCCATCGGAATTTCCGATGCGCACGGATTGCGATCCTATACCTGCCGGACAAGTGTGCGCCCTTACTAGAAAATACATGGATGCCATTCATCCGAATTTTTCCGAGCAGATGCGAGCCGATACTAGCCGGACAGATGTGCTTCAAGCTTAAATCCGTCGCATACAATTTCCATCCGTCCATCTCAGGTACTAAACAAACACACCCACATTAAGGTTCCACAATCCAAAAGATTCTTATTATAGATGAACCAACGGACATCTGACTACTATGATATGAGCAGACCATAACTCGCGCCTGCCGATTTCCTAAAGTAGTAGCGTTCGCTGATGGGGGTGCAAGTGTGTGGATTATTATTATTAATTCAAATTAATAACGCTCAGATTTGGATATTCTTGTTACATTTTAAGAATTCTCAAACGAAGGCAAATGTTTCAAGTATAGAAAATATTAATTTTCATCTAAAAGTTATTTGGCATTCGAGTCATCCGTCGCATAGAATTGCCATTCGTCCATCTCTGGTACTACACGAACACACCCACATTAAGATTCTACAATCCAAAAGATTCTAATTGTACACAAACCAACGGACAGCTGACTACAATGTTATGAACAGACCAAAACTCGCGCCTGCTGATTCCTTTAAAGTAGTAGCGAAAGCTGTTGGGGGATGCAAATGAGTGGATTATTATTATTAATTCAAGATAATAACGCTCAAACTTGGATATTCTTGTGAAGCCAGGGCTTCATATTCGTATACTTGCCAAATTTCAAATATTTGCCAAGTATACGAATATTTGTCAAGAAAAGAAAACCAGCTTTATTCAAGTTTGTAGCGAGTCGACCTCAAAAATAGATTTATAGTTTATATTGTATTCGACGTTCGGCTGTGCGGATGAGTTTTTTTACGTCAAATACGGGGCATTTATTTGTACGCGATGAATATTTTAGTACGGTGTTTAATTTTTGCTATTTTAGAACCGCACAAAATTGTAATTTTGTGAAAAATTTTATTTTCCGGAGACCGTCTCAGACAGGAATTGCTATTCCTAAAAATGCTATTGTTGGTTTTACCTATCCACATATACGCAATGTTATTTCTTTCCAAGAAAAACGTACACCATCTACAGAAAGTATCCTAAGTTGATGCTTTTCTATAAACAATATAAATGAACATGTCTATAAAATAAGTTATTTGGCACATTATACTTTATTTTCTTGTTGTATTTATATATGTATCGATCTTTATGATGTTTGTTTATTATTCGCAGAGAAATGAAACCGGTTAAGAATATTTTAACAGTAGCAAAATTTTGTGTAGGTTTTTATTTAACAAAAAAGTTATAACTTGAAAGCTAATTTTTTAAAATTTTGGTTCCAAAAGCTAATTGATCTGTATTTCAGACAATATAAAGACACATTTATACAACGAACCTACCAGTACAATTGGATTTAGTAGAACTTAAAAATGGCGAAGAAACCATACCCAACATTTTCTTTATGGGCAATATCTTCCTAATTTAAATAAAAAAGAATCATTCTTCTTAAAATAATAGTTTATTTAAATTATTTCTCACCATATGACCTATTGTATTGAGTTTTAGAGCCTGTTAAAATTAGATGCTGCGAATTATTAATACAGAATGCAGATGAATTAAAGAAAAATCATTAAGATGAAACAGTTTCGTCAATATTATTTTGTTTCTTAATTTCCATAATAATGGCTTCTTGGTACGCTACAGTGACTTCTGCACTTATGTAATTAAGCATGTGTCGGTATTATAAAATAAAAAGTTGCTTGTTCGTAATCAAATTATTAGTTTGATTTGAAAATGCGATAAGCTAATGTGCAAAATAAAGTGAACTTAACAAAAAAAATCTGATGTGGCCAGGCACATGACTTTATCATACTATATATAAAATTAATAGTTTAGCTGCATGAGACTCTATTTGATCGAGATCGGCCATGCCTGCATTAAAATAATACTACTAGAACTAGACAGATATGTCGATTAAAGCTGCGTTCGGATATTGTACTCCGTGGACACCGGGTACACCGTCCAAATGACACTTACGTGTTATTGGGTGTAAAAAGTGTAATGCAATATGCGAAAGCAGCTTATATTGATAGATGTTATTGTCAAAACATTAGCGTTTGACACCAAGACTACCTACTGTCATTAGAATCAAAACATCTGACAAATCCTGGCTACTAGTTTTCATGCAGTACGACCGATCTTGTAGAAATAGAATTTGCTCATGCAGCTAAACTATTGATTGTACCAAAAAATGTCATGGTGATAAATTATTCAGAATTTCCTCATCTTTAATTTATTATTTAACTATTTCGACAAAATTCCAGAAATGGCGGCTTATTTGCAAAATCTTTCAAAAATGCTAAGATTAAACCTCCAGTTCCTTTGGACCCTCTTCAACAGAAAGCTTTTCAGCTCTAAGTTTGGTTATGAAACTTCTAAATATGAAGTTTCGTCCCGATACCTTTAGTAGTTTCTCCGGAATCGTCGCCACAAAAAAACGGGTACACACACAGACATTTTTTTGAACCTTGGTCAAAAATGTTCAGGGGACCCAAAAAGACATATTTCCGCTAAAATCTCAAATTTTTTTTTTGGCATGATTACAATACTTTACATACTGCGTATGATAAAGTAAAAATCTGATGTGGCCAGGCACATGACTTTATCATACTATATATAAAATTAATAGTTTAGCTACATGAGATTCTATTTGATCGAGATCGGCTATGTCTGCATTAAAATAAAACTAGTAGAACTAGACAAATATCTCGATTAAAGCTGCGTTCGGATATTGTACTCCGTTGACAGCGGGTACACCGTCCAAATGACACTTACGTGTTATTGGGTGTAAAAAGTGTAACGGTGTTTAATATCCGAACGCAGCCTATATTGACAGTAGCATTTTCGAGACATTAGCGTTTGACACTAGCTACTGTCATTAAAATCAAAATAATCTGACATATCCTGGCTACTAGTTTTAAAGCAGTACGCCCGATCTCGATGAAATAGAATTTGCTCATGCGGCTAAACTATAAATTCTACCAAAAAATGTCATATACATAAATTATGGAAAATTTCCTCTCCTTTAATTTATTATTTAACTATTTTGACGACATCACACAAATAGCGGCTCATTTGCAAAATCTTCGAAAAATGCTATGAGTAAACCACCAGTTCCTTTGGACCCTTTTCAACAGAAAGCTTTTCAGCTCTAAGTTTGGTTATAAAACTTATAAATATGAAGTTCCGTCCCGATACCATTAGTAGTTTCTCCGGAATCGTCTCCACAAAAACGGGTACACACACACACACATACACACACACACACACACACACACACACACACACACACACAGACATTTTTTTGTACCTTGGTCAAAAATGTTCAGGGGACCCAAAAAGACATATTTCCGCTAAAATCTCAAAAAATTTGTTTGGCATGATTACAATACTTTACATACTGCGTATGATAAAGTAAAAATAGCTAGCGCCCATTCGGTACGCACATGTAGCGAGTCCTTAAAGAAAATTTTCACGTGTTGGAAAATGCTATGTGGGAATGCATTCGCTGTTGCAGTGCAACTCTGACGGTCCGAAATCACAGACGAATAATTTGTTGGTTTATTAGAGATTTTTTTGAGTTTTATGAAAATTAGCCGGCACTCAAGTCAGTATGGATGAAAAATATTAGGTGAACGAACTTAAAAGGAATGGCATCGTTTAGAGCCATCAATACCAAAATTTTCAATTTGCTTGTCGGATATTTGATATTTGGCAAATATACGAATATGAAGCCCCCCCGGCTTTACATTATAAGAATTCTCAAACGAAGGCAAATGTTTCAAGTATAGAAAATATTAATTTTCATCTAATTTTCGTCAACAAAATTTTGCACCTTTATCCTCTTGAGACCAGTAGTCAATTAGGTCACTTAATTGGACACCGGGTTGTTGAACAGTATATATTTTGTTGATCACCATATATGTAATATTAAATACTAAGTGTCCAACGAAATGGCTGTGTGCGAAAACTCTTTTACTTCTTGAGAAAATATTTAAAAACACATTTTCGTGTGGAATTGAGTATCCTCTCCAATTCTATTTGCCTCGACATAATGCCAGCAAACCAAGCATTACTTTAAAGTCGTCTTATCGTGCCAGCTAGCGGCAGTAATTCCGTACATATATCAAGTAAATTTACGTATTCTGGACTACGGAAATGGAGGACTTTTTCGGTCAGCATCTGGGGATCGATCCATGTCACAGTTAAGCGGACCATCGGGAGCGAACAACTAGATTGTGCAGCGGTGCCGGCGGTGGTCAGGTCTGCTGGCATCGGAACGATATTTCGATGTCGGTGAACTCGATGCTTAATCTACATTCAGGTCGCTTAAAATGCAAACTCGATTGAAGCGGTATAAAGTAACCGCAAATTTTATTACCCCGCAGATAATGGCCGTATGGCTCGACAGCGTTTGACACCAATTCTACGTAAAATGTAGGTAACGCGGACGCTAATGGTCTCAGCACCTCAGCGCAAATATCCATGATCGATTATGTGAATATCCGGGCTTGGTATACCACTATACCGGGAATACGGAATATTTTTATTTTATGGAAGAACTTGAGTATGGGATCATCTGATTGGACTCGTAAAATTTTGGTATATCGTCTGTAAAACAACGATGCTGGATTGATCTGAATTTTGCGGAGCGTATACAAGGCATATGTTCTTATTTGCAAGTAAAGAGGCAAATAAACTACGAGGTTTTCGTTTGAGGCCTGAAAGAAAAGTAGTGCTTAATGTAGTTGCCAATTGATCCAGCCAATTATGTTTTGACTTTGAAAAGTGCGTTAAGGGCTGGATTTTCTGCTGTAGCAAGTTTTAACAATATTTAAAAAGTCCCCACCGATATCCTTCTGCAACAAAATGTTATGGGTGTGAATTCTTATGGGTGGTCCTTATCTATATAGAAAAGAAACATAAGTTTCTCTCTCAAATGTTCTTTTAGGGGCGGAGGGGGGTCGATGGCGTATAGGATCGAGCGGCTGCTATCTACGCTGGAGGCCCGAGTTCGAATCTCGGCTCGGGCTAAACTCGACTGTCCTGGTATTTTAGGCAGGGAACAAATACCTTTGCATGCCGCCTTCCATGGGATGAGGAAGTAAAGCCGGTGGCCCCGTGTGCTGTCATGATGCGACGTGCACGTTAAAGAACTGTTACTGGAGGTTGGAATTCCTTCAGTTCGACAAAATTCCTGGGTGTGTGTAGCCTGCCCTCAGCGTCGGTGATTGGCCTCAGTTGCGGAAATAGACCGACGCAAAATAAACAAGTCAAAAAAAAAGTTCTTTTATATCTACACTTAATTCCCGAGCAATTTGAGATCTATCAAAACATAATTAAGCCGTGCCCCAAGGACCTCAAAATCGCGAATTAGTTAATATTAAAAAAAAAATAAGAAACACGTTTTTGTTTTCTTTTCCACAAGAAGATACATACTACAGTCAACTCAATCTAAAAAAATAATTCCTAAACAGTTGAGTCTAGATTCAGAGCATTTCACACATTTTCTTACGTAATATGTAAAAAACACAATAACCTAAGTGAAGGGACTATCTTGGTCAACAAAGAACATAATCGGACAAGTGAAAACTGTTTCTAATATGCCTTATTTTCGTATAATCTAAATCACAAAACACACATTCCAAATTGTGTCTAGCTTTGAAGAAAAAGGAATGCTTCTTTGGATTTTTTTGCCATTTTTCAGTACTGCTTTTCTCAAAAAGTAGGCTTATGTCACTAATTCTCGATTTTGAGCACCTTGGGGCACGTGATAATATATAATCATCTTCAAATTTTACAGGAATTAAGTGTGGATATAGAGGAACAAATTGAGAGGGTACTGCAGGCATAAAATTAAAAGTTGCAAAATAAGCACCAGCTTAATCCGCATGTAGTCCTAGAGAAGCAAATGCTTTCTAATTGATTGACTGCTTGGTGTCATTGGTGGCATCATTGGTCCACCCACACTTCTGTCCACCCAAAACTGCGTTACGGTGGACGCGCTACGGTAAACGCGCTACATGGATATGCTAACTGATTTTTTTTTGCCGCTGTTGGACGAATTGGACTTGGACGGGCTTTGGTTCCAACAGGATGGAGCTGTTCTTATGGGGAAATTAAGGAGCGGTGTTACCCCGACGATCCACAAACAGTTAACGCTCTAAAGGCAAACACCCGTCGAGCTATTCGCAAAATAGAGCTACCAGCAATCAACAATGTGATATGAAATAGGATGAAGAGGAATAATTATTGTGAATTATTGTCCATAGATAAATAATCGGAATGTATAGTCTCTTTAATAAAGCAAAACTTATTTAAAAATATTAGGTTCTAGACGCTCTAAAGTCTAAACCAATGGTTCTTAACCGGTGGTCCGCGAACCACTGATGGTTCCTGAACGCACCAAAACTGGTCCGCGAAGTCATCATGCAATTATTAAATAAATGGAAACAGCGACGAATTGACGACGCGCGACCGATACGTTAGTCAAAGAGCCAGTACGTACACGGCCAAATCGGGCAATGATGGGTAGGCAATTTTGTTTTGTTTGTTATGTTACATTGTACGTGTGCTAAGTAGGTAGGTGCTGTAATATCCTGAGGCCATACTATACCATACCACATCATACTTTAATTTAAGGACTTGATTACCAAATCTACTAGGTATTTTTACCTAATTCTGATTTATCTTATACACACAGAAAAGTGATCTCTCGAACGAAGAGAGAATTACTTGGCTGAAGTAGTTGGTAGGTTGGTATATACGCGAGAGATTATTGACTTCAACCAAGAAACTTTATTTCTTGGAATAATTACTAGATTTAAGAAAGTAGTTACTCTGGTGAAGTAAGTAAACAGTCTTCAATGAAGTGTATATTTTTATTCCCGGTAAATATTTTTAGCTACTTAATGTATGAATTTTACAGATTTGGCACAAATACGTTTTCTATTGCTAATTAACAAGATAGATATGTTATATTTACTTACTCGTTCTAAACTGTTGCGTGCGTTACATCAAACTATTCCGTGTTGAAACGTTTATTGTACACTATAAATCACAATACACATCCCCAATAAATCACAAGGCACATCCCCTACGTGTACTTCCTTGTTGTTTTGCGTACTAGGTTAGGCAGGCTCCTTTACGGCGCCAATACACGCTCGGGCGCGCGAGTCTTGACGAAATCACGGTGCGCATATTTATTCCAGAGAAGGTCATTACTTGAAAGAAGTGAGAATCACTTCAGTTAAATAATTGGTGGGTTTTTATTCAGTAAACAATACTGACTTATACTAAATGTCTTCTATTTTCTTGGATCAAGTAACTACGCACTTGGATGGATTTACTATTACTTCTTTTGAGAAATTAACATTTTTGGGACGAACAATTCAATTACTTCTTTCAATACAATATTGGTTCTTATAAAGAAAGAATGTATTTGTTGACAGCATTTATCTGAGAAATTATTTTACTTATATTGAGTATGTGGCATTTCTTGTATATACCTAACTTTCTACATCCAAGTAAATATGCATTTGAATCTAGTAAATAAATCAAAAAATTATGTTTTCTCGTTCCAAATAATTACTTTTCTGTGTGTAGCTAGTTCCCGAGGCTTGTGAATTGATATCGATTTAATTTATTTTTATTCAGTTCACTCTCAGTTTCACAGCTAGATATATAAGAAATGCTTTATAGCAAATAGAACCTAATCCTGTTGGGCATAAGGTTGGATTTTGAAATGTCAAAAACTGTCCGTTTGTATACATTTGGCTGTGGTCCAGTGTACTTAGGTAGAATCTGCGAATAGTTAAGGATAATTACCATAATTTGGTTTTAGGAAAAAATTTCACTGAAACGTGAGTATGAGGACGGTTATGTTATATTCGGCTTTACCTTTTAATAGAAATACCTAAATGGGAAGCCTCTACCTCAATACAAAATATGCGCAACTGTTCTTGCCAATAATGCTTGAAAGCCAGCAAAACTGGAACGTCCGCGAGAATTCTTTTTATTTCATGATAAAATCAGCGTTTTTATCGCTAAATTGAGTTATGGATCACCAAAGTCGAAAAAGATATTTTGTCTGCCTTTGATACGCTAAATTCAATTTTTGACGAACAGTGTAATGAGATAAAAGACGAAATAAAAAAGAACATTACACGCCATTTACAAAATTATAAAAATGAATTTGCTCTTTATTTCAAATTCAAGCAGAGATACTTGAAATGCAACACGATAGTAACTGTAAGGATACATTCGAGATAGGAATTAAACTTGAAGATTTTTGGAGCCAAAAAGAGACAACTTTCTCCAAAATTCGAGAAATTGTTTACGTTACTTCTACAACTGTGGCAAATAATTAATACTCTTGATTAAAAATAATTGTAATTTTATTTATACAACTACCTTACAATAGTTATTTCGCCGCCAAACATTTGGTGGTCCATGACAAAACCAAAATTTAGCCAAATGGTCCCTCATCACGTAAAGGTAAAGGTTAAGAATCAGTGCTCTAAACAATATTTCAAAAGTCCCTACCAATACGACTACTGTAAAAAAATGATGGGTAAATATGACTTTTACGTTATATCTCAAAAGCTATCAGGTTTCCGCATCATAAAAGAATTTTAGCTTGGTTATTAAAATTGTAGGTAGCTCCTAAAATTTTCCATACATAAATATTACTCGGCTTTCTTTATGCAATTAACCGTTAAAGACATATTGTCGTGTGAATGTAGTGTTGAAGATTAGTCAACCATCGACAAAAAAATCATAAACGTCACAGTTATGAGAAAACCGACAAAGTTTAGCCTTAAAGTTGTGTTAGTATTTGGTTTACCTACAACTATCTTGCAGGGTACTTAAGTAGCCTTTTTAAGGATAAGTTCTTTTATAACACAAAAATCTATCCTCTAATTCCATTATGTATTGCGCTATTTCTCCCTATTCAACCGTTTTCATGTATTTTCAAATATACAAAATCACCATACATTCTCGCAAAACCCCCGCACACTTCGTATGGAAAGAAACCACGAATCACGAAGAAGCAGTTGTCTGATGAAGATATAGGTGACAATTGGTGTAATTATAGTTATTTGCAATTTCGAGCATTTCAAACAATTTTTAGCCACGTCAGTTTTAAATAAGAACAATACTATTTTGTTTTTGTCTTGTGTTTTGATTGATGTTGCTCTCACAGTAATGAAAATATAAGCAAAACATTTGATTTAACATCTACAAACATAAATATATGTTGTAGTGACATATGATAGTTACGTAACATAACACATTCTCGTGCGGTTGACAAAAAGTAAAATCACTTGGCTCAGGCCATGCAATATTTATTTATTATGTAGCCCCTACCCTAGAGGTCACAAAAGGGACGAGTTATAGAAATCGTCAGATTCCCGCACTCCAAATAAAATTGACCAACTAAATGTATATGCAAAATTCTGTGTATAATACTCGAAATACTCTGAATATCGCTTTTGTGTTATAATATACAGCCAGCCCGCCAACAATTCATTCACTCCATGTTGTTGTTTTCAACAACTTTTGATTGCAAATTGGTTCACATGAAATAGTTTGGCAAAACTAGAAATTCGTTAGCCTGCGGTTTTATTGCATAAAATATATGCGCACTTAGCGAACATCATCAAATAAATGAATGAAATGGATTCAAAGCTTTTAAATTTATATAAACACCCAAAACTGTAACCGCGGAGAAGTTAGCCATAAAAGATATCCATAACTTTTTTTTATCGATTTTTTTAATGAAACATATACCAAACGATAGAGCTGTTCAAGTAGTATACGCCATAATTTTGCACCAAAAATTTATCAAACGGTTTTGCCTAAAATTTGATTTAATTAAGAGAGCGTTATCTAATAGAGCGCCCGACGCTTATTTAAACAATTGCAAATTACTCCGTCCACCGACATCACAGAGAATCGACGTTAGCCAATTCGTAAAGCACATGAAATTCTCGGACTTGTATTCTCGGACTTCAATAACTTCTCCGCGGTTATATGGATTCGGTTCTTATGTACATTTTGTTACGAATTTATGAAAACGTGACTTATGTAACTTGAGTTATCTATCGCTCTTTGCACATTCATATGTCACTGCAGCAGCCACTTGATATGTAATTGCCCGTCGTACTGGTTCCGTACGGACACTATCGCCATTTCAGGGTTGTTCTCCGTCGAGCAAAACTCCGAGCGGCGAAGGGTGGGAAGTCCTTTTAATTACCTACAATTTGATGTATGATAAGAAGTTATGCAACAATATTTGCAAAAGTTATAAACATTTTCCTGCCACAACCACCCGACATATGATTGCTGGCGGGAGCGGTCGGGTACGGACATTATCGTCATTTAAGGGTTGTTCGCCATCGAGCAAAACTCCGAGCGGCGAAGAGTGGGAAGTCCTTTTAATTACCTACAATTTGATGTATGATAGAAAGTTATGCAATAATATTTGCAAAAGTTATAAACAATTATCTCTGGCTGCCGGCAAATTTTTACTATATGGGTGGTTACATTCTATCGCCATTTAGGGGTTGTCAGCAACGGTGCAAAACTCCGAGCGCTCGAGGGTGGCTAGCCCTTCTAAATACCTACAATTTGATATATGAAAGAAAATTATGCAATAGAAGAAAGTAGAAGTTATAAACAATTATCTCTGACTGCCGGCGAATTTTTACTATACGGGTGGTTACATACTATCGCCATTTAGGGGTTGTTAGCAACGGTGCAAAACTCCGAGCGGTCGAGGGTGGCTAGCCCTTCTAAATACCTATAATTTGATATATGAAAGAAAGTTATGCAATAATATTTGTAGAAGTTGTAAATATTTATAGCATTCACCTGGCGAATTCCGCAGCAATTTCTCATTTTACAGACGCATTAGGGAGGATGTCTTAAGGGTAGTAGCGTATTAATACCGTCGTCGGATGCAGATTTTCATGTGCTTTACGAATTGGCTGGCGTCGATTCTCTGTGATGTCGGTGGAAGGAGTAATTTGTAATTGTTTATATAAGCGTCGGGCGCTCTATTAGATAACGCTCTCTTAATTAAATCAAATTTTAGGCAAAACCGTTTGATAAATATTCGGTGCAAAACTATGGCGTATACTACTTGAAAAGCTCTATCGTTTGGTATATGTTTCATTAAAAAAATCGATAAAAAAAAGTTATGGATATCTTTTATGGCTAACTTCTCCGCGGTAAAACTGTATCCAGCTACAAATTTGGCGAATGCGCTGTTTGTCTATCCGTTAAAATTCTAGAATTATTTAGCTCGTATTGCCAGTTAGGTAAAGGTATTTTTTTGGTATTAATATATGTGGAGAAAAATGCATATACAGTGTATCCGGTTTTCAGAAAAGTGCAGGATATAGCTATTTTAAAACACAAACAAACGCTTTTAAGCTATTTAAGTTTGGTCATATTGGAGTGTTACAAAATTAGGTCGTTTGTCCTAATCTTAATATTTTGTGGTATTTCGCATTCAACTAAAACCATTTTTAATCTTCATTGACGCATTCATCCTGAGTATTTTAGGTATCAATACTGACATGTAATACGTCAAATTGTAGATAAAGCTTGTTTCTGTTGTTGCTTTTAAGCTCTTATACTAAAGGAGCCAGTAATTAGTGATTTTTTTTCATTTTCTTATTGCAAATCAGAGATAAAAAATTGTATTGAAGACCTTGTGTAAAAGAACTTAATCACATAATATCAATTGTATTCTGTAACGGTTTCCCACATGCTTCATTAAACATGTGAATAAGGGTGGATCTATCAATGCATGGTTAAATCTTGTAGTTAACAAACCGGTTGTTTACGTTAACTGCTAGCTACGAAAATGTCGGGTCTGTCAATGCAGTCTAAACTTCTAGTTAGGCGACTACGAATTAAGAAGAGGTTGGCAAAGAAAAAGCAATGTCGCCAACCATAGATAAATAAGATCTTAGTAATTTTTTTGTGATATATAGCGCTTCGCTGTCAGCTGTGGCCGCATTTGAATTTCAAAGCTTCGGCATTTTCTTTGTTTATGAATTTACATATTATGTTGTTTTCTGTACATTTTATTTTCTATAGACTATTACGCACATGTGATTGGATTATATCTCATTTGATAAGTAAGATTTCTTTTTTATAACTATATTATGTTTATTGTAACAACATACCTAACCTTGTGTTTATTTTGAACTAACCTTACGTGGCAAACCGCAATAAAAATTGGTAAAAGATCTTTGAAGGATAAAATTTAACAAAATCGATCATTGATGTTTTCACATTATTTGATTAGTCAGACTACAGGTTAGTCCGGATTATCAAAAGTTTTCTGTATTTGCAATTAATGCTCACCGTTACTCATCCGTGTTCAATACTGTTGGATATCAATTAAGTGGCAGGAATTAAGGAAATTTGCGTTTTAAGACACCGTGGGACAATACTACAACGCAAATTCATGTTTCGTAACATTTTTGTTCGGATTTAGGTTAGGCGAAAGCACAGTCGAGACGTTTAGCGAGATGAAGCCCTTACCGTTTCTAAAAATCTCAGCTTAGTCAGTTCCTATAATAAACGTAGTTTAATAAAAGTAAGAATTATTTACTTGTTTGTATTGCATACCTGGAGATTGTGTACCTATGCTTTTACGGTCTATTGTCCCTATTAGACGAGGAACTGCTACTTCGAACCCACTGTAGTGTAGACTCGGAGAGTTAGCAGAAGTTTTTAATAGGGGACACAGCATGATTTCTAAAAAAGAAACACCATTTAACACAAAAACATACAAATAAAAACTGAACTTAAATATATAATGGACATTGTATACTCCCATCAATCGAGATAAAACCAACCAAACTTTCTTTGGATGGTCGAAATCGCTGATTTCTTCACCATCATCGAATCGACAAGGATCAACCACAAGATTCATGACTATAGTAAATAAATAAAATCTCACAACATATGTAACGTTAGGTTAGAGTTCCACAGCGCCATTCTACGCGCGTCACTGTATACGCGCGCCACCGTAAACTAGGAGTTAGCGCTTTAACTATCAAAAATTCTCAGGGTAAAATTAACCACGATTTAAGTGGTAGTCAGGGGTAACCCGACCATTTATAAACCCGTAAACTCAAAGTTAGGAGTTAAACTAAATTAAACTCGTAGTAAGACGCGAATAAAATATTTCACCCTCGTATGGTAGAGGCATCTACGGGATACACATCACTCACTTAGACCAATCACATTCAAATGGAACTGTTTCAAGAAGCACGCATTATTGTGACCTTTTTTTTAGTATTGTGGAATCACAAATATTGAGCATGAAATTCCAGTCTAACTAACACATCTAACAAATATACTTTTGAGGTCAAAGCAAACGAATACAAAATACGATCTTTAAGCAAGTTCAATATGTTCCAATGTCTCAAAAACTATGAGATTTACAACAGTCAAGTTTAGTTATTGTGGGTGATCATAAGCCTGCTATTATCCCTCATTATCTGTTTAAGGATATACATTTGTATGTTATCAACATCATACCAACAGATATAAGCTCTGTTTACATACATGCGTGTGGTTACAAACTGGTTGTTAAGTATAATTCCAAATCCAAACTAGATGGCAATAATTCCCATACGCTTCTGTCTGCCTAGACAACAGCCACTAATCTCTATTGCTCCATATGGTATGCAAAACCTTCCCCCCGCAATTCTACATCGGTTAGCTGTAATTCTCTGCTCACACCATAAATCGGATTTCGTCCTTTTTTAAAGCGTACATTAACGTAATATTTAACCAGTTATGCGGATTAATATAGCTTATAATTATACTTCCATGTTCCTACTCAGAGCCATTTCCTGAATTTAGTTCATATCGAATTTACCATCCGGATTATATCGGCTCTAGTAAGCATTTCGTATGGGTAAAAAGTTTGCCGTTGCCACACTACAGCTAGGAGATTATCTATATTTATCGAGTGTTTAATGGCATCCTATGTACCGGTGTGTATCTTGCGCACGGTTTCCGGACCAGATCGCAAGAGACTGTTATTTATTGAGCCCTGGACGTGCCCAATCGATCGTGAAGCTTGTCCTTCCGATACGAATTTCTCTCGTTGTAGGCAAATGCATCGTTAAAAGAGATCGATGTGGAGATTTGTGAGTTTCTCCTAAAAAGATGGTCGTTAGAAGGTTTCTGTTGGTACTTTTATTCGTAAATATGTATATGTGAGCCAAAACTTAAGAATCGCCCTAACTGCCATCTCTCGCATTGATCCCAGGTTTGAAGGCTTGTAACCCTGAAACTACTGAATACAAAACATTGAAATAAAGTTCGTCTCACTGCTGAACCATTTCTCCATAGATTATATGATAAGTTGTATAAGTTGAATTAAGAATCGCTTCTATAGATTGGCGTTATTGTTTTCTTAAGTTTTTATGTAATAATGGTTAATAATGATTGTGAACAAGGTTATGATGGAACCGGACAAAACCACCATTCTAAAGAAGCGATTCTAATTCTAACGTGAACAAAAATTAAAAGTTTTATGGTAAACGGTTCTGGAGAAAAAATATCAGAAGGAGGAGCGTTAATTTAAAATTCAAAAATCGAGTACCTTTTTCACTACTCCGTACAACAATGGTCAACATGTATCCACAGCACGCCAACTGTTTATTTCGGTTAATATTAGAGTGTAGCGAAAGGCTTAGAGCATGAATTTGATGATTAATAATCCCGAAACCGAATAGGCATATCTGCAGCCACACGTCCAGTCACATGGCTTACATATTATAGAGCGTGAAATATTTCTTAACAGTGGTTGTACTTTGACAACTCTGCATTCTTTCTTCGCTACTGTTAACATGTAAGTACATAAGGACATATCATACAAGATAACTCATCAGTCAACTTGAATTGATGGGGATTAGAGGTCTTAGCCTTAATATTATCAAATCTTATTTGAGTAACAGGCAGCAACGCGTAATCGCAACGGATCCGGACAACGGAATGGAAATTGGATCCGATTGGTACCTCGTAAAAAAGCGAATTCCACAAGGTTCTATCCTCGGCCCTATCCTATATATAATCTATAGCGATGATCTACCTACACTTCTCCAACACAATTTTGGCATGTATGCGGATGACACAGCAGTGCTCTTGAAAGCTAAAGATGAAAAGAACCTAAAAAGTGAGATATGCGACAGCTTGGGAATGTTGGAAGATTGGTTCAGACAACATGATCTAACATTAAACGTTGAAAAAACTAAAATCTTAAAATTTTCGTTGAAATCTGAGGAACCACTGGTAATGGACTACAAGAACACGGCCACTATCTCCACACACCACGCAAACTACCTCGGCGTCACACTGGATTCACAGATGAAATGGAAACACCATGTTGACAAACATGGTTAACATCCAAGTAGCGTTAGCAAGTTATTATGCATTTGTATACAGCAGAGTTAAGTACGGTATAGTTTTCTGGGGTAATAGGGTATTTGACTGTATTAAAAATATGGCATGTATTATAGTCATCCTAATAGATTACAGTTTAAGAAAACTATTTGTTATTACTTTTCAAAAAAAATACTCTTTAATTCTATGAAAAACCAAAATTAAAATTGAATTTTATTCACGTCCTATCACGTGATTGAAAACGCTCTGTAATTGGCTCAGTCTCCAGTGAGTCTCGGTTTGTCAGGGTAGGGTATGGGGAGAGCAATGCTCAGATAACTTGGGTCGGCTGTCTCTCTCTTATATGCAGATAAACGCCGTATGACGTTAGTCTGCCTATTATGCAGCGCGTCACTCTCACCGTACAATACCGGGTTATCCGAACGCGCTCTTATGCTTCCCCCGTTTGAATTTAATAGCACGAAAGCGCCATGTAAGCATAACTTTGTAGGTTAGGATAGCCCTAACCTTAAGCTGTCAGATCAGATACCTGGTTCGAAAATACGATAGATAACTTATTATAGTCAGTTTTACTTATGTCGAAGTAATCTTCACAACAGAAAACACTTGTATTGGCGGCTATTTATTTCATTTGGATTTCTACGAGCCAACCACTTTCTTCGCAGTTTCAAATCTTGCGGAACAGCTACAAATAATTTATCCGGAGTTTTTCTTGACGTATCTCTGCATTGTGGATTTATACACCATTTATAACCCATTTTTTTTTGTAGAAATTGTGAAAACAACACATCATACAACACAATTACCAAACGGCGATGATGCCGATGCTGGCCGATGCTGACAGACCATATGGGCCGATTTGACATCTACTAACCGGTGACGTCACACAACAGAAAGTATCGTTTTGGCGGGACTTTTTGTGATTCAATTTTTAACGGTGATGTTTGTGAAATATTGAGGAAGTAATTACAAAAAATAATGCATTTACAATGCAGAGTGAAGGAATAAACACACTAAGATGGTTTTCCAATAATAGTCAAATACCCTATTCTTCGTCTGCCCTGAGAATTTTTAAACTCCAGAAGTCTTGCCTACGAAGCATTTTTGGATTGAAACAGAGGGATTCCTGCATTGATATATTTACACCATATGCAATACTGTCGGTGCCATGCATATATATCTTCGAATGTGCTCTTTCCGTAAAAAATAATTACAATAATCTTTTTGTGAATTTTGTGGCGCGACATCCACAAAATACCCGTGGTAATATAAATCCGGCACTGAAAATTCCTCAAACCACATCCTCCACCATATATATACCAGGGAGCGGTAACACAATTATTAAAGATTTATAATCTCATACCATCAACATATAAGTGTTTGCCTTTGAAGAATTTCAAGAGTAAACTTAGGAGACATTTGGCAAAAATTACTTTTATTCATTATCATCCTACTTCACATGTGTACATTTTGATTTGTAGTTTTCATAATATTGTTTAATTATATACATTATAATGATTTATGTTGACTTGTTCTATGCTTCTTGGTTTATTGAATAAATGCTTTATTTATTTATTTATTTAGTGTAGCAGTGGTGTTTGTTTTATTTCGTACTAGGCTTTCGTACTTTTAGAAAATACTATGTATAATATCATACTATTCTATCAATACTAAAAAAGTTACTTTTCCAACATGCATGAGGTTCCATAGTTGCAACGTAAAAAGTTGAAAAAAAGTTATTCAATTGCAAGGAAAAGAAAATCTAAACCATCAAGTTAAAACTTAAACACGGACGGATTGAAAATAGAATTTTTTTTCAAAACGCAGCTTTTGGAACCGAACTCGATTTGGCTTATTTTGTAGATCATTATAAAAACTAAGATTTTTAGGACAAAAACATAAATTCTTGTTCTAAGCTGTGTAAAACTTCCAATTCTTACTTTTCTTTAAATCGGTTTAATTCAGATCGAAGAAAACTACATAAAAGTCATAAAAAAATGTACTTTCTTTATTTCGGATAAAAATTGTGTACGAAATGTGAACCGAAAAACGACATTTATTTTTATTTTGTTTAAACACAGAGTGTTTGTTTCACTGTGTATATAATGCGGGTGCTCTGCTTTTGGCCACTCCCGCACTCATTTATTGTTTATTGTTTAGTTGTGCATCATTAAATTACAAAGGATCTTTAACAATATGGCACATAAGCTCTCATAGAACCTGTGCGTGCCATCATATAATTTGTACCCGTAAGACTATACGCATGCAGCTGAAAGTTCGACCATCACTAACTTATCAAAAACAATACAGCACTACAACCGATACACCTATAATCAGAGGCGTACCTAGAGTAAATGGCGCCTATGGCAAACACCGATTTGCGCCCCTCTCCGACGAGAGGTTGATTACGTTTTATTTCTAAAAAAGTGGGTAAAAATGCACACAGATTAAATAACACTTTATTACAAATTTATGTTCTTTGCTTTAGCTGACGCAAATTGTTAAATTATGCATATTATCAAAGTCATTTTCTGCGGTCATTTTTCGTTCTATGAAAGATCACATTTAATTTGCTAAATGATCTTTCGCAACTGGCAATAGAAACCGCGATTGTCAGCAATATTTGCAATGCTATACGCATATTGGGAAAAATGGTTTCATCTCCATGGTGAAGTATAAAGTAATATACGTAATTGTTCGGGGCTTGATATTTTTTAGGGCACTGCTTGTTAAGAGTAAATGTTAGTCACCGGCCTCAAAAGTTCGACGAAACTGAGGCGCGAGAGGAGGGAACAAGCCGCGCCCACTGTACACTCCGCAGAAAATGCAAGCAACGCACTGATTAGATGAGGGGAACGGCGCGGTATTGTTCTTTGGCGGCGAAGATCAAAGGGGCCGTGCGGTGTCGACTGGCGCCGAACCGTTTCCTAATAATTTTGTGTATGTGACTATCGCATGTTCTGAAATGCTTTTCTTGTATACCTATTTTAAATACAAATACAATTCCACGAAACATATACAGTGTATACAGAGAATACAGTGATACAAATTAATTAATTGCTTTATTATAACATTCCTATTTTACTACTAACTATGGTTGAACATTTTACCATTTGTATGTTAAAAAAAATTGTAGTTTTGGTAAAACAGACAACTTTTCTTACATAAATCATTTATTGCTTTACATTTATTATTAGAATTAGTAACTAATTATCAGTTAGCTCCGAAGAAGCGAACAGCATGGTTCGCGAAGACAGTAATTATTCAAATTTTTATCGGGTGACGCAAGTAGGTGTTAGTAAATATAATATTCCTATTTTAATTCTAGATACAGTTGGATGCTGCATTTTGAAATTTTACTCAAAATTATTATTGCTATGTATAGACTTGGTAGTATACGTACTTCAATTTCAATTGTAGGTATGAGAAAAAATAGCGATTTCGATAAAACAGGCAGCTTTATGTATATGTATAAGTCATTTATTATATATTATATAGATACATGTTCAAATATTTTACACCTTTATAAAAGTTTTTTGCCATATATGGTAATCCGGCACGCTTACACCTATAAGAGAGTATTGCCCAAATTAAGTAGCGAAGTTAATTAGCGAAGAATTACACTACACGTATAATATCTACATATACACTTACCGCAGGTACTCTCGCAAGTTATTAGTTTTCTTAGAACGCGGGCCACATAAAGGCAGCTGATTTTTTAATTTGCCCATATTTCTAGCGTCTGTTCTACGTCTGTTGTACAACAAGTCGAACTAAAGCCAACCATCCTACATAGATTGCGATTGCCCTGAATGCATTGCCAAGCGACAAGTGTTTGGTATTAATATTGTTTTCTAAATCTAAATACCAATATATTTGAAATTCTATGACGAAAAATAAATGACTGATTAAAAATTAAATTACTTGTATTTCCTTAGTAATAATTTATTTAACTCCTATTAATTATTTAGTAGTTGTAACATTGTAAGTAGGTATTGCGGTTGTTGATTATTCTTCGTTCCGTGTGTCGTACGGGGACTGCACTATAAACCCTCGCGGGAACATGCGCTCCTAATTTATAACCCGCTCTTTGCTGTCTGCGTAGAGTCCATCAGGACGGCAAAAATTATTTCTCGTATTCGGCTTCTAGCTTATTTTGGTCGAAATTCAACAATTCATGTTGATCACATACACTTCCGCAAGAACATGCTGTCCTAATTTATAAGCGAGTCGTTGTTATCTACGTAGCACCAGCACGGTAAAATTTATTTTTCGTATGGCTTTCGTTTGCCGGGCGCGGCGCCGCTACACCTCCCGTGTCAACATGCGATCAATATTTTTGTGAGGCCGAAATTGCTCAATATTTGCGATTCCCCTGGCTACGTATTCATGCTGCTGCTTCAGACTGTACCATTTGAATTTGATTGGTCGAAGAAAATGATGTGGTGTTTATCCAACAGATGGCAGCACCGTACGACTATAAAATATGTTATTCTCGTCTCATTCACATGTTCAAAAAAACAACGGTTAAATCATTACAACATTCATATTTTGTTTGTCATTTTTTACACAAGCTCATGAAGGCTCAATACAAAATGTTGTAATATTGCTTTTTTGATGTTTGGTTCGGATTTGGAAAAAATAATAACAAAAATTACCGATTATTGGCTTCTTTAGCAAGGGTAAAAAACAAAACAACAACGCAAATGAAAAAAAGTGGCATTCGTACCCGGTGTAATACACCTTTATCTATAATTTAATGTATTACACGTGATTATTAACACACAATTAAGCTCAGGATGTTTGGTTTTATGTAGTGTTGTTTTGTAGTAGGCTACTACCTCTAGTGATTCCTCTTAACAGCGTTCTAAAAGCCGAAATTTCTTCATATAGTTCTTGCCCATCCACATCACAACTGTACCTTTCTCCTAATTTTACACAATGTTCTTTAAAGTAGCTTGGTGCGGCTTTAAAACAACCCTTCCAAATCAAAAGCAAATCCAAATTATTCATCTATTTCTTGTAAACGAACACTTCTACTTTTCTTCTACTTCTTCATTGCATAGACGATCGACAGTCCCTTTCATATCTTCTTTAGCTGATAAACCGAAACATCTCTCGATGTTTCGCCATCCATTTTTGAGTTCTTCTTTGACGTATTTTAATTTCAATGTCAGATTCATTGCATATTTGAATTCCTTCTTGCAGTGAGTCACTAATTAACAATTCTAACACTTCTCTTTCATCATGAAAATAAATTTGAAGAGCTTTTAAATCTAAAGCTGCATTATTTAGTTCATTTTAGGATCCTGCAACCTCTTTTGAACGCGGTCAATACGAATGTCTTGTGTCCAGCCCTAATATCAGCATTATCATAGCACTGTGACCTGCAATCTTGTGTCCTTCTCTAACTGTTCATCATTTCTTGACCCAAGCTTGCAGCGTCCTTATCGCTTATTTGTATAAAACCGAGAAATGATTCTTTAATCTGAACAGTTTTTGTCTTAAAATTTATGTCAACATATCTTACTACCTCAGACATTTGTTCACGGCTCTCCGCAAATCTTATGTGGTATTTTATGACAAAATTAGAAATTAGTTTCAACAAACCAAAAATTTCCTGTATTGAAATATGTCTGAAGGACTCTCTGTGGCCTCACAAAGGCAGTTTTTGTGTCGCAAGGTGCAGTGTCTTTTCAAGATATCACAGCGCTTCTGACTTTCTCTTTGAATTTTTTTTGTTGCAAGTGCAAAATCACTCTTATACACAGAAAGAGAACATGGACAAACAAACGAAATACGAATGCGTGCGCTATTCCTTGTGTAGTCGGGTACGCACTAATACACAGTAATTACGTTTAGTAATAATCTATATTGATAGATGTAACGTTATTATGATACACAACTGTATCCTAGTACAACTCTCTAGCTCTAGGTAATGATTCATGTGTCTCCCTTTGCCGAGACCGGCGCTGTCCGTGATTCACACATCCCCGCTAGATCAGGCCGTCGTTACACATTCTTAGGGTAGCGATACACACTACACTTGGGAGTTTGGATTTTTATTTTTCATACGCTGTCTTTTATTAGACATATTTTTATCCATAGTTGTTTTTTAATTTTTGATTCCGTATTTATACGTTAGGCGCTTTTTCGCGCCCCCTGATGGCGCCCATGGCACGTGCATGCCTGCCATACCCTAGTTACGTCTCTACCTATAATGTGAAATCGACCTAAAACTTTCTAAATTTGCTTCAACATAATACGTCACCGCTATTTTGTTTCTACTTTTTTAATTAACTTTAGTCTTTAATCTTATTTTAGTCAGCTAATTGGGCACTTTGCTCAAACCGCCTTCTCAATCAGTTTTCAAATGGTGTATGTCTACAAGTTGAGGGAAGCCTCGAATAAACATCCCAGAAAATCAAGAGTTATTCGTTTGCTCGTAGCTGAAAAAAACACATTTGGGTTCTAAATTTGATTTTATGTATGAGGTCTTTTAAACGAGACACTCCGTTTAATGTAATATTATAAAAGTATATTTACCCATGGTGGAAAACGTATATCGAACGCACTCGGTGACCTAAAGGCTTCAAAGTGATCCCAAAGTAATCCTTAAAGCTTCTTCTTTTACGTGGACTACCGTAAAAATTTGTTCTCTTGCGAAAATTTTGCTCAAGTTTGCACCAAATCCAGCAAAATCTAATTAACCCACCACATTAAATTAAGATAGGTACTGACTCACATCTCTTAATACGGAAAATGTGATTACTCACCCACAACTATACGTAGGAAGATCCTTTTGCGATTCAAAATATTATCATGATAAAGGACGACGTCCTTTTGAAAATTTTATAAGCGAAGGGACAAAGAGGGTTTCCGGTACGAAAGGGTGTAATACGTTGAAAGGATATTTACAAGAAACATGTCGTAATGGGAAGTACGGACGACGTACCGTCCAGTACCGGAAGGGCTGCCACCTCTGTTTTAATAAACCGACTTAAGAAAGCCCCGAAGCGGTTTTGTCGACGTTGCCGGCACGACCTTAAACGTCTTCCGAGAGCTGACCGAATGACAAATTAAGTCCGCTGACGAACGGTGGCCATGTAATGAAATGCGGGCAAACCATGTTACTGTGTCCACTTCCTCTGTCTGCTTCCTTTTTGCCTCTGGTGGCGAATTGAATATTCTATTTGTTATTGTCGGCCTGGATGTTGCCTCTCGGACGGAATAATCCGCCAGCCGACGAGCCCTTTGTGGACAGGAAAAAGCAAGATTGTAACCATAAACTTTCGCGAAATTTATCTCGGCACAGAGGTTATAAATTCTTAAAAAAATATCAGTGAATACGTACCCCGTCTAATAAGTTTTTATCATGTTTCTTGACAGTAATTTCATTAAGTAACTTTATTCTAAATTACTTCACTTAACTTAATCCATACTTTGATGCTGTATATTTTTAATGTTGGCAATACGTCCCGAATTCTGCGACACATCTTTGTCGACACTAATGACCAAAGAATCCCCCTGGGTTATGGTGCTGTAATCATGATTATTTATTTGTCTATACGTTAATACACTGCTAAAAAAAATAGGGGAAGGCCGTCTGCACATGGGGCAACCGAAAAGAAACTGTAGTAGCGTGGATACCAGGAGACTGGGCGACTGGGGTACTCAAGTTGCGCCTTGTCCGCCCACGGTCTATAGTCACACAGTTGCGATCCAAATCAGTTTACTCGTGTCTGCCCTTAAATCAGTACATTCTTGGATGTAATCATGGAACCAGGGCCTTCACAGCAATCATTGTCCAACGTAGTGGATAATAATGATCTCAGTGATTTGTTACTATACTACTATTATCGTCGCAGAAGAAATTTAATAAAAAGAAGTTTCTGGGTCCTCCCATATATCAAATGAAATTCACACCGCCGATTATTCATTGCAGCAAAAGAACTCAATAGTTCAGATAGTTATTTTTTAAGCTTCTATCGTATGTCGAATCAGCGTTATTTAGAATTGGTGCGATTTTTTCCCCTGGCCTACATAAAGAAAGTACTAGGGAAAGTACCAAGGAACGGATATTAACCACATTGACTTCTTTTTCCACATCACTCCAAGCTTTGTCCGTTACATATTTTGTTGTGTAGCCCTTTTCTTTATAATTATACAGCACAATTATACTATTCTGCTAAACACACAGATTTTAAGTTCAACTGCTGCTCCTTGTTCAGTGCTGTCAGCTGTCAATATAAGCGCGTCACGAAGAGACTGGGCAACGCGCGACCCAACATGTCAGGTCTCTGATACTCGAATCGCGTCGGTCTCCCAGTCGCCGGTACTCAGGTTGCGCCGTGTGCGTTGAGTCATTGAAATATACATGCCGGTAGCCTAGTCGCGCAGTCTCCTGGTATCCACGCTACTACAGTTTATTTTGAGTTACCCCATGTGCAGACGGCTAACAGTTTCTTCGAAACCTGTAACTTTTTAAATCATAGTTCTAGGCAAATCAAGTTTGGTATACTGCAAATTACAAAAACAATGTTACAACTCTTAGTTACTTCCAAGTTACACTAAAAATGTAAATTAATAACAAAATGAAAATGACTGTCATAGTATGACAGATGACAGTAGGTTTCATACAGTGAATGAGATGAATGTCGCCATGGTCATTGGAATGTGAATATGTTGAAGTAAAGCAAATAAAAATTCCAAGGTATTTATTTTTTTGGATTCATGGTTACATGTTTCGAGACATTAACGTCTCGTCATCAGACCACACTGGAAAAAATAGAAAAGGTATCACTACAAATCTCAAACGAACGCTACAATCAAAATACATAAAAAAATGTATAGAAACAATGATAGGTATTTACCGTCATGGAATACAATGCTGGTATGTCACGTGTCATAGGTTATGTTGCAGTAGTTTACGAACCGTAAAAGGTATAAAATTAAAACAGTATAATATAGGTGTCACAACATATACACATACAAAACCAATAAGTTAATCACGTCAATTAAATATGCCTCGTGCAGGTAGCGTGGTGACAAGCGGTGTTTGGCTTCGGTGTGAAGTGTGTCAATGTTTCACTCACAGTGGCGCACTCTGCATGGCGGGAGTTTTCAAAAGTTTTGTAAACATTCGATATTGAGTAAGTACGTAGGCTTTCACGGCCAGAATCATTTAGAAAATAAACTGCTTCCGGGTTATGCCGTGTGTCAAGATTTGTTAATGCTGACGTTTCGCGAACCATGTTGCTCGCTTCTTCAGACAGCAAGACAGCAAGATCAGTTCTGTTGGCTATACTGATTTCAGCCAAAACCATCACAGATCCACCACCAAATCTATCCACTTCCTGTATAGTAGAGGCTGCGTAGCGTTCACCAGGATGTCTATATACTCGTACTCGACCATCGCAACGAGTTAAACGAAATTTGGACTCGTCTGTAAACAGTACAGGCCCAGCGACGAAGTTGCCAATCTCTGTGATCCAGAGCAAACCTCATTCGCGCTGCTTTGTGATGCTGCGTAAGGCGTGGTGCGCGGACAGGTCTTCTTGGTTTCTAATTCGCTTCTTTTAATGTATTTCTAACAGTTTGATCAGACATTTCTATTCCATGTGCTCGTCTTAGGTCATTTAGGACGTCTCATGCTGTAGCAGTACGCTGACGTAGAAACGAAAGGACAAGAAATCTGTCTTGATTTTGAGTAGTTTTTAGATTTCGACCTTGTCCAGCTTTTCTAACATATTCGCCAGTCTCCCTAAACCGATTTCATAAACGCTGAATAACAGAAGTGGAAACTCGAAGATCCCTGCTAACATGTCGAATAGAGTGGCCATGCTGAATAAGGGCGACAGCACGAGCAACTTGCATTTCACTAAGATGCCTCATTTTACTTCTAATGACGTTTCTAATCAACGAAAATTGACAACTGAATTCATTTGTCATCTTTAGTAGGCTTTCATACGTGAATTCAAAGCATACTTAACCAGTCATTTCCATTTTGTTTTCCGTTATTAATTTACATTTTTAAATGTAACTTAGAAGTACCTAAGAGTTGTAACATTATTTTTGTAATTTTCTTTAGTTTAATATATGCCCTTAAAACATACCAAATTTGATTTGCCTAGAACTATTATTTAGAAAGTTATAGATTTCGAAAAAACTGTTCCCCTAGGCTTTTTTGAGTAGTGTATTTTATTGAAAAATTGACTTTGTATCAAAAATTTGCGATTTTTAGCAGCCCTGAAGGTGCGTATTCACGTGACGGTAAGTCGCGACATTACTGTTGATTACTGTCATGACAAGATGTTTTTGTTGCGACTTGCTAGTTTTCCTGTAGACGAAAGTCATGGCAATATTTGAAAATCATGGTAAACAGTCAATGTTATGAAAGTTAAAGTCGCGACTTTCTGTCACGTAAAAACCCAAGTTTAACCTCTCAAAGAGAGGTTAAAAAATTTGCGATTTTTAGCAGCCCTGAAGGTGCGTATTCACGTGACGGTAAGTCGCGACATTACTGTTGATTACTGTCATGACAAGATGTTTTTGTTGCGACTTGCTAGTTTTCCTGTAGACGAAAGTCATGGCAATATTTGAAAATCATGGTAAACAGTCAATGTTATGAAAGTAAAAGTCGCGACTTTCTGTCACGTAAAAACCCAAGTTTAACCTCTCAAAGAGAGGTTAAAAAATTTGCGATTTTTAGCAGCCCTGAAGGTGCGTATTCACGTGACGGTAAGTCGCGACATTACTGTTGATTACTGTCATGACAAGATGTTTTTGTTGCGACTTGCTAGTTTTCCTGTAGACGAAAGTCATGGCAATATTTGAAAATCATGGTAAACAGTCAATGTTATGAAAGTAAAAGTCGCGACTTTCTGTCACGTAAAACCCCAAGTTTAACCTCTCAAAGAGAGTTTACAATTGGCGATACGCAGCACTTCTGGCAGACACAAAAATTACAATAGTATCTGCAGTCTCTGATATCGAACGTCACAATATCGTGCAGCTAACCTAAGCTAACCTATGAAAAATCAACAGTGAATAAATAGAGACGATTAGCTTTCGTTCAACTTTGACAATTTGCTTTCATCCGTGACTGATTGGCATATAATTATATCTAAAGCATAAGCTCGACAGTATTCGAATTCCTTTGTAAAATGTCACCACTAAACCTATTATTATTAGTAGGCGTACATATACATACAAGATATGAAAATTGAAAGTTTAAAAGGAAGGCAGAGGAATGTTCAACCCTTTAGTGAAATAAATTGATATGCTTTTGCGTTCAGAATGTATCATCATTGAAAATATCACAAAAATAATAGAGGATTAAGTATTTGTAAAAAAATACAAAAAATACAATAATTATGATTTTTTTCGTTTGAATCTGAATCTTCCAGCAAAAATTTTTAATTGTGTAAATTTTTTGAAAAAAAAATTATCACCGATTTTCGCGAATTCGAAATTTCTGCTTATAAGATTTAGAAGAATATTACATCTTTAATTATGCAAGTAAAATAAAATATGTAGATGTAAAACGCTAGCACCCATTTTCAGGAAACGGAAGAGAAAATTTTAGTGCATAAATGTTTTTATTAATGCTCGAAAAATTAAAATATAAAGGTAATTAAAAAAGAGCGTCCCATTGAATAATTACATGAGTCCATGAAACAGATGCGTAATTACTCGAAACACTGAATGCAACTGTTTTTAATTCGCCATCAGTGCTGCGGAATTATTAATTTACTTAATTAAAAGATGAGGTAGAAGTGCTCCGCGTACTTGAATTGCACCATAGCGCTAGTTAAGTTCAAATTATATCCTATCTAGTATCCAACGCTATTTGCTTCTAGTAATTTTATCTTTGCAGAGGACTAAAAACTACTGCTTTAGTTTTTAAACTTTGGTCAGCTCTCAAATTAATAAGTAGGTACAGCAAAGCTTCTTCTGGAGCTTTACTTATTATTATGATAATCTAACATAGTTATGTTCTTATTAAACACGTACATGTCCCTTACTAAACTTAATTAGAACAAGAAATTAGAGAAATTGAGTAATAAACGGTCTAACCGTTATGACACTTGTAGAAACAGAATAGTTGGTGTAGGTTTCTTGTAACAAAAAGAAATGTTTCAAGAAACCAAAAATTAACAATCTATACCATATTCGCGTTTCGGACTTAACGTCCCCACACAACACGGTCATAATTCCTTTCACAAACTGAAATAATAATATAATATAATAAATTTTTCCAAAAAGTATCTTGGTATAGCTCTAGATCAGCATTTCTCAACCGGAGTTCCGCGGAACCCTCGGGTTCCGAGTGATGTCGTCAGGGGTTCCGCGGAAAAATAGTAACAAATAGCGGTGACGGTCGCCGCTTGATGGGCACATTATTCAGTGTTATTTTTATGTATTATTTTAGCATGGGATTATTATTTGAAATATTGGATTAATAAACAAGGTCTATCCATGAATAATTTTGATTTGGAGCCATTCTAACCCAATAAACCACTGTTATTTCGATATAACATCCAACGGGCAACATTATATACTATTCATTAACTTCAATTGACAATATTACTTACAATTATCTGGTACATCAAAACAAAATAACCTCTAGGAAACAGCAATGTGGCTGAGTTATTGTTCAAAGTCTAACATTATTTGTTTTCAATATGTTTGCCTTTCCAAATGTGTGACAAAATAAACCTATAATTTGAATTTGCTCCTCATAATTGTAGGTACTTTAGGAGAAGAACAAAGTTGTAGGTGGTGGATTTCAATAAGATCCTACATTCCAGGTAAGATAACTAACCTATCACCAGACAAGTTCTCAGCTTCTATGACGAAAATTATGTGGGTCCTCATCATAGAAAATCAATAAATATACAGAGTGAGTTGCAATTATAGACGAAAATTTATGCGGACAGGAAACTAAGGTGTAATTTCAAATTTCGTAACGGCATTTAATTAAACAAAGAATAATTAAATTAAATTGAAGTAAGTACCAATTTTGACAATGAAACAAATTTAAAACTGCTTCACATATTTTTATTTATAATTTGGTATGTTTTTGCATTTAATTTCCACCTCGACTTATAAATTACCTTGTATCAGTCTAATTTTCAACATTGTGTATGTATGAGCAAGCTTTTTCTTACTTGGGTGTTTATTCCTACACTTTCTTTCCCAGAACTTAATTATTGTTCTGACTAAAATGTTTCATAACGACTTATTTATTTTTTCAATATGTACCTTAAAAAAATACTAAAATATTAATAAAACAGTATTTTAACTGGCTCTAACTTCTTAAGGAATATTAATTTGTTATCAATAGGTCCATATGAAACTTTTTACTCAGAATAAATGTTTCTTAATTTTTGTATTTTGACCAATGATTTTTTTTAAATTTATGCTGAATTTATTTATTTAATTATTTGTAACTTGATTCTAATACAAGATTGAAAATGCCTTCTTTTCGCTAAAACAAGGCTGGATAAAAAAGTTAATATTTAGTAAAACGGGTTTATTTTAGTGTACGAGATAGTGAGTCATTCTGCGAATACAAGACCACAAGTATTTTTAGAATCGATAGGTGAGTACCTCCGGAAACTTGTCAATCTAAAAAGCACCGACTTGTATGTATGTAGGGTGTTGGAGGTCAAGGATAATCCTCGTGGCACCCAGGCCCCATTGGGCCCCTTGTGCCTCCCCCTGCGCTCACTCCAGCTATGTCAACCAGCCTAGGTTGTTAACGAAGGCTAGGACGCAGCTCAGAGGTGCGTTCCTGATTCCGTCCATGGTTGGCCATGGATCCCCCAGCAAGCAGGTCTGGGCATTCACATAAAATGTGTTTTACCGTCTCATCCTCTAGCTCACAAGCTCGGCATATAGATGTTTCAGCGAGATGCATCACGTGAAGATGCTTCCGTAAACCACAGTGACCCGTGAGAATACCCGTAACTAAACGTAGCTTGTTTCTGGGCAGCTGTGTAAATTTCCTAGCAGCGGTGCTGGAGGGAAGAGGGAGCCCTTCCCTAGCTTGCTGACAGCCACGTAGATTTTCCCACTGTCGAAAGAATTTCTTGTGGGTGATGTCCTTCAGTGATTGTAGCATAAGGTTATTAGTGGGTAGCAGGAAGGGTTCCGGCGAGCTTACCGGTCCGTTGGCAGCTCTTCTGGCTAGTTTATCAGCGTGCCGATTGCCCTTGTCCTCAGAATGCCCTTTTATCCATGTGAGGTTGACATTGTTGTGTCTGGACGCCTCCACAAGGGTGTTATGACAGTCAAAGACTAAGTCGGAGGTAAACCTGCAACGACTTTATGAGAGTATGGATTGTCTGCTGTCTGTGTAGATCGTTACGTTCCTGCCAGTTTTGTCGGAGCTGATAATACACTCCGCGGCAGTTTTTATGGCAAAGATTTCCGCCTGCGTTACAGAAGGATACTTGCCTAGGGGGATGGACTGTCGTAGCTGGTAGTCATGAGAGAAAATCCCAGCGCCAGTTCCACTGTCTTTCTTGGAGCCGTCTGTATAGATCTTTAGGCTCGTAGTGTTCCCCTTCTCCTGCGGTATGTCCTTGGGAAGGTAAGGTTTGTTGAAGACGTAACAAGGTGGAATATAGTCCGTGCGGTAGTCGAGAAGCGGCACATCTTTCGATGCACTACTCTATAGACTGCCCCACATGCCGCCCTTGTCGCCTACTTTTGTGTAGCCCACTGTGCGAAGCCTGAATAGTGTTTTCAGGGCCACCTCTTCAATGAAGAAGTCAAGTGGTGGCAAGTACAACATGTACTCCAGTGCAGCGGTTGGGGTTGTGCTCATTGGTTGTGGCCAGCTTGACTCTAGACCACCACGCAACCGCCCCGTAGGTGAGCATAGGACGAATAACGGCAGTGTATATCCACAGTGTGATCTGTGGTGAGAGACCCCAGGTTTTCCCCACGGCTCTACGACACCGACCGAAAGCCATTCTTGCCCTTTTCATTCTTTGCTCAAGATGTGTTTTCCAGCTTAATTTCCTGTCGAAGGTCACACCAAGATACTTGACCTCTTCAGACAGTTTCAGTTCGCTATTGCAGAACTTTGGTGGTGTGAAATTGCCGTGTTTTCTCTTACTAGTGAAGAGTATCATTTCCGTCTTGGCTGGGTTAACAGAAAGCGAGTGAGCTTTGCACCAGTCCTCGACGTGTTTTAGCGCCACTTGCATTCTTTCCGCAAGTGTGTTTGAAGAAAGAATTTTTAGAATCGATAGGTGAGTACCTCCGGAAACTTGTCAATCTAAAAAGCACCGACTTTTCCAAACTGTTAATCTTGTCCACCATTGTTTTTGCCAATATCTCCAAAACAATCCAAAACAAATTTACCATACGGTACTAAATCTATAATTTATTTTTCCTTCGAGTTACATACCGCAATGCAATATTTTTCTTTCTTAAATTATACTAATTAATAAATTATGATCACTATACATATTAAAATCTGAAATCTTCCTTCATTTATTATGAAATTCAATTCCATCGTGCTTCATTTTATGTTATTCCGATTTGTAATATAAGATGATATAATAATATATTCTTGTGTTTGTGAATTTATACATTATGTATTTGCTTAAAATTTTTTATTGCGTTTATTTCAAATTATATTTATGCACAACCTTTTATAGATTTTCCTAATTTTTGTTTCAAATAAGTATATATTTTTTACAATAGTTTAATTTTTGTCTTGGAATGGATAAGGTATAGGGGCCCCGAAATCAGGTAGCGCTCAGGGCCCCCTATTTGGTTAATCCACCACTGGCAGTATCAGTTAAATACCAGGTTCACACATACAGCGTGTATTTTAAAGAACGGTTTTATGTTTTACCAGTAATGACTGGTAAAGCATAAAACCGTTGCATGCTCAGTCGAATTTCGCAGTTTATCGTTTATCTACAATCTGCCCGTTGGGTATATCCACGTATTCTTCTTAGAGTATTATTTGCACTTGGACCAATTTTCCGCTCTACTAACTGCAGGCGATCGAAATTTAGTTTCCGTTAAATATTCCCGAATCCGCCAGATTTTCAGGCTTGATTTCGTTCCGATCTCGTACTGCTTTTATTTCATCCACGGGGCCGTATCCGGAACCGATGCTTCGCTTCCATTCGTGTGCGCCTCGCGGCGCTCAAATTCCTCTTCCAGCGCTGAATTAAAGTACGTATATTTGTATAAGTCGCGGAAGAAACGCAGCGAGGAAACATAACAATATTAAACTAACGTTATGCAGCTGATATTTCTCTGCCGTTGAGTCTGTATCGGCGAATTTAGAATGTTCGGTTATAATCAAATACATCCATCCAGTATTCTTAGTTTGGAGTAGAATTGGTGGTGCATGGCGCTCCCTGATTGCATACCTCGACGAATTTATAAAATGTATATCTGTGTATTTGACAGGTTATGCAAAGTGTATTTTCTTACATATTTGCTAAATTATCTTCTTCAGAAATAAATGAATGCTGAATAGATGCGTGTAGATTGCACTATTTTAGTGAATAATATAAAAGAGTATAAATAAACATATTACAGTCTTCTTTACGTTTGCTCAAGCGCTGTGATGGTGGCTCCAGAACTGTTGTTTATACACAACTAATGAATTCCGTTTCTCGTTCTTTCTCTTGGCGATGCCTTACCACAGGACGGTTCGTGGCCATGTCCTAGATTTTTTCTTCACAAAGCTATCAGCATTTTTGTTACCATTGTTTTCTTTATATTGTGGTCAGCAACGGGACCGCAGATACACACGACCCACATTCAGTGTCAATAATTAAATTCAAGTAAAAATGCAATGATTTGTGTTGTTTTAAATCATATTTGCCACTCCTCTAAGGAAGCCCAGGATAGTTTGACATTGAACGTGGATAAATCTCAAAATCTACACTTTGATATTAGAACTCAATTGAAAAGTCAAATTAAATTGCTAGGAGTATACATTGATAATTGTTTGAGCTGGGAGTTTCAGGTAACCACGTTATGTAAGAGACTGAATAGAGTCACGTTTCAAATTAGGAAGATTTTGCAGTTGGTGGATGTAAACACCGCCAAAATACGGTACTGTAGATTACATCCCTCCCCACTATATTTTCAGGAAACCATATCTGACCCACACCACAGCCCTGGAGGCTGATCTCAGCAAGAGCCTGAAAATCTACACGGATGGCTCCAAGAGACCGAACGGTACAGGCGCAGGCATCTTCTCGCACGACTTCCAGGTTCGACGGTCGATCCCGCTTGGTAAATTCCCTTCTGTCACACAGGCGGAACTTTTCGCCATTAAAACAGCCTCAGACATCATTAGTCAATCTAACAATTCAGGCAAAAACATAGTGATATTCACTGACAGCAGACAATCAATTCTGGCTCTTGAACGGTGTCGTTTCACATCGGGGCTCGTACTGAATTGTCACAACTCCCTGGTAGAGGCAGCCAGGAAAAATACCATCACCATCAGCTGGATTAAAGGGCACTCAAAAACCAATGGAGGCAATCGGTGCGCTGATAGACTAGCACGAAGAGCTGCTGGTCAAACAGCCGTTGCACCTGAACCCGTCATTCTACCCTCAAACACTGCCCTAAGGAACATGGTGAAGGATATTACCCAGAGCAGCTTCACTCACAGGTGGGACACCACACCAGGCTGCTCGTTGGCCAAGGAGACAATCAGGTATCCATCCACTACGACAGCCAGGAAATTTTCTGAACTTCCCAGAGGTAAGCTCCGACTCATTACTGGACTACTCACGGGTCATTGTAAAGTACGGAAGCATATGTTCAACATGCGACTGACCGACACGTCCACCTGCCGAGCTTGTTCGCAGGACGAGGAGACGGTAAGACACATCTTGTGCGAATGCCCCGCCCTAGAAGACCATAGGGTAAGTGCTCTTGGGGACCCCTGGCCTACCATGGACAGAATACGCAATGCTCCTCTATCTTGCCTCCCAACTTTTGCCCAGAGCCTGGGCTGGTTTGCGAGCCCAGAGTGAGCACATGAGGTTTGCACAAAGGGTCCAGTGGGGCCTAGGTGCTTTGGGACTTCCCAGCCTCCAAAACCTACATACATACACATACTGTACTTTTCAAACTTTCAAAGCGTGGTCAGCTATAGCATACCACTGTGGGGTTCTTCCAGTCAAGCTACAAAAGTTTTTGTGTTTCAAAAGAGGGTCATACGTGTGCTTTTCAGAATGCCAGCTAGAGACAACTGCAAACCACTGTTTATTCGTGAAAGAATTATGACTGTTCCATGTTTGTATTTGTATAGGTGTCTAGTTTATGTCGGGGAAACTATATCAAAATTTCAAGAAATGCAAGAAATTAACTCCCATGACACCATTTAGAGAACACTTATCTATACTATACCACAGATTAGCAACTTCCCACAAAACAGTCGGTTACCAAGGGATAAAAATGTTTAACTTGCTTAGAGATGAAGTTAAGTTGCTTCCGCTAATGCAGTTTAAAGCAACATTGAGACGGTTTCTGACGGAAAATGCTGTTTATTCAGTAGAGGATTATTTACTGTATCAACAAAAATGCAATGTTAAAAGATTGCCTTAAGTTAAGTTTTGTTAGTTATATGTAGATTTTGTTTGTTTCAATGCATTATGATTTATTTTTGACTTTCCATGTATTATTGTTTTAAAGAGGAAATAAAGTTTGTTTATGTTTATCTACTTCAGCACAATCCTTACTGTTGTTGACCAGTTGTCAACAGATTGTTTGCAGCGCCAAACTGTTTTGGATTTATATGTTACTGATTCAATAGTCCTTAAGTGCTGCCTGTACACATGGACATTTTTGGAGGAATTTGCGTATGTATTGTCGGGTGCATATAAAAAGTAAACGACGACATATTGATATTCAAAACCAGTAACAGAAAAAAGACAATGGCAAATATTAGTCTGGGAGGTAGAGAACTGGAAGTCGTGTAGAGGACCAAGTTTCTGGGAGTCGTTATAGACGATTCTTTAACTTAGGGATTGGTTACCGGGAATACTTTATAAAAAATCTGATGTGGCCAGGCACATGACTTTATCATACTATATATAAAATTAATAGTTTAGCTGCGTGAGGTTCTATTTGATCGAAATCGGCTATGTCTGAATTAAAATAAAACTAGTAGAACTAGACAGATATGTCGAATAAAGCTGCGGTCGGATATTATACTCCGCTGACACAGGGTACACTGTCCAAATGACACTTACGTGTTATTGGGTGTAAAAAGTGTACGGTATACTATATCCGAACGCAGCTTATATTGACAGTAGGTTGTCAAAACATTTGCGTTTGACACTACGTACTGTCATTAGAATCATATCTGACATATAATCTGACATATCCTGGCTACTAGTTTTAAAGGAGTACGACCGATCTCGATGAAATAGAATTTGCTCATGCAGCTAAACTATTGATTGTACCAAAAAATGTCATAGTGATAAATTATTCAGAATTTCATCTTCTTTAATTTATTATTTAACTATTTCGACGAAATTCCAGAAATGGCGGCTTATTTACAAGATGTTTCAAAAATGCTAAGATTAAACCTGCAGTTCCTTTAGACCATTTTCAACAGAAAGCTTTTCAGCTCTAAGTTTGGTTATGAAACTTCTAAATATGAAGTTTCGTCCCGATACCTTTAGTAGTTTCTCCGGAATCGTCGCCACAAAAACGGGTACACACATCCACACATACACACACACACACAGACATTTTTTTGTACCTTGGTCAAAAATGTTCAGGGGACCCAAAAAGACATATTTCCGCTAAAATCTCAAAAATTTTTTTTGGCACGATTACAATACTTTACATACTGCGTATGATAAAGTAAAAAACAATAAAAACGACAATAACACTCACAGCACAAGAACACGCAATTTCATTTTGCTGTATAGAGTTGTTCTGTACAGATATATGAAATATATTGATTTTGATAAAATTTGATTTGATTTGCATGTTTCAGTGGCGTGTCCATCAGCCTGTAAAATAGTTGGTGTTTTGCCAATGTGTCTGGATAGGTAGTTGGTATACATAAACACTCCTTAGTACACTACACACATACTTATGATTATTATGGAGTATGAAGTAAATCTTTCTTGGCAATGTATTAAATTTCTACTTGATTAATACCGCGCTCAATATGTTTCTAATAAAGTTTATTATTATATATAAGTATGTTATTTTAAGTAACAGCAGAGAATCCAAAATAGTAATATCCAAAAAAGAAGTAATATGCACTCCTACAATAATAGGCGATACACACGACACACAAACGGTGTAAATTTAAGGGAAATAGTTATTACGTAAACTCGTCAGTAATGTAGAATCAACTAAAGAAGCGAATGATAATTAATCCAGGTGAGGATAATTTATGGAAAAAAACACCTCCGCCTGGATTTGAACCAGGAACCCTCCAATTTCAGATTGACAGCTCTCCCAGTTGAGCTACAGAGGCAGTGGAAATTTAGGTGTCACGACGGGTTTGTTTAATTCAAAACTCGGATTGCAAATCCTGAAGTCACAAACAAAATCTATAAATTTCCACTGCCTCTGTAGCTCAACTGGGACAGCTGTCAACCGGAAATTGGAGGGTTACTGGTTTAAATCCAGGCGGAGGTGTTTTTACAAAAAATTATCGTCACCTGAATTAATTATCATTCGTTTCTTTAGTTGATTCTACATTACTGACGAGTTTACGTAATAACGGAAGCTGGGCACAAAAGCGTTAATCCGTTAATCGTTGGTTAACGAAGTTAAATTTTTCGTTTTACGAATTAACGAATTAATGAATTAACTTTTAAGTTAACTTTCAAAACCATTAACGGACTGACTAACTTCATCACTACATTCATCATCGGTTAATTCAAGTCCGTTAAATCGGAAATATCATCTCTAAATGTTTCAAATGGTTGTATAGGCATTATGTGCAAGTTGGTTTTGCTTACATGTGTGACGTACTATTTTGTGTGACGTGGCTTCCGTATATAAAGCATGCGCGTAGTTGTTTTGTTTTTAGTTGTTTCAGCTCCAACCCCCTTAACCCCCTTTACTTCATTCTATGCAATTCAAACGCGCAATTAAAGTCGTCCAGTCCAATGTGATTTTTTGTTTTACTCTATGAAACATTTTAAAATTACCAAGTTACATGGAATTAGGATCAGTTCGATCAGTTCTAAATATGTAACTGCGTGCATTTATACCAACAATCTAGGAATTTTTGTCTAAAACGAAAATTTGGTGACACCACTGTGTATAGACGCGAAACATAGCCTATTCCGCATTTCGTTATTTGTTGTTGTTTGCTGTGATTTAAAAACTGTGTGTGAAAGAAAAGCGTAATCAATAATTTAATAGCAAAGCAGGAGGTAATGCACAGATGTAAATGGTGTAAAAATTGTCATAAAATTGAAGGCGATTTTTCAAAACTGCATTGTTGAAAGTGCAGGTTTGAACTGCATAGATATAAAAGTAGCTTTAGTTGATCTTTTCATCTTTGTATCTCGCAATGTAGGTCTTTTAGTTACCACAGTGGGTACCTAGTTTGAAAAGTTTCTAAGGCAATTTTTACATATGCAACCGCAAGAAAGGTCCGCAGTAATTTGGGTTGCATACTCACCGGTAGATCGGCACTCAGCATAACCTATACTTTTTTTTTATAAAAAGTTAACTGTTAACGTTAACTTCCGTTACATTAGTAACAAATTAACGGACTATCGGTTAACGAAGTTAACTTTTTCGTTAACGGATTAATGATTAACGAAGTTAACTTTCTGATTAACTTTGCCCAGCTTTGAAAATAGTAATACACAAAAAAGGTGCAATGTGGAAACAAATTTGCATAGTTGCAATAGGCGATATGCACGACACACAAACAGTGTAAACTTCAAATTCAAGTAAATATACAATCAATGGGATGAATGTCTCCATGGTCATTGGAATGTGAAAATGTTGAAGTAAAGCAAATAAAAATTCCAACGTATTTATTTTTTTGGGTTCATGGTTACATGTTTCGAGACATTACCGTCTCGTCATCAGACCACACTGGAAAAAACAGAAAGGTATCACTACAAATCTCAAACGAACGTTACAATCAAAATACATAAAAAATATATAGAAACAATGATAGGTATTTACCGTCATGGAATACAATGCTGGTATGTCACGTGTCATAGGTTATGTTGCAGTAAAAGGTATAAAATTAAAACAGTACAATATAAGTGCAACAACATATACACATACAAAACCAATGAGTTAATCACGTCAAATTAAATATGCCTCGTGCAGGTAGCGTGGCGACAAGCGGTGTTTATGGCTTCGGTGTGAAGTGTGTTAATGTTTCATTCACAGTGGCGCACTCTGCATGGCGGGAGTTTTCAAAAGTTTTGTAAACATTCGGTATTGATTTGTTTCCACAATCTGGTTCAGTAGCAAATCTGGTGCTCTCACGCAATGTCTATGTATTTCCCATTCCTCGTACAAATCAAGTCTCTTAGACTTCCTGATATTATGCAAAAGTCGTAGGTTATCTATTTCTATTTTATGAGTAGTTTCCAGGGCATGTTTAAATACACACGAGTTGCAATCTTTCAGGTGTTCTTTAAAGCGAGTCGATATGTTTCTTCCCGTTAAATATACAATAATTTGTGTTGTTATAATCATATTTAGTTAATGCCACCCTAAGATTACCAGATAAGTATTAATACAAATTGGAACAAATTTTATCGTCTTATTTCGTTTACGACGATGTATGTATATCAAATTCGATATTGAGAAAATAACACTGGTTTCAGATATGCATATGTAACTCTAAATCATAATAAATATTTTGAAAGCAAAGCTTGATTTTGCAGTAAATTAAATACAAAAATTTTTAATTAAATTATACTTTAAAAAGTAGAATTTTGGTGTGGAAGAACAGGAAGGAGTTAACACAACTGCGAATAGTGAAATTCCAGTGTATTTTTCAGAGGTTCTAAAACAATACCAATTTTCAGTAAACTTAGTCATCTGTTTGTGACAAACATATGGCTTGTACCATATTAATTTTACTCAGAAAAAAGTGCTGTATCCGAATATGTATAAAAGCAATATGGCACCCACAAGAAAAATATATATTTATATGTTTTCAGGGTTGGCATTTCCTAGTGAACAAAATTTTAAACAGCCATAATGTAATTATAAATAAAAGAGTGGTTTTAAGAAGTCAAAATGGAATCTTGATCAAAATCTCTGAAACCATCAAGAATAAATAGTTTCTCAACAGATTATTGGAGAACACATACACATGCACCACTGCACTGTTATAATAAAAACAAAAGTACTTATATAATCCTTCGTCCTGTGAGACAGATTGTACAACGTGTTCGACAACATTTTATAAAATAAACTGTAAATGAATAGTAGGTGTCCTAATTCAATTACTTAAGGTAAAACGAATTCAATATTTAAATTCTAACAACATGGCAACGGACTTTTCAATAGAACATCAGGCGGGATCCAGGTGCTATCCTTATGCAAATCGCCTCCTTAAGGAAAATTAAGGGATCAGTACGGTGGGTCTACGAGTTTGCCAGGACGGTTACTTGTAATTCTTCGAGTTTTTAGGGGATTTCCGAAAACACTAAAGCGGAGCGAAGGAGCCGAATCGGTCCCATTACCGTAAAGTCCTTTATCCGCTGCATGCAGGAAACAACTTACGTTTTTAATTATGGATCTAAAATGAAAAGTAACGTGCACTTTTATGATAATGCATTTTTACAAAAACTTTTAACTGCTGTTTTACAACAGTGTTTGCATGTTGATAGTTATAACCGTATTTACAATGTCAAGACACCAAAAAGTGCTCTTTATTTCAAATGAACCTACATGGGAAATTACATCCCAACATGACTATTGTAGATGATACCAGACTAAGAAGATCCTTTCATCTCTGTTAGATGTTTAGATAGTTTGCAAGTTTTGTAAGGTATGTAAGCCTTTGAAAATGTGTATGAGTGAAACATTGTCGAGTTTGTAATAGTCTACAAACAGTGATGTTATTATCTGATACCTGAAGTAGCACACTCAGAATAACAAGAACCTAAATGCAAATATTATTATTTCTGAGAGGCCTCCGAAAAACAATGCAAGACGACGAGATCTCGTTGTCTCTCTCGGTTGAACGAGAAGTCTTGTAGTAACACTTTCTGGAATTATGAATCTACATCTAATCATTGATAATAATGATAGAATCTGGTATGTCTTCTCTTCCATATGGATATTTATAATCAAGGATAAGGCGTGGATTATTATTATTATTAACAGGATATGAATTTTTATATTTTTTTTCTATTATTTATGTTGTTTTTAAATTCCCACAGTTCCAGCTATAGTTTCTTTCACGACAAGTGGCAGTAAGCCGCTGACATAATGCGCAAACGTTTCTACGCATTGACATGTGTTAGAATGAAATAAAGAAGATATTTCATTCTAACACACGTCAATGCGTATAGGAACGTTTGCGCGTCATGTCGCGGCTTACTGCCACTTGTCGTGAAAGAAACTATAGTTTTTGCTATTTCTTCTAGTTTTTGTAGTTTAGTTTTGTTCTGTGATTCTGACACTGTTTCTTTAATTTCGTCCATTATAAACTTGTCTTTCTAAATTCTTCCCTATGTGGTTAATGTTTGCTTTATCACGATTGTTTTATTTTTGATGTATTCTCTATCACAGTAGTACCCATTTAAAAACACTTGCAGTTCTTGGTGGGCCGATCTATTTTCTGTAGAACTGGTAGTTAAGTACCTCTGAGTTTACGGTAACTCCTAGTTACTAAAATGACGGATTAATGCTAAACTTAAAATTAGGCAACACCTTTTTTGCGCCAATAAAACACCAATGTTGTCAACAATAATCAACATTAGTGTGTCCCCATACTGGCTTAAAACAAACAGAACTTTTTCTGTCGATAGTCGAAATCATCGAAAGAAATCTGTATCGTCGTACCTGTCCAAATGGTCAATCTTGTCTCAAATGGTTGCAGAATTGCATTGCCTATTTTGGAAACTTTTAAGTTAATAATATGTGTCTCTTGCAGATGTCATTTTTCGTTCTGTCACATTCGATATTATTCCTTCTACAGGAAAATTTATAGGTTATTAGAACTTAACGTGGCCGTTGAAAAGGATATGCCACAAAATATACACGTACAACTTTTAATTTGCGCAAAAGAAATACCTGGAATTTCCACGAATGGTTGTAGTTTTTAATTGACCTCAAGTTATACGTGTATATGTTATGGTCATAGTGATAAATAGGTTATTATTAATAATTACCGGTTATTATTAATAATAGCCAAGTGGCTAGGTTAAAGTGAAGAATTTATCACATGAACCGGCTATTATTAATAATTTCCAGCATGCTGTGGTTAATGTGATAAATTTCAATTCGATATTGCATTAAGGTGATGAATATAATAGAGCCTCAGATTTGGAATTCTGTTAGTATCTACATAATCGCCACACAACGAATCTATTCACTGGGTTTTCAGTGTTGGGCCTTTAGTGACGTTAATCCTGACTAACTTATTCAGTTACTATTCATGACTAAAATAAGGAAGATTATCAAAACGAGACTAAAAAATGCCAATCCATACTAATTGCATGCACGAGTCTGTAACTCTTTGGGTCATGCTTATTTGCGCAATTCTTAAAAGCTAAGTAAGTAATAACTTAGAAACTCGGTTTGTATTATTCTGCCAGTGCATACGTACATAGTGTATTTTGTAATTCGAGGCAAGAAAAATTATTTTTATTTATAACTTATTATTTATTATCTTTTTAATACAAAACTTTAAAAAATGTTTTATATTTAATTTTGAATACAAAAGTCCTCCTAGACCTTTATTTTTTTGTGGTAGTACAACAATTACACCATTTATATTGTAAAAATAAAGCAAGATAAAGTTTGTAACAATAGGACGTCATACTCTTTTGTTTTTTGTATTTTTTTAGATTATATCCGTCAGATATTAGATATGCTTTCGGTAGGTATAGGTAATGGACAACCTAATGTAGGGAAGATTGGGGCAAGTTGTTACAATGTTTAATCTTTTATTTATAAAATAGTACTCTATTGTCAAACACCAAAAGTAAAAATACCGTGTTAGGAACAGAACCATACAAAAATGTTTGCATCATTTGTGCGGTGCAATTTATGTAAAAACATCTATGTAAACTAGTCTCGCCTATTCTTGCATGTATTTGCATGAAATACATGCAAGAAAAAAAAGAAAAGCAAAGAATGAATTATTATTAAATGCGCAAAATTTCAAGATAAATGTGATTTGAGAAGTTACTTAATAAATTGTAATTGTACATTTACAACAAAACTACCCACATGCATTAAATATAAAAATGTGTGTTATTGATAATAAAATGGTTAACTTTTTTGAACACTCTGTATAAAATGTTCTTTTTTATGGTTTCGTCATTGAACCGTCATTGGGTGTATTACTAAATATCATTACCAATTATATCCAGTAGTTTCTAAAGTACAAGGGAGACAAAAGAAAACAGTCTGTATTATCAATTTTTGTATTATTCGTAATTTTGGTCATTGGGGTAGCCGTACTGATGTATTGCGTCGAGTAAATAAATATAATAGCTTACATAGTAATCAAAATAACTTAGCTAACTTCTTTGAAGACTGTATACAAAAGATCTTTTTAAAAAGTAACGTTTTTATCGTGCCTTTTACCGTGCCCGTTAGGAAATTATTAATATTAGCCGGTCCATGTTGTTATTGAAGTGTTTCTAATCACATTGACCAAATGATGCGGTTATTATTAATAATAGCCGGTAATTATTAATACAAACCACATTTATCACTTTAACCGTAACATATATATCTTGTTAAATATCGTTTTTCTCGATGTCGATGCCGACAAATTAAGCCTTTGTGGATACCAGACATTTTTAGTATGTAGTGCAAGCTTAGGTGATATGATATACATTCTGGAGGTAAACACAAATTTTTAAATTTAAAGCTTCTATGTGAAAAACATCGGAAGATAATGCAAACATTTTTTACTGTCTGACGGAGCGTTCGTTGCTGCGGAAATATTCGTTTATCATGTGCAAACACAAAAGCGGCGGTCTTTATTTAAAGCAATGTTATAAATGAGGGCACAGCCGTCCCACGTATGGGAATTGGGAGATCGTTTATTTGTCCTTATATAAATGTCAAAGTGTACTCCCCAAGACAGTGGAAAGGACAGTCGCCATGATGTTTTCAACGGGGCTATTTATCTTTGTTGGTCCCAAGTTGGCGTATTTTTCCGGAGGGCACAGCGGCGCAGTCGTCGCAAAAGTTTTTCCTTTTCAAAGCAAAGCATCAGCTCGTTTACCAGGATACAAGCTATCGCGGGTATCCGATCTCAAAGCGGAGATTGGAGATCTTTTAAATGCAAATTGTCGATGTTTTTCGATAAAATTAATAATTTCTTTTAAACTTTTTTCTTTTGAAGGATGTTACTTTTTGGGTAAGGAGATGTTAACGATAAATGGTTATTTTAAGTCACCCACTGGAGATTGACGACGTTAAAGTAATAGTTAGTTGTACTGAAAGATGCAGAAAGATTTTCCATAATTGTCGAGGAACAAAACGCTTACATTAAGAGTAGATCAACCTCCAGAAGTATTTACCTAGCACTGCGGAACATATTAACGATGAAAATAGAGACGTTGCAGGGTTGTTTACTGATCTTTCAAAGGCTTTCGCCAGCGTTGATCATGATATTCTTCTAAACAAATTGGAGGTATCAACTTCAACTTCATCATCAACTTAGTATGTTTGCTGATGATACCACAGCATTGGATCGAACACTGGCAGGGAACTTTAGGAAAATATTTGTACCACGCTAGATACTTTTGAGAATTGGTTCTTGGGGCACAATCTTAAACTGAATGCTGACAAAACAAAACTAGTACAGTTTAGTATCACTAGAAGAAATCCAATTACAATTAATTACAAAAAATGTTCAATAACTTCTCAGAATGGCTGCAATTTTCTTTGGATTCAAATTGGCTCCTGTCTGACTTCAAATCAAATGTATTTCCACTGACCGAATACACAGTATTCAACTTGGCAACCACATATCGATAGTTTGGCGAAAACGCGGACCAGATGCGTTTATGCCATCCGTGTTGTGACTTCCTTGGTTAGTGTACCTGCGGCACTATCAACATACCATGCCCTGGTGGCGTCAAGAGTTTCTTATGGGATAATGTTCTGGGGAGGTTCTTCGGAATTGGAAAGAATATTTAAAATTAAAAAATCCTGTGAAAGATTCATTTGCCATCTCAAAAATAGGGAATCCTGTAGGGAGTGGTTCAAATGCAAAAGCATATTAACTGTAACTGCGATGTATGTCATATAACACCTGGTGCTTTGTCAAAAAACACTATGACACACTCTTTTCGATGTTTGAGCCACACCATAATCAAACTAGAGCTTAGAATACTAGAATACTAGTACTTAGAGTACTAAGTACATATGACAAAGTTCAGTAGTGGTTCAACTACTAAAAATGTTCAACAGAGTAGGTACTAGTGATGTAAAATCTCGTTACTTTCGAGTACTTGTAACTACCCGTTACTACGAGGTACAGTACCCGTTACTTAGTACCCGTTAGTTACTTTGCACCCGTCACTTTATTACAGTTACTTTTTACCCGTTACTTTGTTCAAGTAGTACCGATTGTATACTCAGTACTGTTTGATTTTCAGTACTCGCACTATCGTTTACTTACCTATACGAGTACACGTATATCGTATTTGTAAAAAGTAGCTGTGTTGTCTTAAGCTTGAAATGCAAATATTAGACTGTAATTATCTGCTTGCATGTACAGGGTGTTACCAAAACTATGAAAACATTGAAGAGTAAAATACTTTGATGTTCAAAGCTATGCAAAAATATTAGTTGAAAAAAGTATTTGGAAATATTAGATGTCTTTAAATGCGACATTAAAATCGCCTTCTCCGTTGCATAAACCGCTTGTTGCCAAAGAAATGTAAATGACATTGTGTAATGTACCTTCATCTTCAAAGCTATGCCAAATAATTATTTCAAAATATTAGAAGGCATTAAATATGAAATTATAATCACCTTCGACGTTCCATATACCGGGTGTTCATGCAACGACGAAGCAGTTTATAACTTTTTATTTAATACCCTCTAATATTTCTAAACACACGTTTCAAATAACATTTTTGTATAGCTTTTAAAATAAAGATAGTTTACTCTTTTTGAGTTTCTCATAGTTTTTGTAACACCATGTATATGCAAGTAGATAATTACATTCTAATATTTGCATTTTAGGTAAGACAAATCAGAAAGAAGCTTTATAAAGAATAAAATTATCTGTAAAATTGATATTAAAAATGTTTCCCATTTGTATCCAGGTTAGTGCCGGACAGAGCATAAATATACGCCAACTGTCAACTTGACAAATAAAAAACCTAAAATTACATGATGTAAAAATTAGCTGTACCACTTTTTTTTGCGAGCATAGTACATACTACATATTATATTAAGTGATAACAAACAAACGAAAAAATCATATAGAAATTACCTTTTGATGTTGTTGGTTGTTTTGATCCAGTGCGTGATATTTCTTTGAGAATTGTGGGATGTTTTGAAATTAAGTGTTTTCTCAAATTGGTTGAGTTTCCCCCTCTATACGAATACTTATTTTTAGACATATTGCAGACGGCTTTTTCATTTTCTGTCGCAGTAAAATGAAGCCAAATTTCGCTTCTTTTTGTGTTACTCGCTCCGCGGACATGGTATGTCTAAGAATTAATTTATTTGATTAGTTAAACTACCTGATCTATGTCTAATTTGTCAGATTTATTATTAAACCACAAAATGTTTTACCGCTCACTGACTTACTACTTACTACAACAACTTGTCAAGGGTTGAACTAAATGGAGTCACGAGTTACGATTTACGATACAATATTTGGGATTCACATAAATGTTCAGTAGTTTTTACCCGACGACGGCAAAGCCAGAACGAATTCCTATTAACTGAACCGTCCTATTTCCTAATAGATGGCGCAGGTTCAGTATCTATAACTTTATATTTTTGGACCAAGTTTTACAATCAAACAAACTAGAGGGGAACAGATAATTACTATTAAAAAGTAATACCCGAAAAATTTTACATAAACACTTTATTCTAAAGTTCCTATCTGTTATTTACACCAAGAGATGACGGGGTACGCTTGGTTGCAAAGCGAAAAGTTGACGTTCAGTTGTTATTGTGCGGGTAGTATCGGTGGTATGTTATGTAGTGACTAGTGACTCTAGTGAGTGCAGAGCCGAGTGGAACAGGCGACCGGCAGAACAGTGAACACGCGAAACTAGTACCGATAGTAAAAGTAACGGGTATACGTTCATATCGGTACCCGTTACTTTAAGTCTCGCCGAGTACCCGTTACAAAGTAACTCATAGTTACTTTTTTACATCACTAGTAGTTACCCAAGAGGATCGATCGCAGAATTACCGCAGCGTTACTGAATATTTTTTATAAGTAGCTTTGAATTGAAATTTTTCCTAGTCTTTTTTCTTTTTTGACTATGCATTTGTGCTTTTCGAATAAACTCTTTATTTTATTTATTTATTTTACTGAGACACAGAAGTAATAATAGTTTTGTGCCCTTCGACAATTATTGTAATTTGTTTATTTTACAAGAATTTGGAGGGAATATTACATAGATTTTCAATATTTAATATTCAATATTCATATTTGTCAATAATCAATGATTTTTTGTTTAACATTAAATTTTTTTTACTTGAAAGAAAGTCTATAAGTATATAGCAATTAAAACGCGCGTACCAATACACAAGGTTTGACAACCACAACATCTTAACTCTAACTTCTTGACCCTTTTATGTTGAAGTCGGTGGGATACGTGGGAATTTCTGCAACCAAATATACTAAAATTTTACGGTTTTGGTTGTCTGCAAAAATTGGACTTTTGGACGTCTAGATTGTCAATTTCGACCTGTGTGAGACGGTGCAAGAAATATCTCGTAGACGTCTCGTTTGATATTGCTAATTTTTTTCAGCTGCTGTCTATACTATTATCTAGAAGTTGTCATAGGATTATCTGGAAACGTTGTTTTCTTGCTTAATAAAAAAAGTAAAAACATTATTTATATGATTTCTTTATTTTTAGGTAAAAAGAAACAGATTTTTGAGTACAATCACTGCCATTCTGCGAAAGTAATATGTTTAGTTGACATTTTCAGGGAATGCACTTCATGAGTTGCATTCCTATTTTTCAACAAACAGTTATTGTCCCATTCTATTAAATCCTACATTAGATAATGCGTAATAGTTTTACAAGTACGGGATGATCCACATAGTTACCTTTAATGGAAGAAGAAGAAGACCAATTTGACCAACACATAAGAAGAAGGTTAGCCTAAAAGATTTCACATTTTGCTTTGTTCTCCAATTTTGCTTTGCACATGATCATTATCGTTCAACCCCTGTGGCTGGTTGTCGTCGTTGATAAACTACAAATCAAACACAATTGTTCTACAATATACAATAGTAATTTATACTTAGTGCTTCATAATCTACAGTTGAACATTTTTCTTACCTGATACCGCATTAAAAAACACAAGGTGCAATTGTATTTTTAGTTAAAGATCATGATAATAAAAATAAAGCAGCAACGTCGTTGTAATATAAAACAGATTTCTAAAAATAATTGCAATTCCCTGTAATATTTAGACTAACAACACTTCTATTGTAAGTTATACAATCGCTAATGCGTTATTTTACAACACATTTTCAGAGCGCACTTTTCTATGCTCTGTTGTTAAAATGCTAACTCATTTCCAATATCAACAGGCTACTGATTTTGTATCTAACTAGCTGGTTACAAAATAACCTTTATTTAGAAACCGCTTATTGATTTTGCTGCGCCCTGTATGATGAAAATTGGTCTGACAATACGGCTATATATCTAGGCAATATCGCTGGGTTCGTTGCATCTTTACAAACAATAGAGCTGTCACCACTATACAGCAGAACAATAGTTATTGTTGATACGCCCTGCTTGCACCTGTAATATTTTCTGTGAATGCACTGGATTACTTTATATTTCCTGTATTTCCATACAAACATATGACATATGTTACCGCTTTAAACGGTTAATGCAGTTTCTTGGTGATGGCACTGGAGTCTAAACGTGCCGTGCAATTGAAATATAATGCTTCATGGCAACGGGCTAAATATGCTAAGCCTTCATCCGCACAGTTTATAGCAATTAAGCTGAGTTACCCACGAGCAAATTTCCGCACAGTCGTCACGGATGATAAAAGTTTGAATGTCGAACAATTTGCGCTCAACTTTTCTATACCCACACGAAATAATTACGAAACATCCGAACAAACTTCCGGACGGGGCCGATAACAACGACCCAACTGCCTACATCCGCAAAATGCGGAGTAATTAGGCCCACGATCTCGTTAAATGAAAATTTCGTTTCAGGAGTCCTTTCAGTAATCAAGGATATTGCTTGCAGTGATATAAGATGTACATATTGCGTATATTCGTGTTTTCATACAACTATAAGGTGTATGTATATCACCTGCTCCCATAATCATTTTCTTTACGTAAAATAACAGTGTAATTAAGTTGAAAAGATTAGATTACTCTTTCTTGAGTAAAAAATCGGACTTATTTCCCGTGCTATTTGGCGTCTCTTTACTTCCCATCATACTTTCAAAATTCGAAATATCTGGAAAGGTGTAATAATACTGTCGGATTTCCATGAATACTATATCTAGGAACAATAAGCTTACAAACTTAATTGAAATAAATAAAATTAAAACAAAAAATGAAAATTATAAAGTGGAATAATAGTGGACTATGATGTGCTCGGCGTGTCCGAGACCTGGCTGACCGGTGATTCTGAGGGGCTTGTTGGCATCGCGGGTTATGATTTCGTTGGGGCTTCCCGTGCGGTTAGGGGCGGGGGTGTAGGACTGTTTTTGAGCCGGCGGTTAAATTATCGTATATGTAATAGATCTGTGTCTCCGGATTTGGAGCAGGTGTGGGTGATTGTTTGTGCGGATGGCTTGCGTTTTGGCATTGGGTGTTTCTACCGCCCTCCCAAGGGAAACTTCAGTAACTTTTTAGTCGGTTTCGAGGACGCAACTTCTGATGTAATACTGGATTGTGATCGTGTCGTTGTTCTTGGTGACTTTAATATAGATTTGCTAAGGTTGGAGAGCGCCTGCTTGCCCAGGTTCTATACTGTACTGGAGTCTTTGGGGTTGGTGCAGGTTGTGGATAAGCCAACGAGGGTAACCGCTACTACTTCTTCCTTACTGGACCTTATCATCATCTCTGATTCCCTTGATGTGGAGGAATCGGGTGTCGAGTGCATTCACCACCTTTCGGATCACTGTCTTGTCCATTGCACTGTGCGGTCTCGACTTGAGAGACCGCAGGCTAATCGTAAACGTGTTCGCAGTTTCAAAGATTTTAATTATGACCTCTTCAATAGGGACCTTGTAAATACGCCATGGAACTTTGTCTACGATCTGGACGCGGTGGATGATAAGGTTGCTTTTTTCAGCGATACCCTGGTGGCGCTCTTTGATGTGCATGCACCGTTGCGACTCATTCATGAGCGTCCGCGGTCTCCTCCATACATAACTGATACTATAAGACTAATGATATCCATCAGAGACAAGGCATACAAAAGGGCTAAAAGTACCAAATTAGCTACCCACTGGCAATATTATAAAGACCTCAGAAACTATACTGCATCAGCAATAAAGCGCGAAAAGAGGGCATATATAGATCGGTTAGATTCAGGCAAAAGTTATCGAGAGTTGTGGGGTGGGTTGCGCGCTTTTGGTCTGTGTCGTAGAGAGAATGTCATAATTCCAGAAGGTCTAAATGATCCTGAGGAAATAAACCACTTCTTTATAAGATCCGTTGATGAGATATGTCAACATGTTGGCGTGGGGGGAGGTGCTCTTCGGTCTCGCTTGTGCGCTTATAGGAGGAAACCATTCGGCAGTTTACTGGAGCTCAGGCCTGTGTCGGAGGATGTTGTGGAGGGTTTCTTGAGAGCTATCCGAACGGAGGCAGCGGGTGAGGATGGCATTACAATTCAAATGGTGAGGCTTTGTTGTCCTCTTGTTGTTCCATTTATCGCACACATTGTGATCGCCTGCATAGAGGGTCACTCTTTCCCGACATCTGGAAGACTGCGAGAGTTGTGCCGGTACCAAAGGTGCAGAGACCGCGTAGCTTGAGAGACTTTCGCCCAATAAGTATTCTACCTGTTCTATCGAAGGTACTCGAAAGAGCTGTCTGTCTGCAGGTGCTTCATCACCTGGATGAGCATGGGTTGCAGCAAGCTTTCCAGTCCGGTTTTCGATCGGGTTTCTCCTGTGCGACGGCCCTGCTTAGCATGACCGATGATTTTCTGCGTGCACTTGATGACGGTGATCTTGCGGTGTTGGTCTCTCTAGACTTTTCTAGGGCCTTTGACACCTTGGAACATGATACGCTCCTTGCTATTTTATACCACATTGGCTTCTCAGAGTTGGCAATTGATTTTTTCGCTCATATTTGGGTGGTAGATGTCAGCGAGTTGTTGTAGGGTCGCGTCACTCGGATTTGTTAGCGGTGAAGCGCGGCGTGCCGCAGGGTTCAATATTGGGCCCGGTTCTTTTTAATATTTACGCTTCCCTATTGCCAGATGTTTTGACCGCGTGTAGGTATCATCAGTACGCTGATGATACTTATCTTTACTATCGCTTTGGTGGGCTGGACTTTGATGGTGCGAGACGTCTTGTGAATGCTGATGTTGAGGCAATTGTGGGGCGAGCTGAGGAAATGTCTCTTGTGGTTAATGCAGCTAAATCGGCGGTTGTTGTCTTTAGTCGTCGAACCTTGGACATACCGGACGGGTTCAGGATTGCCTTGCGTGGTCAGGTGATACCTATTAAACCAGAAGTAAAATGCTTAGGTGTTCTGGTGGATGGTCAATTGAGATTTAGTGGACATGTTTCGGCTAAGGTTCAGCTTGCCTACTTGAGACTTAAACAACTATATGCTGGCCGTGGATTTTTGAGTCAAAAGCTCAAGGCACAATTATGTAATGCCCTTGTATTGTCGTCCTTTGACTACTGCGACACCGTGTATGGTCCCTGCATTGGTCCCTGCATGATCGGTCCCGTATTCAGAGAGTGCAGAACGCATGTCTTCGGTTCGTGTTTGGATTACGCAGGTTTGATCATATTACTCATACCTTATCATGGGCGGGGTGGCTGAATATGTATGATAGAGGGATTCTGCATTATGCTTGCTTCTTATACAGGCTTATGTCTGCCGGGTCTCCGCCCTACCTGCACGACAGGATAACCTACAGAACCGACGTGCATAATGTAAACATCCGCCGCAAGGATTTGTTGACTATACCAAGACATAAGACAACAATGTTCAAAAGGTCCTTTACCTACAATGCGGCAAAGGTGTTCAACTCGGTGTCTGGTCGGTTTGCATCCGCGGAATCACTGCGTCGGTTTAGGGGGTCACTTGCGTCTCATTTGTGCCGGCTGCGGGGCTCGCCGCGTCGGTTGTTCTGATGTTCAGTGTGATCAGTATGTTGAATCAGTATGTTGAATCAGTATGTTGAATGTACTTGTAAATAAAACTTGTTAATGGTTACTTTTAATCCCTGTAGTTCAGTTATAATGTAGTCCTGATACTAATCATTTTTTTGTATTTTTCTTTTCTTTTGTATAGTTTTAGTTTCTGGTTTGAGTGGAAGACCGAGATGCGGCAAACCCTTGCCGTACTCTCGAACTCACGCCTGTTGTGTCAAACAGTAATTAAAAACATCCTTATAAGCTGTTAATCTGTGTATATGTTCTTTGACTGTTGATACAATAAAGTTATTATTATTATTATTATTATAATAAAGTAGATATTTGGAATGTGTCCATGGCGACAAAGGTATACAAATTAATATACTCGCAAAAATGCCTTTATTAATCAAATAATCAAATAATCAAAATAATTATATTCAACTCCGCAAAAGCCCCTTGAACGAAATGGTCGCCAGAACAAAATGTGTCGTTAATCAATGTAAGGAGACTTTGACTGAGTTGACTCCACACCATTATTCGTTTATCCCAATGAATTTTAATGTTCCCCAACTTTATGCACTCCCTAAATTACACAAGAAGGACCATCCCATTCAACCCACCAACCCATCACCGCCTATTATGATCCACCTACCTTCAACCTTGTTAAAATAATGTTAAACTTATTCAAAAGATTAAATTATCAACCTAAATATTCAATTAAAAATACTTAACAATTTATTAACGAGACAAAAACATCACTTTGAAAGATACAATTATGGTATGTATCTTTTGACATAACAAATTTATATACTAATGTTCCCATAGACCTCACCCTTAAACTAGTTTCACATCATTTCAACAAATATTTTAACGATAAACAAAAAATAAATCATTACAACATAATTTTAGAACATACTGTCAAACAAAATTATTGCAATTTTAATAACAAATTTTACAAGCTTGCGGACGGTTTACCAATGGGAATAGCCCTATCTTCTATACTCTCTGATATTTTCCTTGATCATATAGAACAGGATAGAACTGATATTATCAATAATTAACCCCTACAAATCACAGATCGTGAAGTGGATCAGATATGTTGATGATGTTTTTTGCTTATGGAGAGGTGATGAACTAAGCCTTAAGAATTTGACATATATCCTTGACATATATCAACAACTTTCATAAAGAGATTAAAATCCATACTGCATAAGTGGTCTTAAATAAGTAAATGAAAAAAACTCTTCTTTTATGCACAATATTTATTAGTAATCTACTTGGGACGCGTTTCGGAACGCAGGTCCATCCTCAGCCGCCAAATCTACATGTTAACAAGGCAAATAAAATCAAAAAATCGGCCAAGGACCGTGCAAAACAGAAAACAAAACCTAAAAAATATCGAGGGCTCAATGACAACCACATCAAAACCAATACAATTACTAAAATTAAAAGGCAAAATGAAATACTTACAGTCAGTTCAATCGAACAATGTTGTAAGATGACAGTATTTGACTTCCTTAAATTCAACTTCCTCAAATACTGTCATCTTACAACATTGTTCCTGTTTTCAAAACAAAAAATCAACTTTTGCAACTCCTTTCAACATACCGTCAAACTCCCAAACCCATCTTAGAACAAAACGGGATCTATTCCATCAATTGTGGGAATTGCAGCGCCTGCTACATTGGTCAAACCGGCAGAAAGCTCTCACGTAGAATTTCCGAACATAAAACTACCCCCAATTCCAACCCCTACCGTCACAGAATCGAAACTGGACATAATGTTAGCTATAATGATGCTAAGCTTTTACATAAGTGTCAGAAGGGCCCTAAAATTGACCTTCTTGAACTTCTAGAAATCGAACGATGTAAAAGAACACCAGGCATTAACCTTATTAACGATCAAATGTTCTCATATAACAAACCCTTGTTTACTTACATTCTATAATAGTTTCATTGCCACTTTGGCTAAATTTTTATTGCATTGATATTTAGCATTGATATTTAGCAATTTCTTTTCTTTACTTTGTTTAATAATTTTTCCCTTTTCTCCCATATGTTGCTTTCGTCTTCGTCATTCTGTTTTCGTGCCGCGCCATATATCTTGTCCACTGACATAACATAGTTATTTTACTTAATCTTTAGCGAGTACTTTAATTTTGCTCTTCGTTTTTGTATTTATTCATTCTGCCTAGACACGGTTATCTTATATTTTATTGAATAGATTTTTCACTTACCACGATTAGGCAACTTGAATTGCACTTTATCTCTTTTTGCTTTTCAATTGAGTAATTATCACGATTATGTGGATTGCCGTTTCATTCTATGTTTGTGTAATTGTGGTTTGTTTAATTTGCTGCATTTGTCAGATTTTTGTTGTTATTTGGTTCCGATATATTGAAGCTTTTCATTTCGTTACATTTTCTACGTTTTTTATCCGATGGACTTGAGTTGGCCTACGTACTGTCCACTCCGTTCCAACTGCTAGCGACAAGTTGCTTAATATTATCGTCTTACCGCGAAATTTTCGTGTCTTTTAAATTTTTGATTATGTCGACGTATAAGTACCTTGCATACTACATATTTAATTGCTGTTACAATCTGTTTGTCGACGTCGATTGAACTGACTGTAAGTATTTCATTTTGCCTTTTAATTTTAGTAATTGTATTGGTTTTGATGTGGTTGTCATTGAGCCCTCGATATTTTTGAGGTTTTGTTTTCTGTTTTGCACGGTCCTTGGCCTATTTTTTGATTTTATTTCTCTTGTTAACATGTAGATTTGGCGGCTGAGGATGGACCTGCGGTCCGAAACGCGTCCCAAGTAGATTACTAATAAATATTGTGCATAAAAGAAGAGTTTTATTGTATGCACAATATTTAACTTTTATACTTATTTAACTTTCATAAAAACTTAAATTTACTTTATAGATTGAAAACAATAAAACCTTGAACATTTTAGATTTAGCCCTAAGTAACCATAATAATATTATCCAATACAATATATATAGAAAACCCACTGCAGTACTTACCATAATTCCATATCACTCATCCCATCCTTTTTCACAACTCATGGCGTCATTTCGTTTCCTTTTCAACCGTTGTTTAAAGTACCCCCTCAATTACAACTCCCGAATTGATGAATTAAATTACATTTTTAACATTGCTTCAAACAACCTTTATCTTTAAAACATATCAATCGTCTTTTACAACAAATCGTTAACACCTCCGACCCACTTTACATACCTAACAGAACCCATGACAAAATATATAAGCCATTCACTCACAATAACGTCAATTTAAAACTTAACAAAATTTTACCCAAATTTAACATTTATCCCGCTTTTAGAAGTAATAATACCATCTACAAATTACTTTCAAATGTCAAAAACCAAAATTTCAACAGATCATTGTATAAAATATAACGAACCTACACTTCTTCACATATCTAATAAAGACTACAAATTAGACCTATTAGAACAACTCGAGATAGAAAAACATAAAAGAAACCACAACATAACTTTATTAAATGATCAATTATACTTCCAACAAAGGCCCCAAATAATTTTTAAAATTTATGAACCTTAAGTTGCCTACCTTGAACCAGCCGTATGTCAGTTGTTTATCGTCATTCACAGATGGCACACGTAATTTACTTTGCTTGTATTTTTAATTACCTTACCGTGAGTAATCTGTTAAATTGTTTTTTATTTGTTTTCGTACCTACATTTTCTAATTGTAGATTTAGGCTGATGATATTGTAACCAACGAAACCGGTACCTAAGAAATTAAATATTTTACAAAGGAATAGAGGCATTTTTTTGAGGATATTAAAATAGTATGAGTAACCAAATAAAAATGCATTTTTTAATTTAATTTTTATTGTTATTAAAAATCTAAATGATATTTTCTTGTAAATATTACTTCAACATTTTACACACACACATTCACTCATTTACAAACACATAGTAGAACCAAAACAAAATATGACGGGCCCAAATTACACTCAGTTTAACCACGCTCATAACGACTGTAATTATTCGCGCAACCCGTTAATTGCCAATGCGGAACGACTTTAGCGCTAATTTAATTGTATTTAATTTGTAGGCAGGGGAGTGCGGTGAAATTTGGCGGAATGGGTAGCCTACTTAAACGAAAAAGCATTTGTAGTTCGTTCGTCGAAATAAATTCACAAGGGGGCGTCTCGCCTCTACGTTGGCGTCGTTTCGAATTGGACCGAGAGAATAAGTCACTAGAATAAAGCCGTCCGTCTTATGAGGCAAATCCATTTGATGTAGTCGACGGTTTAGCGTAATCGGTTTATAAAACTCGCCGACGAGCATTACCATTCACACTTAAGGTCGTACATGCTCCGGGGAACGCTCCGCTAGAGTTTAAAAAATCTTATTTTGTGCTTAAAGCACTCTGAGAACGTCGATGCTAAAGCGCTTAGACCTTAATAGCAGCTTCCATTTTACATGGCCCTGTATTACATGTACCTAACTAAATATTGTGTATAATACGTAATTATGTATACTGTTCAAATATCGTGTGCAACGAGTTACTAAAAACTAAGACAAACTGTGTTATGGTTCTCAGATTGAAAATGTGACAAAAAATATAAAAAATACTTTAGTTAACATACAAAACATATTTAATATTTACATGGTTAGTTTAATCCTCTACAAAATATTGAATAAATAAACTAGAATTATATTTAACAAGAGATAAAACACTATTTTTTACATAGATACTTTTTGAATGCGAGTGCTTTTGTTCGTTGGTGTCATATAACGTTGGTAATATCAGATCTACGTAATTGACTTCCAAGAAAGACACCGGTCGAAAGGCTATCTCTCATTTCAAAAGGATTCAATGCCTTGTAATTGAGGGATCGGAACTTACAATCGACTCAACCAACAGAAAATAAAGTAAACTGCAAAAAAACCTAGTTTAAAATTTGTCGTATCTCGTCGATAGATTTGCGTATTTCTATTCTTAAGTTTTCATATAATAAAAACATTTACCTCTTTCGCTAGTTTACTATATTCAATTGTTACTGAGATGTTACATGTGTTGCTGAAATATCCGATTTCATAAGAATCTTGTTTACAAATATTATTAAAGAAACTTAAGCAACCACAAACGCCAAACTATACAGTATCGATTAACTTTCAAGGAGCATTTCACAGATTTCCAGTTACTTAATTTGTCAAAAAATACAATAATGCTACTAAAGGGCTATCCTGGCGAACAGCAAACAAAAATAAGCAAGTTACAATTAATTTCCGTATGCTTTTTTTTCTTAAAATCTGAATCTAAAGGCGGACATTTTGATTAGTGTATAGTGTTTTGGAAGGAAAACCCGTAGTTTTGTAATTTCTTTTGCATTTTTTTTATATTTTACTTTTACTACTTATACAGTGTGTCCACGAAAGTCCGCACCATATGAAAACATTTTTATTGTGTATTTCTCAGAAAGCTTTATTCTTTATAAAAGTTGGCGGCTCGTATGAAACCAAAACGGCAACCGTCAAATATGTAAATTTCGGTGCCATATACCGAGCGATTCAGAATATATGAATTTGTGATAAAAATAAAGGTACATATATTTTAATATTTTTTTTTTTTTAATTATTTTCATTATTTGGAAATGTTGTTTAGAAGTAAAAATTATATTCAATTATGAAGTCAGAGCCACCCACCTTGAAAAAAATATTTTCCGCTTTTTTCTTAATTATTACTCTTGTGACAAATATTAGTAAATGCCAGTGATACTAAAGGTTATTTTTAATATATTTTTTAGAAATTTGAATACATGTTTTATATTTTCGGTTATGTTGGTATGATAACTAATGTTTATTTAGAACTATCGCAAAATTATTCATTTTTTTGGTGCAAAGTTAATATTTCACCCTGTAGATAATAATATATCATACAATAACTAATTCAGGAGCGTGACGTACCTTTTATTCAGTTAATATTAATGGCTGGATAGGTTTATAATAGTAGGTATCCATCTACAGCGAGCGATTCGAGTGGTGCTACGCGCGGTTCTCCCATTTATGAAATTTTAATTTCACTGATAATATTTTAATAAAAGTAACTAAAGCATCACATCTATTGTTTCTTGAATTAATTAATTACCCGTGTTAAGTTCCTGGCCACCTAGATCCCCCGACTTTACCCCGTTAGATTTCTTTTTGTGGGGTTACGTAAAAAATAAAGTATACAAACACCGACCATTTAGAGATATAAATCATTTAGAGGAAACTATACAACATTGTATCCAGATGATTCCACCGAATTTTGTTAGTAATGCGGCCAAAGATGTTTCTAGAAGTATGTGTTTATGCATAGAACGGGACAGACACCACACAGAAACAGGATGAATAGATATTTAACAATTCTTTCAAAGTTGAGTTTTTTTTTAATTTGTATTAATGTATGTATTTTTGTAATTGTAAGTAGTAGATATAAGTTCATAGATAATAAATTAGCATGATTAACATATTCATAATAGTTATTTACTTAATAAGTCAGTCATAATTAATTCAAGAAACAATAGATGTTTGATGCTTTAGATATTTTTATAAAGTGGTGGTACGCGCGGTAGCACCGCGCGTATCACCACAGTCATTAATACTATCTGAATAAAAAGTAAGACACGCTCCTGAAATAGTTATTGTATGATATATTAATATCTACAGTGTCAAATATCAACATCGCACCAAAAAAAATGAGTAATTTTGCGCCAGTTCTAAATGAACATTAGTTATCATACCAAAATAACAAAAAATATAAAAGATAAATTCAAATTTCTAAAAAATAGATTAAATAGAACCTTTTAGCATCACTGGCATTTACTAATTATTGTCACAATAATAAGTAATAATTAAGAAAAAACTGAAAATATTTTTTTCAAGGTAGGTGGCTCTGACTCCATATTTGAATATAATTTTTAACTTCACTCTTATCACAAATTCGTATATACTGAATCGCTCGGTATATGGCACCGAAATTTACATATTTGACGGTTGTAGTTTTGTTTTCATACTAGCCGCCAACTTTTATAAAGAATAAAGTTTTTTGAGAAATACACAATAAAAATTTTTCCATATGGTGCGGACTTTCGTCGACACTATACAGGTGTCCCACGGAACTGGTACATTAGAAGTTTCTCAAATTCCACTATTTCGGGAAACTTGAAATTTTGGAATTAGAATTTACTCGATTTGTGCTCTTCAGCTAAAATATTCCCAAGTTAACTGTCACGTTCGGTCACCGGAAGTCGGTATCAACTTTGTTATTTTAAATGGAATGTTATAATTTTCATTTTATTTTCGGTTTCTACGTATCAAAATACTAATCATTTTTGATAAGGTTGCCCTATACCTAAATATCACCATTTTTGAGTTTTTTGATTTTACTAATTTTTTTGGGGATTTTTGCGGATTTTTGCCAAAAATAAAATAAAAATTATACCATTCAATTTAAAATAACAAAGTTGATACCGACTTCCGGTGGCCAGACGTGACAGTTAACTTGAGAATATTTTAGCTGAAGAGCTCAGATCGAGTAAATTCTAATTCCAAAATTTCAAGTTTTCAGGAATAGTAGATCATGAAAAACTTCTAATGTACCAGTTCCGTGAGACACCCTGTATATATTCTAAAATTATGAAAAGAAAATACTAAGCTTTTTCTCAGGTCATAAAACATTTTGAAGGAGTGGTCCCTCAAAAGAAGATTATTCAAAATTGATGGTCTGATGTAATGGTTCCTGAGGTTGTGCATTGAATGATGCACGGTTTCATGGATGACAAAAAATCCCTGACACAGGTACATTGTCAGAACGTATAGACGTTTTAAGGAAGAAAACTTGTACAAAAAATGTCTGCTGTAAATCAGCCAATAAGAACTTTTTAATAATCTTCGTTGACATGAGCTATTATTATATTTTAGACGAAAAGAAGTCTGGTCATTATTTTTTAAAAACTTTTACTTAAAATTATTATGCGCTTCGATGGCCGTTCGACTTTAAGCTGTGGAATCGTTAATTCTTCGAATTTCTTTGTGATATCTTGTATTCTTTAAATGTTGTGGAATCAAAATACGCAATAAAAAATCATGAAAATGTTATACCAGAATGTACCCTTCATACAAACATTTGTCTGTTATGTGTCGTAGTAGAATTGATGACGAATGCTTTCTATGTGATAATAATAAATTTCTGTTTGCCTTTCGATTTACATCGAACAGATTTCCTCAGCAAAACGGGATTCCAGTTCAGAAACTTCTCTCGTGCTGGAAAATCTTAAAACGAAACGAATAGTTCGGTCCTTCTGGAACTACAACAGGAGTTAAAGCCGTACTCCCACGCCGTAACAATTCCCGCAAACCCCACGGCACATATTTCACCCTCGGCGAAAGTTTCCCCGGTAATTTATCGAAAGCTAAGCCCTTTTTCGCACCGTATAAATCGTTTTTTTATGTGGCCGGGGACCGGGTACGCGCCAGTTAATGACTTAAAAAGTTTTTGATCGGTGCCGGGTCGTACCGTCAGAACCTATCTTATTTAATAACCCTGCCGGTAGAGGTCGCCCTTACGCAACGGTGCCGGTGTGGAACCCATTCGCGCAATCTGCCGGAAACAATGAATAAAGTGCGCCCGATAATGGGGAATTATCTCGCCTGGAGGTCGGAGGTTAAGGTCCATTGTTTTCAGCCGAGAATGCAGAGGTTCGCAAGAATTAAGTGTTTTATGGAGGTTTTCGAATTTTATAGAGCGCGGACCCTATTGTAATTTTAATAGCTCGAGTATTCATAATTGCTGTATTTTAAAGGGGGAATTAACATGATTTTATCGCTGGCATAGGTGCGAATGCGCTGTGCAATTAATGTGCGTTGAATAAATTTTGGATTTTTATTGCGGTTGTATTGGAAATGAGTACGATTGTATTGTTTGTCGTAACAATCGTGATTTACGACGCGGAAAAATATTTGAAGCCAGTAAACCATCTGACAATACTAACTACATGAGGCCCACAACTGTATAATAACTCCAAAATATTAATAAAAGAGCCCGTCAAAAAAAATTTAACCAGAGTATTGTTGCTTAAACGGGCAATAATACAATTTTATTTTATACTTACCTGGTTTTAACTATGGTCCTGTGCGAAACATTTTAGTAAAGAACGTTTTTTAGTTTTAGTTTACTGGCAAAAGGTTATTTTTCGATAAACTTTGAGCTTTTTGTATTTCTTTGTGTTATTACTATGGAAAAAGGAAACCCCAATTCCATAACAGGAAGGGGTGTCACAATCGACTTGAAGTTTCAACATTTCTCATAATTTTTCTATAATATAACGTATAACTCCAATGTAACATAAATAGGAAATTTATCGCCATCGAAATAGCGGATCATATGTTAGAACAGAACTTAGTAAAGAAGTACAGTGTTCGAATAAGAAATGCTCAAATCAACGGTCCCAAATAAATAATCTATATTAAAAAAATCAGTCCACATGGGTGGCAATTAACAAAAATCATTACAACCCATGCATAAACGACGATTACGTCTTAGCAAATATTTTAACTGTATTTTGTGTAACTGTGTATGTTAACTGTGTATCTAACGCTAGAAGCTCTCATACAAGCTTGACAATAATAAGTGAATAGCAGACAATTATGTCTAGCTTGCTTTGACTATGGAACAAATTATTTATTATTTTGTCTTGTAATAGCTCATCGCTAATTTCTTCGGCATTCACATTTACTAAAAATAATAATAATTATTGTTAGAAAAATAATCATAGCTTACCTTTTATAATATTTAGACATAAATCATTAAAGTTTGGGTCCAATATGTTGGAAACAGTGTGGGCCAAATTATACTCATGAATAGAGTAAAAAAACAACAATTTACACCAAAGTTACCAAAAATATTCTTTTTCTACTTTACATTCACAATGCACACATTGTAGCACCGTTTTTAGTAACTAACTTTTTCTAAGATTGGTCCCATTGATATCAAACGCCATATGTCAAACGCAGAACACATAACCACACACACACAACACACAACTGCCTCTTTTGAATGGCCTGCAATCACATAAACTGCGAAATATCAATTTTCTATACATATTTAAACATCTGTGTAGCCTACTATAATATGGCCAAAGGGTTGGAGCTTTCTTAGTTTTGCTGTGTTCATCAAAATACGCCAGATATAATTCAAAGACCACATTTACTTTAATAAGGTATTATGCGAAGATCAAACCTACATCGTAGATATGAACGATTTTAATTACTGCTGCGGGATTGTATATGCACAATAAATGATTTATTGAATATCAGCATACACGTAGGAAGCTATAGTACATTTAAAGTGTTGAGGATTTCTTAGTTTATGTAACGTATAAGTTTTCGGTAACATTTTGGACCTAATTCTACTCGTGTAAGTATTATTTATTCTAATAAATTATTATACTGAAATTAGAATTTTGTTTCAATTATATGTGCGTGTAACCTTGTATAAGCCAGCGGTACTAGGTAGAAATTGCTGTTTAACGTTAACCGTTATAACAATTCTTTAGTAAGTTTTTATTCTTTGATGTAACTAATTAGTTACCGCCAAACATGTCTATTCTGATTATTAGAATTATGAAACCACTATTTTAAAGTTAACTTTTTAGGTTATGTTTCCTTTATACTGGGTGTCATGTAAGTTTTTATCACAGTAGGGTTAAAAGTGTTGCCCCGAGCTCCATTGTGATCATAGTTGCTGTTCCTCACTACGTTCGTCGTGCCCAAAACAACTCGTGCGCCAATTTGACATCTTATAAAACTTGTATAATAATATATTAATATCTTCAAATATAGATTTTTATTTAATCACAATCGTTACAATTAAAATATTCAATATTCGTAATAATTTTATATATGAATGGACTCTATGAATAGTTATAACAATTATACTATTGCTGTTTATTATTTTTCCTACTGTGTTTGCAGATAACTTATTTTTTTGTAGTTTAGTAAGTGTTGTTATAATTTTATGTAATTATAATTAGGAAGTCTATATTCGATTCTAAATAACGTAAGTAATTAAATAGTATAAATAAACAAATCATGGATTACTTTAATTTTTATTTGTTTTTTTCCTTTTGTCAATGTGGGTCCAAAAAAGAAATATTAAAAATTTTGTTAAAAGCATTTTTGTCTATTCATAAACACACATTATCATTTGCTCTAGTAATTGGAATATTGGATTAGAATAATATTTAATATAAATCAATGGATTGAAAAATGCGCATATTATAATTTATGATTTTTTTGCACAGCACGTCTTCCCATTGTATTTGTCGCACAGCACGTCTTCCCATAGTCCATTCACTTAAAATTTGGAAGGAATTAGATTTTCAGTGTTAGAATAAACTCCATGGGTCCATGGGTCCATGGGATCCATGGGTGTTCTACCCTCCAAATGTTCTAACATTCAATTGACATGTTCAGAAATAACTTCCCATAGGTCGAACGGATTACACCGTGCACTACCGAAAAACATAAATATTGAGGATGCGGGCAGAATTATTTTTACAGTTCCTCGTACATAATCAACCTAAAAATTCCACGCAAAAATCATTTACGCGCCACGTCAGCCCCTTGAAAAAAGAACGTAGGCGTATCTCAAATAAAGTGTTCGAATAGCCGGGTTAATGTGCGGACTTACTGTATATGTGCCTTGAGGGTGATGTAAATGCGGCCCCTGTTGCATATAAAAAGAACAGGGCTTTAATAACGGTCACAGTTAAAAATTTATAACGCGAGAATATGGAATTAAGCGAACACCGGGTCTGAACAAAAGCGACTGCAAATATGAATATACAGTCGGCACACCCGCAGAAAGATAATAATGGTAAAATTGCGTTGCGCATTAATTTTCACCCAGACGCTGTTCATTTTATTCTCGCCTATGTTAAAATTTCATACCGCACAATAATTGTTCTTTATACATATTCTATTTTTAATGCAAAATCTGCGTAAATTGAATTATTATTTAATACAAAGTGCATCATCATCATCAATGAAATATTTACTGGGTTCTAATATTGCCAAGTTCGACATAATACAAATAAACAATATTTTGTTCATTCTTTATTTCAACCGCAGATTCTGTTTCGCTAAAATGTGTCGGATAAATGACATTGGACAACAAAAAAGAACATAGCGGATGAATTAGTCCCAAATGGTATTATATTATACAGTGTGTCCCCAGATGGACCTAACTATACCTATAATGAGCCAAACTCTGCATTTTTCGTTAAAGTGTAATACTTTATAATGACAATGCCATATCCATTAGTCCAAATATTGAAATAACAAAATCTTTATTGGTTCTATAACCAGATTTTCAAATTTAAACGAAACATGTCATAGTTGTAAATTTAATGTTGCGTGTGTTCATATTCGAATCATATTTGAATATCTTATATCAATTTTGGTATTAATTATACTTTCTTGTCGTTTGTGATTTAAATTAACAATATGATCTAGTCTATTTAAATTTGGGTAGACATGTAAACCGCCCGCGTTTGAAAAAATACCAATAGATTCTAAAAAATGTCCTGTACAAAATATCTATACATTTGATGATATATTATTGAAATTAATTAAAAATTACCAGTGATTACTGGCCAATACGAATAACAATAAGAGACACCACACACTACAAACTTTTGATCGGCCCCTACCTAAATTTCGAAAGTTGCGGTTGTCACCTTACAGTCTGGAGTAGTTTCATCTTCAACAGTTGATAATTGTGGTAAAACTGACAAATACGATTGAGGATAGCCAATTGCGATTGAGATGTCCGCATTATTTGACATTTGGCATCAATATCACCAATCTTCGAAAACTAAAAGTTACTAAAAGCTAGTGTTTTTATAACGACAACGAAAGCGATTTTGTTTTGAGTTTATAACGGACGTAAAGTAGAAAAAGGAAAATATCACATTTTATAGGAGTAAAATCTCTAGTGGGAATCGATGCTCTAGTAGAAGCGCGTCGCTAGGAGATATATTTGGGGCTAAGAAACAATACTTTTTATAGGCACACCGTTTGTCCAGGAGCTTCACTTCCAACTTGAAATTTGTAGCGATTTAGCTCCTCTATAATGTGATATTTTTTTTTAAATTGGTTTGACACAACCGAGTTGAACTTATCTATGGTATTGGCCCGTGATCACTTATGGTTATAATTAATTTGAATAACAAATAGCAACAAACATTTAGTAAACATTTTGATATGATGTTCAGAAAATTAAATTGGGCCGTTTTATTTACGATGTTCAATGATTTTTTCTCTAAATGAACTAGACTATTTGATAACAAAATCTTCTTTTATTTAATTTGCAACAAAATATGCATTTGATATACTATTGGTAGTGTTAGCTGAGTCACAATAATGATACGTAATAATCTGAACTTTTAGGAAAGGAAAAATTTTAAAATCAGTTAATTCCTTTGTCAGATTCCTTTACTAATTATTAATAAAACGACAAAATATCAAAAATTCACTATGACGAAAAAATTTACATTATTTACTAATTTTCTACAATATATTTCTGTGATTTTGTAATATTGGTTTTATATATTATTTAATATAACTGTTATATCTAGGCAACCTTTATGTCCTACCGCGGATACATAACAGTCAATGTTACTGAAACATCGGTAACGTCGGTAACATCTTTTGTAATATTTAAACAACATATTAATTCCAAGCTATAATTTTTCTTTGTAATATTTTGACCACATTATATTTAAATGTAGTATAATTTTGTGCAATATTTGAAGACCCTAGGTATTACAAGAATGGAACATTTTTATAATATTTTAGCATTATTCCCGATTACGCAAGGCGTATGACGGTATCAAACATTACGTGTCGGGTCCAACAGCTGATCGACAGAGGCTTGGCTGTTTTTGATAAGTTTAGAGAAATCAGTCGAGAATTGGTCTTTGCGTGGGGATGTCGACGTTTTCGCTAAAGCTACTTTGGAACAAGATAGACTTTGCCGACGTGCGGTCAACATTATATGATCTAACGTGTTTAACGCTGTTTCAATTTATTTTTGCACACGTAAGCAGGCTGTCTAGTGATTTTACAACAGTACCAACATAACATGGTAGCTCTAAAAATTACTGTGATAAATTGTTGACATAACCGTGACATAACCTATGTGGAGAATGTGAGATATTTATCATATATTTATATGATAAATAACTTCAACATTTGTCTACGGTTTATGAAGTGATATATGCAAAAACACACGTACTATGAATACACGCACACGTACTATGAATATGTGGAATATTTGAAAGTGTATTGAGATTATGCGCGTATATACATTTATACCTCCTAAAAAACAAACCCCGTACCAATAACTTTGGTCACAGATTACTTACTCTTGGTACGATAGGTTATGCACTCATTTCTCAGCCGATAATACACTTATGCCTAGCTACTGAAAAACAAATACATATCGACCCATGCAACGAAGACTATCGTAACTAAGAAACTAAATGTATTTACAGTCTTTGTTGCATGGGTCGATATTACATACGTATGTACATCCACAGCACAGGGATCTGATGACGTATAAGAAAAACAAAACAGTTAATAAGTTATTCTTTATTTACCAATTTGTAATTCATATATTATTTATAAAAGACAATTCGACAACATAAGCTTTATAATATTATATAGCTTTATTAATATTATATTATAATATCAAAATCACAAAAATGTTGATCCTCGCTATCATGAGACCACACGCATACGGGTCGTAATGCTTGTTCGGTTCTTCGGGGCTAATTGCAATACTATCTGCGGTTTGTTGTGTTAAACGTAATTCTCCATACACTTTGCACTTGAGAAGAAAAGCATCTGGAGTCAGTGGTTGACAAGTCGCCTAAGTCCCATTATACATTTCTCATATAATAATGTTATAGACGTCTTCCAGTAATATTACCAAAAAATTTGATAAAAAATCGGTAATCTTCAGCATACCTCGATAATTTTATTGTCAGTTCAAGGAAATTATAAAAATTAGTAATCACATCTCGTCTAGAAATCCTCTTCGATCAACAAAATAGTACGTAAGGATTTTGATTCCTCGTAATGTGACTTGAATCCAATTACAAAACCCGTAATCAGCTTCTGCATCGTACCACACTTGCAGCTTGAATTCTCTGGTAGTAGAATGGATAAAACAGCACTGTTTATTATGTATATTGTGCTAACTAACCTAACAATTAACATGGAGTTGTTAATAAAATAATAGTATGTCTTACTTCTTTAGGCACAAACCTGATTGATGTCTGATATAATAGTAGACTTTTTATGTAATCTCCTAATTTCGATTAGAATACTTCTTTGGGCAGTGTTCCCAAGTTTTCTACATTTTCAGATTATATCTGATTTGTAGGTTAGAACTCTTGAAATCTGTCCCAGTAAATATAAATGTGTGAATTTTAGCGAGTTACAGCCTTTTTTTGTGGTATATGGTAGATAGAGTTAGACCCATTACTATCTTCGTCTAATGACGCCTAGTTCTCGACAACATCGTAGATGGCCACACTGTCCAGCCTCGAACATGGATGGAAAAATTGGGAAAATACGACGCCGATTTTTTAAAAGTGTGGCTTTATTTCTTTTTATTTATTGGAATTTTCACAAATATTACATTGACGTAAAGTGAAACTACGACGGACTTGACACAAAAAACATAATTACATTGTTATTCCTGAAATCACGACACCTAATTATACGTCTATTTTGACCAGCAATTGTTTAAAATTGAGCATGGGTATAATAAATATCGAGCAAGTCCGACCAAGAAGAGTTAATTTAGATTGTTGTAAGCTCATAAGATGCTATCATTATTCAATAATAAACCCACACGAGCACTAAACAGTTTGAATATTTGGACCAATAGGGGCCCACCAGAACAGACCTGAAGTTAGGCTGAACCAGCCTCTTAAGCCGGCAACAAACACCAGCAGACTATTTCAGCCAGCGGTGTCAGAACGAACGTCGTATGCAATCCGTAAATGTCCTACTCGAACAGCGGAGGGATTTTCCCTCCCGTATGACAGCACTGATTTCACCACAATTTCATCTACAGTACATACTTATACTGAAGGATGAGGTGAATTGAGATTAGCACTTACCAGCGCCATCTAACGCACGCTAGGCGTGCTACCTAACCGATGCACTTATGTAGATAAAATATTGTCAATAAAATGTGGTCTAGAGATTGTACAAACATGATGCATTTATGTAGATAAAATGTTTCAATGTAATATTATCTCCATATTGTAAACATATGGTGCATTTATGTAAATAAAATGTTTTCAATGAAATGTTGTCTCGAGTTTGTAAACATAAGTAGATAAAATATTGTCAATACAATTTGGTCTAGATATTGTATGAATATGATACATTTATGTAGACAAAATGTTGTCAATGAAATGTTGCCTCAAGCTTGTAGAAATATGTTGCATTTATAGAGTTAAAATGTTGTTATTGAAATATTGTATTGATAATGTTAGACAAACATAGTAATAACATAATATAAATACATTTACACAAGTTACCTTCTTACAATATTACAGAAAGTTGTCGCGATATTGCTTGTTTAGCGGGTTGCTGTATTTAATTTAAGATTCAATAAGTACTTAACTTAAAACGTTTACGTTGGCTTGCAACTTGATTGTTTGTGATATCACATGCAAAATGTGAATTCCAACAAACATTTTTAGGACATAGTCTTGTAGTTGTTTAATTCTAATTCCAGATCTATTAAATGATGATTCATGAATGTAGTACAAATTCCCTTTTTTAATTTAATTTTCGTAAATAAAAATTAATTATATGGTATTCATAAGATTTATTATATTACCTACCTTTGACGATGCGTCTCGGAGCTCTTAGAACTGCAATTCAAAATTGAAAAGTCAACAACAATTTAAATAAAACAACCATTTACAACAGAAATTATTTATTACTTTCTTAACCTTACAACGAGAAATAATACACGTACTTAACCGGTCATAGTGACCGGAAACGAACCTTACCTGACATATATTAATAGTGAAATGATGATAGTCTCTGTCAATTATATTTCACACAGTGCTCAGTCGATACTTAGTGACGATTTGGTTAACACCTACGAGGTTGTCCGCCGGAAACATCCACGTACATTTATAAATTCTTGGTCATATGTATTTACATAACACTAAACTCTGGTAGGTAGTCATATTGCAAAAACCTCAAATAACTTTTGTACACGGTTACAATCAATTAAAAATAATATCACCTTGGGTTACGTTGCTCGACAACGAGGGGTGGAATTTTTTTCATCATAATAATTATTCGCTTTTAGACCTTTTAAAATTCAATAAAAAAGGATACCCTGACGCGCGCGCTTTCCACTCTACACCGAATCTTACGTTACCGAGAACACCAAACACACAACTATGAGAAAGGCGTGGCATATGAACTCCTGCGTTGCTGCTGAAGTCTTTGGTCTTCCTCCATCATCAGCCATAACGCTGCTTGCTATAACCACAGGCCCTCCACCTCCAGATACGCTCGATACTTCTGGGACAACGCATGTGTTGATTGGAGTTGTGTAGTTGTCCAAACCTTGGCATCGGAGCCGATGTTCTCCAAGGCATGCGCTGTAAGCTATGGCGTGTGGAATGTAGCTTTGGTCAAAGGTACCGGTGAAGAGGGTTGTTGCCAATGGCCCTAAAGCGTAGACAGGAACGTCCTCGCCACCGTGTGTAGCCCATTGTCTTGGAACGGCTGAGGTGTGGACCTGGTTCTTGTCGTCTGTAAAGCCGGTCGTGTTCAATGGAATTATTCGAGGATTGCTGAATCCGGGACCGTTTCCGTATAGGATTGTGGAGTAGGGTTGGCCGTCTATGTCGGATACTTTGCTGTCCATCCCTGCAACAAATGAAAACAATAATGTAGTTTAGGTGGTTATTTGTGCTTTGATATAGGAAATACTATGCAGGTCAATTTATAATTGCGCCTTTTTACACTTTTTAAAGAAAGGTTATAGAATGAAATTGATTTTTAAAGCGAAAAATATAACAATATAATAATATAACAGAATAAACGATGTACTTTCAATATATAACGAATGGTTAAAAAAATTCAAAAATAATGACAACCAACAACATGATACATATATAAACAACATGAACATATATAACATATAAACATATACCTACAGTGTGTCCACGAAAGTCCGCACCATATGGAAAAAAATTTTATTGTGTATTTCCCAGAAAATTTTATTCTTTATAAAAGTTGGCGGCTCATATGAAACCAAAACTGCAACCATCAAATATGTAAACTTCCGTGCCATATACCGAGCGATTCAGAATATATGAATTTGTGATAAGAGTAAAGTACCTTTATTTTCATTATTATCGATAAACTTTATTTAGAAATGTTGTTTAGAAGTAAAAATTATATTCAAATATAAAGTGAGAGCCACCCACTTTGAAAAAAATATTTTCGGTTTTTTCCTTAATTATTACTCTTGTAACAAATATTAGTAAATGCCAATGGTACTAAAAGGTTCTTTTTAATCTATTTTTTGGAAATTTGAATACATTTTTTATATTTTCTGTCATTTTGGTATGATAACTAATGTTTATTTAGAACTAGCACAAAATTACTCATTTTCTTGGTGCGAAGTTGATATTTCACCCTGTAGATATTAATATATCATACAATGACTATTTCAGCAGCGTATCTTAGCTTTTATTCAGGTAATATTAATGACTGTGGATAGGTTTATAATAGTAGTTATCCATCTACAGCGAGCGATTCTCAAGTGGTGGGACGCGCGGTACTACCACTTATGAAATTTTACTTTCACTGATAATATTTTAATAAAAATAACTAAAGCATCAAACATCTATTGTTTCTTGAATTAATTATGACTGATTTGCCCGTTATTAAGTTAATAACTATTATGAATATGTTATTCTCTATGAACTTATTTTATTTCTACTACCTACTTAAAATGTTGTATAGTTTCCTCTAAATGATTTATATCTCTAAATGGTCGGTGTTTGTATACGTTATTTTTTACGTAAACCCACAAAACAAATTTAACGGGGTAAAGTCGGGGGATCTAGGTGGCCAGGATCTTGATTCCGAATTTCTGCCTATCCAGCGATGGCCAAATTTATGATTTAAAATGTTCTAGACAGAGTTTTATATTGTGTATATGGGCGCACCATCAAGCAGGAACTAAATTAACGCCCGTTGAATTAACGGCAAAAAAGGTGACAATTTTCTGTTCAGGAACTGAAGATATAATTCCCCATTTATATTTTGACGAAAAAAAAGGCCCAAATATTTGATTATTCAAAATACCGCACAGCACATTAGTCTTAAAATGGTACTGATCCCGGCATTCTATTGTAAAGTTCGGGTTTTCATGTGTCCACCACCGGCAATTTTCTGAAGAAACAGTCTCATTTGATGGAAATGTTGCCGCATCTGTCCAAAGAATATTTAAAAAAAAAACTATGTTCTCTTTCATATTCACCTCAAACCAGATGGTATAGTCATACCTGATGTCGAAGTCTATTTCTTTTAGTGTAGGCTTATAAATTTTGGTTTATAAGGGTGATACTTGTTTAGTTTTATAATTTTATGTACTTTTGATTTACTGCATTGGCTGTGTGAAGCAATTTGTCGAACAGAAGTCGTTTTATGCTCGATTACTTCTTGCAACACTGGCAAACTTGTTTCCTCATTTTGGCAACATATTTTTGTGGGGTTTCTTGAAGCTATTTTCAACAGACCCAGTCTCTTTGATTTTTCTCATTATCCTGGAAATGGTTGAATGGGCAATTTGGTTGTGTGGATGTCTTGAAAATAGCAGCAACATCTCGGTGCGGTCTATTTTCTCCATGTATTAAACGAATTTCAACTTTTTGTTGGAGTGTAAGTATGGTTTTAAAAGTTACAGCACATAAACTAATGTAAACTGCAGTGAGTACGATTAAACGGATAATGTCTGGATAATGCTTTTGTTTTTCATATCCACCTGTGATAGTGGTGTATGCTTATTTTAAAATTTAAACAATGTTGCATAAAGAAAATAAACTGTTTGTTTCATATTCTTTCTTTTTTGTATCATTGGGGCCTATACAAGAACCTATACTTGGTTATTGGTGCGTTTTGTGCTGCTGTACATAATAAGATACATTCTTGCATAAAATAATTGATTCAAGACACAATTGATTGAGGTTTCAGTTATGTTTATTAATGTTGATATAAAGGTCTCCATACCATCAGATATTATTAAGGATGAAATAAAACTCGGGGAGCTGCTTCTAATGGTGTACGATAGTTTATTTATGTTTATTAAGATATTATCAGTGAAAATAAAATTTCATAAGTGGTAGTACCACGCGTACCACCACTTGAGAATCGCTCGGTGTAGATGGATAACTACTATTATAAACCTATCCACAGTCAATAATATTAACTGAATAAAAGGTAAGTCACGCTCCTGAATTAGTTATTGTATGATATATTAATATCTACAGGGTGAAATATCAACTTCGCACCAAGAAAATAAGTAATTTTGCGTTAGTTTTAAATAAACATTAGTTATCATACCAAAATAACAAAAAGTATAAAAAATGTATTCAAATTTCCAAAAAATAGATTAAAAAGAAACTTTTAGTATCACTGGCATTTACTAATATTGGTCACAAAGTAATAATTAAGAAAAAAACTGAAAATATTTGTTTTCAAGGTGAGTGGCTCTGACTTCATATTTTAATATAATTTTTACTTCTAAACAACATTTCCAAATAAAGTTTATCGATAATAATGAAAATACAGGTATATGGCACCGAAATTAACATATTTGTCAGTTGCAGTTTTGGTTTCATACAAGCCGCCAACTTTTATAAAGAATAAAATTTTCTGAGAAATACACAATAACAATTTTTTCCATATGGTGCGGACTTTCGTGGACACACTGTATACCAACACTTGGCTGAAAAGTCCATATACCTATCTTATCACATACAACAGAGACTTACATTCTAAAATCGGACATGTTCTGAAACAAGATAAATTGAATCTATTAAACACAACAAAGAATGCACTAGCAAAACTGTTAATTAACAACAAACTGTTCCCATATAAAGTCAAAAAATTATATTTATAGAATAAATGTGGATATTGTGCCGAAACAGACAGGGCAATAAAGACCAGATTTAGAGAACACATCAGGAACAGTTCCAGCTGAGCTTCTGGCTCACCCCTATTCCTTAAGGCCCACAAAATAACCCATCTTTCACTTTTACTCTCAAAAACTCCCAAAATCGCTAAAAGTGTAAATCATCAAAAAATACGAAGTTTTCCTGAAAATCACATGTTTATTTATTTATTTATTTATTTATTTACAGAACACAACAGGACAAGCCCACTAACGTGTTCTCGTTAGCAAAAAAAAAGTACATTTTGAAAGAAAAACCAGTAAACTCTAAGAGTACAAAATACATGTAACATCAACTATACTAAATTTTAAATCTTAAAAGTGGCAGATCTAATTTAAAGAAAGAGAATTCCAAAGAAAAAAAAACATACATAATATGACAAATCCAACATCACAAAAAAAACCCTGAACAATATAATAAACGAAATGTGGTATGTGTTTTTACTTTGATATTTTTCACCAAAACACTGACCGCAGCTGGCACTCACAAAAAAAGGCAGTATGTATATTGCTGGGGGGGGGGGGGGCACAAGACAGAAATCATTTTTAAACAATAAAATAATAAAGGGAACAAATTTAAATGTTTCCAATTAATAAATAAACTAAAATTGAAAATTCTTTAAACCACTGTAAACTGCGTCACCAGTAGGGATGGGCATTCTCGGTCATTTCAGTGAGCCGGATCAGTCGAACCGGCTCACTAAAATGACCCGTTCAAAATGAACGACTTTCCTATGGACCGACCGAGCGACCGAACCGTTTAAAATGAACGTATTTCATATAGGTTATAGACGGATCTAGTGAACGAACCGTTCAAAAAGAACGAAACACACGGCGCGCGCATTGCTGGTATGTTCGTTCAGCCATCGCAGCGGCCCTATGTGGCAGGGGGGTCAGTTTTACGAATATACCGACGCGCGACGGCCTAACCCCTGCGAATATTGTTTTTCTTTGTCAGAACTGGAATTTTCTGATTTATCTTAGTTTTTCTGGTAATTTATGATGATAGAAATTAATTTTAAATTAATTAAATCTAATTTTGATCTTTTTAGCGATTTTCGAAAGCTGATTTTACGGAATTTATACAATACTTTTCAATAAGTTCTGTATGGTTAACTAAACAAATCGTTCAATTTTACCGAAAAAATGTCATTCTGCTTTTTATGCTTTTAATATTTTTCCTTATATATTCTCAAACTTTCATTTTGTTTAATAAATTATATTTATTAAAGTTAATGGTCTTCATTATCAACTCCCGATTCAATATAATATCCTAAAAATATTTAAAACAAATACAGTGCAGATATACGGATCTCAACAATTTTAAAACGCAAAGAAAATGTTCGGGCAGATTCATAATATATTGACGAATCTTTATGCATCAATCAAACCAGAAATAAACGAACGAAAATATTTTATATATGTATAATGTATATACAATTATGTACTTTACGCGGCACTGGAAACAAATGAACACGTGCATCAAAGACGCCGTCGCGCCGCGCCGGCTGGACTGTGTCTGCCTTGAGCCGTCTATGCCTTGAGAAGAAATGAGCCGAGAGCGTAAACGCCGTAAACGAACGAACTACTGAACCGGATCTTCTACTGAACGGGTCAGTTTGCCAGGGTTGAACAGGATCGAGCGGTTCAGACATTTGACCCGTTCATTTTGAACGGTTCGTTTGCGAACGACTCATCCCTAGTCACCAGCCATGGACGAAATAGCAGTCAAGATGTCTCGCTTTAATTTTGTCGTAGACACACTGAAAATGTCGGTATTGTTAAACATCGTATTATATGAGTTCATTGATCTATTTAAAGGGGAGTTAAAGTAGGAATTCGTATCACAGTGTGGCAAGTAGAATAGACCAGAACGGCGAGTGTGATGTGAGGGAACATGCAAATTTATATGATCAAGGACATCGGAAGAATCAAGAAAATTATTTAAAGCTTTATGAAGAAATAAAATGTCGTTCAATATCCTACGGTTAGAAAGCGAGAGCAGCTTAAAATGTATACATGCCTGTTCGTAGGAATCAAACAAGAGACCTGATTTAAATGTCATAACTTTTTCTGTACAGACTCAATTCTGTTGATATAAACTTGGTATTGAGGATTCCAGGTGATTGAAGAATAACTAATCATACTGTAAATATATGCGTAATAGAGAGTTCGTAAACAAGGTATGCCTTGGAAAGACATAGTAGATAGCATGATGAAACCAGTCATTTTGTTGCATTTGTTGACGGCATACTCAACATGCGCGTCAAATAATAGTTTTGAGTCAAATATAATGCCTAAATCTTTTACTGAATTTAATGAATTGAGGTAATTATTGTTAAAATGATAATTAAAAATAAAATTTTGTCGTTTTCTAGAGAATCTAATCATGGCGGATTTCTTGTAGTTTAAAAATAATTTATTATTGTTAGAATACAAAATAAGATTGTCTAGGCCTCTTTGTAACGTGTATGTATCTTCTATAGACTTAATACATTTGAATATTTTAAGATCGTCAGCATACATGAGAAAAGAACTAGATTCAAAGCAGGATGATATATCGTTGATATACACGTTAAAAAAAAAGCGGTGCCAGATGGGAACCCTGAGGTACCGCCGATGTTATGAGCACTGATCTACGACATCAGTTGTGGCCATAAGAAGTTATCCCTCAAATAATAACTTTTTATAAATAATACTAAGTGGTTCTGATAATTGTCTAGCACAGTTTTGAAGAATAAATGCAGGGATGTTGTAAAGCTTTTATATAATTTAACAATTTCATATAACCATCAACCTATTTATCATGATGATGGTCTAGTTTGTATCTATATCACGGTGAGCTTCTACTTTTTTTTCTTTAAAATCATTAATTTTAAAATTTAAGCTGCGATAATCAAAATTTTTCAATAAGCTCGAACGTTCTGATTCCACTTCTGACCTCTACCCACTTATACATGTTTTCGTTATAGAGAATACATTTCGTTATATTATTTATATATTTCTCGACAAGAAAGGTCTATCATTGACTACTTCATAATAAACACAGGGAGCAGGCGAAAGATCAAAGATGTGAGAGTAAGAAGACAAGCAGAGATAGGAAGTGACCACCACTTGGTTCTGATGGAAATCATATCAAAAGATGACTACACAGGACAAGCCAATAGGAAGAGAATAATCAAAGAAAAAATAAAAAGCTATACATTGAAACATGGTGAGACCAGGAATATTTACCAAGCAAAACTCAACGAAAGAATGGAAAGGGAACAAATATAGCACGAGGAATCGAGGCCAAATGGATCCAATTCAGGGAGAATGTAATTAACTCAGCAAAAGAAAGCTGCGGAACAATAAAAATTTCAAACACTTCAATAAGGAAGAAAAGCAGATGGTGGACGCAAGAAGTACAGCAAAAAGTTAAAGAAAAGAAAGGCAATGGAAGAAATATCTACAAACGAAAAATGTTCAGGACTATACTGATTATAAAAACGTAAGGACGGAAGTCAAACAGTTAATAAGAAAGGCAAAACAAAGATCATGGGAAGAGTTGGGACACGGAATGAATGAAAACTATACGGAAAATCAAAAATTGTTCGTCAGCACACTAAAACATCTGAGAAGAAATAACACTCCGAAACTTAGCAATATAAAAGATAGAAACGGGATGACTCTAACACGGGAGGGGGATATAACGGAACGATGGAAACAATACTTCGAGGAACTAATGGAGATAGAATAGGGAGAGGAAAATCAAGAAGAAGAGGTGTATGAAGAAGGCGTTGATGAAAATACCATACAACAAATAACATTAGAAGACAGCCATCAGCAAAATAAAGCTAGGTAAAGCACCAGGGCACGATGAAATCACAGGAGAAATGGTGAAATATATGGGGGAAAGTGCAAAAGAAAAATTTCGCGACCTGGTGAACGATATTTTAACAGATAAGAAAAGCCCGTTAGACTGGAACGTGGATCCACTGTATACAAAGGGAGACCCAAAACACTGTGCAAACTACAGAGGGACCACGTTAACTAGTATCCCCGGGAAGGTATTTACAAGAATATTAGAAAAGAGACTAAGAGAAGGACTAGAGTTGACATTGGAAGAATCGCAACATGGCTTCAGAAAAGGTAGAAGTACTCAAGATTTGATATTCACCCTAAGACAACTGGGAGAAAAATTACAAAAAAAGGGAAAGAAATCCCAATATGTTTCATCGACCTAAAAAGGAGGAGTAGAAACGGGCATGATAGAAATGATAAAGGCTCTGCACAAAAGCAACACTAACAAAATAATAACACACAACGATGAATCATCATAATTCGAAACAAAGATGGGTCTAAAACAAGGCTGCGTACTAAGCCCGCTATTATTCTCAATACTTGTAGACGATGCTATAAAGAAAGGCAAAGAGAGATCCAAAAGTATGAGAATAGGATCATGGAGAATGAAAACGATAACAGTAGAGGAACTTATGTTTGCAGATGACATGGCACTTATAGCAGAATCCAAAGAAAAACTACACAACAAAACCTTACAATATACCAAGAAGAACTCCGGAAAATAAATATGGAAATAAAGTGTAAATAAAGAGTAAACCAACAAGGGATACGGACAGACACATACCTGTGTACAGTTTTGATTTTATTTTCGTCCACCGTCCAGTTGCTGCCATTTAATTAATTATGTCTCACTATCATTAGTTTTACACATTGACGTTTATACGCCTGAAGATGGTCATTTAATGACCGAAATCGATAGCGTTTAATATCCTCTAAATACATCAGTCTCCATAAAACATTCGTGTTTTATTATACTGTGAAATACTGACTATAGACTAAAATGGAGCAGGTCATCAAATTAATGAAAATAAACATTGAAAAAACTAAGACAATGATATGCGCAACGAAAGAAAGTGTTGGGATGTGTATAACATTATATTCATATCATGTATCGTATCTGTAAGAGTATGTTAAGTTGCCTAACTGTGTCATGTATAAATATGCAGCGTGCCCGTATGAATAAACAGTTGATAGTAGACACGACATGTATGTGTATCATTTCATGAGAACGCTCCCATAACAACCATACAACATGGCGCAGTAGTAAAAACGTAAAACGTATAAGCTGAAAAGAGAAGTAGTAAAGATGGACAAGGGAATAAAACCCATGGAGATGTCAGGCAACCAGGCCGAAAACTGGAAAGCATGGTTAGAAAACTTTGAAAATTATATGGTGGCCTCAGAGACGGAAGAAAAACCGGAAAAAATCAAATGTGCCAAGCTGTTGTACTGCATCGGAGAAGACGGCATAAAAATAGCCAAATCGTTCAATCTAGTTGAAAAAGAAAAGGACAAATTGGAGGTACTTAAGAAAAAATTTGAAGACTATTTCGTTCCTAAGAAGAATTTGACGTTCGAGAGATTCAAATTAATTAACATGCGGCAGGAACATAAAACGGCAGAACAATTCGCGGCCGACCTTAGGAATCAATCTAATCAGTGTGAGCTGGGAACCTTAAGAGAAGACATGGTCAAGACAATATTCATCTCTGGCTTAAATAATACGAGACTCCGGGCAAAATTATTGGAATGCCAAGAAAAAACTTTGGACCAAATCATTCAAACTTGCAGGTTAAATGTAACGACCGAAGTTCAAAATTCAATAATTTCAGGGGAGAAAGAGATCGACCATATCCGACGTTCAGGGCGACCGGGCGGATTCCGAACTCCCGACAGAGACAGACGATGGACACCAAATAGGACAGACAGAGATAGAAGGAGGACGTGTACTCGATGCGGCTACACACATGGTCAAAAATCCTGTCCTGCCTTTGGAAAAAAGTGCACAACATGTAAGAAAATGAACCATTTTAATAAAATGTGTAGATTTAGAAATAAGATTAACGTTCACGATTTAAACAATTCGGATAATGATGAGAATTTGCAAATTGACCAAAATAAAATAGTTAGTAATTTGACGAGATGGTATGCGAATTTAAAAATAGGTGGCAGTTGGATTCAGTATAAGATTGACTCAGGCGCAGATGTAAACATAATTTCGATGCGAAAATTAAAAGAAATTAAATTTAATACACGTTACATCAAAAAATCAGACCAAAAGGTTAAGTCTTACACTGGAAACAACTTGCCGATTATTGGTACATGCTTTTTGAATGCAATTTATAAAAATAGAGTGTATAACCTTGAAATGTATGTAACTAGTATAAATTCCGATGCGATTCTGAGTTTGGAAACTTGTATAAAAATAAATTTAATCAAGAGAGTTGATATTATTGATAAAAAGAGCACTGGTGTGAAGAATAGAGATTATCAGGATTTTATAGAGAAAAATAAAGCAGTATTCTGTGGAATTGGAAATGTAGGTACACCATATCATATTGAACTAAAAGAAAATACTAAACCAAAAATTCACCCCATAAGGAAAATACCATTTGCATTGCAAGACACTTTGAAACAAACATTAATAAAACTCCAGCAAAATAAAATAATTCAAAGGGTAGAAGGAAGTACAGACTGGTTAAATCCAATAGTATTAGTAAGAAAATCTAACGGCTCAATTCGTATCTGTTTAGACCCTGTTGATCTAAATAAAAACATAAAACGTAACTATTGTAAAATTCCGAGCATCGAAGAAATAACTTACAGTCTAAATGGGGCAAAATTCTTTTCAAAATTTGATGCCACCAGCGGTTTTTGGAATATCCCACTGGATGAGGAAAGTAGCAAATTGTGCACATTTGGAACTCCATTTGGGAGGTATAGATTCATAAGAATGCCTTATGGCATAAAGTCAGCCAGTGAGGTATTCCAGGAACGCTTTAAAGAGATATTTGCAATGAATGGAGTAGAAATTTATATAGATGATATTTTGATACACGGAAAGAGAAAAGAAGAGCATGACTCAAGATTAAGAAAAGTATTTGAAATGGCTAGGAAGCATAATATTAAATTTAACTTAGAAAAATGTGAAATAGGTGTTGAGGAAGTAAAATATTTAGGTTATAGATTTGGGAAAAACGGTATCTCGATAGACGAAGAAAAAATAGTTGCAATTAAAGAAATGCCCTCTCCTAAAAACAAAAAAGACTTACAAAGATTTCTAGGACTAGTGACTTTTTTAAGCAGATTTATTGAAAATTTGAGTGAAAAGACTGCTACATTGAGAGATTTATTAAAAAACGATACTGAATTCATATGGCTAGAACAACACGAAAACGCATTCGAAACATTGAAGCAATTTTAATAAATAAACCAGTTTTAAAATACTTTGAGCCAAATAAAACCGTAACTATCTCAGTAGATGCATCATGTAAAGGTTTAGGGGCTGTATTGCTACAAGAAAACAAACCTTGTGCCTTTGCCTCAAGAGCGATGACTTCCACACAGATGAGATATGCTCAAATCGAAAAAGAGTTGCTTGCGATTTGCTTTGGTACAGATAAATTTGCTCAATATGTGTATGGAAAAAGAATTAAAGTGGAAACAGATCACAAACCACTCGTGTCCATATTTAATAAAAATTTAAATGAATGTCCAATAAGATTGCAACGAATGCTTCTATCACTACAAAAGTATGACATTGAATTAGAATATAAACCTGGAAAAAACTTAATAATTGCAGATACTTTGTCAAGAGCTAATTTAAATATAGAATATGATGAGAAAATGGACTTAGAGTCACAAGTATGGTTGTTAACAAAGAACATTGACATAACTTATAGTAGATTAAATGAATTAAAAACAGAAACAGAAAAAGATGAAGAGTTAAGACAATTAAAACAATATATAATTGAAGGATGGCCTAACACATTGAAAAAAGTAAAACAAAATGTCAAATTTTATTATAGATTTAAAAGTGAACTCACGATTGTTAATGAGTTAATATATAAAGCTAATAAGTTAATTATTCCCAAAAGTATGAAAAATAGAATACTAGAATGTATACATTCAGGTCATTTTGGTATCAATAAATGCATCCAACGTGCGAACTTTTGTCTGTACTGGCCTAGAATAAATTTAGACATAGAAAATTTCGTAAGAAAGTGTAAAACGTGCGCAATTTTTTCAAATTCCAATGTTGCAGAACCCATGATACCGCACGAAATACCAAATGGGCCATGGTTAAAACTAGGACTCGATATTTATGAAATAAATAGTAAAAATTACTTAATTGTCATTGACTATTATTCAAAATATGTGGAAATAGAACCTTTGGGAAATAATTCAACATCAGAGAATGTTATTGTTAAATTAAAATCAATTTTTGCTAGGCATGGTATTCCACTGATGTTGATTTCAGACAGTGGTACACAATTAACCAGCGCTACATTTAAAAATTTTGCCAAAGAATGGAATTTTAACCACAAAACCAGTTCCCCACACCATCAGCAATCCAATGGTCAAGTAGAACGCACTATTCAAACAGTAAAAAGAATGATAAAGAAAACACAAGAAACTAGAGAAGATCTATATTTGGCTATGTTATCACTTAGAAATACACCTGTATACAATTCTTATACGCCATCACAGCTACTCATGTCACGATATTTGAGAGATAACTTGCCAGTAAACAGCGATAAATTGAAACCGAAAATTATAGATAGAAAAGAATATTTAGATAAAATGCAAGATGCACGAAAACGGGGAGAAAAATTTTATAACAAAGGAAAGCACGGGCATCGTGAATACAAAATACACGACAAGATATTGTTTCAAAAGTGTCCAAAATCCACATGGCAAAAAGCGACTATTCTTGAACGTATAAATGATCGGACTTATAAAATAAAAACAAGAAGCAATAAAAGTTTAATAAGAAATAGTGTATATTTAAAACCTGATTATACCAATTCCAGTGACTCAGATACAAACTCTGAAATTTCGTATTCTTCATACAAGGACGATAATTTAATTAATGACTACAAACCCGATATTGACGTTAAACCGCAAGTAAATCAACCAGTTGTAACCACACGAAGTGGAAGGTTGATGCGACCGATAGACAGACTATGTTATGATTAAGTATTTGTAATAAGTGTATTAGTTAGAAAAAAAAAAAAAAAAGAAAAAAAAAATAAAAAAATAAAATAAAAAAAAGTTAAAGAAGGGGGATGTTGGGATGTGTATAACATTATATTCATATCATGTATCGTATCTGTAAGAGTATGTTAAGTTGCCTAACTGTGTCATGTATAAATATGCAGCGTGCCCGTATGAATAAACAGTTGATAGTAGACACGACATGTATGTGTATCATTTCATGAGAACGCTCCCATAACAACCATACAACAGAAAGACATCATGAAATTGAAATAGACGGCACAATGCTACTGCTAGAGCAGGTTAAAGCCTACAATTACCTGGGGACAGTGGTAGAAGAGAATGGTAAAGTGAACCGGGAGATAACAGAAAGAATAGGAAAAGCGGGAAGAATGTTTAACATCCTAAGAACTACATTCCTGGCCAAAGGTAGCTCAAAATTTTAGATTCTTCAAATTTCAAAGGTATTACTTTTACTGATGTGGCAAATCGACTCATTTTGTTTTCTAGTTTTAAATGTGCTATGACTTAAATACAGCCTTTTTAAATACACCTCGCCACATTTGAAAATTAGATTCTTGTTTAACATCAATAATCCACTTATTGGATGCTAACACGAATGCAATGATAGACGGAGCAACACACTGACACGGAAGTAAACATGGACGTGCGCTTATTCGACCGCAATTTAATTAATACAAATAAATTAAGTTAGCAAAACAAGATTTACACGTTGTACGTTCAATCGGTGCCACTTGTCCGCACAAACAAAGTGAAATTGCACGTACCGGTGGGGCAGACCGCACAGTGTGAGCTCACGATATCTGGAACTGTTAAACTCATCAGAATGCTACACGCGGTTTCCATGCGGTAGATTTTCGACCGGCCCACTATTCAATACAGAATTGCATTACTAACTTTGTTGTTGTATGCTAGTTGAGCTTACAGCCAGTCGGCTCCGCGAAAATAACTTTCAGCAGTTCTGGTACAAATACTCAATTACGACAGTATTTGCTTTGCGGTGTTTTCAGCTTCGTAATTTGTTTTGAAATTGATTTACTCGATGTTTTAGATTAATACTTTTGTTTTGAAAGCCTGCGTAACGAAATGAATGCTGTGGAATCGAGTGACTTGGAGCAATTTCGAACTTCAATTGAGGGTGACCAGAAATTTTCAATAGCCTTCAATATGCGGAATGGGTACATTCCGCGTATTGAAGGCTAATTAAGAAAAATATTCTACCGTCTAATTTAAACTAATACACAAATATGAAAAGGAGAGAAAACTAGATTTACTAATAGCATTTGAAATTGATAAATATCAAACGAAGGGAACACCACAAGAACTTGGTGCAAAATATAAAAGTTTGAATACATATAAAAGTGAAGAATATTCTGTCCAATGTCAACTTACGGAGGTGGGCGATTTAGCTGGAAAAAACTGCATTATTTTTTTAAATGAACTAAAAATAGTGGTTTGATAACTTTAAAAATAGTTAAACAAGGCATTAAGCCCGCTGATCTGTTGAAGCTGCTGCCGCTTACTGAGAGTTTTGAAACTCCATTTAAAGATTTCAGAAAAGAATCTGATGTTAGAATTGTTCCATCTTACAACGAAAAAAATCTAATGTGGCCAGGCACATGACTTTATCATACTATATATATATAAAATTAATAGTTTAGCTGCATGAGACTCTATTTGATCGAGATCGGCCATGTCTGCATTAAAATAAAACTACTAGAACTAGACAGATATGTCGATTAAAGCTGCGTTCGGATATTGTACTCCGTTGACACCGGGTACATCGTCCAAATGACACTTACGTGTTATTGGGTGTAAAAAGTGTAATGCAATATGCGAACGCAGCTTATATTGGCAGAACTTATTGTCAAAATATTAGCGTTTGACACCAAGACTACGTACTGTCATTAGAATCAAAAAATCTGACAAATCCTGGCTACTAGTTTTCATGCAGTACGACCGATCTCGTAGAAATAGAATTTGCTCATGCAGCTAAACTATTGATTGTACCAAAAAATGTCATAGTGATAAATTATTCAGAATTTCCTCATCTTTAATTTATTATTTAACTATTTCGACGAAATTCCAGAAATGGCGGCTTATTTGCAAAATCTTTCAAAAATGCTAAGACTAAACCTCCAGTTCCTTTGGACCCTTTTCAACAGAAAGCTTTTCAGCTCTAAGTTTGGTTATGAAACTTCTAAATATGAAGTTTCGTCCCGATACCTTTGGTAGTTTCTCCGGAATCGTCGCCACAAGAAACGGGTACACACACACACACACACACACACACACACACACACACACACACACACACACACACACACACACACACACACACACACACACACACACACACACACACACACACACACACACACACACACACACACACACACACACACACACACACACACACACACACACACACACACACACACACACACACACACACACACACATACACACACACACACATACACACACACACACACACAGACATTTTTTGTGCCTTGGTCAAAAATGTTCAGGGGACCCAAAAATACATATTTCCGCTAAAATCTCAAATAGTATATTATTATACAAGTTTTATAAGACGTCAAATTGGCGCACGAGTGCACCAATACGTCTTATAAAACGAGTGTAATATACTATTTTTTCTACTTTGCGTCGTTAAATAAGTTTAGAAATTGTGGTTACTATATCGCGCTAAATTAGAATCTAGGGTATTTTGCGGGTACCACGTGGTAGCACTGTAGTAACTGTCAACTTCGTTAAGGATGATATCGATGAGATAAAATCATGACAAAATCTAATTGTGAATAATTTTACTCTACTTTAGCCTACAAGTTTGAATAAATATTCAGCGAGGTCGCAACGATGATCATAATGGAGCTTGGGGCAACACTTTTAGCCTTACTGTGATAAATACATGAAACTTAACCTAAAGAGTTAACAATTTTAAAATAGTGGTTTCATAAGTATAATAATCAGAATAGAAGTGTTTGGCGGTGACTGATTAGTTACTTCGAAGAACAAGAACTTACTAAAGAATTGTTATAACGCTTAACGTTTAATAGCGGTGTCTACCTAATTCCGCTACGTAGCCGTTGCGGCTTATCTATTTACAAGCACTTATAATTGAAACCCAATTCTAATTTCGGCAAAGTAGTTTATTAGAATAAATTATACTTAGTAAAATGCATGTGATACATGTGATGGAGGTAATACAAATACGTTGCACACAACCAGAACTAAGACGAAGTCGAAAGAGACGGACAAAAATGAATATGAATTGAACCGAGCATCCAAGCGTCCAAAATATTACCGAAAACTTATATGTTACATAAACTAAGAAATCCTCTACAATTTAAATGTACTATAGGTTCGTACGTGTATGCTGATAAACCATTTATTGCGCATATACAATCTCGCAGCAGTAATTAAAATCGTTCGTATCTACGATGTAGGTTTGATCTTCGCATAATACCTTATTAAAGTAAATGTGGTCCTTGAATTATATCTGAAAAGGGGATTTGATGTTGAGTTGAAAAGAATAATAACGATCACTTACTAGAGTCGTAAAACATCACCGTAAACGTCATGCTGGCGTATTTTGATGAACACAGCAAAACTAAGAAAGCCCCAATCCTTTGGTCATACTATAGCAGGCTACACCCATGTTTAAATATGTATAGAATATTGATATTTCGCAGTTTATGTGATTGCAAGCGATTAAGAAGATGCAGTGTGTGGTTATGTTGGGTTATGTATTGTACGTTTGACATATGGCATTTGATATCACTGTATACCAATCACACAAAAATGTTACTGTTTTCGGTATTACAATGTGTTAATTGTAACACCGAAAACAGTGTTACAATGTGTGCATTGTGAATGCAAAGTAGAAAAATTTCTTTTTGGCACGATTACAATACTTTACATACTGCGTATGATAAAGTAAAAACTTGTACTCGACTGGAAAACAATAAGCTTTTGAAGTCTTGCCGGCTGGAGATTCAACGTATCGATTCAAACACCTAACTGATTTTACATACGAAAAGCCCTAAACAACGGTTGTAGAGTTGATACGAAATTTTGCACGTCTTTTTAATAGTTTAGCCATATCTATTCTCCAGTCACTGCTGTATTAGTGGCAACAGTAGTGTTGTAAAAAAAATTAGCCATCATATTCATATTTTGAAACCGCCAATTTGTTGTCCAACTAAAAACGTAATACTTTACATAAAAATTGTGACTAATTATTATTAACAGTAACTTAAAGGTTAGTTAGATTTATTTTGATACATAATAATGTAATTTCATTTAAAAAGCTTACGCACGATTTTAAACCGGAAAAGGTAAACTGTTTAAAATCTCAATTATTAGTATATCGAAATGGCTATACCGGGTGATTCAATTTCGAGGCTCCCCGTCTCGCTTATTAGTGGAGATAGAGGCTATGTTTAAATTTGGCAAACTTTCGTGTTTTTGTGCTGATCAATTATCTGAAAAGAAATTTTAGCTATCATTTCTCATTTTAAAGATATCCGCAAAAAACTGAATTGTTAAGATATCATTTTTAATTTTTTATTCAAAACCAAACGTAGCTAGACATTTGAAACAAAAACATTCTACAGCGACTTTTTAACAAGGAATGCAGTGTTATTTTTTAATATGAAATAACATCAATGATGGCGGCGTTACCATGGCCAACTTTTGTTTTTCTTATGGGCGCCATGTTGAATTTTGGCATTTTCCGATAGAGTTTTTTCTCATTTCCGCAATTTATAACATATTGGCATTATTTTTTAAAACAATGGTTTAATAATAAAAAAACTTTCTTCTTTTTCCCGTTGTTTGTTGTGCTTATCAGGTACCCAAGTGGTGCTTGGTTACAGACTGCCGGCGCCGGACTGACCAGAGTGCTTTGGATTAAAAACATTCAGATTGTAAAAGAAGCAAGTTTATACAGCAAAAAGCTTATTTTTAAGTAAATCTTCAAATTCGTCGCAATTTTCTTGAAGGCATAAAACCCAGCCAGCTTTTCGACATGTTGTTATGCTCTTCTAACTGTTCTTCCCGGAATAGCATTGACCGCATTTGTTATTCGATCTCGCAGATCCGCGATATTTCTGCGAGTATCGTGATAAATTTCGTCGTTCAGAGTTCCCCATAGAAAATAGTCCTGAGGACGTAAATCAGGGGATCAAGCAGGACTTTCCACCACTCCACCATTACCAATGCAGCGATTTGGAAATTGTTGATTCAAATAATTTCGTACAACTGCAAAGTCTGACTTCTGTGGGGTTTGTACGGTTTCAACTTCTTTGTTCGTAATGCTCTCCAATCACGTGTATGCGGCAATTCCAAATTAGAGGCTACTTCCCGCGTAGAAATCCGAGAACGTCATTTATCTAAAAACCAGTAGTTGAAGCATTGCAAATTATGGTAATCTAACGTTTACCATTTCCAAAATATCTCTTTAATCCCTTTCAACATTTCCATGAGGATTATAAACGATCCGGATTACTAAACGATCCATGGTCCGCTAAATTTCTGTCCAACGTGAGGAATTTTGTACGATTGGGCATTTCTATGAGAACAATAATAAACACTTATCATATCACGCTTTTCGTTATTGGTAAACGGCACAATCAATCACAATTAAGGTTTATTTGGTTAAATGACAAACCCAACCCAGCCGAGCGCGCCGCTTGATCCAAGTGCATTTTGTTGACGTTGCTTGGCAACGAGGTCGGCGGTCTGTAACCAAGCTCTAGTTAAGTACCTGAAGGTTTTTGATTATTACACCATTATTTTAAAAAATAATGCTAACTTGTTGTACATTGCGAAAATGAGAAAAGACACGACTATCGGAAAATGCCAAAATTCAACATGGCGCCCATAACAAAATCAAAAGTTAGTTAGGTTACACCGCCATATTTGATGTTATTTCAAATTAAAAAATGATATTGCATTCCTTGTTAAAAAGTAGTTTTCTTTCAAATGTCTAGCTACATTTGGTATTTAATAAAAAAATTAAAAACGATACCTTAACATTTCAGCTTTTTGCGGATATCTTCAAAATGAAAAATGATAGCTTAAATTTCTTTTCAGATAATTGACCAATACAAACATACAAAACTTTGCCAAATTTAAACATAGGCTCTATCTCCACTAATAAGCGAGATCCCTATGGTGAGCCTTCTCTAGCTAGATAGTAAATTCAACTAGTGATTTTTTTCTTTTTGATAGTAATGGGAGGGCTTATGATTCCTGTACAAGACACCTATTGCTTTTGTGCATATATCCAGTTTTGTTGTTGTGTTCGTTTAACTGGTATCATAAATAGGTAACTAATTGATATTTTAGATATGGTCAACTTTCGATTTTTGTCCGTCTAAAGTTTCATTTTTGACCACTGTGCGACGCGTCGTTAGTAACTTTTTGAAAAAGTATCCTAGACCTGGATTTGAACCAGGAACTACCGCAATTTCTCCAATCGGAAGCTCTAACCAATTGAGCTACCGAGGTCAGTCGAAATTGAATTTGGCGAATTTGTCAAATTGCGGTGCTTCCTGGTACGTGTCGAGAATGCACGGCTAACTACAGAAATGCAGTGAAAACATAAAAACGACTAGAAACTTACAATCGCTTTTTTGTAGAAAAATAGTACTGAAATAATTAATTGCAGAAAGGTAAAATTCGTATGACTTCTTCCTGTTCAAACGGAACACCGTATTAAACGCAGCCTCGTGATCGGGCAAACGAAACTGCGGCTGGCAGATGACGCACATACTCAAGCTCATTAAAATTAATGAGATGACCGTCAAGCAAACCAAAAAACAAATGCTTTGTGGGTGAAATGCCACGGCAAAGCTTCCATCAGACATTCTTCATAATTAGAAGATGCGAAATACGTAACGGAAAAGCTTCGTTCAGAAATAGTTAGAACGTTTTTAGTTATTTGGAAGCTGTATATTTAGTTTTACTTGCACAATGTGAAATGTTATCATACAATTAGTAATACTGAAACTTCAGCATTGTACCTCTATTCAGGCCAGCAAAATACGGAACCAAAAAAATCACGATATTGAACTATATAATATGACATTTGTCTTAAGTTTCTAATTAATTTTAATTAATAATTAATCAACTGGTAGTTCTAAAATGTTTAGCAGGTTAGTGTTTACATCTAGATTAGTTTAGATTACCTGTAGTTTGTTTAGTACCATCATAAACTTCAGTCCATCACGATAAAATTAATTCAAATTGGCAACTCAATTAAATTGATATCCGTTTGGTCAGGTATTATTTTGGCGCAAGAACGATTATCTTAGAACTGTGGTGGGAATACCTTGGATTCACAAATCGTATATACTAAAAAAGATTCGTTAAGTTAAATGAATAAAATCATTAATAAAGCAATTGGACATGACCGGACATGGTTTGTATCAAATACCAAATTCCACATACATACCGTGCCCGGTAGAAAGTTGAACATATACTTGTGAAAAACATGTTAATTCTTCGTAAATATCTGGATTATCTTAAACCTAAAATGAAAGTATTAGAATATAAATACCTGCTGGCATGTACCGGATGTTACCAAAAATATGAAAAACAGCAAAGTACCTTTACAATTTACATACAACGCTATGCAAAACTTTTGTTTGAAAAAAGTATTTTAGAAATATTACAGATCATTATATACGGAATTATAATTATCTTCAAACGTTGCCTCATTTTGAAAGATCTGAAAAATCTTTATTTGACAAACATGTTTAGAAATATTAGCACCATAAATGCCACTTTTATTTAATTTTGAATGTGTCCATGTCGACAAAGGTATATAAATTAATATACTCGAATAAAAATGCCTCTATTCCTTTGTAAAATATATAATTTCTAGGTACCGGTTTAGTTGGTTACAACATCATCAGGCTAAATGTCAGGTAATTAAAAACACAAGCAAAGTAAAGTACGTGTGCCATGTGTGAATGACGACAGACAATTTAACTTTGACTTTTATTTAAGTCAATATTTACTTTTATTTAAGTCAACCCATAATATAGGGTGTACCACGATTGAAACAAAGTACATTAATGACCTTAAGCAATCGAAATGCTCGTTGCATATATAAAAGTTGTAGGTAATCATTCGCTCTGCAGCTACACAATAATTTCATGCTTACAGGATGTCCCACAATAACGTATACAACACAAACTTATGATTTTTTTAAATGGTAGGTATATTTTAAACTGTAAACACAAATATTTTTGCAGTTTTTGATTAAAACTTTTAAATCATAAATGTTTTGAAATCAACTTGTATTATGCTATTATCAACTGTTTTTGAGATATTGTGACGTTTTAAGGGTAGCTACCCCTTTGTGGGTAATCACATTAACGTTTTTGCATCCTTTTGTGGCGGTGTAGTGGAGATAGTAGCTTCCCCGAAGGGATAAATGCGCTCACAACGGTTATACAGTTAGCTTATTCAGTTAATTTACAATGGTTTAATTACTAATAACTGTTGACTACATGATTACTGATTGGTATACAAAATGGTTTCATCTTTTATAGTGGCTCTCCAAGGAACCGGGCGATGCCGACCTTCCTGATGCCGCTTATATTTTGTTGTTTGATTGCTGCACATTCCCACAACAAGGTTGCCAAAACACAAACAAACTTCCGCAACGATTATGTTTTGCTTTGAATGACCCTACGTGACAATATTGTGACATTAATGGCAAAAACGGTTTTTTGGTTAAATCATTCTGAGGTAACTAACAAAGAAAGAAAAAAGTGGACTTTTTGGATAGTAAAAATATCACACTTTTCGACATGACGTGTGATTCTTGTTATGATTTATCCGGAATAAATGGAGGTTTGCTACATGTCAAACTACTTTAGAGATTTAAATGGAACACGCTGTATGTCTTGCAATACTTTGAAAGATCAGTAACCCAGATTTCCGAAAATAAACAGAACTTAATTCCTCACACATAAGAAAGGAAAATGAATGGGAAAATGAATGCTGAATTAAATGTTAAATTGTATGGTGTCTTCCTAATAATAATATAATTTTTATTTTTGTTATTTAATTTTTCTTTTCCTTTTCTAATTATTCAGTTAACTGGTAGATAAGTTAACTGGCAGGGCGGTAAATATTTAAAAATTAATTCATGTTTTTGTCTAAATACATAGTTATGTATTATTATTTGTTAAATAAAAAATGTTTCTGTAAAGTTTCTGTAATGCAAAAAAGTCAACTTTTTAGTTAATTTTTTCCAATATATTTTTTTAAATTAAAGGTAGATAGTTTACTCTAAGTCATGTTTATAATTGTGTGTCTAATTCATGTCTAATTTATTATCTATGAACTTATTTTATTTCTACTACTAACAATTACAAAAATACATACATTATTACAAATTAAAAAAAGAAACTTAACATTGATAGAATTGCTAAATATCTATTCATCATGTTTCTGGGTGGTGTCCGTCCCGTTCTATGCATAAACACATTCTTCTAGAAACATCTTTGGCCGCATTACTAACAAAATTCGGTGGAATGTTCTGGATACAATGTTCTATAGTTTCCTCTAAATGATTTATATCTCTAAATGGTCGGTGTCTGTATACTTTATTGTTTAAGCAACCCCACAAAAAGAAATCTAACGGGGTAAAGTCGGGGCATCTAGGTGGCCAGGATCTTGATTCCGAATTTTTGCATATCCAGCAATGGCCAAATTTATGATTTAAAAAGTTCTTGACAGTGTTTATATTGTGTATGGGCGCACCATCACGCTGGAGCCAAATTGGCGTCCGTTGAATTAACGGCAAATTGTCCAAAAAAGGTGACAACTCTCTGTTCACGAACTGAGGATATAATTCCCCATTTAAATTTTGACGAAAAAAAGCCCAAATATTTGATTATTCAAAATACCACACAGCACATTAGTCTTAAAATGGCACTGATCTCGGCATTCTATTGTAAAGTTCGGGTTTTCATGTGCCCACCACCGGCAATTCGGGAAGAAACAGTCCCATTTGACGTGAATGTTGCCTCGCCTGTCCAAAGAATATTAAAAAAAAAAGATGTGTTCTCTTCCATTTTCCCCTCAAACCAGATGGCAGTCATACCTGATGTCAAAGTCTCTTTCTTTTAGTGTACAAACTTATAAATTTTGGTTTATAAGGGTGATACTTAATGATTAATGATATGTACTTAATTAATAAATGGTGGAGATCAGGTAAAATAATAAAAAAAAAACAAAAGACCAGAGTTGTAGGTATGATTTTAAGTTAAGTCACATTCTAACAGCAAGAATCACATTGGGTTGCCTATACAAGACCCTATACTTAGGTGGCTATTGATGCGTTTTGTGCTGCTGTACATAAGAAGATGCATTTTTGCATAAAATAAATAATTCAAGACACAATTGTTTGAAATTTCAGTTATGTTTATTAAGATATTATCAGTGAAAATAAAATTTCATAAGTGGTAGTACCGCGCGTACCACTACTTGAGAACCGCTCGCTGTAGATGGATAACTACTATTATAAACCTATCCACAGTCATTAATATTAACTGAATAAAAGGTAAGTCACACTCCTGAATTAGTTATTGTATGATATATTAATATCTACAGGGTGAAATATCAACTTCGCACCAAGAAAATGAGTAATTTTGCGTTAGTTCTAAATAAACATTAGTTATCATACCAAAATAACAAAAAATATAAGAGATGTATTCAAATTTCTAAAAAATATATTAAAAAGAACCTTTTAGTATTACTGGCATTTACTAATATTTGTCACAAGAGTAATAATTAAGAAAAAAAATGAAAATATTATTTCTCAAGGTAGGTGGATGTGACTTCATATTTGGACATAATTTGTACTTCTAAACAACATTTCCAAATAAAGTTTATCGATAATAATGAAAATAAAGGTACTTTACTCTTATCAGAAATTCCATATGGTTTTTCCATATAGTGCGGACTTTCGTGGACACACTGTATATAGCGGAAATAAACTTGTGACGGTTCATTTCTTGAGTAAAGCAACTGTACGTACATGTACTATAATAAAATTAATCTGAACCATCTGCAAATATCGACCAGGCCATTTGAGCATTCGAGAGTTCTCAATGGCGTTGTTTAAAATAGTACTCTGGGATACCCGCAGCCAGTTTGGCGGCAATATCCAGTTTCCCATCCGATTGGCTTTGCGGAAAGTGGCTGGTGTCAGATACAAGACAACATTTTAAGTCCAACTTTTATGTGGCCGAACGCCTTCGAGTACAATCAGTACACCGCTTGTCCGAAGCAGTCCCACTACGGCGCATTGTATATCCCAATCGTAATCCCACGGAGAGTCCATAGATGGGAATTTATCAGTTAGGTCCAATTTCGCGTCGACCAATAAAGTTTAAGCACTCGAGTGGGCTAGCAGAAGCGTCGAACCGGTCTTGTGGACCGTAAAACGACTAGCGAAAGACGTTTTTAACAGGCGATATTGGATTGTAATCGCGTTATTTAATTATGGCCACCCTTTTACGAGGAAAGGAAAATGCGTTTAACCAGCGAAATGACAATTTAAAATAGGCGATCCAAAAGTCGCAATAAAATTAAATTGGTAGAAAAATTGTGTTGATTGATATATTTGATTGATCTTATGTTAAATATTTAAAAATTGACGTTTTAATATAAAATCAACTAGAATAAATGACGAAAATCATCGCCATATTTTGGCATAGGTCTTATCATACCTATGAATCATTTTTATTTTAAGAATTCACATAATCACTCACTGAAAAAACAAAGTAGCCTTCGTCGTACTTTTGAATGCTCGACGAAAAAAAAAATTTTTTTGCATTGCTTTTTTCGGATAAATACATTATTTCTCGTTAATGGACTTAATTTCATGTATCCCCCCCGATTTTCAGTCAATTATTAATATGCTATTAATAATTATAATTATCATTTATTTCAATCAATGAACTACCAATTTAGAACTTACGATTTTGTCTGTTTTTCTACAATAATTGTTGCTATATTGTTTATACAAAGTGTCTCACAGAACTAATAAAAGGTACATTAGAAGTTTCTCATGCTCTATTATATCTGGAAACTTGAAATTTTGGAATAAGATTTTACTCGATCTGAGCTCTTCAACTAAAATATTCTCAAGTTAACTGTCACGTCCGGTCACCGGAAGTCGGTATCAACTTTGTTATTTAAAACGGAATGACAAAATTTTTATTTTATTTTTGGGTTCTACGTATCAAAATACATTATTTTTGATAAAGTTTTCCTATACCTAAATATCACAATTTTTGAATTTTTTGGATTTTACTAATTTTTTGGTGATTTTCGTGGTTACATTTAAAATTGAATATCTCGGTTATTATTGAAACTACAAGTTTCATGATTGGTGGTCCAAAACTAGAAACATAACCAAATAAGACTATGTTTAGTTCAGTATGATATCTTACACAGGCCGTTCAAAATTTACCACACAATAATTGAATTTTTAAACGTAAAAACTCATTATTTTCAAATGGAACAGCCTGTATACCGATACATCATTGGATAGGAAATCTTATTCCTTATCAATCAATATTAGGGTTCTTTAATCGTTTTTGAGATATTGTCGGTATAAACGAGGGCAAACTAAATACAAAACGATTTATTCTTCATTTATGGAGAATGTAACAACTTTCGAACAGCAGGAAAACAGAAAAATATTGAAAACTATTATATTGTTAAAACTAAAGTATTATATTTGGGATATCTAACTTAAATTAAAACTTAATTATTTCATTCGAAATACAGCCCGTTCTGTTCCAAATATTTTAAAACTCTTCGCTGTACTTCAGTCATTGTCGCTCTTCCAAAATTTTGTTACATTCTCCATGAATAAAGAATAAATTCAAAATATCACTATTTGAATAGGCGTCAGTGTTTTCCATTTCTTAATTAATAACTAATAACCACGTACAACTCTTTACACATTATTAGCGATAAATGAACAACAATACTAACAAACATATGTCAAATGTAAAGATCTATAAAAATTAAGGTAGAAGTGCATTAGCAGAGACCGCCATCGGGCGTACACGTTAAATTCCGATCACTGCAACTGTGCCAAAAATGACATGAAAAGTATGAAAATATCTGTATTTAAATACATTTTATTATATCAATACTGCACATAGCAATGTCAATTTATAAAAATGATGTTGGAAAAGGTTATCGATAATGAAATACTTTATCTGCCAAAATAGGAAGGCCTCCTTATGCAACCCAGGAGTATTCAAAATTGATTTAAAGAAAAAATGACAATATCTCAATAACTATTAAAGATAGATATATGGAATCCTAATATTGATTGATAGGGAATAAGATTTCCTATCGAATGGAGTATCGATATACAGGGTATACATTTGACAAAATGAGTTTTTTACGTTTTAAAATTCAATTACTGTGTGGTAAATTTTGAACACCCTGTATAAGATATCATGCTGAACTAAACGTACTCTTATTTGGTTAAGTTTCTAGTTTTGGACCACCAATCATAAAACTTCTAGTTTCAATAATAACCGAGATATTCAATTTTAAATGTAACCACGAAAATCACCAAAAAATTAGTAAAATCAAAAAACTCAAAAATTGTGATATTTAGGTATAGGAAAACTTTATCAAAAATGATGTATTTTGATACGTAGAACCCAAAAATAAAATAAAAATTGTATCATTCCATTTTAAATAACAAAGTTGATACCGACTTCCGGTGACGTGACAGTTAACTTGAGAATATTTTAGTTGAAGAGCTCAGATCGAGTAAAATCTTATTCCAAAATTTCAAGTTTCCAGAAATAATAGAGCATGAGAAACTTCTAATGTACCAGTTCTGTGAGACACTTTGTATAAACAATATAGCAACAATTGTAGAAAAACAGACAAAATCGTAAGTTCCAAATTAGTAGTTCATTGATTGAAATAAATGATAATTATAATTATTAATAGCATATTAATAATTGACTGAAAATCGGGGGGATACATGAAATTAAGTCCATTAACGAGAAATAATGTATTTATCCGAAAAAACAGTGCAAACATTTTTTTTTTTTTGGTAAATTTTGAACACCCTGTATAAGATATCATGCTGAACTAAACGTAGTCTTATTTGGTTAAGTTTCTAGTTTTGGACCACCAATCATAAAACTTCTAGTTTCAATAATAACCGAGATATTCAATTTTAAATGTAACCGCGAAAATCACCAACCAATTAGTAAAATCAAAAAACTCATAAATGGTGATATTTAAGTATAGGGAAACCTTATCAAAAATGAATTATTTTGATATGTAGAAACCAAAACTAAAATAAAAGCTTTATCATTCCATTTAAAATAGCAAAGTTGATACCGACTTCCGGTGACCGGACATGACAGTTAACTTAGGAATATTTTAGCTGAAGAGCACAGATCGAGTAAATTCTAATTCCAAAATTTCAAGTATATAATACAGAATATGATAAACTTCTAATGTGCCTGTTCCGTGAGACACCCTGTATTGTTCATTAATATATACATTTCTGGCTCATGATCATGGAGCTACGCTCAATGAAGACAAAAATCTTCTCTCTCCGTAAGTGACCCAATTAATTCTAACTAATATTGTCGCCTTTATATTGTTAATTAATTTCTTAAAACAATATTTATCGCTTTTTATGTTCAATAAAAACGTTATAAACTTACATTTTGTCAATTTTCACGGTATTTTCGGCCTTCACTCTCCGTAAGTGACCCAATTAATTCTAACTAATATTGTCGCCTTTATATTGTTAAATAATTTCTTAAAACAATATTTATCGCTTTTTATGTTCAATAAAAACGTTATAAACTTACATTTTGTTAATTTTCACGGTATTTTCGGCCTTCTCTCTCCGTAAGTGACCCAATTAATTCTAACTAATATTGTCGCCTTTATATTGTTAATTAATTTCTTAAAACAATATTTATCGCTTTTTATGTTCAATAAAAACGTTATAAACTTACATTTTGTCAATTTTCACGGTATTTTCGGCCTTCTCTCTCCGTAAGTGACCCAATTAATTCTAACTAATATTATCGCCTTTATATTGTTAATTAATTTCTTAAAACAATATTTATCGCTTTTTATGTTCAATAAAAACGTTATAAACTTACATTTTGTCAATTTTCACGGTATTTTCGGCCTTCTCTCTCCGTAAGTGACCCAATTAATTCTAACTAATATTGTCGCCTTTATATTGTTAATTAATTTCTTAAAACAATATTTATCGCTTTTTATGTTCAATAAAAACGTTATAAACTTACATTTTGTCAATTTTCACGGTATTTTCGGCCTTCTCTCTCCGTAAGTGACCCAATTAATTCTAACTAATATTGTCGCCTTTATATTGTTAATTAATTTCTTAAAACAATATTTATCGCTTTTTATGTTCAATAAAAACGTTATAAACTTACATTTTATCAATTTTCACGGCATTTTCGGCCTTCTCTCTCCGTAAGTGACCCAATTAATTCTAACTAATATTGTCGCCTTTATATTGTTCATTAATTTCTTAAAACAATATTTATCGCTTTTTATGTTCAATAAAAACGTTATAAACTTACATTTTGTCAATTTTCACGGTATTTTCGGCCTTCTCTCTCCGTAAGTGACCCAATTAATTCTAACTAATATTGTCGCCTTTATATTGTTAATTAATTTCTTAAAACAATATTTATCGCTTTTTATGTTCAATAAAAACGTTATAAACTTACATTTTGTCAATTTTCACGGTATTTTCGGCCTTCTCTCTCCGTAAGTGACCCAATTAATTCTAACTAATATTGTCGCCTTTATATTGTTAATTAATTTCTTAAAACAATATTTATCGCTTTTTGTGTTCAATAAAAACGTTATAAACTTACATTTTGTCAATTTTCACGGTATTTTCGGCCTTCTCTCTCCGTAAGTGACCCAATTAATTCTAACTAATATTGTCGCCTTTATATTGTTAATTAATTTCTTAAAACAATATTTATCGCTTTTTATGTTCAATAAAAACGTTATAAACTTACATTTTGTCAATTTTCACGGTATTTTCGGCCTTCTCTCTCCGTAAGTGACCCAATTAATTCTAACTAATATTGTCGCCTTTATATTGTTAATTAATTTCTTAAAACAATATTTATCGCTTTTTATGTTCAATAAAAACGTTATAAACTTACATTTTGTCAATTTTCACGGTATTTTCGGCCTTCTCTCTCCGTAAGTGACCCAATTAATTCTAACTAATATTGTCGCCTTTATATTGTTAATTAATTTCTTAAAACAATATTTATCGCTTTTTATGTTCAATAAAAACGTTATAAACTTACATTTTGTCAATTTTCACGGTATTTTCGGCCTTCTCTCTCCGTAAGTGACCCAATTAATTCTAACTAATATTGTCGCCTTTATATTGTTAATTAATTTCTTAAAACAATATTTATCGCTTTTTATGTTCAATAAAAACGTTATAAACTTACATTTTGTCAATTTTCACGGTATTTTCGGCCTTCTCTCTCTGTAAGTGACCCAATTAATTCTAACTAATATTGCCGCCTTTATATTGTTTCTTAATTTCTTAAAACAATATTTATCGCTTTCTATGTTCAATCAAGACGTCATAAACTTAAATTTTGTCAATTTTCTCGGTATTTTCGGCCTTAAACATTTTCTCTCGAAAACTCAAGTGTAATCCAACTAATATTGTCGCCATTATACTGTAGTGGATGAACATGAGTGCAAAAGACCCCCCTCCCCTACAAACTTGTAATGTTTTTTTTTATACTAATAATTGAAAGTTTCCCCCGAAAAGCTAGTACAGTTCTCTGTATTAGAGGCCAAGCTCCACTATTTTCTTCTTAACGTGTACTTTCCACCATAGCTTTGTATCCAGGGTCGTACTCAAATATTTTTATTATTGCTATATGGAACTATGGTGTAGTTTATCTTGACATGAGGTATGTCCTCTTTTCATATTCTGTTGTTTGTTAAGTTAATGTCGACATATTTCAGTTTGGCATTCCGTTTTATTCTAAATAGTTGGTCTGATATATAGGTTGTTAGCAGCTCAACGTATGTAAGGGTAGCTTATTTCTGTATCAATTTTATGTGTCAAACCGTATCGGAGGCTTGTGTCACATCAGGGAAGATTGTGGCGGAAATAAGCGTTCTTTCGAATGCCTTTTCTATCCCATGTTATTCTATGAACTTGACATATCGTGGAATGCTTTCTCTAATACCAAATTGCTGAAAGGGAATCGCTTTTTTTTAATTACACGTTTTTTTCTCTTTAGAACCACCTTTTCATACCTTCAAATCATTTTGTTGCGGCAATGTTGAGGCATGTTTGGTTTAAAATAATTTTTCAAAATATCACACCTGCATTGTTGGAATAGCATCAGAACACCAGAAGAAATAAGAATATAATCAGATAATATAACGGTGTCATGCTTTAGGGAGAAAAGAGAAATAGTCAAATTCCTCTTCAGATTATTAACAATTGATCAATGCAAAGTTTAGCAACTATTCCAATTTTATACGTACGCTTTTCTAATACCACAGATATGCCATAGATGGAAATTTATCAGTTATGTTCAATTTCGCGCCGACCAATAAAGTTTAAGCACTCTGCTGGTCGTAACCACCGCTCTAGCAGACCCTGAAGCGACCGCTTGAAGAGGCGTTTTTAACTGGGAATATTGGATTGGAAGTGGATCCTTTAATTATGACCAGCCATTTGCAATAAGAAAGGCATGCATCAAAACAGCATTCCAGTTACGCGAAATAGAGAAAAAAAGAAGAGACAAAAGTTTTAATGAAATTGAGTGGCAGAAGGGTTTTAATGAAAAATTCAATGTTACTCCGACGTTGCGTGTTCTTGCTTCAAAGTTTCAATGAGATTTACCTGATTGGGACTCCATTTCACATTTAGTTTTAGAATTGAATTTAATTTCGCCAAACAAGGAAAAATGCATTTCCAATTTTCAAATATTTATTAAACACTATGGTGTAAGAATGTGCGGAAATGACTGGTAAAACATTTGTTGTCTTTAAAAGGAGAATCGCGCAGTACCACATGAATATATCTGTATAATTTTTTACTAAATTATAGATAAATATACAGTGTGGTTCCAGATTGACCTATGTAAGTCTATAATGAAACAAATTTTCATTATTCGAAAAAACTCATTCTTTATATTGGATGCCCTAAAACGCTACAACTATATAGTCAGAGTATTGATTTAACATACAGACGGTTGCAAATCAAGATATCTTTAAATTTTCTCAGTTTTTGTACACTGTTTACCTGTCATTTAGTGTATCGTGTCATTTGGATTCTGTGAATAAATATCTGTGAAATCCCCTCGGACCGTATTTTGAAAGTAAATCTGCCAATTTTTTAAGGGCATTTTAAAATATTTGTTTTTCTTTTCGACCACCCTGTATGCAAATGTAGTGAGATAGATGAAGTTTTTAGGAGACTACATATTTTCTTCCATGAGTGAGAGAAAACATGATTATTTTATTTTGTCGCTGGTTGTCGGGCTAGAATTTCTTCAGAAGTATCTGGGATATTTATATTCTTCGCTAAATACATTAAGGTGGTCCTAATATTCATATACCTACAAGCATTAATATTTTAAATGACATGTTTCATCATTTTTAATGCACCGTTCCTGAATTGAATGCAAATATCTATTTATTCGCTGTTACATTTGTAGCATGTAATTTGACTCGCCCATGCGGTAAAAATGAAGTGCTAATGCAAAATTACGTTTTCCATTACCCTAATGGATTTGTCTTTATTGAAATTTGAATATCAACAGTCTCGATGCTTTCAATTTTTGTCCAATATTACGGGAAAATTTTAAATGAACAACAACACTCAGATTTATGATTTGCAGTGCGTAATATTGTACAAGTTGTCCTTTTAAAAATTTTCCAACATGAAAATAATTAGATTGGTTGTAACTGTATGAGAGTACATGATAAGGAGTAGTACCTACATAAAATTAAATGTAATTATAATCCTTTATTAATAATAATTGATTGAACACACTCAATGTTTAATAGACATAGAAGTACGGTTCGTGGATAATAAATAATAACAGGTAACCAGTTCCTTAAAAGCAATATAAATTATAAGCAATATAAGTACACAGTTTAACCCATTAAATATTCATGTTTCGAAGAATGTCAAGAATGTCATGTAGAGCGTCGGAATAAAATGTTACCTTAAATGAAATAGTTGGTATGTCCATATATACGCGAGAGATTATTGACTTCAATTAAGAAATTTGATTTCTTGGGATCGTTACTAGATTTAAGGAAGTTCTTAATACCTTGAAGCATGGACGTATCCAGCTCAAATCAGAAGGGGGGCAGTCTTCTAAATTTAACTTGCTGTATGAGCGAAGGGTGCCCATTAGGTTGGTTCAAATATGTAGTGCAAAAATTTTTGTGATGATAAAAAGCAACGATTCCCCAAATCGACGATTCCCCAAATCGTTTCCAAATCCAAAAGTGAACGCGTATTTTTTTGGTACATTTTTTGGTATTTTTCAAATAATTGTTCGGGGTTTAGGAAAACTTAAGATTACTTAAGGACTTGTAGAGGACTTTCCAAGGAAGACTTCCCAAGGAAGTGCCCTGAAAACTACCATTAAATGAAAAAAATTACATTCTTCAGATAATTGATTGTTCTAATCATTTCAGTCTCTCTTTTTCTCATAGAAACTATTACTATAAGTTTAGTGGAATGTTTATAAACATTAGTCAATTTACATTTGTTTAAAGAAATTCAATTTTTTAAATAATTCGTTTTTCTCGAAAATCAGTTTGAATTCTGTTTTCTGAGTTCGAAATGGCAAACTATTAACTTAGACAAACTTAAACATTATTCATAAAAAATGTATTCCTATTGTTTAAACAATTCTTGGTGAATAAAGAAACCTCTTTATATTTGCAAAGTTAATTTAATTTAAATGGGATACATGTTTCGGCTCACGCCATTGTCAATCCTAAATCTACAAAACATTTTTATTGTAGATTTAGGATTGACAATGGCGTGAGCCGAACCATGTATCCTATTTAAATTAAATTTACTTTGCAAATATAAAGAGGTTTCTTTATATTTCTCTACTGTTCCCTGTACCCTGTATGAAATATTGAAAATGAATATTATTTTATTATTTAAACAATGGAAATCATCCAAAAATAGAAATGATGTCACTTGAGAATAACAGTTGGCCATACCGATCTAAAAAAATAAAAATGGCATTTGTTTAAACAAATGTCAGTTTATTAGATAATATAGGCTAGATATCTCCGACATGAAATTTATAAGCTAATTTCACACAAAACTGACTTTTCTACCATAATTAGAAAAAAATCTGATGTGGCCAGGCACATGACTTTATCATACTATATATAAAATTAATAGTTTAGCTGCATGAGACTCTATTTGATCGAGATCGGCCATGTCTGCATTAAAATAAAACTACTAGAACTAGACAGATACGTCGATTAAAGCTGCGTTCGGATATTATACTCCGTTGACACCTGGTACACCGTCCAAATGACACTTACGTGTTATTGGGTGTAAAAAGTGTAATCCAATATGCGAACGCAGCTTATGTTGACAGAAGTTATTGTCAAAACATTAGCGTTTGACACCAAGACTACCTACTGTCATTAGAATCAAAAAATCTGACAAATCCTGGCTACTAGTTTTCATGCAGTACGACCGATCTCGTAGAAATAGTATTTGCTCATGCAGCTAAACTATTGATTGTACCAAAAGATGTCATAGTGATAAATTATTCAGAATTTCCTCATCTCTAATTTATTATTTAACTATTTCGACGAAATTCTAGATATGGCGGCTTATTTGCAAAATCTTTCAAAAATTCTAAGACTAAACCTCCAGTTCCTTTGGACCCTCTTCAACAGAAAGCTTTTAAGCTCTAAGTTTGGTTATGAAACTTCTAAATATGAAGTTTCGTCCCGTTACCTTTAGTAGTTTCTCCGGAATCGTCGCCACAAAAAACGGGTACACACACATACACACACACACACACACAGACATTTTTTTGTATCTTGGTCAAAAATGTTCAGGGGACCCAAAAAGACATATTTCCGCTAAAATCTCAAAAAATTTTTTTGGCACGATTACAATACTTTACATACTGCGTATGATAAAGTAAAAAGTTGAAAATGAATAATAATTGATTTATTAACCAACAGGAAGAAATTCTTTAATGAATAATGTCACTCTAAGATAATAAACGGCTATTTCGAACTCAGAAAACAGAATTCAGACAGATTTTTGAGAAAAACGAATTATTTAAACTAATATATTTGTTTAAAAAAATGGAAATTAACTGACAAATGTTTATAACATTCCACTAGACTTATAGTGATGATTTTTATGAGAAAAAAGAATGAAACAATTTTCTGAAGAATGTAATTTTTTTATTTGGGTAGTTTTCAGGGCACTGTGGGGTGGGTTGGGGGCGTCAAATCCATTTATTCCTTGGAAAGTCCTCTACAAGTCCTATAATTTTAACATGTTTTCCCAAACCCCGAACAATTATTAGAAAAATACCAAGAAATGTCTTCTTTCCACGTAAATTTGAGGCCTCCGATAGGCACCATTCGAGAAAAAATACGGGTCCATTTTTTTTTTAATTTGGAAACGATTTGGAGTGGATATTTGCTTTCTAAATAAAAATTACCACCCTAGTGTCCATAAGAGAAAGAGTGCTATGTAATACTTAAACATAATACGTACCTACCAAAAAAAACACAATGGGGGGGGGGGGCGTTGCCCCCCTTGCCCCTCCCTGGATACGCCCATGCCATGAAGTAAGTAAATTGTTTTTAATTAACTATATATTTTTTCGCGGTAAATATGTGTAGCATTTATAATAGAGAAAGTTTGATAAAAAAATAAACTTATACATACTTTTTATTAAGAAGTTATCTAACTTGTGAAATTATCTGATAGATTTAGCCCACGCAATTATGATGTCGCACACGCATCTAGTGACGTAAATTGTTTATATACACACAGTTCCAAAAAAAAAGTGGCGCACTTCATTTTTGACCTAACTTTAATGTCTCTTATTTTTTAAACCAGTAGGACGATTTCTTGGTGGGCATATCCTTTGCCTTTCAAAAACAATTAGAGGAGGAAATTGTTTCAATTATCCTGGATTGTAGTGGCGAGGGATTTCAAATTCTGATTAAATATTTTACCAGTCCTTTTCCAAACTCTTTTTCTTTCATCAACCATGTTAAGGCAAAACCTTGACTCAAACAAGACATTCGACCATTCATTCGTCCATTCTCCATAATTTTCAACAAAACTTCTTCTAACAGCACGATGTACAGGCAATAACTTACGACTTTTGTAGGTTTTCTAGCTTTTAAATTAAAATAGTAATAGTGCACCCTGTAATCGTATACCTTATAGATCCAACAAAAACATAAAGTTCATCCAAACCAGTTGTAACTTGAACGCAAATTTGACGTAAAATACACAGAAAACTTTATGGAAGCATAAACAATGAAACCGCGATGCCGATATTGTCGGTGAAGAAGGATAGAATTCAAATGTTCGAACGCCGGGAGATAACGTAAGTGTTTTGTTCTCGAACGACGCTAGCGCCAGCGGTGCAGTTCGAAATGAGCGCAGCCGTCTCCCGCAATTCGTTGCGGATCAATTGTTTAAGAATTCAGGGACATTGTTTCGATTCTTCTTGTACCTTAAATTATGCATCACTTCTGTAAGGATACTGTTTGATTATTCCGTTCCACGTTTCCGGTAACACTTTAGGAGGAAGTTTTTGTGCTCCCATATGACGGACGCTAAACTGTTCGTTTTATGATTTTACGCCCTGTGGTATATCCCAACAAGACGATATATTATATCTATATGTTATCTTAAACCTAAACTAATAGTACGATTCAGTCATATACAGTGTGTTGCACTTTTTTGATGGTACACCTCAATATTTAATGTATTTAAAAAGTAATCAATTATCGCCTCTTTGCCAATACTGGAAATGTTGTACCACCAATGAGCCGACAACAATAACATTATCGAATACAGCCTTTAGACGTAGAAATACTAGAAGCTTATTACGATAATCATGGGAAGAGTTTTGGGGACACCGAAAGAGTTTTAGGGTCTTACCTTGTCTTCATCGTCATGAACCAAAAGCTGATAAAATCAAAAGTTTACACACTCTTGAATGTAATGTTTTCGTTGTTTATGCTTTACATCTTTATTTTAGGGGGGAGAAGTGATGTGCATTATATTAAAATAGTTTATATGTGGTTTATATGTTGTCAAGAGCATGAGCTGCAATATGTACAACAACAAGAACAGGACATGAAAGCCGAATGCTGGTCAGGGCATTCAGCCTCGGTGTGACCACCGAGCGATGAATGTACGTTATAGTATTCCATATCTACTTTGATTGAATAAGGTGATAGTCTGAAGATAATCTGTGTTTGACCTCTGTCCATAACATTGAGGAGCCTGATATGAATAGAAGGCATGTATATTGCTCATTGAGTCTGATTGAGAATTGCAGACAATGTGAGAGAACCCACATTGGGCTATTATTAATTGTCATGATCAGAGAACCCACATTGGGCTATTATTAATTGTAAAAGGGTATATTTGTTGAAAATTAACGTGTGGTGTGAAATTTTAGATAAAATCATTTGGAAATTCTTTTTTGGACAATTTAACGCGGAAATGTTTGTTTTATTTTCAAATACGGAATAAATTGATGCCAACTAATTAATGAGAGCGCCGGATTAGCAGCACTCTACTTACTCTTTGGGGACGTATTTAAAATATAGTTTTTCTACTTTGCATTCACAATGCACACATTGTAACACTGTTTTCGGTGTTACAATTAACACATTGTAACACCGAAAACAGTAACATTTTTGTCTAAGATTGCCAGGATTGGTACACATTGATATCAAATGCCAAACGTACAATACATAACCACACACTGCCTCTTTTTAATCGCTTGCAATCGCATAAACTGCGAAATATCAATATTCTATACATATTTAAACATGCGTGTAGCCTGCTATAGTATGGCCAAAGGTTGTGGCTTTCTTAGTTTTGCTGTGTTCATCAAAATACGCCAACATAACGCTTTCGGTGATGTTTTACGACTCTGGTAAGTGATCGTTATCATTCTTTTCAACTAAACATCAAATCCCCTTTTCAGATATAATTCAAGGACCACATTTACTTTAATAAGGTATTATGCGAAGATCATACCTACATCGTAGATATGAATTAATTACTGCTACGAGATTGTATATGCGCAATCAATGGTTTATCAGCATACACGTATAAAGCTATAGTACATTTAAAGTGTAGAGGATTTCTTAGTTTATGTAACGTATAAGTTTTTGGTAACATTTTCGACCGAATTCTGTTCGGCTCAATTCGTATTCATTTTTGTCCGTCGCTTTCGTCTTCGTCTTAGTTCTGGTTGTGTGCAACATATTTGTATTACCTCCATCACATGTAATTTTACTAAGTATAATTTATTCTAATAAACTACTTTGCCGAAATTAAAATTGGGTTTCAATTATAAGTGCTTGTAAATATATAAGCCGCAACGGCTACGTAGCGGAATTAGGTAGACACCGCTATTAAACGTTAGGCGTTGAAACAATTCTTTAGTAAGTTCTTGTTCTTCGAAGTAACTAATCAGTCACCGCCAAACACTTCTATTCTGATTATTATACTTATGAAACCACTCTTAAAGTTGTTGACCTTTTAGGTTAAGTTTCATGTATTTATCATAGTAGGGTTAAAAGTGTTGCCCCAAGCTCCATTATGATCATCGTTGAGACCTCGCTGAATATTTATTCAAACTTGTAGGCTAAAGTAGAGTAATTTTATTCACAATTAGATTTTGTCAAGATTTTATCTCATAGATCTCATCCTTAACGAAGTTGACAGTTACTACAGTGCTGCCACGTGGTACCCGCGAAATGCCCTAGATTCTAATTTAGCGCAATATAGTAACCACAATTTCTAAATTTATATAAAATTAATGACGCAAAGTAGAAAAAATAGTATATTAAACTCGTTTTATAAGACGTATTGGCGCACTCGTTCACAACTCGTGCGCCGATTTGACGTCTTATAAAGCTTGTATAATAATATACTATTATGCAACCACATTCAAAAATAGAGAACAATTGTGCCAAAGAATATGAGAATTTGAGTAGCACCATGTTTATAGACTGTTTTTTGATGACATATATACGGTGCTGAAATAACAGAACATATTAGCAGAACAAATATTTTTTAAAAATATTTCTTTGTGGAAAATTTTATATCAGCGTCACAATCGCACAACTTTTATATTTTTAAAAATACTAGGTGATTGGAATCAAGTGTAAATAAATAATAAACTTTGAATTAAAACTTGATAAAAAAAATAATACATAAACTTTTGAATTTATATATCGGCTTCCTTCCTTCCTTCAGCTTGAATTACCAAATTAAAAATGTTTCTTTTATATTTTTTTAAATAAAAGTAATTTCTGTGTCTTAACTTATATATTATAGGCACCCTATATATGCTTTCAGAAATAAGTCAACTTCAAACATGCAAGACTTTCAATGTCAAATATTTTCCTATTGTAATGTTTGCTTTATTGTTATGGTTATGAGTTTGCCATCTTTCTCTAACGATAAACTATGGTTAACATATTTGCAGCAACAAGCCACTACTTTAGTTAAATGGGTTTGCTTTAAGGTAACGATCGTCAGAATTGTCTGTCTGAGCTGTGTCTGCGACCTAGATGACATAGTCGTCCATAGAAGATAAGTTAAAATACAGACTTAATTGGCATGAGGGAAGAAATGAAATTTATTATTGACGACTGTGATGTTTTTCCATTAATTGTAATTGTAATATATTTTACAAATATTAAGGTATTGTTATTTTCTCGAGGTGCACTAAGTGTCAATTTTATACCTGCTTAACTTTAAATGATAGCTTTAGATAAAAGGAAATACAATATCGGTATTGCCCGCAGGATATACAGTGAGCGCGTAAAGTATGGAAACATGACAAAATCTCCAAAGCGGTTTGCTATTTGAAAAAATTCTCAAAATATACATATTTACAACAAATTTAATTTCCGACAAGCAATTGTTTTCGACTTATGACGTCAATGACACTTTTTTTTGCCCCATATGTTTTAGTGGGATTGATAGATCTGTTAATTGTCTCAAAGGTAATTCACAAAATTTGTCGCCTTACATGAGAAAATTCTAGCGAAAAAGACAAAAAGTGGAACTTAGAAGAATATTGATAAAGTTGACTTGTTTATGGAAAGCAAATAGGCGTTTCGACTAATTTATTTGCGCTGAATGCGAATCTGAGTTCAAAAGTTCCATATCACGTCAGTTTATTGCGTTTTTTGAGGTTACTTTTATGGAGCAGTCAGCACTACACTTAAAGAATCGCTGTAAATGCTTTAAAAACGTTTGATCACAAACTTTTGGGATTTCAGGTAAAAGTGCAAAGATTAAGGTTGACTATAGGCCATTTTGAGGTTTCTATGACAATGGGTTCATATGGTATAAAATTGTAAAAAATACGAAGATAGCGATTTTGACTCTTTAACCCCGCTTTTTTCGAAAACCTTGTGGGATAGAACATTTTGACGCCCAGATTCGTTTTCTTTATTCGTTTTCAGGGCGATTAGTTCTACCCAGACCCAATTTCATATTTAATTCACACAAACTATTTTCCCTAAAGTTATCAATATTTTACCAAAATCAGTAAAAAAAATGGGGATGCCATTTAAAAAAAGTATCGATGACGCCATAACTCAACAAGTGATGGTCTGAAATAGAACTTTTCACAGAAATATGTATTTTCTTAATTAAAAATCGACGTGACAGGATTTTTTAAAATTACAAGCCTTCTAAGAGATTTTCTCATGTTTCCACACTATCGGCGCTCTCTGTATAATACAAGAAAGTAGAAATGTATGAAAGACAATATGTGATACATCACTTAATTTACATTAGACCCACTTTTGACATCAAACAGTACCTATATTGGAAACCTGATTCATTTACATAAGTCCGTTGAATCACCTAAATCAAAACCGCACGAATATAACCGCATTAAGCGTATTACCATTGTGTAATTGCACATACATGGCAGTGATTGCTTGTACTACCGTTTAATCCCGCGGGTATTCACCGCATGAAATCCTCTAACCATCTGTTGTACAGTGAATGCCCATGTCAAGACTTACCTAATATCGGCTGTCCGCGTGGTGTGGCCTGACCGCCCATTGTTAACACGTGGGAATGGTCCGCAGTTAACACAAGCAGTGTCTCCGATGGATTAACTAGAGCCATAGCCGCAAGTAGGGCCGTTTCCATCGCCAAAGTCTCGTCGAGGGCTCGGTACGCATTATTGTAGTGGTGGGCGTGATCTATCCTTCCACCTAGAAAGCAAAATGTTTTCATTGATTAGGTTAAACGGGCGCCTTAAGCGCTCAACATATTTGGTGGAGGTGCCGGATTAGGGTATTCGATAATATTGGCTTGTGTCTTAAAGGGTGAAGTCTTGTTTGTTTTGGTTGGAGGTGTACGCGAACACTACACGTCTGCTGGGGATGGACCGATCGATAATTAATTAATTAGTGCTTTAGTGAGGTTTTCTTAATCTTAATCTGGGTGTTAAAAAAGTTAAAATGGGCTAGAAAACGTCAATTTTGCCTGCTGTACGTAACAAATGCTTTCATGCTTTCAACTTTTTGACTGCTAACTCATTTTCTATTTTATTTAAAGCTACGTACTTAAATAATTACAGGTACCTGTAGGTAAAATATATGATTAGTTCCTAAGCTCATATATATTTTTTTCTTTTAAACTAATACATCAGGTTTTTATCTTGGAATCTGTTGGAACTATTCTAATTTTAATGACTGTTCTTGTTAAAATATGAATACTTAAAACCCTTACACCTTTATTGCTTAAAATATGGCGCTCTATGTTTATTTAATAAATTTTCCCATTTGTTTAAATTATTATATTGTGGATATAAACAATCATAATATCAGTCAAATTATTACCTATAGTTTACCTATGGAATGGGATTGTGCACCACATTCATATGTGACTAACTTGCTTTCAAACATCGAATTGTAGGTAATTTATCGGCATAATTACCTACAATTCGATGTTTGAAAGAAAGTTATTCATTAAAAAGTTAGAACGGGGAACGGGAACGTTGAAGCATTCCAACATATTTGGTCCAAATAAGCCCTGCCAGCGAATCAACTGATACGCGTCATAATTTCAGAACGTGTAAAATTTGTGATAGTAAACGTAAAAGTAAAATTTAAGATTTTATATAGATATTTATAGTGAAATATAAATAAATATATCCTGAGAACAAATAGATTTTGAGATTTTTATGGTATAAAGTAACCAATTAAACAGTTTTCGGATTCCGTTAAAAATCAAACACGATTTTGTTGTTGTCATTAGTGCGGTTTCTCTGTTCCAGGTTACAGAAGCAGAATGAGTGGAGAGCATATCGGTCAGTGTCAATGTAAGTATTGCTATTTACTACTATATACTAAAAGTCTAACACAGTCCGCGGAAGAAGTTTACGAAAATCGGCGAATTGGGGGAAGGGTGTGCTCCTCGGACAAGCGAAAATCGGCGCCGCAGGCGCCGATTTTCCGCCTGAAATTGGATTCTACAGTACTTAGCCTTTCGATTTCGTCCATTTTCGGCCCAGTTCTCGTTATTTTTTACCTCGATTTGGCTAAATTTATGGATTATCGCTTGGGACTGTACTCGTCAGCGCGTCGCCATGTAGGTTGCTAGGCAACGGCCGTGCGCTTCGCGACGCGGTCACCAGACGGCGACACATCATCATGTCGCTGTTGAGGTTACGCTACGAAGCAATAGATGGCGCCCCGTAACCGCGCTGAATTCGATGAAAGCGCGTAGAACCTTAGCGCATCCGGGCTTTTTGTCTCTCTCTTAACGCTTCGGCGATCTACCTAGGTCAACCAGCAGGCCAATTAGGCCTGCACATTCTCCTAGTTTTCTTACTATGTTTGACTATTTTATTCAATAACCACCTATATTAACAAACACAATTTTGGTATTTTGGTAATAGAAATTATAGAATAATAGCTAATAATATATTTGTCCTGTCAGCATGTTATTCAGCATAACATCAGAATCGAAAATATCTAGCTTTACGAATTGCAATCTAAGTTTCATTAAAGTCCTCCAGAAGATGTAAGAGAGAAGTGGTATCATGACATGGGATACTATAATACGTGTTAATAAATCTCATGTAAAAATTATTTACAAATATTATCAAATCATTTACCTGTGGTTTACAAAATATGTAACAAAAAGATTTGTTCTTTGTCGCAATTCTCGTTTAATATAACACGCATTGGGCTGATTTTATTTTATCTGTAATAGTTTTTAAAAGTATTTATGACCAGAAAAGCAAGTAAATTTTTGTATAAAGGTATTTAAGGGTACCGGATATGAAAAATGTGTTAAGCTTGTATTAACGTATTTAAAAATATCAAAAAAACGTTTTATTTTTCTCTCGACTACAATATATTTGTATGCGACAATTATCTTCTTAATACAAGAACATAATCGTTTAAATTTAGTTTAGCTATCATAGCATTTCACAGATTTCCAATTACTTAATTTATCAAAAATACAATATATATAATTATACTCTTTAAGTCAACAGCATAAAAATCAATAAAGTTTTTATTAGATAAAGAAGTTCTTTTTTCTGTAGATTCTGAATCTAAAGTCTTTGAAAGAGAAAGCGTGCATTTTTTCGCTTTCTGGTGCTGATTTTCTTCAAATCTAGCCTCATTTCGCAATTTCTGTTTTCAGGTCCATATTCAACGCAAACAATAACATCAGTAACAATTGTCAATTGTTCGATTTCTTTAATTTTTAGCCAGTTTCTTAGGCCATACAAAATGTTGCATGAGTGGCCCTTGAAGAAAGGAATTGTTGGTAGAATAAGAAGCGCCCTAGTATATGTACATTAGGGTGATCCAAAAACGGACTTTTCGCTAGAGGGCAATGATCCATCCAATATGTTCCTTTTCCAGAAAAGAAATCCTCCCAAATTTGAGAAAAATCGCTTAACGGTAACACGTGCCACTGAGCACCTCAAATTACCGATTTAAAATACAATTTCCCTTTCTTTTCGCGATTTGGATTTAAAAAAAAATGTTGCGGGAGATTATCAGAAATTATTCAGAACTCCCCAAGGAACAAATCCAAAACCACTATTTTTTTGTTCTCCACCTTCCACCCTCCCCATAGTACCCTAAATATGAGACAACAGTTTCCCCAAATTTACAATTTTACATGTTACGTGTTTTATTATTATTTTTAGCAAAAATGATTATTATTGGATTATGTACATGTTTTTTGTCATTTATTAACTAATTTGAAATTGTTTAAACAATTAGCATTTGTTTAAACAAAAATATACGATGTTACGAACATGCTTTTCCATTTTTTTGCAGAAATTATTAAATAATTGCTTTCTTGCCATTTGTTAACTAATTAGATGTCAAAAAAATTACAAAAAACACGCCAACAATGCAACAATAATAATTTCTAAAAAAAGAAAAACATTGTAATATTTTGTTTAAAGTAATGGATCGTTTAAGGAATTGCAAATTCGTAATAAATAACAAAAAATTGCCAATAATCTAATAATAGTTTCTGCAAAAAATGAAAAAAAATGACCGTAACAATGTATATATTTATTTGAACAAATAGTATTTAGTTATGCAAACATGTAATTTGAAAAATGAAAATTTAGAAATGATTAGACAATGATTTTGAGTTCTTTTAATATGAAATTATATCAAATTATGTCACTTTCTCCGTTGCATATGCCGCGTGTTGCCAAAAATCTGACAATGATATAAGAGTAAATAAAGTCTTCAAAACTAAGCAACAATTTCATTTGAAATAGTATTTCAAAATATTAGAAGGCATTAAGTTTAAAATTATAGTTACCTTTGACGTTCCATATACCGTAACGACGAAGGAGATTATAATTTTGTGTTGAATGCCTTCTAATACTTCTAATTCCACTTTTTTCAAATAACATCTATTGAAATAAAGGTACTTTACTCTTAAGAGTTTTTCATCGTTTTGCTAACACCCGGGGCTTGCAAGCAGATAATTGTATTATAATATTGGCTTTAGGTTTAAGACAATCCAGAAGCTTTTATGAAGAACACAATTTTCTGAAAAGTTAATAATAATTTTATTTAGTGTCCAACTTTCGGCCGGACACGGTATATAACACATTTCTGAAATGTTATTTGGGCAATGAAGGATACGACAGTATTGAAAATACTTTAGCATAAATGTCCGTTTTTCAAATATGTTGTATATTCGATAGATTGCATATTTTGTATTTAAAAATAACTATTTTGACAGGTAAATTTGTTTCATTACATGAAAGCAGATGCATACCGACTACCAACAACAAGAAACTTTAACCATGGTCAAAAGGCGAACAAATCAATTCTAAACCGCAGCTTTTATTAAATTCGTGTGTCAGGAATAGTTCCTGCGCTTCTCCCGACAGATCGGAGTGAAATTGTTTTCTCTGCCTACAGTTTCCACCGACCCGGTTGATTCGGAATGATCTATCTCCTTCTCATCCACGCACCCAACAAACAGATTCTCGCTCTCTGTCAGTCCTGCCGTTTTGGCGTCGCATTTTCCTATTTTTCGGTTTCCAGTCCCGCATTACCAATGCCAATTGGAGTTGGCTAGCACGGTCCGAACGTATCCGGACAGCGTTCAGCTGTAGCCGCTGAAAGCCTGAAGAACCTTCTACCGTGATTGAAGAGGGTTAGCATTGTGCCGAAAGCGCCAGCAAAAACCACCTCTCTCTAACGACGAAATTGTTTGGCACACTCAGACGTATTTTACGATCATTTTGTTAATTCTACTTCACACAACACTACCTACTTCTGTGTTAACTCAAATATAAATAATAATACATGACAACTTTTACTGAAGGAACTTATCAGTTCTCTCTCTAGAGGAAATTCAAAATGATGAAATTTGCACTTGAATAGTTACACATATTACGGATGTGCAGTACCAATAGTTTTGATTCCGATACTGTCTAATCGAGTATTCGTTACTTTGTATTTGTTACAGTAGCCTGAGTATCAGTATCAGTAATCATTCGTGATTCATTACATAATGCTTGGTAAGCATTTGAACAAATGAAATAATAAATTGATAATTTGTAGGTTAGTGTTGTAAACTACCATCATTTTATTTAAAAAATATTATCTAGATGTAAGTGAAGTTCTTGAAAATTTAATATCATCCAATACAGCTTAATTTTGGCCTGTAATGTTTTACATATTCCAAAGATTTTTTTCTATTTTTAGAATTAGAAGCTGGTCTAGACTACAAAACTTGGAAACAATAAAATTCAGTTGTTCCTCCTAGTTGTACCATTGCTTTATAATGCAATTATTTTCTAATGCACATACACTTGTTTCATCATTCTGTAGTCATCACTTGTGATTTACAACAAAAAGGTGACATAGAGAAAAACAATATTTGACAACCAGAATATCTTTGAATAATTATTTAAATAAAAAATATAAAATTTGGAACATGTTTAGCAATAAACATTTTCAATATGTAAACATGTTGCGTCCATCTTTAAATCCAGTGTAAGTAATTTTATTTGTTTTTGTCTTTCATTTCATAATGTCACTTATTGTTACCAATCGGAATTTGTATTATGTATATTGTATATCTATTATATTTCTCTATTGGCTGTGGGTGTTCCATATCGCGGTATACAGTGATAGAATGAACGGGGGCATTTGCTGAACTGGAGAGAATATAACATTAATTTCAAGATTTTTCTTTCTATTATGCTAAACTTTTAGAATATCTGCTTATTTTATTTTGCATTAAAGTACGACTTGAAAAGATTTTTATTAGTATAGATACATATATTATTAGTACAGTTTATTTTTTTTTCTTGATTTTGTTAATATTAATACTTTCGTTTTGTGTAGTCAGTATTAAGGTGACGGGGTTGAGTATTAGAGCAGAGCAACTTAGTTTGCACTAAACTTCGCCCTGATCAGAACCATTATTTGTATCTCTGATAATTTTGATCAATAAAGCCTTTTTTATTATTATTAATAAATTTAATATTGAAACACTTGTTTAAGGTGGGGTTCGAAATGAGTAGGCAACCAAATATACCTCATAATTTTGTTGTCAGTATTTCACCGAAGTGATTAGGTTTTACCATTCAAATTATACGTTGAACTGAACTTGAAACATTTGCCGATAATACAAAAAATACGCGGTTCAATTCTGTCGAGTCTAGGCGAAGCATTTTGAGATTGTTGGTGGTTATGTCGTAGTCTTCTTGCGTTCAACAAAAGAACGCCGATATTCACAGAATTCGTCAACTACACTTGACAGAATGGACCCGGATATTTTTTGTATTATCGGCAAAGGGTTCAAGTGCAGTTTAACGCATAATTTAAATGGAAATACCTAATCATTTCGGTGAAATACTGACAAGAAAATTATGAGGTATATTTGGTAGCCTACTCATTTCGAATCCCATCTTAAGTGTGTATACTTGAGTATACATTTGAATGATTGCCAGTTTACTTTTCGTTAGTGTTTGTTATCCAATGCATTCAGATACAGCATTGTTTCTAAATTTATTGTTGTAACTTAAAAAATATCGATGTATTTCAGTCAAACCACTTTTTCTTACTACTTTTAAAATACTAAAGTTGATTTATATTTTTTTCCAAGAACTCAATAATGTATTTATATGATAGGGTTGCCGTTCAAAAAACACGCCTGTATCCATGTGTCCAAGAATTTCACTGATATGTCGATAATACGTAAGTAACCATTAAAACACTCTTGCCGGACAATTTTTGACAACGGCATCGGTTTGTGATATTATTAAAACAATTTCATATCTTAAAAACGCCACAAGTTAGGCAGAGGAAATATTTCTCCGTATTCTCCGTAAACTTCTAATGAAAGGTCGTTGTAAAAAACCCTACACAGCAGGGGTGGCCAACTTTTGTCTACTTAAGATCTACCTTTTATCTTTAAAATATGCGGCGATCGACATGTCGTAGCACTTTCGCGAGCTATGGGCAGTAGATACGCAAAATATATGTTAAAAACTATTTATTTTTTATATCACCTATTAAGGTTTCGATATAAAGGCATAAAGAAAATAAATTTCCTGACTCAACTTTTCATATTTGCAGAGTTCATTATAAAAATGCACAGTATGGCTGAAAATTTGATTTTCAGATCTGGCGATACTTTGTTTTGCCATGAAAATTAACATAGAAGATTTTTACACTTATTTTCTAAAAATTTAAAATTTTTGTTAATCTATCAATAGATCGTGGGAGCTCACCTCGCACTGAAACAACTTCTTTATCTACCTACCTTGTTTATCTACGAGTAATATTAATATATTTGATTGGGTTTGAGCTGAAAGGATAGCCCTTTGCTAATATTTTTATCTTGTTGAGTTGAATGGTTAGTCATTTGCGAATATTTGTTTATCTTGTCTAGCTGAAGGTCTAGCTCTTTACACAAATATCAATTTATTTTGCTTGGCTGGAAGGTTAGCCCTTTTCTAAAATTTATTTATTTTGTTGAGTTAAAAGGTTAGCTTTTTGCGAATACATATTTGTGTCAGCCCTTTACTGGCGTGGTAGGTAATTTATTTTGTTGAGCTGAAAGGTTAGCCCTTTGCTAATATCTGAATGGTTTTGAGCTGATATTTGTTTATCTTCTTGAGATGAATAGTTGTCCCTTTGATCATGTTTGTTTAATTTTTGAGATGAAAGATGAGCCCTTTGCTAATATTTGTTTATCGTGTTGAGATGAAAAGTTACCAATTTGATAATATTTGTTTATATTGTTGCAGATGAAAGGTCGGCCCTTTGCTAATATTTATTTATCTTGTTAAACTGAATGATTAGTCGTTTGCTTATTTGTTTATGTTCATGAGCTGAAAGGATGACCCCTTGCGAATATTTGTTTATCTTGTTGGGCTGAAAGGTCTTTCTTTGTGAAAGCTTCACATGCTAATATATCTAGCTGAGCTGTAAGGTGGTTTGCTTTTTGCAATTATTGGACTATATTTTGAGTTAAAGATTATAGCGTTTTGAACGCAACGGAAAAAGAAATAGGTACATGTTGGCAACTTCATTATTGTTGAATGAGTAACACCTTTGAATTTCGGCAAATTATGAATTGTCGAATGGAAGTTTGAATGAGTTACTGATACCAAGTTTATCATTGAGGAGAATAGGTCTGGAGACCGGCTTTAAGAGCAAGTCAGGATTGTAAAAATAGGAATTATTTTATTTGTTGGATCAATTCAGATATTGGGCCAGTGATAGATTATAAACACGTTTATTTGTAAATACATGAGTAACTAGACTCACTTTTTACCGTTAACGGTTTTTGTTACAATGCGATAAGCAAAAAACCGTATCGATAAACGAACAGTTCTGCGAGATCGAAACTTGATTCTTGATTCGAAACTATCTTTCATCTTCCACATTCGCTAACAATAGGGTTAAATAGTTAGGGAGAAAATCAAAGGTTCTTCACTGTTCAAGTAGTATATTGGGCAATACATCAAGTCAAGACATCGCGAGCGCTCCACTAAAATTGGCTTCGCGATCGACCGGTGGATCGTGACCGACTTGTTGGCCAGCCCTGCTATATAGCATATTTTTGCATTATTTTCAGCGCAGCGTGACAAAATGTGCAGTTACCTGATGTTTTGAAAGACAGGCTAATATATTCATAGGGGGTATAATATGTCATAATGATCTTAAATATTAATAACTACTCAAGAAATATAGTCCTACGTTATTAGTAATACAACAAAATTGACGCTCCAAAATCCGCAAGCACGACTTAATTCGATTAGTGACCTCGGGCAAATGTGGTAATTGCGATACACTCAGTATAATCATTCGTTTGTTCGTTTTGACCCCGATTTTGATTTATAAGGTTAATAAAACAAAATTAACGCGAGGTGCGCTGATTGAACTGTGCCCAGTGTGCGTAATTTGATAATAATATAAATTATTTACCGGACGTGTATGTATTATTATTATTAAATATGCAATATCTGTAACTCCGTCCAATTTATATTTGTTTGTTCAGTTGAAATCAATGCTTTTATAAATAATGTAATTGAGATTTTGAACATTCAGTTTGATAATTACTAAATTTATGTGATTGTCCGTATATATACGAAAATATGTAGGGTGTTCAATAAATTCTGACCTCCAGCTGGGAAGGACTTATTTTAATCTAGGAGTTCATTTTAAATATCTATTCATTTTATTTGTCGTACTTACTTGAAATGTGTTTGAATCGGTCGGCTCGAAAACAGTACAAATTCAAAAAGTGAGTTCTGAGAAAAGTAACAAAATAATTTTGCCGGTGCAATATCTTGAAAAGTATAACAGTTAGCTATTTTGTGCCAACAGACTATATCATCAACTAAAGAACTCAAAACGACTCCAGTTTCAATATTTATACAAATAGAAAGTAATAATATATTTAATATATGTATATATATATTATATTATAAATATATTATCAATAATATATTATTTATATTTGCAAATTACATATATTCATATATGGAAGACAACTTAATTGGTTTCCTGGATTTGAAAATTACTATGGTTTTCCAATTAGTTTAATGTTATTAATGGGTAAATCTATTGGATTTCTTGTACGTAGTATGTTCAAACCACGTTCAAACAAAATGCATGCTACTTGCTAAGAAATAAATATTATTTTAGTATAAATTATATTATTTGCTAAATTTTGGAACCCACTAAACAAGTAAATATATCTGCAACATGCCTACAACAAATTTCTTTGTCATTGTTACATGCAAATAATGTAATATATTTCATTGTAACATTGTTACTACTTCTTATATAATATTTTGACTATGTCATAATTACAAGAACGCAAAATTTTAAAAAATATTTGAAATTTATATATTCATTGCAATTTGTTTTGTAAAATTTGATTAATATTCTTTTTGTAGTAGGTATTCTGTTGTATTAATGTACTCCATAATATACTTACCTGACGGTTTTTGAAGGAGGAACTAGGGTTTAGGCAATAACTGTACAACTCAGGTATATACAGTAGAGCGTCGATAATCCGAACGCCCCAAAAATAAATAATAAAACAATAAATCACCGAGTACCTAACCGAGTAAAAAGCTATTTTTGTCGATTCCTTTTTACAAACATATATTGCTTTTGTTTTATAGCTTGTATCCAATACTCGATATTTGATAATCCGAACAATTTGATAATCCGAACCACCCTCGGTCCCAATTAGTTCGGATTATCGACGCTCTACTGTATATGAATTATTTGAATAAATACGAAACTCATATGAAACTTTTTACTCAGTATGACAATTACAAAAATAATTTTATGGGAAAAAAGTAGGACACCTGTATATAAATTATATATCATACATCACATATAATTTCCGCGGGGAATAGTGGAACAGTTACATTATACGTATAAAGGTGAACGCTTACTGTCTATTATACATGTTATCAGACTGAAAAGTCATGACGAACTTTCTGGAAAAAGGGGAAAAACTTGACACTTATGACACTATTCTCTGCAGAAACTGTACAACATATTTGACAAAGACTTCTTATTCACTTCGGAAGGTGACACTGTAATCTTCCACCGCTTCCACTGATACGCATGTGTGTATAATAAGAAACAAACATTTCAACATCCTCGTTTGCTCCCCACGCATTATCAATAGTCAAATTCACACTGCTTTCTCACATCTGCACAGCAGAATCTTCCACAGTATCCAGTGACAACGGTTCCGGAGAGTTCAGCTGTACATCACCATATCTAAAATAATAATATTTAATTTATAGCATACCTATTTGTATAAAATAAAACATACCGTAAAACCTCTTGAAATCTTGCCCACCATAGTTTTGCTGCCGCACTTCGTGAATATCAGCCCTTCTTTTTCAAATAACTCCTTCGAGAATGGGGTAAGCGACCCATTATTCCAACCAATGACTGGTAAATTTTGTATTGTGGGCAGAAAATATAATATATTTTCTGCCCACAATACTAAATACATATTATGTATTTGTCACACGTCACACAAACGAGTTGTTTACAACCTAACCTACTAAATCTGTTTATAACTTTTATAACTGCAAACTATATAATCACCACTCAAAAATAATATAATACAAACATATACTACAAACTCCCACACACTTTATAACTCTAGAACACTAAAACTCCTCTATAAATAAAAAACAAAGACCGAAACGTGAACTGTCAATTATAGTAGTAGCACTGACACGGCGTCGGGGTTCCCCTACTACGCCGCAAACATACGTTAAATCGTCAAATGTGGTAAATACGATATAAATTCAGAATTGGTTATATTGGCGCCATCTACATCTGGTAATTTTTCTATTTCGAAGCTTTGGAGAAAAGCGCGCCATTTGAATTGAGACGGGAGCCTTAATATACACGGTGTTAATTTTATTATGGAAACTTGGTAAACTTTTCTTTTTGTAATAGATCCTGTATAGTTTACATTTTTTAATTCTAAGAGGTTTCTGTAAGAATATTTTTTTGTATAAAATGCATCGTCTTTGAGTTAAACAATTAATCAATAATTAGCGGAAAACATAAAAAATCACAAATCTATGAAATAGAAGAAATGTGTAAGTATGTGGGGAAATATTCTTAATTTGAAGTTTAGGAGTTTTGAGAATTGCTAATAACTAAAAAATTAATCTTAGAATTAAAAATGTAAAAATATATAGGGTGCGTAAGCAGAAAAAAAGAAAGGTTACCAAATTTCCAGAATAAAAGATAGTTTGTTTAAACCCAGAAAATTTTTTTTTTATTTTTGTTCACAGAGAATTATTTAGGTATTTCGGTAATTCTGTCTAGTTTTGATTAAAAAACATAACTAAAAAATTATGCATTTTATAAAGAAAGGATTCATAGCTTATAACAACAGATTCTTAGAATTAAAAAAATATGTAAAATTATACAGGCTGTTCTATTTGAAACAGGAAATGTTACCAAATTTCCAGAATAAAACAAACACCATGTATATTAAAAATATATTTAAACGATAGATTGTTTAAAGCAAAACAACTTTGACTAATTTATTTGAAATTGTTTACGGTTGGCGAATTATTTAGGTGTTCTGGTAATTTTGACTAACCTGTATATGGCGATATGATATAGTATGATATTATAGACTTTGATGATTATATACATGATAATATTAAAATTCTGCTTCTACGCTGGTAATCGGTTCCGAAGTTATGTGGTAGTAAAATTCTAAATTTTCACGTTACACACATACTTGAGGATTTTTTTATTTCATTTCAAAGTGGCCACTTTTGGACTTGTACTGTTTTCGAACTCGCCGATTCATATTCGATTGTTTAAAGATTAATTATAATCGTCAGGTTCACATTTCAGAAATCCTCATAATTTTGACATCCATATTATATTTTTGCATTGTCCTTTCAAAATTTCTGTAAAATATAACTTTTAATACTTAGGTATGTGTATTTAAACAAGGAACTAAAGTTCTTCAATATCGTCTAATTTATCTGATAAACAAATCTTTAACCTAATCTAATCTGAAACTTTCTGAAGTTCTTATCCATTAAAGGGAATTGGACGCTCAGGATCGACAAGAAGAAGTAGGAAAATTAATCCGGTGTGATGTATTGTGAATGCCAAAGAAACGATATTGATTTATCGGCAGGATGGATGTGTAACTTCCTAGCCAACTTCCGGGCGATTCCGATCCCGTTCTATGTCTGAGTAATCTATTCAACGCTGATATGTGGTTTGTTTCGGTCCCAATAAAATAGCCGCTTGAATACGAATGATTGACTGTAGGATAAAAGGCATATTTATTGCCCACTCTAGACGTTTTATGGAAGTTTTGGGATAGGCAGTTTAACACCATGTCGATATATCATGTACGGATGTTGAATATCTTTATGGAAGTATACGTATGTAGTGGTCGTATATTCGCTAACATTTGGTATTACTGTCCTGGTTCGGCACTGCCAGATACTTCTACGTACATACCTATAAAAATTGTCGCATAGCGTGAATGCGTTGGGGACGGTTTGGTTTGGCCATAATGCTATCCTCTCGTCTCTATCCATACATTGTCGATTTATTGTATGGACTATGTATTGAAAATTACCCAATGTACTGCGAGGTAATAATGGGTCCTAATAATATTAATACTGATAATCATAATAATAATTGGTTTTCTGATTATGTAACAAGATGTTTTATCATGTTTTCAATTAGTTGGGACCCGGAAGAAATCACCCAGCACGTAGATACGTTGCACAGTCGGGCTCCGTTGTATACGGGAGCGACAAAAATGGTTTTCACAAAGTGCTTTGTATAAAGTAGAAATTATTTTTATAATAAAGTAGATAGATTGCAGTTTCCTTTGTCCAAAAATTTTAATATTTAAAGCTCTCGTTGTTATTCTACACGATGTAAAAGTTGACCTTTTCGGTTACTCGCGAAAAATTACTGCGCGTGTACCTCACCGAAATATGCTTAATTTCGAATACGTATTAGTTTTAGTAAAAAAAATAATTCCATCACATGTTAACAATAAGAAACAAGAACTTTGACTAAGCTTTTCATCTTTGTCTCCATCCGCCTCCACCGTCTAATATACTAAGTTTTATAGCTTTTTTTTATCTAGCTATACAATGCCATAAGTTTAATTCTGCACTGGGTTGATAACTATGCTAAACTTGAAAAATTCTGAAGTAGTGTACTCTAGGTTTCTAACAAAAAACGGCTTTCTTGGTAATTTGCTTCCTAAGATGTTTATACATAAGCAAATGTTTCTTTAGTAACAAGCATTCATTATTTCTCGCATTCATTATTTCTCCCTTTTTATGATCGACATTTGCTTGCAAAACTTGTAATGCCCTGGAGTATCCGGGTTATTTTACTTATTAAATGTTATGTTTAAATGACACACGTTATACTTCTATGGTAGATGGTAAAGTAGTTCAAGTCTTAACAAATACCATGTAATAATAATAATAATAATCCACGCCTTAACATCCCCCAACAGCTTTCGCCACTACGGGGGCATCGGCAGGCCCGAATTATCATTATTATGGCCCGCGTCTGTCGCACGTCTTAAGTTGTTTGGCTTTCAGCATTCGCCGTGGACTGTGGAGTAAATGAAAAGCTCAGAAAAACTTTTACTCTGAAAGCAGGGCGTGAGACTCACACCCCCCAGACTGATAGGCAAGCGCTCTACCGCTCGGCCACAGTCTGGCTACAATAATATAGTAATAATACAATAATAATACAATAGCAATGATGGTAATACTGCAAGAAAGTTTGTTTACAATTCCACTTGTACTATCGTGAGCAAAAAAAAAACCGAGGACACTTGAATTTGCACTAATTAAACTGGGTTTCGTAATGTCATGTCAGTACGTTTGTCATGTCACATTAATGTCATCTTGAATTTTGACATAATAAATAAAAATGCGGCAATTGAAGGATTTTCAGAAGACAATAATTCAAATTTGACTGCATGATGGAATCAGCATTCGAGAAATTGCTACTGAATTAAGTGTAAGCAAGAATAAAATAATACCGCGAAGAATAAAATTGTTCAAACCAGAACAAGTTCGTAAGTTGACAGTGCCGCTAAAGTTTAGACTTCATAGGTTAACAAATACGGTCAAAGTAAATGTTACACAACTAAAATTGTTGAGAATATAAGTGCCTAATTTCACTTTGCTGTCCCCGTTTTCTTTGCTCTCGATAGTACCTCTGATATAGCAGAAGTTGATAACGAATTGATAAAAACATCCCATACCATACTTTAAAGTATGTCTTTAAGCTAATATTGCTGGTATAGCAAACTGGCAAGCAAATATAGTTGATACTACATGCCCTCTTCAGTTCACAAAGTTCTTGTTTACGGAGAGAATATAATTAGATACCATACTATGTTGCCTCTTGGACAGCTATCTGAAGATGCACAAGAAGCTTGAAAATTCTAGGAAATGTTCTAGATCAGCGACCTATAAAGATGATTTTCAACATTTGCTGTGCACATCAGATCCATTTATAACGAGCATTAGAACCCAATCTTCACAAAACACATAGATGTCGATGAAGTTCTAGATTTACTAATGGATTTAAATTATTATTTCCTAAAATATTTTGCAGTATTCTTATAGTGTTTAACATTTCTTTTTATGATAAACGTAGAATTAATTAAAGTATTTGTTTTGCTTTCGCGCCAAACGTAGATTGACATTTTGCATTTTGAGTCCGCCATATTACATCCGCCATTTTGATTTTTTAAACCTGATATTGGATTTATAATTAGTGGCATAAAATCACCTTAAATACAAAGTTTCATTATAATTGGTACAAGAGCAAGCTAATAACATTTTAATGATGTTTTACTGAGATTAAACCTTGGCCCTTTCTTGTTACGCACACCAAATTTTATACGAATTCATCTATAAATTACAAAGTTACAGAATTTTGTCCCCAAAAGGTCATTTTTGCTCCACTGTGCGTTGTTACTCTCACGTGACGCCCTTGACTCGTACTTGATTTATTTTAGAAAATTAAAAGATCTTATTTTTAAATTCATTAAATTTTGCACTTTTAATGTCATATCTTAAGATTACAACTACTCTGTCCTATGGGTGTTAGAACAACCTTCATACTTTATGCAATACACTCTACTTTAATTCGTAGGAAAACAGGATAAAACTGTAGAAACTTTAGAAAAGTACAATGAAGTATTTACTAAATCATGACAATGGCTAGCGGTTTCATTTTGGATGCGACTTCTCATACAAATTGACTAGTATCTTTAGTTTTAAGTTGATTATACTTACAAACCGTAATAATACACGCAAAGGGTACATTCTTAACATAATTTATTTGTTTTAAGACAACACATAGGTATAATAAGAATATTACTTTAATATAAAAGAACCTAAATATTGGCTTTAAGTAAACGATTGTTATGATTTAACAAAGTTGTTGTTTTGAAAATAATGTGAAGGATGCCGATAGATGGCGCTTTTGTTTCTCATTATAACAGAGGTCTCCTAGAGGCTATATAACCGCATACATGTCTATGCAGCATCAGTGATTGTGCTATTATACCGTCAATGTACCTGATGCAGAAACGTATAACAGCTCTAATATTGATGGAAAGAAACTAAGGTCCCGGCTAGGATACGAGCGGCGAGCGGCGAGCTGCGGGCGGCGGGCGGCGGGCGGCGAGCGGCGAGCGGCAGAGCGGCGACCTGGCTACGATGTAAGCGGCACCATGAGCGGCACCATGAGCGGCACGACAATTCGTCGTGGCAATTATTAGTAGTTCGTAGGTCGTCGTCTGGTAATGTTGTCAAACTGCTACTCACGGAAAATTATAACCTTCGGTTGAATAAGATCCGTAGGTTAAAACGTAACTACAAAGTGCATCCTATTAATGCAGTGCGTCAGCGGTACGGCGATTATCACCATTTATTTCACTACTTAAGAAAATATAGAAAACGGGTTTTTAACTATATGAGAATGTCAATTGCAACGTTTGACTATATTCATGACAAACTCAGGAAATATTTAGAAAAATAGAGGTCTGGACTGCGACATTTGTATTATTGTAATATTAATAGTATATTTACGACGTAGTCATCCACATAGATTTAGACAGACTTTGACAGTACGTTCGTATAATGATGACTGTTCGTTTGAATAATAAAGTAATTATTCGAACGAACTGTCATTATTATACAAAGCTACTGTCATCATAATCATTCATGTGTATCATGGTAGGGATATATAGTCATAGATACAAAATAATTCTCCAACCGTAAGAAATTTAAAAAAATGGTTCAACCAAAAGTTTTTTGGCTTTAAACTACTCTTCTAATATATTCTAAATATATTTTCAATATACAAGGTGCTCATTTTATTCTAGAAATTTGATAACTTCTCATTTTTTTAAATAAAACAGGCTATATATTATTAAATTTTTTGATTCTAAGATTAATTCTAAGAATTTTTTATATGCATCATTTTTTATAAAATGCATTTATTTTTAATTATAAGCTATTAACCAAAAATAGTCAAAATTACCGGAACATCTAAATAAATTTTAAACTGCATAAAATGTCAATAGCTCTGTGTTCTTTGGGTTAAACAACCTCTACTTCAAATATTTTCTTAATATACAGGGTGTCTATGTTATTATAGAAATTTGCAAACCTTTTCTTTTTCTAACAGAGCCTGTATATTTTTATATTTTTTAATGCTAGGATTAATTCTAAAAATTTTTTGTAGGAATTATCTTTTTATAAAATGCATTATTTTTTAGTTATAAGCAATTAACCAAAATAAACTTTTACTTGAACCAAACGGGTTAAAAATAAAAAATCCAAGAAAAAATAACTCAAATACAATTAAATCAATGTTCAACCTGCCACATTAAAATAAATGTGTATATATGTATGTATGTGGCAAAATATTCTTAATTTGAAGTTCAGGAGTTTTGATTAATTACTCATAACTCAGAAATGATGCATTTTCAAAGAAACTTATTTCTACAAAAAGTTCTTAGAATCAACCTAAGAATAAAGAAATAAAATAGGTATGCAGGATCTTCTATTAGAAGATGGAAAGGTTTGCAGATTTCCATAATAAAAAGACCACACTGTAAATTAAAACTATATTTAAACCAGCTGTTGTTTAAACCCAAAAAACCTTTATTTGAAATATTTTTTGATTTTTTTGCAGTTGGTAAATTTTTTTGATGTTCCGGTAATTTGACTATTTTAGGTTAATAGCTTATAATTAAAAAACAATGCATTTAATAAAAATATGATTCCTATAAAAAAATACTTACAATTAATCTTAGAATCAAAAAATGTAATAATATATAGCCTGTTCTATTTAAAAAAGGAGAGGTTGTTTAAAGCTGTTTAAAGCAAAAATACTTTTGTTTGAACAATTTTTTGAATTTTTGTATGGTTGGAGAATTATTTAGGTGTTCCGGTAATTTTTGCTAACCCTGTATAATTCTGCGGTGAGCGGCACTAGTAAGCGGCAAGGTGGTGCCGCTCACGATGCCGCTCTGCCGCTTACTGTATCGTAGCCGCTTTGCCAAGTTAAGGCTTTGAAACAATGTAAACATATATCATTAGCGGCACCGGTCTGCCGCTCGCCGCTCGCCGCCCGCCGCTCGCCGCTCGTATCCTAGCCGGGACCTTAGAAGGGACACCGGGTGTCTTCTCTAGTGGGAAAATAACAATTATTCTTTGGATGCGTTAATTGCGTTCCATGTAAAATATTATTGCTTTGATAATAACATGTTCATATTTAAAAGCTAATTAATCTAACTACCCCAGCTTTTGATTTAAAAGAACAAAATCATGTGTCAAATAAGTATAGTATCCATTTAAAATTGTACTATCTTAAAGTAAGACAACCGGTCAAAACAACGGGTTTCTTCAATGAACGATATGTAGTCTTGAGTATATATATATATATATATATATATATATATATATATATAGGAGAAAGGTATTTGTCGGGCAATTCCGTCATACGAAGATCGAAGATCGAAGATCGATCTTCGATCTTCGTATGACGGAATTGCCCGACAAATACCTTTCTCCTTTATTTCTTACCGTCGATTAACCATCATTAACCACCAATATATATATATATATATATATATATATATATATATATATATATATATATATATATATATATAAAACAACCGTTCTTCTGGATTAGCAAAGGTTGCTTTGAATTGAGACAACGTTTCGTTGTGTGTATCCGAAGCTTTCTTCGAATTAAAGAGATTTATTATAAAATTTATTTAAATTTGATAATCGAGATGTGTATATAAACTGTCGAAAATATTCAACATGTTAACTAGCTATTAGTATTTATTAGAAATCGGTAAGAGGAAGAAAGTGGTATTACTTTAAATATGGAAAATATTACTAGCTATAGTGTTGAAAATAATAACTTTAACTGTAACACTGATAGCGAATTATTTGTATAATACTGTCGTTCACCCCCTTAAAGTCTAAATGAAGCTTTACAGGCAACTCGTATTATTTCAGAAACGTGATGATATTTGTGCTGATTTAAATTTCTAATACCTTCATTTTATTTGAACAGGACTGAAAGTATTTTCTTTTACACCAGTCTTTGTAATTTATTAAAGTCCGTAATTTCGCCAAAGCTTCGGAAAAATGTTAATTTTATACCGGGACGATATTTTGGTCGCTGTAATTTCTCCTCGCTTGTCGCGCGCAAAAATTCTCGAGTGCTAATTAAAAGATATTGCCATATAAAAAGATCCGAAATTATATTGCGAAATTATGCAAATGTGGACAATACGGTCGCGGCACCTAAGCCCTTAAAAATGTTTGAGGGGAAAAATCCTTCGGATTAAATCGACTAAGGCGGTGTCGCCCTCGTGGCATCCAAATTTAAGGCGAGAAGAGAGACAAAATCAGCGGATGAGCTGGCGGGGATGTCATTAAAATGAAACCTGGCAATTAAAAGGCATGACCGCCACATCGTTGAGCATTTTTAAATCGTCAATTCGCTTGTTAGTCCGTTTGGAGTGCCTCATTAGCTGCTGTAAGCCGACGGAATCGCAGTCAAACTCACAGTCTATTGATTTTTATTAAGCCGGTCTTAATAAAGCTCGTGCTTTATCTCGACCTTTTAACTACCGTTTTGTAGGATGATACCTCCTTATCTGTTCGTTTACAGTAAATACAGCAATTACACCAATGGCATCTGAGGGGTATTCAATAATTACATTATAATGGCCACTTATATCGACAAGGGAATAAACAATCCGTGGTTTCTATAACAAGGTTTAGAATTGCAACCAAGAGAAGAGAAGTAAGAAAACAAAATGATTGGAATCGGTTTTTGTTATTTTCGAAATCCGGTTATAAAATAAAAAAAAAATTTAAATGCTGGAGTTAGTATGTTAAAATAATGATGAAAATGCAATTTTGCATTTTCTTTATTCAATATCTTATTGGACACCAAGGATTCTATTAAAATAATGAACTATTTTAATTTCAAAAATTTGATTAAAAACAGTTCTATATTGATTGAAATCGATATTATATATGAGATTGTGCTAAACAAATTTAATAATAACTAAAGACGATTGGACGGACATACGTTGTTGTGGCTGTAATTTTTAATTGATTTCAAATTTACATCTCGCCTGTATATCACCATTTTCTATACATTTGATATTTTTTATGTTTACCCTCTTAAATGTACCTACTTTTGACTGATTTGTGCCAGTATACATAGCGAACTAGCGATATGATAAAGAACTATCATTATCTTCAAAATGGTCGTGAAGCAATGTAGGTATAAAGTTTCTTTGAAAAATCTGAAGAATTAATACATTTCTGAAAATGTCATTATTTGTAACAACCAATAAAGGACCAACGAACTTAGGCAGACGATTCTCTTTTCTCTTTAATTTTTTTTTTATCTAGAATAAGAACAATACCAACAAATCGTTCACAAGCTAATTCGTTTTGTTTTAAATTATATTTCTCAAATTTAGATATGTTTATTTAAGTAAAATTTTTGAACGGAGTAGTGTTTTGAAATATTGCAATCCATTGCAATCCTTTCGTTGACCGACAAGATCGATTTGATCAATCTTTTAATCTTTGTAACAGAAAAATCGGCTTGATCAAAGATAAATCTTTTTGATCTGATCGATCAATCGTTTTTGTTTGGTCAGCCCTATATATAACTAAGAAAAAGGCATAAGAAGCAGGGTTCGGAAAAATTCACTCCCGTTCGTACGTGAACGAGAACGTGAACGTTTTAATATTCTCTGATGAGTTCTCGTTCGCGAACGAGAAGCATAAAACAAGTCCAGACCGTTCGCGTTCGCGTGTGTTAGGTAGACAAAATTTCCGCTGTTGTTCGTACGTGTGTGTATTGGTGAATCACACAGCGTGCGTTCATATATGTACCTATAAGTTGCATCGATACGTTCGCGAACGTTCACTGCTGTCGTTCGCGTTCATAGGTGAATGTAAGTGTTGCGTTAAACATTCGCGGAAATTTGGTGTGGTTCTATTCTATCTTCTATGCGTTTCGGACTTAGAAAGAAACTTGCGGGAGATTATCAGAAATAGTTCAGATCTCCCCAAGGATCACATCCACAACCACTATTTTTTTCCCAGCCGCCACCCTTCCCTGCAGTACCCTAAAAATGAGGCAAAATTTTCCCCAAATTTACAATTTTACAAAGTTACGTGATTTATTATTTTTTTCGGAAATTACAATTATTGACTTATTGACATGTTTTGTCATTTATTAACTAATTTAAAATTGTTTAAACAATTACCATTTGTTTAAACAAAAATATGCGATGTTACAAATATATTTTTCCATTTTTGCAGAAAGTATTAAAATATTGGCTTTTTTTGTCATTTATTAACTAATTAGCAATTGTTTAACAAATACCATTTGTTTAAACAAATATATACAATGTTGCGGACATATTTTTTAAAGGAAATTATTATTAGGTTATTGGCATTTTTTTGTCATTTACAATTTGACACTTGCTTACAAAAATATACAATATTACGGACAAGTTTTCTTTTTTTGGAGAAGTTATTATTAGATTATTCTTCGTTGTCATTAATTAACTTCTTTGCAATTGATTGTGTTTACACAGTGCTCTCCCATCTGAGCTACTGAGGCTCAGATGGGAGAGCATTGTGCTACAAATGCAAAGGTGCAAAAATATTTGATGTTACGCACATATTTTTCTAATTGTGTAGAAATTATTAGATTATTGGCTTTTTTGTCATTTATTAACTAATTTGCAATTGTTTAAACAAATACCATTTATTTAAACAAATATATACATTGTAATGGACATAATTTTCTACAGTTGCATACATTATTACTAGATTATTGGCATTTTTTTAACATTTATTAACTAATTTGTAATTGCTTAAACAAATACTATTTGTTTAAACAAATACTATTTGATTAAACAAATATATACATTATTACGGATATATTTTTTATATTTATTGCAGAAACTATTATTATATTATTGAGTTTTTGTCATTTATTAACGAATTTGCAATTCTTTAAACAATTACCATTTGTTTAAACAAAAATTTACAATGTTTTTGTTTTTCTTTTTGTAGAAATTATTATTGTTACATTGTTGGCATGTTTTTTTGTAATTTGTTACTTAATGTGCAATTGTTTGAACAAATAAATTTGTATAAACAATAATATACAATGTTAGTACGTATTTCTTGGCAAAAATTATTGTAGGATTTCTGGTCTCTAATTTTGGAGGCTTTACGCTATCGGTCAAACCAATAATGTGGTTGCAACACTAATTATTATTATTTTGACTATTGCAAATTAGTTAATTAATGACTAACAATGCCAACAATCTAATAATAATTTCTCAAAAGAAATATATGTCCGTAACATTGTATATTTTTGTAAATAAATGGCATTTGTTTGAACAACTGCAAATTAATTAATAAATGACAAAAAAGCCAATAATCTAATAATTTCTGCACAATTAGAAAAATATGTGCGTAACATCAAGTATTTTTGTTTAAACAATGGGCCATTGTTTAAACAATTGCTAATTAGTTAATAAGTGACAAAAAACAAGCATTTAATAATTTTAGCAAAAAATGGAAAAATATGTTCGTAACATCGTATATTTTTTGTTTAAACAAAAAGTAATTGTTTAAACAATTTTAAATTAGTTTATAAATGACAAAAAACATGTCAATAATCCAATAATAGTAATTTCTGCAAAAAAAAATAATGAAATGACGTAACTTTGTAAAACTGTAAATTTGGGGAAAATTTTGCCTGATTTTTAGGATACTGCAGGGGAGGGTGGGGGCTGTGAAAAAAAGTAGTGGTTGTGGATTTGATCCGTGGAGAGTTCTGAACAATTTCTGATAATCTCCCGCAACTTTTTTTATAAATCTGAAACGCATGGAAGAAGAATAGAACCACACCAACTTTCCGCGAATGTTTGACGCAGCAGTTACATTCACCTATGAACGCGAACGACAGCAGTGACCGTTCGCGAACGTATCGATGCAACTGATAGCTACATATAAGAACGCACGCTGTGTGACTCACCAATACACACACGTACGAACAACAGCAGACATTTTTGCTACCTAACATACGCGAACGCGAACGATCTGGACTTGTTTTATGCTTCTCGTTCGCGAACGAGAACGCATCCGAGAATATTGAAACGTTCACGTTCACGTGTAATAGTATATTACATTACAAGAGTTGTAACTAGCATATTACGTACGAGTGGAAATTTAACATACGAGCCGCTTCGCGGCGAGTTTTGTTATTTTCCACGAGTATGTAATATGCGTTACAGCTCGAGTATTGTACATAATTTTACCTACGACCGACAATTTCAATAAATTGTATCAAAAATGACAAACAAATACAGGTAAGAATATTTGACGGTTGACCAATCAATGTATTCGCGCGACATCTATTGCAACTACGGAGAACTTTGTCTGAAGTGTCGATCGAAAATTCCAGTACAAATTCAACATAAATTATCACGTGCTAGTAATAATATGTTACTGCTCGAGTATTGCACTTACTTACGACAGAAAATTTCAATAAATATAAATTGTATCAAAAATGACAAATAAATAATCAAAATATTCGCGCGACATCTGTCATTATGACATTAGGTCGTGCGTTAAAAACACAAACGCACAGCCAAAGGCACACGTATGTTATAAGCGATATACGAGCTAAGTAGTCCGTGACGTAAGGGACATTTACACATACGGTCGTAGGTAAAATCATAAATGTACGTACGCGAACGTTCATAAATGAATATTTCCGAACCCTGATAAGAAGTATAAGGTTATGCATTATACATATTATATCGGACTACAAACTTGATGATGATCCTGTATATCCTGTCATTATGACGGTCAAGATATAGTCGAGATACAATTTAGTTTCTATGGCACATTAAAATTCTTGTGATATCAGTCAACACAAATTCAATATATTTAAAATGAACAGCTTCTTGCTTGTGTATACTTTCAATTTTCAGCAAATCACATGTCGCAAAGCGAAGGTTAAAACCATTAAACTGTTTTTACGGATACCAACGGTGTCAATGAAACATTAAATGGAATATCAATAAATGCGCTTTCCATTTTGGGAATATTTCATGAAAGAAGTTGTAAGTAGAATAAATAGTCTTATTACGGCTATTTTACACTGCTTTACGTGTCTTTTCCTAAACTTCTTGTCAGTAACGAAAAAAGTTTTTAAGTAACAAGAGATGGATATATTATACACACTTCCTTATCTATTTCAGAATAGCCAACCTGGTGCTTTTAAGGTTATGTTGTTTGTTTATTTTATGCCGGTTTATATCTGAAATATTTTGCTGTACACATGTCAGTGCAATTTAATTTGAATACCTTAAACCAATTGAACAAAGCGTAGCGCGTCACTGTGAGAATAAACGTATACGTTAGGTACAGCGGTATGTCAAAACCAAACAAAATGAATATGTAAAAGAAAACCAGGTATTCTTCACAGTTAATAAAATCCAAAATTTTATGGTGGCCATCGTTCGCTGCATTGCTGCCTGCTATCTGCTCCATCTTTATCTTGTTCAGTTTAATTTTGTTTGGGTGAGTACTTGGCTAATAACCCTCTTAACCTGTCAATTGACTGTTTGTTTGCGATTTCGTTGCACTCTTGATAATGATCGGAATTAAGATTGAATCTTTTGGGCTTTGCAAATAGTAAACTACTTTTATCAAATAATAACAACCCCTGTTATTTCATTCCTTTAAAGTGCTACAATTTTCCGTCCTAAGAATATACTTACTACTTGTCTATTACTGTGCACTTGTACTATTTATCAAATATCTATTTTCTGAAAATTTCGCAGAAAAGCAGTGGGGTTCGTTCCGTTATTATACTTTCTGTAAACCGCCTTCAATTAGTCTTCGGATTTTGGATTTCAAACCAATTTAAAAAATCATTTGATAGATTGTTTGTTATTGTTTCTTTTATTTTCATTTTTCCAAGCAAATGTTTTAATAATTGTTTATGTACCAAGGGCATTAGACGGATATTTATGCCCCGAGGGTGACACTCTCTGGCCTATCGGTCCTCGCGCTTTTTAAGTCGCCCGAGGGTATAAACATCAAGTAATGCCCGAGGTACATACAAAATTTGATGTCCCACAATGGTTTTGTTCCTCCGTTTGTATAATATTAATAATAGTATATTATTTGACGAGCACATAACTAAGGATATAAATCGCGAGCATAAAGTTTATACGCGAGCCGTAGGAGAGCGTATAAACATGCGAGCGATTTATATCCGTTGTGTGCGAGTCAAATACGACGCTTTATCTACGACTCATAAATTCCATTTTATATCAAATATTTTAAAGGTATTTGTCAATGACGGCGAGGCGAACTGTCACATAACTGTCATCTACGTAGGTTTTGACAGACTTTGACACTAGCGTCATATAATGATGACAGTTCGTTCAAATAATGAAGTCATTATTTGAACGAACTGTCATTATTATACAACGCTAGTGTCATTATAATTGGCGTGTAATCATGATGGGGATTATATAGTCATAGATTCGTATGCAATGAACTTATTATATGTTAGTCGTAGATAAATATTTTGACGCTATCAAGTGACATGCGTATCTGCGGAGTTGAATAACAATACAAACAATTCGGAGTTGAGTGACAATACAGACAATTAATTGTCAAATTTATAACCTTAATCGCCAATAATTGACATTGATGAGTGACAATACTAAGGCGCAAAAAAATCTTTATTGTCCTGGGGCGCAAAAAGAAGCTGTTTCGCCCCGATATCTAAGATGTAAAATGTCACTTTATGATCATTTAGGACATAAATGTATTTTCACAAATAGTATTCCTCTTACGAAATGACAATTATTGATGACAGCTGTACATCGAAAAGAAAAAATAACAACATAAGCTAACATAATTAGCTACGTTATACCGTTTAAAATCGGTTATTAACGTAAATCATCGATCTACTTTTTTAGTCGTAACACCTGTACCTACAGGATTTTTTTTTCTGAACATGTATATAGTAGCTAAATTGGAAATCATATCCTCGCGTCCGAATTTCAACGTAAGTTTGTTAAACTTAATTTATAGTTCCAAATTTAGTATTTTGATGAAATTCGTGTTATAGTCCAGGCGTTCGACGTGTAAAATCAGTAGATGAACTGGCTCGGAATGTCGAAATTTTTTATTGGCTTTTGCAATCAGTAAACATAAAATTCTGAAATTATATTTACAAAATTTGCTCGGCATCTTTTGCTAAACAAAGTAAAACACAGTTTTTGATTTGCTTAAACTTTAAACAAATTAAAAACAGATTTTATCGTTTTTTGTAATTATCTTGGTAATTGTCAGGTCTAGAGATAATTGTAACAAAATAATAAAAACAGACTTTAATTTGATTAAACCAAAGATCAGATTCAGAATTTTATGTTACTAATCGCAGTAGCCAATAAAAAATGGAAGGTCCGAGCACGTTCCACAAAAAAAAACCTTGTGACGCCTGGACTCTTCTAAAGGCAATTTTTCGACCAATCTGATTGTTTTTAATCTACAATTACCTGGACTAATATCGGTTAATAGCGCTATTGGATCAATCAACAAACAACCACTTTGAAGTCAATACAATGTATAATGAACATTCTAGATTTGATTTATCTTACATCGAAGTAATTGGTTCTTTGTTTACTCTTCCTTGACCAGTCGCAAAGACCAATACTTGATGATTTCCGCAACTGGGCCAATAGGAACAAAGTTTACGGAGCATACTACCCACTGATCCTATATCCCTCACTACTCAAATACCCTACAGTCGAAGTCTCTCATATGTGTGATTCGTGGTGATGTTTATAGATGGAGCAAACGTAGTGTTTGACATTCGATAGTGCACTTCGGTAGTGTGCTTCTGTCGATTTTCGTGAAGTAAACGGCGAAATAACAAGAAGCAGCGAATTACTCACCCTCGACAAATAGGAAGAAGCCTTTGGGATTCTTTTGAAGGATCGAGAGGGCGGATCGGGTCATGTCAGCGAGGGAGGGGTCACCTCCCGGTCCCGGATCTCTGTCCGCTTCGAAGTCCATGTGCGAGTAAGCGAACAAACCTGAAAAAATAAAGGATTACGTTAAAAAGAACTACCTAATATTGAAGGTACAGTGTGTCATTTAAACATGAACATATCATTGTTCATCAATTGTAGGTAAATGCTTTTATATGCATTATTTAATTATGCAGTATTTTAGGAATTTGCTCAGCAGTAATGTTTGACCAGTATAATTATAGATTATTCCAAATGCCCTAAATGTGTTGCTAATAAGAATTTGTATTCGACAAAGAATGTTGTCAATTCTATCTCCGTATATTTCCTCGGCTTTAAACATTCTCTCTAGATAATTGAGTGAATTCCTAGGTATCTATCGCCTGTCGTCTTAAGCTATTGTTTAACTCTTAACATAAGTCACTCGACAACTGAGTGAATCATTTCAAAAAAATAATGACGCTTTTTAATGCTTATTAAATTGATATTAAGAATAATCATACATCATGCATAGGTAAAACAACCAATCCCTATCCCTACTATATACTAAAAGTCTAACACAGTCCGCGCAAGAAGTTTACGAAAATCGGTGAATCGGGGGAAGGGTCTGCTTCTCGAAGAAGCGAAAATCGGCGCCTGCGGCGCCGATTTTCCGCCTAAAATTGGATTGTACAGCGCTTAGGCTTTCGATTTCGTCCAATTTCCGGTCAGTTCTCGTTATTTTTTACCTCGATTCGGCTAAATTTATGGATTATCCTTTCGGACTGTACACGCCAGCGCGTCGTCATGCCAATCGATCGAGGTTGCTAGGCAACGGCCGCGCGCTTCGCGACGCGGTCGCCAGACGGCGACACATCATGTCGCTCTTGAGATTACGCTACGAAGCAATAGATGGCGCGCCCGTAACCACACTGAACGTACGAGCATAATCACGTCGCGCGTGTAAGAGCATCCGGGCTTTTTGTCTCTCTCTTAACTCTTCGGCGATCTACCTAGGTCGACCAGCAGGCCTATTAGGCCTGCACATTCTCCTAGTTAGTTTACTATTTTGCTAAAATTTTACGTTCAATAACGTTGTATTTTTTGTCGATTTTTATTACGTTTTTTTTTCGGGCTTTATAAAAGCCAAAGCTTACTACAGATAAAAGTTATCATTTTGGTTCTTTAGAATTGCCTGCAATATAACGCAAATCAGCCAAAGATTACAGACGTTATTCAACATCAAAGTTTAGCTAAATAGGTACTACGCGTTCCTTTAATTGTGCCTACCTGTGTATTGATATTAAATTAATGGTATTGCAGTAAAATAACTTTTTCATGTTTCATGAAGTTTCATGAAGTCCTAAGCCCGGTGCATATTTAAAGATGCACTTGAAGAAATTTATTTCGAAATTGCGGTATATGGAAGTAGAATAATCCGGCCGATCCGGCCTGCTTGCCGTATATTTTATCTGTCCTGATATTTTCGCATGTTGTTAACAATAAATTAAATCAATTTTTATATTAAAATCAAGTTTCATATTATTTTTTAATAAGCATAAGATGGTTAACATATTGAAACTAATCCAAAAGAATAACCATCAATTTAAATCTGGATTCTTAAAACTAGGTACTTGTCTCTAATAGGCTATCCACTGATGTCCTATATTTACTTTGTCCTAAACAAGAAGCACTAATACAGAACTCTGCTTTTAACACATTTTACTGATTCACAAGTTCGAAGGGTTTCGTTCTTATTAGTCTTCTCGCTAGATTCTGGTTTTCCAGTAGCTGCGGGGCCTCTACGTTGACGTGATGGCTTAGACGAGATTCATGCTTAGTGGCGAATCTATTTATTTCTTGGATGACTTGTGGGACACCAAGATCACGGAGCATGTTACTGTTCCGTATGTAGCAAGGAGCGTTAACCATATTCCTTAGTACTTTATTTTGGAAAGTCTGGATTCCTTGTATATTGGAGTTGTTTGCGCAACCCCAAAGCTGGATGCCATATAACCAAACGCAGTTTAGTACTTGGTTGTAAACTTGTAGTTTGTTCTGTACCGACAACTGAGAGTTTCTTCCCAAAAGCCAATACAGTTCTCTGTATTTGAGGCCAAGCTCTACTCTTTTCTTCTTAACGTGTTCTTTCCACCTTAGTTTTGTATCCAGAGTCATACCCAAATGCTTTGCAGTGTTCGCATATGGGACTATGGCATCGTTAATCTTGACATGAGGTATGTCCTCGATTTTTTTGTTTGTAAAGTTAATGTGGACAGATTTCAGTTCGTTGAGCTTGGTCTTCCATTTATATATTTTTTTACTAGCTTGTTGAAGATTCCTAGTGCATTCTCCAATAGTTGATCGCACTGCCATTGGAACCGTGTCATCTGCGAATGTGGTGACTGTTACATTTTCCAGCTGTGGTAGGTCACTTGTATATAGTAGATAGAGAATTGGTCCCATACACTACTATGGGGTACCCCAGCTTTGACTTCTTTTAGTTACGAGTATTCATCGATCTGTTGTATTCTGAATAGTCTATCAGATATATAGGATGTTAGCAGCTCGACGGATTGTAAAGGTTGCATACTCTTTAGTTTGTGTATCAATCCTTCGTGGCAAACCTTATCGAAAGCTTGTGTCACATCAAGAAAGATTGTTGAGCAAATAAGCTTTTCTGCTAATGATTCTCTATGACATCTGATATTCTATGGACTTGATCTATAGTGAAATGCTTTTCTCTAAAACCAAATTAGTGATTAGGAATTAGTTGCTATCTCTCAATGATAGGTTTCATTCTCTTTAGAAGCAACTTTTCAAAGAGTTTCGATATCATTGGTAAGAGTGATATTGGGCGATATGATTTGGCCTCATTCGATGGTTTGCCTAGTTTTGGTATCATGATAACTTCTGCTACTTTCCAGGCATGGGCGACATATTTTAATCTGAACGATGCATTTATTAGATACGTCAGCATAACAATACCTCTTGTGGGTAATTGATAAAGAACTTCTCCTGTGATAAGATCATATCCAGGTGCCTTCTTTGGATTCAGGTTTGTCTTGATTTTTCTGGCAACTTCCTTCGGAGTAACTAGCTTTATGGCTTCTTCTTCATAGGTTATATCTTCATTCGTGATTGGCTCTGATTCGTTGTTGTGGGGCTGGAAGCTTTCAATTTTTATATTGAAGAATATTATTTTCCATTAATTGTTATTTCCCATTCTTTAGTATAAGTCTAGACACAACACAGTAAATTAAGAAAATGTATAATTTAATACAAAATAATCGGAAAATAAAATAACTGTTTTCTATACTGCTGTGTTTAGCATAATGGCCGTATAAATGGTAGTAAAATGGTGTAATAATATATATATATATATATATATTGCGTTTAAAAATATATTGTGTTGTTACTTCGCAGATAGGAATGTTCAAACACGTTTTTTTTTATGTTTTGTCATGTTCTTAGATCTTTTAGCTATAACATATCAACAAAAAGTAATTCCTTCTTATGATGTTATACAGAAAAGTGACATCGGAACAAATTCGCAGTTACGACCTCTATACTTAACAAGGCAGTATAGTGCTACGGACCGTTTTCATCATTTGTGAAATAATCAAAAAATAAAAATTAATTATTGTAGCAGTATGTAATTATGATTTTAATTATATTTCTTTTCGTCACCGATTTTTTTATTGAATATTTAAACTGGTAATTATTTGGAAGAATTGCCTAAAATTATAATTAGAATTATGCATAGTTCTGATTTTGAAATTCTCAACTTTTGAATATTTACAACGCACACCTGATAAACTAGTTTATAAACTTCACAACACCTGCAGAGTTCACGTTTTATTTCAAGTATTTGTTTTTAAGTTTTTAATTTTTAAAGATATCCAGTACCCGGTTATCCGGCCGATGTCGGATTCGTTTCATATCTAGAATAAATAGATACATAAATTAGGATTTTTGAACAAGTCATATTTGCTAACAGCATACAGCCCATCTACCTCCCGTAATAAGTATTACGTCAGAAAATACCATTGAAAGAACACGACCTTTTTCAATAAAAATAAACAGTTACAGCAAGGATGCTATCATATAGTTGCTATCACCAGTTCCGCCATCCACTTCATTACCAATTTTAAGTATTTTGTCACCTTTCAGCTATAAATTAACGTTGTTTAGAAGCACGCAAAACTTTCTTCAGGGTTTTAAGTATAAATTAAAGAGGGCGTATCTTCGTGACAGAGCGACAACTTCTGTATATTTAGGAGACACAAAGAGAAACGGGAAACTTCGCCGTTTCTTATGCGGGTGACACCTTGGAACGGAAATATGAAGAGACGTGTCGGTACATATTTTTGAGGACCTCATTTGCGAGCTCGTCTCCTTTTTCTGTTTACCCTACGCCGACATTACACATTCTCCGTAATGTACATCTTCAGCTGAGGTTCACATTTCCCACCCTTGAATTCGGGCTGCGAACCAAAAATGTAAACTGCGACAAGGGAACGTCGGCGTCGTAAGAATTTATTATGTGCGTCTTCGAAAGGAACCGCGGATTGCTAAAGTGGATTTTGTATATCACTGCCAGACAAATGGCTTTTTTGCCCGTTGAGGCTTTGAGTGGCTTCCAATATAAATTTATTGAGAAATTGAACCCACAATGATGAACGCACATGAAACCCGTTCAAGAGACTTGTACGGGCGTTTTCTGCGTGAATTCATTTTACAAATACTCCTTCGCTTCTTGGAATTCACTCATATGATTTGGAATGATCGTTTTTGTTTTTCAACCTTTGATGTTTCTACAACAGCTATATACCAGTGGGCCAGTACTGCATTCCTGAAAGGCTGTGCCCTGTACATAATTTTTCCAATATGGAATCACATTTAAAATATCTCAGGATCGAAATTTAATACTGCGATTTCCAACTCTAAAAAGTACTCTAAAAAACCAACCACAGAAAACCAGACATTAATATCTTGGGCCCAGGGGTAGATGTGAAAAAAAAAACGGGCTCGTGGCAGTATTTGTTTTGCAATTGACATTAATGAAATATTATTTTACAGAGTATTATTGGATTTTCTCTTTACAAAGATTTGCAATTCAAGGGTAACTTTCATTTAAGTCTACCCAGAGAATCTTGTCTATTGAGTTTATATACAGTGCGTGTCATTTTGTGACAACTTATATGAAGCTTTTGGGTAGGTCAAAAAAACTTGAATCTTGAAAAATTATGCAAAAAGGGATACCAAATCTTTGAAATGGTATTCCAACTGTGGGGACAAAACAGACACGCGCCCTGCTATATATGCTTTTTAGAGCATTCAACACTATTCATAAAGAATATCTATTCTACTCGAGAAATTAAAATTTAGGTCCATTATACCCAGTGGCGGCTCGTAGCTAAAATTAGTGGGGGTGCTGCACCAGGGAATATTTTGCCTTTGTTTTAAAAAATATTGTGTAAAAGGAAAAAACATGTATAAAGATTTTAGGATTGAAAGAAAAGGAAACGGTTTTCTTATTTACTATAACCTAAATTCTTACATTTTACATTCATTAATAAATGTATGTAAAAAATACTTTTTCTAAAAACTACGTTCAAACTTCTTTATCGTTTTATTCTTTGTCACCGGAAATCGTCCACATGCAAAATTTCAACTATATTGGCCATTGGGAAGTAGGTAAAATATCGATTACAAGATCTAAAATGTAACAAACAAACAAGTGAAGTTACGATAAGTGTAGTAATAACTGCAGTAACGACAAGAAATGAAATTCATTATTCTGGTTTTATTTTGCGCGATAAGATCTATAATTTTCGCCTTCATTTCTGGATAACAACAGAGGATTTTTTCTCCATCGAAAGCACTGGAATGGTTCTAAAATACGTTTTTAAAAGCCATCTGCAGTTTGTAAATATACCTTCCACCAGCACGGCAGGATAACAGCGTTAGAACTGTGGGAGCAACAGTGCCGATAGTGCTCTTCTCTATCACTAGCAGGCCACTGCCTTGCGTGCAGCTTCCCATGTGCGCATGCGCAGAACAGTAAATACCACGGCGTTGGAACTGTGGGGATCACAGTTCCGTACGATTTTTTGATCTTTTTCTTAACTGGGGGATGGCTACTGACATTAACGTTTATGTATTGTACAAGTATAATGAAAGCATTATTAAGGGAAAGGGACTCATTATATTAAATGTTATCCATAATATCAAGTGGATGGAATCCATAATATCAATAGGGGTGGTGCAGTTCCACAGTGCCTATATACGAGCCGCCACTGATTATACCATAAAACGGGTTTGACTTCACAGGTGAGATTTATCACTCGTTATATTTCTAAACAAATTCAAAATTTTGCCCAATGTTAGCACATCGAATCGATCTTCAGGCATTCGGTTGTGCTAATATATGTTGTTTTGAATCAGTACACCATTGAACCGTCGACATATAGGAGGTTTCATTTTAAGTCATTAAAAGAAAGCAAACCATAAAAGGGAACCTATTTGTATACGCCGCAAACTAACTGGACCACCAACGAGCTATATTCAAAAATATGGATAAGACGAAACTGTACATTCATTCTTTGGGAAGGTTATTGTCAAAACTGCAGGTTTTTATATGTTTTTATTTGATCGTACTGACTTTCGTAATATACCGAGATGAGATTGATCACACTATAGACGAGGTGATCAATTCACTCCAACTTATGATGGTGGATTTAATTTGGTCAATTAGATGCATTGCTTTATTGCTACAGGTTATAGACATAAAATGGTTGACAAAAGAAAGCTTTGTAGAATGTACAGAATGTGACGGGTAAAACTAATAGGACTTCTGCTGTCAAGCGTGTTAAGAGATTGCTACAAGAATATTTAGACCGATAGTATTGTTAGACCCGAACTGAAAAGGTAACAGACTGAATAATTAATACCATTTTCCAAAGAATGTTAGATTTATTTTTTTTAGTTTGTTTAATTAAAGTATCAAAGTTTTGGTACTTTAATTTAACGAGAGGTGGACATAAACGTACGTGTACGCGTTAGTTATTTATAGTTATTTAACCAACAAGTATATTAAAAAGAGCGATTAATGATTTAGACTGTTTATTATTGGTTAATTGTCGAGATCATTAACCGCCGTTTAATATTCGAGTTGGTTACAACATTTATTCGTCGATCGTATTCTTCTAGCGTCGTCTACATAGATTTTTCTTCGCCAATGTCTTTTTAGGTTATATGACAATTTATGTAATTTGACACTGACAGTTCTAGGGGGCGGTATGTTTTGATTGGAAGCTTTCATTTCACATATGTTCGATTGGCCAATCAAACGACGTCTTTACGTCGTGTGATTGGCTATAGCAAATCATGCATTAATAGAAATCGTGCATTAATAGCGTTGTTTAATAAACGATTTCCTATTCACTAAACGGATTCATAAATAAACGATCGACGGAAAAGAACATTGCGTGTTAGTACTGCGATGGCCAACTGTAAAAACTAGAGTACTCTAAAGAGCCAACCGGACAAAACCAGATATTAATATCTTAGAGCCCGGGGTAGATGTGAGAGAAGAAAACGGGCAGTTTATGTTTTACAATTGATATTAATGATTATTATTTTATTGTTATTATTTTACAGAGCTATCATTGGCTTTTATTTTTGAACGATTTGAAATTCAAGGACACACTGTCATTTAAGTCTACGTACAGAATCTTGTCTGCTCAGTTTATATACATTGTATACATTGAATTCTTATTATCTTCATGTTCGTTCGTAATACAAATTTTAGCAGCAATAATTGTTAACGAAACCAATAAATAGCGCATACCAAACTCAAAACAACAATCATAATCATATAAGTACGCTCCTTTATGTTCTTTACTCTATGGTCCGAACAAAAAACTCTACAAGTGAAACCGTGCTTTGACACTTTATGTTAATTCCTAATAAAAATGTTAACAACCATAATTTTAAGAGAAGCCAATAAATAGAGCATACCAAACCAAAACAACATTCGTATAGGTCGCTCCTTTATATTTTGTTACTCCATGGCACGATCCAAGAAACTGCAAGTACAACCGTGCGCTGTCATGTTAGTCTGCCGTAGTTCAGTATGGAGCGCGTCGGTTGCCTGGTTATCTATCTTGTTTGACCGATTTACGCGATTTGTTTATCGATTTTCTGCGTCAGAGTGCGTTTGTGTTGTGACCAAAAGGACCGAGGGCAATTTGGATACAATTTTGGAATCGGAGGACCCGCGGTAAGTTCGTGATTTTTAACTAGTGTTTGCATCATGTTTGCATTGTGGGTTGCATAATTTTGCATCGATAGGTACTCGTCGCTTACGTACCGGGTATATCGGCATTGCAGATTTTCTCTTGAGCGGTGTTGATATGTATTGACAGATTAGGGATAAAATGCTTGTATTCAGTTGATTTTATTACAATTTTGGATACTTGTAACGATGCAATTCTGTAACTGATTGAAATGAGTGATAACAATATTTTGACACCATCGGTATCCAAGTTCCAAATAAACCTTACTACACAACAATGGTATTAAATCTTGAATATATCTTATATCTTGAAGTACACTTATTTTCAATTTTGAACCTATTGCACGTTAAGTATGGATATAAAGGCACAAATTGGGAGGGTACTGTGGAAAAAATAAAAGTTGAAAAATAAGAACCACCCTACTGTATATAGTGTAGATTTTGATTTAGGCATCTGCGTAAATCTGGTGGATCTGGTCTCCATTACTTCAGATGTGTTATGGAAAGTATACCGGATTCGAAATGTCGAAAACAAATTCAATTAATTACACTTAATTTGTTTTGTAATATAATGTGGGTTATTGGTCTCCATCCGGCATGAAAACTCTCAGCCTAAACTAATTTATGATTTTTACAACATTGCGATGTTACAGTTCTGCCTTGGGAAAACTATCCACCACTTTTAAAGTCGAGTAAATGATTGCAGGACGGGAGTTAATTAAAAATGTCCAACAAGACTGTCAGCTGGATAGCCCAGTTTTTAGTAATAACCTAGGTACCTACTATTCCTTCATTATCTTAATTGCACAACTTACTTCAACCCTATCGCAGTAGTGCTTATATGGTAAATACATACGTGCACGTTACTGGGTCGAGCTTCCGTATCAAATAAATGGAAACGGGTACCATGCAGTTTGTCGGTGCTCTGCGCATTGAGGAATATTTAGTTGGAAGTTCATAGCACCTGTGGTGGGTAATATTTGCCAACACATGAACTGTAGTTTAACTCACATATTATCAGAAACAGTTTGACTTACCAGCCTTTATGGTAATAGGTATCTACCCATGCAAAATAATATTATATGGCAAATTCTGTTCTACACTAATAATAAACAGTGAAGCACAATCATCATGATCGTGATTTAGATACTTTTGTACCTCTATAACATTAGGTTTGGAGATATAATCTACTAACAATAAATGAGAATCAGTGACATTGATTTATTTATTAATTTTTTATATTACTGATAAGCAAACTAATGGGTCAATCCATCTTCAGTGGTCCACAGGTGGTAGTACGACTATTTTAGAAAAATTTTACTTTCGGTAGTCGCTTAGGTCTCGTTTAAAAGATTGTTTTCCGATATGAAGGGGTACGTAGTGTGTTATATTATATATCTTTCTTGTATAACCTTGTAGGCAAAGGATCGGTCCAGACTTAAAAATCTAAAACTGTGACAATTAATTCATCTTATTATAGTGTTTGAAAGTATATAAAAACATTCTTGCCCCCTTGCCCCTAATTTCAATGTTCTGCATGTACTCAAACATGGTCAAAATTCTGATCCAGTTCAATATTTCTGTAGCTGTTACATATTCATAATAATAATTAATATATTTCATTCAAATAACAATTTTGTTATAATACCTCTTCAATATTCACTTTTCAAAACTAGCGTTTGTCGCTTTTTTAAACCAGTTTTAAAACCGGGTTTTTGGGATATTTGAAAACCGGTTTTTAAATAGAAAAAAGAGATTTTATAGAATTTATATGTACAAATAATGAGCTATTTTTTGAAATTGATCTTTACTTGAAATTGATATTAGGTAGGTATTAAATAATTGGCAAACTTTAATTGCGAGGACAGGATATTAGACCTCTAAGCTGTAGATGAGCCATCCTCAACCTCAGGGTCGCATTATAGATTCTAATAAATAAATATTTTAAATATATTTATCTACGACTCACATATAATAAGTTCATTGCATACGTATCTATGACTATATAATCCCCACCATGATACGCGCCAATGATTATAATGACATTAGCGTTGTATAATAATGACAGTTCGTTCAAATAATGACTTCATTATTGGAAGGAACTGTCATCATTATATGAATGTACTGTCAAAGTCAGTCTAAACCTACGTGGATGACAGTTATTTGACATTTCGCCTCGCCGCCATTGACAAATGCATTTAAAAGATTTGATATAAAATGGAATTTATGAGTCGTAGATAAAACGTCGTATTCGACTCGCACATAACTGATATAAATCGCTCGCATATTTATACGCTCGCCTACGGCTCGCGTATAAACTTCATGCTCGCGATTTATATCCTTGGTTATGTGCTCGTCAAATAATATTCTATTATACCATATTTTTCAAATGCTTCTCCTGTATAATGTCTCTACTTTTGACTGTGGTGTGCCAATGTAAAGTTCTATTTAAAAAAAAGCGTACAAGTAGTAAGCACAGTTTTGGCTAGATTGCCATATTGTAAACCTATCTTTTAATTGTTGTTACTTAGTAACCTGTAACTACAAACACGATGAGAACTGAACTTTGTCGATATTCTTTCGAGGATTTTATTATATTTTACCTTATTTCTTAGCCAATCGTTACCAATTACTACAAATACAACTCACATAATTTTATTCATGAATTAAAAGAAAAAAACATTAGCAGTTTAAGAACATTATTTAAATACAACAAAATATTTTAATATTTGGTCACCGCGCCGTTTCTTGCAATCACTTCATTTAATCTACGGGGCATTGAGTGAACAAGTGCCTTATAGACCACCCTTCTTCCAACTTAGTAACGATTCGCGCTCTCGTTATCGATGTTGTTTGTCGCGGCATAATTAAATTATAAAAAGCAATTTGCACATATTTGACATACTAAATGTCAGAAATATGTTTCCTTGGAAACGATTAATAAATTATCCCTTTTACAATAGCCCTCAATACGTGTACGCTTTTTTTTGAATAGAACCGTACATAGCAAACTAGAGATATATAGATGAATAACTATTATTGGCAAGGGAATGATTTTGGAAAAAATTAATTCATATTTTGTTGTTTGAAAAACTTAATGAAATAATAGATCGATGAATGAGAAAATGTCATTATTTGTGTTAGCCAACAGACGAAAGAACCATTTAATGTCTTGAATAACAACAGTATTAAGTAATCTACACGACATTTTATGTTCTTTTTGTTTAATTATGTTTCTCATTGGTATTTCTATTTATGTATGTAGAGGGTCATTATAAATGATTGTAGTTGAACTAAGCCATGCACATGTTAATAATCTTTTACAGCTTTACAAAACATTTGTCTAACTTGAAATAGGTTATGCAACCAATTTAACTTTTACATGTAGAACAGTGAAACATTTACATTTGATATCATGGTCTACATCGACTACAATCATAATATAATAAGCCGTTATTTAAGTATTGTGTTTTGTATCGACTAAGTCTTGAGAGACACTTGGCAAAAATTGTGTAGTTCAATAAATATTAATGCACTAAATTATTGATAAATATTACAAATTATTTCATAATTTTCACTTTAATTAGTATCTGTAGAGTAAATTAAAACCTCATGATTCTTCATGGTTTTATATTTGTCTTTATATAGGATATATGTTTCGGCAAAGTCAATGCCTTCTTCAGTCCTAAATCTATAAAACAATACGAAACACGCATTAGAAATTTAAATACAGATAAGAAAACATAACCTAAAACGTACTACAATAGTCTACTTACTGATCAAGAGCGTTTACTCCACCCTACTGATACAATGAACTATTAACATGCAATATGGATAATACTGCATAGGTATATTGATTTTGTGTGTGAAAATTTGAAAACCGGTTTAAATCGCTCTTTTTTGGAAATTTGGAATTCGAAACCAGTTTCTTTTTTTAAACGTGATTTTTGTATAAACCCTAATTATAACAAATGCGATTCCGAACCGATTTTGTTCGTCATTATAACAGTAAATTAGGTTAAATAACAGTAAATTAATTAACTTCATAGCTAACATCGCAAAAGATTCTTACATCTTTTCTGGTGATATTTGGTCATGACATTGTATATCATTGTATGTTATTGACCAAATCATGGGTGCTTTGCTGTGATATATTTGTCTCCGCGCAATTTTTATATCTGGTGAGGTTTCAGAGGAAAAAAAATCTAAAGTAATAATAATTTAGTGGGAAATTTGATCGTATAATTTATAGAAACTACTTATAACCGCTATTTTACATTACATGACGCAGTTTGTCTCCACCAATGTCTGACAAATTACATTGCATTTTTAGTGATGAGGCCCATTTTAATCTCGATAAATTCATCAATAAATTTAACAAAATGTAATGTTATCCTAGAATGACAGAAGGGACATATTGTAGAGCAGGAAAGTGCCCCTAGTGGTTCAATTTCAACGAACAGAGTATGTACTTATTCTAAGTAGAATCGAGGAAAAATTGACTGAAGCAAGGTTGGAACCGCTCGGTAAAAGTAAACACGTATATCAAATTTTATTAAGCCATTAAGCACAATGGCTGAAACGAGGACCGACTTCCAGCCGGTCTCTTGTTTGAAATTATCACATTTTCCTCATGAACGTGTTATTCTGTTAGACACAATTCTCCATTGTACATAACGCTTTGTCTACTTTCCGTGTCGTTTTACTGTGGATTATCTTGTCTCTCATTAACAACCGGAATTGAGGGAAACTTTTGACAGATTAACGCTTCACGACAGAGTTTACTTTTACTATACAGACCGTTGGAAACGTTATACAAACATTTGTAAGTATTCAAAATCACCATTCCGCGAATTTTAAGCTTTGACTGTGGCAGTCCAGAACTCGAGGGATCGTATGTTTGAATATCACTCACTACATGTTTCTTTTACAATGAGCTTGAATATTTAAGTAACTGTAATAACTAAAACTTTTGAGGTATTAACGTTTTTCTTACCGAAATTCAATAGCCCCTTGACGTTATATAACTAAAGAAATCTTTTGACAGAACGGATAATGTTGAAAACGCGCTATCTTATGATACCGCAGAGAACCTATACTACACAGTGGGCCAAGAAACCTTACAAATTTTACTCGTGTTTCCACTAATAATTAATTAGGCCATGTAAATATTTCTTTGAAAAACAAATGCTAACATTTCACAGATTGAAAAATTACCATATTTTTTTGCACTAACAGAATGTGTCAATCCAATGGGTTATGTATACTTTTTATGGCGGTGCATATCGGGAGTTTTGGATAATACCGGGTCATTTGAGTGTAAAATATGAGCTGTTCCAAAATTAGTAGGTAGGTTCTTACTTGTTTTAGCCAAATTGAACAGTACAGTTTTTATAACCTACAGGATGATTCTTTCTTGTATACACGTTACAAACGTCACGTTTGTAACCAAAACGCACTTTTTGGCACTTTGGCACTTTTCAATAAGGAATGAAATAGCGTACTTGCAAACGTGGCGCCTATAAGCTGACAACATGATCTTTTTAATGAAAAATAATAAAAGTATGAATAATGTTTCTACTTAACTTGCAGAATACTTTAGCACACACTTTTACGAAGTTTTATAGCTAAAGATTTTGATTGAATTAAAGGTATATTAGTTATTTATTTTTTTACCTTTTACACTCTCAAAGTAAAAAGCATGGTATGAAATCAAAGTTACTGATAAAAATTATTTTTATTACGCTAAGAACTCTAAGAATAAGTTGAGAGCTTGTGAAAACACATGAATTAAAAAAGAAATATTTTTATAACAGTAAAGTCGTGGTGGTATTTGGATTCTAATTCTTGATTCCAAAAATTCATATCTTTGTCGTATTTTATTCGTGAGATTATTATTAGTGCACGTCTAGAATATTGAACATATCCATTATTATTATAAAGAACGTGCACAGTTTATTTTATCAATCACAATCAATAAGAAAAATATGGTGTTTAAAAAAATTCTACGATATATGTAAAAAATGATGCTCGGGAACTTTTTCCACTTACTCGATCAATTGGTTGAATTGTGTTTATTTCATAAACTAGAGCAAATCAAGCAAATCTGATTTATTTGAAATCACGATCTTGAACTGTGAAATTTATCAAGAAGTTGTTTATACAGGGTGTCTCATACGTACGGAGGATATTGATGAAATAACAAGATACGACCAAAACGAATATCTCTTCTTAGTAAACTTTTGACCTAAACACACAAACTAGGAAGTTACAGCTAGTTAAAGCTCCATCATATATTAATGAACGTTATAATTTGACTGAATGTTATAATTGGGAATTTTATAGCAGTTTTATGACACATTTTAAGTGACAGGCACTTTAAGTGACCTGCTATTGATAGTAGCTAGTGATATTGTTACCTGATGTTAGGATAATATGCTTAATTACAGTAACGACGAATATGTCGACAAGATTACTGTTCTGTTAAGAGTAAATGTTAGTCACCGGCCTCAAAAGTTCGACGAAACTGAGGCGCGAGAGAAGGGAACAAGCCGCGCCCACTCCGCTACACTCCGCAGAAAATGCAAGCAACGCACTGATTAGATGAGGGGAACAGCGGTATCGTTCTTTGGCGGCGAAGGTCAAAGGGGCCGTGCGGTCGACTGGCGCCGAACCGTTTCCTAATAATTTTGTGTATGTGACTATCGCATGTTCTGAAATGCTTTTCTAGTATATTTTAAATACAAATACAATTCCACAAAACAATACAGTGATACAAATTAATTAATTGCTTTATTATAACATTCCTATTTTACTACTAACTATGGTTGAACATTTTACCTTTTGTATGTTGAGAAAAATTGTAGTTTTGGTAAAACAGACAGCTTTTCTTACATAAATCATTTATTGCTTTACATTTATTATTAGAATTAGTAACTAATTATCAGTTAGCTCCGAAGAAGCGAACAGCATGGTTCGAGAATTTTTACTCACGGCATAAACCGGTAACTATTTATCATCTAAATTTAAATGACTCTGGCCGTGAAAGTATTCGTACTCAGATACTTATTTAAATCCATTTAGCGTTTTCTTTGTGCATCAATAATCTCGAATGTCTCGTTCGTACTTAGCAGAGATCGATACTTTCAGGCAAAACACACCTCATATAAAAATTCAAATTTTTATCGGGTGACGCAAGTAGGTGTTAGTAAATATAATATTCCTATTTTAATTCTAGATACAGTTGGATACTGCATTTTGAAATTTTACTCAAAATTATTATTTCTATGTATAGACTCGGTAGTATACGTACTTCAATTTCAATTGTAGGTATGAGAAAAAATAGCGATTTCGATAAAACAGGCAGCTTTATGTATATGTATAAGTCATTTATTATATATTATATAGATACATGTTCAAATATTTTAGACCTTTATAAAAGTTTTTTGCCATATATGGTAATCCGGCACGCTTACGCCTATAAGAGAGTATTGCCCAAATTAACTAGCGAAGTTAATTAGCGAAGAATTACACTACACGTATAATATCTACATATACACTTACCGCAGGTACTCTCGCAAGTTATTAGTTTTCTTAGAACGCGGGCCGCATAAAGGCAGCTAGCTGATTTTTTAATTTGCCCATATTTCTAGCGTCTGTTCTACGTCTGTTGTACAACAAGTAGAACTAAAGCCAACCATCCTACATAGATTGCAATTGCCCTGAATGCATTGCCAAGCGACAAGTGTTTGGTATTAATATTATATTTGAAATTCTATGACGAAAAATAAATGACTGATTAAAAATTAAATTACTTGTATTTCCTTAGTAATAATTTATTTAACTCCTATTAATTATTTAGTAGTTGTAACATTGTAAGTAGGTATTGCGGTACTGCAATATAAACCCTCGCGGGAACATGCGCTCCTAATTTATAACTCGCTCTTTGCTGTCTGCGTAGAGTCCATCAGGACGGCAAAAAATTATTTCTCGTATTCGGTTTCTAGCCTATTTTGGTCGAAATTCAACAATTCATGTTGATCACATACACTTCCGCAAGAACATGCTGTCCTAATTTATAAGCGAGTCGTTGCTATCTACGTGGCACCAGCACGGTAAAATTTATTTTTCGTATGGCTTTCGTTTGCCGGGCGCGGCGCCGCTACACCTCCCGTGTCAACATGCGATCAATATTTTTGTTAGGCCGAAATTGCTCAATATTTGTGATTCCCCTGGCTACGTATTCATGCTGCTGCTTCAGACTGTACCATTTGAATTTGGTTGGTCGAAGAAAATGATGTGGTGTTTATCCAACAGATGGCTGCACCGTGCGACTATAAAATATGTTATTCTCGTCTCATTCACATGTTCAAAAAACCAACGGTTAAATCATTACAACATTCATATTTTGTTGTCATTTTGTTTACACATGTTCATGAAGACTCAATACAAAATGTTGTAATATTGCTTTTTTGATGTTTGGTTCGGATTTGGAAAAAAGAATAACAAAAATTACCAATTATTGGCTTCTTTAGCAAGGGTAAAAAACAAAACAACAACGCAAATGAAAAAAAGTGGCATTAGTACCCGGTGTAATACACCTTTATCTATAATTTAATGTATTACACGTGATTATTAACACACAATAAAGCTCAGGATGTTTGGTTTTATGTAGTGTTGTTTTGTAGTACGCTACTACCTCTAGTGATTCCTCTTAAGTTAAGCAAAAAGGGTTTGGTAAGAGTTGGTTGCATGGAAACAGAGAATAATTATATCTGAAAATATCAGATGTTCTTAAAAAGGGGATGTTAATTTAATTGAATTTTTATTGATGTAGCTTACTTGTCACTAATTTTTCGTTACAAACGTTATTATGAAATACTTACTATACTATATTTACCGCTTCAATCGCCACCGTACGTTATCACTCACCCTGCATTTGTATATTTGTTAAGAATCCGGAAAACCTTAATTATATTTTGCAGTCAATTGCTCTTGACACGCAAGATATATAGATTTACTCATGATGTTTAAAGTAACTTCAGTTTCACGACATTTCTAGTAAATGAAGCGGTCAAAGTTTGAAAAATTTAATAGAGATTTATTGTTTCTTATCTTGAGGTACATTACCCCTCAATTATTGCACTCCATTAGTATACACCCTGTATATAATACTATATATGATTATTTCCCTACAAGTTTATATTATATAATAATATAATGTATATTGCAGATTTCGTATAGTTCATGTATTCGATTTGATATGAGAATATTACACAGATACGAGTTGAGCAAACATGTCAAGAACAATCTGGGGGTTGAATAACGTTCAGAATAAGACCCACTCTACCCGCCAACTTGACGGGCGCGTCAGAAAGGCACCATCTCGTCTCAAACTTTTAAACTATCATTCCAACTAGATTTAGGTTTCGCAGTCTGCCACAAAACTAATTCGCGTGAAAAGTGTCATTTAAATTACACTCGGGGTTCAACCGAGCTTGTCGGGGGTCACAAACTAATGCGTCTAGAGCATACAACTTGATGTGACGTAAAATATAAACTAGACAATTTAATTTGGGCTCTTCTTAAGGTATTAATACAATGTGCATCTAGAGATTTATTTGATATGCATAGAAAAGTTTGCATATTGCGTTTTCAACCGTTTTTTGTACAACAATATAATATAATCGTAGAATCTAATACCCTTAGTTCAATGCGCTAATATCATGCATAATTAAATCAATGCGCGAATGAATTGGGATAGAAGCGCTAGAAACAAAAGAAAAGGTCTAACGCTCATTTACATACAACGACAATTTGGGCGAACGAGCCGGAATGATCTGGTGTATATACAGGGTGTCTCAACAGTGCGATCTCGGAAGATTGTGCCTCTGTTAATGAAAATATTTTAAAACTGACTTCACTCATATATACAGAACGCCGAGACGCACATTTTAAAATTATTAGCGCGTATATTTTTCCATAAGGTAGTAGGTACCAACCCAAACTTATATTTTTTTAAATGAAACAACTTATATTTCGGCACAATTTTGAATCCCTCTCAAAATTTTACGACAAATAAAAATAACATTACCTACCCTAAACTTTATACTTTTTGATTTATTAGCATTTTTAAGGAAAAACAGAAATCTAAGAAAAATTGTATATATCAATACCTGTAAGAAGCGTTCTATTAGCGTGATTACCTACCATATCCAAATTGTGTACAGAGTGGTCATACTCTGCAACAAAGTATAACAAACCGTCTTTTATAAGAAAGATAAGTTTTTTTAAATGGAACACCATGTATCTAATTAATTATTCGAATTCTACGCATCGTTCTGCATAAAAAAGTACTAGCATACACTAGTGCTAAAATAAACAATTGCAGAGATAACTAGTCTGCTTCATAAAAAAATCGATTTTTCTATCAACAAATGCTTCTGCACGTACATTAACCATTAAACCAGCTAAGTGTTTACCTAAATTACTGCTTTCTCGCATTATTTCATCTTTGTTTTAATAAATCGCATATGCATTTTAATATTGTAATTTGAAATAAAATTTTACTTATGTATATTTTACTTATATCGGCTATGAAAAACTGTGCTAAACAAGTTATTAAGCTATCTGTCAATGGTGGTGATATTGTTAGGTTAGATTTGCATAATTTTTGGAAATAAGGCGAACTTTTCTTAGCAGGAACTAATTGACATGGTGTGGGTTCTTGGCGAATGCAGCAAAAATGCGTTCTGCACAAAAAAGTACTAGTACACACTAGTGCTAGAATAAACCGTTACAGAAATAACCTTAATAACTTGTTTAGCACAGTTTTTCATAGCCTACAAATTATAACATTAAATGCAGATGTGATCAAATTTTTTGATTTATTAAATGAAATCATGCGAAAAAAATAGTAATTTAGGTAAATACTTAGCTGGTTTAACGGTTAATATAGGTGTAGAAGCACTTATTGATAGAAAAATCCATTTTTTTATGAAGAAGACTAGTTATCTCTGCAATTGTTTATTTTAGCACTGGTGTGCGCAAGTAATTTTTTGGGCAGACCGATGCGTTGAATTAAAAAAAAAATAATTAGGTCGTGGTGTTCCATTTAAAAAAATTAACTTTCTTAAGAAAAACTAATTGCTATATTTAGTTGCAGATTATGACCAGCCTGTACACAATTTTGATATGATAGGTAACCACGCTAATAGAACGCTTCTTACGTAATCACAATCTAAGCGTGTGAAATAGAGTGAAAAACAGGTATTGAGATATACAATTTTTCTTAGACTGCTGTTTTTACATAAAAATGCCAATAAATCAAAAAGTATAACGTTTAGGGTAGGTAATGTTATTTTTCATTGTCGTAAAATTTTGCGAGGAATTCAAAATTGTGCCGAAATCTAGGTTGTTCGATTAAAAAAAATCATCGGTTTGGGTTGGTACTACCTTATGGAGCACCCTGTATCCACGTTAATAATTTTAAAATGTGCCCCTCGGCGTTCTGTATATATGAGTGAAATTAGTTTTAAAATATCTTCATTAACAGAGGCACAATCTTCCGAGATCGCGCTGTTGAGACACCCTGTATATATAAATTGTTATATCATTTTCTATTTGACGATCAAACTTTAATGGTTCGTTTGAGGTTAATATAATTATTGAAAATAGGTTTATGTGCATCTAAGCAGTGGAAGTGTGCTAGACTAATGTCAATTCATGAGTCATATTGTAATAGGTGTGATAGTCTAATTACATCGAGAATAATATGATTACAATTTGGTGAATGCGCCGGTAGAATCAGGTGTGCATTAAATTTCTCTAAAACTTTCTATTTAGCGATCAAACTTGAATTGTTTGTTTGAGGTAAATATAATTGAAAATAGCTTTATGTGCATCTAAGCAGTATAAGTGTACTAGAATAATCAAATTACATCAAGAGTAATATGATCTAGTAAAGCGAATAGCTTAATATAATACATAATATAGCGTTTACGGCTTCTCGTAATAACGTTTGTGAATGCTATTACGTGTGAATGCGTCATTAAATGACATATTCGTCAACATTTATATCATCGTACAATAAATAACGCTATACTTTCAGTAGTATCTCGTAAAAATAACAGTACATTACAAATGAATTAAGGTATAGTTTCTTTCACGACAAGTGGCAGTAAGCCGCTGACATAACGCGCAAACGTTCCTACGCATTGACATGTGTTAGAATGAAATAAAGAAGATTGCTATTTCATTCTAACACACGTCAATGCGTATAGCAACGTTTGCGCGTTATGTCGCGGCTTACTGCCACTTGTCGTGAAATAAACTCTAGCTTTTACAATCGGTTAGTTGTCGGTGTATCTGTGTGCATTTGCTTTGGGAAAACAAAGAATGGCCTATGTACAAAAAGTATATTGTACTGCTATTTTCCAAAGGACAACTTTTATGTTAAAATAATAATCATTGTACAGCTATTTTCCAAAGGACAACTTTTATTTTAAAATAATAATCAAACATAAATTTTTGTTTTAACTACTTTTCTCACGTCATGGTGACATTAGCTTGAAAGTAATACGCCAGCGCAGCGAGGCGAATGGCTGTAGTGGTAGAGCGTTGGCCTACTGAGTAGGAGGTCCGAGGTTCACACCCAGGACCGGGCGAAAGTTCGTCCGCCGTCTTTCGGAAGAATAACCGTGGGGCCCGGCAACCAGTTGAACATCTTTGGTTGTCGATATTACTGTATAGTAGTGAGGGGAAAGTTCAAAGGACCAATTGTGTACCATACACACACACATACACAAGTAACATGCCAATGCTTCAGAAATTGTTAGAGTTACGGTAATAGTTTAAATTATAGTGTGCTCAATATGTTCTCAATTAGAGTAGGCTGTAATTTATATTTTTTTCTATTACTGGTTGGTTCACGTGTCAACCCTGACATTTGTTGAATTGAAAGTGAAGGTGTCATTGACATGAAGCTTTAATTTATAACCTTTAGGCCGTCTGCACATGGGGCAACCGAAAAGAAACTGTAGTAGCGTGGATACCAGGTGACTGGGCGACTGGGGTACTCAAGTTGCGCATTGTCCGCACACGGTCTATAGGTAGTCACACAGTTGCGATCCAAATCAGTTCACTCGTCTCTGCCCTTAAATCAGTACATTCTTGGATGTAATCATGGAACCAGGACCTTCACAGCAATCATTGTCCAACGTAGTGGATAATAATGATTTCAGTGATGAGGATTTGTTACTATACTACTATTATCGTCGCGGAAGAAATTGAATAAAAATAAGTTTCTGGGTCCTCCCATATATCAAATGAAATTCACACCGCCGATTATTCATTGCAGCAAAAGAACTCAATATTTCAGTTATTTTTTAAGCTTCTATCGTATGTCGAATCAGAGTTATTTAGAATTGGTGCGATTTTTTCCCCTGGCCTACATAAAGAAAGTACCAACATGACGGAATGCGTGAGTGCTGAGGAACGGATATTAAGCACATAGACTTATTTTCCCACATCACTCCAAGCTTTGTCCGTTACATATTTTGTTGTGTAGCCCTTTTCTTTATAATTGTACAGCACAATTATACTTTTCTGCCAAATAGACAGATTTTAAGTTCAACTGGTGCTCCATGTTCGGTGCTGTCAGCTGTCAATATAAGCACGTCACGAAGACACTGGGCAACGCGCGACCCAACACGTCAGGTCTCTGATATTGTCGAAAGTTATTTTGAAAGTTATAGGGAACAGTTTGTTTATTCCCTTAATCGCTGCATACAGAATTTTCAAAAACAATTTCAACATTTAAATCGTCTGTACACAACTTACAAATCAAATTCATGATTGTATGCTTTAGAATGACTCAAGATGTTGGAAAAAATGTGAACTAAGTTTTTGGAGGGGACCTTCAAAACTGCTGCTGATTGACTGATTGGCCGAAAAGAAGGTAAAATGAAAGTCTGAACCTTGATCTTTCAAGTTACAAAGGGAAAAACCCTGTAAAAACTCTCTTCCTGGCAAGTGGCAACCAGAAAATTTTCAGTGGTGCCTTACCATTCATAGCTATGGAAGCTTTATTTGAGCCGGCTTAGAGAATTCTGTGAATTTGTATTATTTTTACTTTATCATACGCAGTATGATGAAGTACCTGTTGTAATCGTGCCAAAAAAATGTTGAGATTTTAGCGGAAATATGACTTTTTGGGTCCCCTGGACATTTTTGACCAAGGTACAAAAAAATGTCTGTGTGTGTGTACGTGTGTGTGTGTGTGTGTGTGTGTGTGTGTGTGTGTGTGTGTACCTACCCGTTTTTTTGTGGCGACGATTCCGGCGAAACTACTACAGGTATCGGGACGAAACTTCATATTTAGAAGTTTCATGACCAAACTTAGAGCTGAAAAGCTGTCTGTTGAAATGGGTCTAAAGGAACTGGAGGTTTAGTCTTTTAGCATTTAGCCTTTAGCATTTTTTAAAGATTTTGAAAATAAGCCGCTATTTCTGGCATTTCGTCGACATAGTTAAATAATAAATTAAAGTAGAGGAAATTCTGAATATGAAATTTTTTAGTACAATTAATAGTTTAGCTGCATGAGCAAATTCTATTTCATCGAGATCGGTCGTACTGCAACATAATATCTACTGTACTGCGACAATATCTACTGTCAATATAAGCTGCGTTCGGATATTGTACACAGTTACACTGGACTCATTTGGACGGTATACCCGGTGCCAACGGAGTACAATATCCGAACGCTACTTTAATCAACATATCTGTCTAGTTCTACTAGTTTTATTTTAATGCAGACATGGCCGATCTCGATCAAATAGAATCTCATGCAGCTAAACTATTAATTTTATATATAGTATGATAAAGTCATGTGCCTAGCCAAATCAGGTTTTTTTAGATGGTATCTAAAAGTGTTTCGTCTCATCAAAAAAAATGTGACATTTTTTTCAAGCAGGCTCAAATATAGCTTGAAGTTTAAAACTGTGACCCAAAAGAAACATGAGACACCTCATTTTTTTGCTCTCGGAATCAGCTGTACGTACTTCTAAATTAAAAAAAAAGTAGAATTCAACACTCTTTAAATGTGATGTATTAGGATGGAATTATTTTGTCTGACTATAGCTTAATAACTGATAGAACTACTACATATAAGTATTCTGTAATCAGTTAGGTTTTAATTTAATTGCAAAGGTTATAGAAAGCACAAATTGTTCATTTATTTGTTATGTTCTTGTAAAATTGTTTCACATAATATTCAGAAACGTAATTATTGTTTTATGATGGTTACTTATGTATGTATAGCATGCACAGAAATCAAAATTTTACAAATGCTATCTATCCTAGATTTTATATGATGATTTTATATACAACAATCTATAAACATGTTTATATAAGCTTATTCTTATTAACTTACTCTGAATACATTGCCAAATTTCCTCTATCAAATATCGCATATGAAAATAAATTAGGCAAAATTGTTTTTTGCGCATTTTAAGAATTAATATTTTTTCAGTTGATTTTGCAGTAGAATTCATTTCAAATGTAGGGTCATTATGGATTCTTTAGATGCGTGCTTTTACCGTTCTATTTATTATTAACTTTGTTTATGTATACTAAAAAGAATAAAAAATAAATTTCCTCTTCACGATACGATGTGTCGTGTGTCATAGCACTCCGGACACTTTCCGCAAGTGCAAAGTTGCGATATTACGTATAATTTACATACTATATAGGCCCAGTTTTCAATGGAAAACTTTTAATATCTCTGATCGTATAAATATATTCCATAGATAAAAATTTAATATCGGCGCTTCAAGCGTGTCATAGGTGTACTAAATGAAATTTTGCAAGCGTTTTTGCGTTAGTTTGCATGTCACGCCGCTGCGTTGCCACACGTAGCGCTCGCAATGATGGCGCGTTTGCACGCATCCTCCGCCAGGAGGCGCGCGTTCGTCGACGTCCTGACTCGAAGATTAATATGTAAAGTTTGAGGTGATGTAGTGGAACGAATAATATAATTACGCTGATATACGCGGCGCAGTTCGCACCTGGAGTCCTTGGAAGTTGTGTAATTTATTGGGGATATTTTGGCGCATAAACATGTTCAACTTCTGCGACAGTATTTTAATGATTTATGTTGCTTTTTGGGGAACATTCTGGCACAGTTTACGACCAGAACTTTATTTCGACTAATATGCGATGCGCTACAGGATAATAACAACAATAAATTGTAGAAAGTGTGCCATGTATGGATCTAACGTGGACTTCTTACAGAATTTATCATTGTATATTGCCATGCGACAACTCCAATTTTCTTGTGTTAAAGATATAAATGTATCTTGACGAGTAAATAAAACCATGTAAATTGTTAACAAGCATTGTGTTGTGATGTGAGTGCTGTGGCTTTAAATTTAGAAATAGATAAATAACAAATAAGACATAAAGTGCGTACGCTTGAAGATTAAATCCATTGCTTAACGACGTCTTTCACGATGACCTGTCATTATGAGTATAATATGGAGACTCAATTGGAATGAGAAATTAAAAATTTAATAATTAAACAACATTTTAGAAATTTATATTGGTCCTCTGAGACAAATGGGAACCAGATGGTGTTATCAAATATGCCAAAATGCAAAATGAGATATTATTTTGAACAGGTGTAAACATGTTTGTAAAATACAAAAAGGCTTTATACCCCGTAATAGAAGCCTTAAAGTGAAAAATACCTCAAATAGCCCCCCCCACCTTAACCCACTGTCCTCGCTGAGGAAATGAAAGCAGATGACGTCATCCACTCTGTAAAAAGGCACAGTAATCGAAAAAGTGTATCAGGGCTAGGGTTGCCAGAAAAAAATAAAAAGGAACGAAAATTTAAATTGAAATAATCTAAAAGGGAAGACACAATGAGCGGCAAAAGTAGCAAACAGTTTAAATGAATAAACTGAAAATGTTTATTTCAGGAAATCTTTGAATACGGACCAATCTTTTGTCAAACATTTAATTTATTGTGAACAGTTTTTGAGAAATATTAATATTCGTGAATTTTTAAGTAGGCAGTTTTTTTTGTCAGTCGAGTCTTTTCAAAGTAATATATGTTGTTAAATCAAAATTTACTCAAAAACATCATCTAGAAATTAATACTGGCCTAAGTGCTTTTGGTCTCCTTTGGTCACCCCAGTGAAATGTCATCAAAAAGATCCATTAAGTCATCATAAGTAGTGTAAAATGTACTAGTTTGTAATGACATCTCTATCAAACTTCAATTCGTCGGTGAAGAGGATTCTACGTAAAAAATTATAATCTTTGATAGCTCGAGTAGAATATGAAGACCCAAATATCGTTACGTCTAAGGATATTGGTGGGCTGCAATTTTAAAAGAGATTAGAACGTGAAAGAGTGGAAAATTATGATTTAACACGGACATTACGGAGAAGCAAACGCTCGTGTTAAAATAACTACAAACACGTTTGTAGGACCGCGGCTTGTTACCGCGGGAAGGTGGGCACATTAAAAAAATCCAATTAAACATTTAGGACCGTTTGGTGTCTTAAGACATGGAATAAAATTTTGGAGCATGTGTCTTTTCAACTATATAACTGTTGGGGATTACTTACTCGCCCAAGTATTATTACCTCATTCTTGGTTTTCTTTACATTTATACCTTAATGGATATCAATTAAAACAATCGTAGTTTCTACGATGAGGTGCCTATAAAATGTATTATACGGTTTGTGAGCATCAATAGCATGAACGTGTAATTTTCAATTAAATTTATGAAATGATTTAGAGTTTTTGGTCCAGTATTAGTTTTTAAAAGTGTTTTTTTGAGGAAATTTTAAAGTAGTAACAGCTATTGCTCTTAAAAGACACGATCAACAAGAAAAAAAGATTTGCTAAACTACTAATTATTTTATACGATTGTTTTCATGTGTTCTTTAAAAAACATCAGACGTAAACGATTAATGCATATGGCGCTGAAATATATTGGAAATTACCTCTATAGCACGTTTAAATGAATACGTCCAGATACCAATAACCCTGTATAGGCTAATATAGAAATTATTTATTAAATATTGGAATATTAATAACTCTGGTTAGTGCATAGAAAGTGAAGGATTCCAGGATTTCTGGTAAAAAATAGTGTTTACTATGAACTTTGAAGTTCTGGGTTATTAAGTTCAGCCTGTATAAATTCGCAAATAGTGCCAAAATCACGTTCATGTTTACATGGTTTACTATATTTATTATTTACCTGGCCCGGACTCTTGTTTTCAAATTGTTTTTTTTTGTCTTTGTCTTCAATCTTGTTGTAATAGTTGATTGATAATATGTTGTAATGTTTATTCTATTCCTAGATGTTTTCACGCATTTAGTGGGTATTTTGTGTTTTTGTCTTGTATTTAAGTTGTGAATGTCGTGGTTGGTTAGTAATGTCAGATGTGTTTTAATTTGTATGTTTTGTTTCTTATGCTCCATAAAACAGCAAATTTCTCCAGAAAACAGCAAATTATCGAAAACTTATCCATGATAAAACGAAACATTTTTATTTTAACCAATGTCTCAGCAGTCCATACTCGATGATTGATCATTAATCGCACTGTATGTAATTAATGTTGAAGAGGAGTATGTTAGTTACTATTTATTTAGTACAATATATAAAATCGACACAAACGATACAAAAGAAATTAAACTTCATTTCATCAGAATTAAAACGCGTATTTTCATTCATATATGAAAAAAATCCAGGTAGTTGCGCTGGCTTAAGAGGCTGTTTCAGCCTAACTTCAGGACTATTCTGGTGGGCCCCTATTGGTCCAATTATTCAAACTGTACAGTGCTCGTGTTATTATTGTATAATGATAGCATCTTATGAGATTACAACAATCTAAATGAAGTATTCTTGTTCGGACTGGATCGATATTTATTATACCCTAGCCCAATTTTTAACAATTGCTGCTCAAAGATTGACGTATAATTGGATGTCGTGATTTCAGGAATAACATTTAATTATGTTTTTGGTGACAGTTCGACCTAGTTTCACATTACGTCAATGTAATATTTGAGAAAATTCCAATAAATGAAAAGAAATAAAGTCACGCCTTTGAAGAAACGGCGTCGTATTTTCCCAATTTTTCCATCCATCTTGGAGTCTAGACAGTGTGGCCATCTACGAAGTTCTCGAGAACTAGACGTCATTAGACGAAGATAGTAATGGGTCTATCTCTATCTACCAAATACCACAAAAAAACGTCTGTAACTCGCTAAAATTGACATTTATATTTGCTGGACAGATTACGAGAGCTCGAACCTAGAAATCAGATAGAATCTGAAAATAAAGAAAACACCGCACAAAGCAGTATTCCAATCGAAAATTATGAGATTACATAAAAACTCTACTATTGTATCAGACATCAATCAGATTTGTGCCTAAAGAAGTATACTGTTATTTTATCAAAAACACCCTGTCAATTGTTAGGTTAGCTAGCAGAATATAGGTACATATAAACAGTGCTGTTATATCCATTCTACTACCAGAGAATTCAAGCTTCAAGTATGGTATGTTGCAAAAACTCATTACGGGTTTGGTAATTGGATTCAAATTACATTACGGAGAATCAAAATCCTGACGTACTATTTTGTTGATCGAAGAGGATCTCTAGACAAGAGATTCTAAACATCACTAATTTTCATAATTTCCATGAACTGACAATAAAATCACCGAGTTATGCTGACGATTACCGATTTTTTATCAAATTTCTTGGTAATATTTCTGGAAGACGTCTATAATATTATTATATGAGATATGTAGTATAATGCGACATAGTCGACTTGTCAACCACTGACTCCAGATGTTTTTCTTCTCAAGTGCAGAGTGTATGGAGAATTTATGTTTAAGACAACAAACCGCAGATTCTATCGAAATTACCCCTGAAGAACCGAACAAGCATTACGACCCATACGTGACTGATGCTAGCGAGGATCAAAATTTTTGTGATTTTATGTTGACATTATAATATAATATTAATAAAGCTATATAATATTATAAAGCTTATGTTGCCTAATTGTCTTTTATAAATAATATATGAATTACAAATTGGTAAATAAAGAATAACTTATTAAGTTAGAAGGTGAATAAATAAAAATCTCAATTCCTTTGCTGTATTTATTTACTGGGTACCGGTTTCGACGTTCTTACGTCATCTTCAGCCCAATAGTCTAATCAAGGGTCATCCTACCAACATCTTCGTGGGTTTTTTTTTCTAGATCAGGGTAGTATGTGAAACAATAAGTAACGCAGGAACAGTCGTAATTATCGGCCATGTGAATGTTCCCACCACAATCTTCGTGGAGATTTCAAACAAAAAGGAGTCGAAGGTGAACAATTGGGTACAACAAGCCAAGCCTATGCTAAATGTATAATATTATGACAATTTCTTGAGCACGACAGATAACAAATCACACGAGGCCAACAAACATAACAATTTGGTTATGTGAAGTTATCTGTGACCAAAGGTATTGGTACGGGTTTTGCGATAGATCACACGTATTTCTTGACATACACAATGCTACGCACATATTCATAGTACGTGTGTTTTTGCAGATATCACTTCATAAACCGTAGACAAATGTTATATAAATATATGATAAATATCTCAAATTCTCAACATAGGTTATGTCACATTATTTTTAGAGTTACCATGTTATGTTGGTAAGCATTGTAAAGAATCACTATACAGCGGACAGCCTGATTACGTGTGCAAAAATAAATTGAAACAGCGTTAAAGACGTTAGACCGTATAATGTTGACCGCACGTCGGCAAAGTCTATCTTGTTCCAAAGTAGCTTTAGCGAAAACGTCGACACGCAAAGACCAATTCTCGACTGATTTTCCAAACTCATCAAAAACAGCCGAGTTGCTGTCGAACAGGTGGCGGACTCCCCTCTTAATATTTACCATCCTCTATATTCCGCAAGTTAGATCGGAAAGTTCCAACAGAGATCCCGTTGAATACACATTAAAAACATTATATAGTTTTTGCGGACTGAACTGCGAATGAAAAAGAATGATATGATAGGAATGTTTGCTTTGCAATTTTACTAATTCAATGGTAGGGCGCAATTACTTTTTGTGCCTGAATTCTACCTCCATTATATGTTTGAAATCATATAAACTTTAGTATGTGTAGTTTTTAGGATGAAGTACCTATACAATGTATTATAAAATGTTTGTGCAACAATTGCATGAACTTTCATTTGAATTACTGAAATGAATTAAAATGTTTTGCCCTTATTAATTTTTATATCATTTTTTTAAAAGGAACTTTGATTTATCAAGAGTTATTACTCGAAAAAAACACATATTAACACACAAAAAAAAACGCAAAAATACTAATTATTTTTGGTAGCCCGGTTGTCTTCATGGGCACAGTTTTCTCAAAATACCAGCTCAGTTTCAGTTAGGTACATATTATACACCATTTTTCAATTTATAAATACTATCCAGAGTTGCCTCAGTTCATTCATCACCCCATTTCACACCAAAAACATTACAAACAAGTACGTAGAAGCGCACCACGATCCACTTGGGAACGGATCATAATAACAGACTCGACGTTCGGAACTCGAGCCAGCCAATGTCTATAATATAAAGATAACAGACTCACCGAGCAAATAGTCGACTTCGTTCGGGTTAATTTTATCTAGTTGGCCCTTATTCCAGACGTATTCAGCCTTCAGCTGTCTCTTCCTCTTATCTCGCATCCAGTCGTCTATCAGGTTCCGTCCGTCCAATCTTCGGCCCTCTTCTTTGGTCAGTTCGGGATCGTTCGCCACTTTCGGTAGCCAGTGGCGTCGTCCTCCGCCCATCACGACCTGCGAATAAATCAGAAGTTATCCCTTCGCATAAACAGCGATTCTCATATTTTATGTTTAACAATGGCCGATTTCTTCGGGTTTCCGGCCGATGGCCAGCCGGACCTTCGATGGGCGAGTGCCGAATTTATGAGAGATAAACGTCAGTGGATATTTGCGAGGGGTCCGGTTTTAATATAAAAGCTTGCATTCGTCGACGGACGGCATATGTTAAGGAAAGAAAGATATTAAATATATATGGGAGTCGTTGACGTTTCAATTGGGCAGCAATAATGATATTCACAAGGGCATTGTATTCGGATCAGATCAATAAGTGTTCCTTATATAGTCCAGTTTTAACATTTGGAGAAATTAGTTAAAATCTGGATTTTTCTGTGTAGTTTTATTTACACGAACGAAACAATCCAGAGTGTTTCAGTATTTCATATGCCCAATGACGTAGTAAACATGTTTTGTCAAATATCGTAAGGTCTAACTTAACACATTCTTCAGAAAATGAAATAAAAAAAAAACGGAATCCTACCCTGTTCAGCGCAAGAAAATCACTCTGTCATTTCTCGCTTACAGTGAAATTGGCCTACATTATCATATCATCGTGGTCGGCTGTTGGTTAGTTTATCTACAATAAGAATCTTTTGGATTGCGGAATCTTAATGTGGGTGTGTTTGTGTAGTACCAGAGACGGACGGATGGCAATTATTTGCGACGGATCCTTCGGATACGAAATAATGTTTGCAATTATTTTGAAAACTATCAGTTTTCCGGACAAAACGGTTATCAAAAATGTAGTAAAATATTTTCCATTGTAAAGGTTGGACGGTCACGGAGAAAATAATGTATCTATTCCAAAATTTTTAGGGCAATATAATTCAAAAACTATCCAATAACTTTTGATCCGCTCTTTTTTTAGATATTCCCAAAAAAGTCGGGTGTTTCTCAGTTACATCGCTAGAAAGAAATTAAGATGGATATATTTTTTACTTAAGGGGAGGTTCTCATGTAATCGGTTGAAAAAATCTTTTTTTTTATTTCACATTTTGAAAGCTTGGAGTGTTTAAAATCATCCCCTGAAGCAGTTTGATTCTCGCAAGTTCCACGGTTTTATAGCCTATGCAATGGTATTCTCCGGTCAAAATTTCCTGCATTAAGGCGGCGCAAAGAGATGTGTCTATTCAAATGATAATTTTCGGTAATGCTTTAAATTAGGAATGTGAAATTTGGATACAGTACAGAGAACGTGTAGATCTAGGTGCTTATGTTGATTAAATTATTATATTTTAATGAATTCATATAGTAACGGAGTTTTAAAAAGTATCATGTTTCTACCTTCTCTGATAGAATTTACTACACTGATACTACCGACGCGTTTTTCTAGAAACACGATCTTCCAAACTGGGATGAAAATACTTTTTTCCGTCGATCGTTTACTTATGAGTCAGTATTTTTAGTGAATAGGAAATCGTTTATTAAACAACTCTATTAATGCACGATTTCTATTAATGCATGATTTGTTATAGCCAATCACACGACCTAAAGACGTCGTTTGATTGGTCAATCGAACATATGGGAAATGAAACCTTCCAATCAAAACATACCGCCCTCTAGAACTGTCAGTATCAAATCACATAAATTGTCATATAACCTAAAAAGACATTGATGAAGAAAAATCTATGTAGACGACGCTAGAAGAATACGATCGACGAAAAAATTTTGTAACCAACTCGAATATTAAACGGCGATTAATAATCTCGACAAGTAACGCTCTCGCTACGCTCGAGCGTTAAACAGTCATCAATCGCTCTTGTTGGTTAAATAACTATTATTGGAGGCTGAACCTCATAATAAGTGAATCTTTTAAATAATTATATTATTTAAACCGATTTGAAACCGAAAAAAAGCTGTAAAAATCGATCTTAAAATTCAAACAGCAGCAATTTTGTCAATTTTTAACTTTTTTTTCTAAATGTTGGTTTAGCCTCCAACTAATTCCATCTAGTTTCATAGCGCTGTTGAAATTTCGATTTCTGTTTATTTTTATAGGAGCTTCGTGCACGTCGTTGAGACAAGCACGCCGTTGTTTTTTTTTAAATATTTGTAATAACCTTAAATATTAATTACAATGATCAAACAAGTAATAATTACTAATTTCAATAGATGTCAGTTGAAAACATGAATAAAAATTACCATGTTTTTCTGCTGACATTATATAAATATAAATTCTTAATTTTGCATAGTCACATGCTAGTATTTTGTTATATTAGTATTTGTTTTACATCGCATGTATTTGCCCTACTTTTTCTTTCTTTTTGATTTATTGTTCCCTCTGTATTCGAGTGCTGGAAGATTCGTTCTCGGGCAATTGGTATCGAGTGTTCCATGTTGTTTTACAAGCTTGTTTTGTCTCAAATAAGCTTATCCAGGATCTTGGTCCGGACTCTTTTTAAAATTGTTTATACTTGAGTTTTTTGTGTTTGTCTTAAATCTTGTTGTTACTATTGGTTAATTCTGCTGTAATGTTCATTCTATTTCTATGTTTTCATTTTTTGTGAGTTTTGTAGTTTTGTCTTGTATTTTTAGGTTCTGAATGTCGTGGTTGGTTGGTGGTGTAAGACCTTAAGACGTTTAAATTTGTTTTGTTTCTTATGCTCCACAAAACAGCTAAAAATATCAACAAAACAGCAAATTATCAAAAAGTTGTTCATGATGAAAGTAAGCATTTTAATATTACAATTAAAAGTTCCTTAGTTACTTTTTTTCTGTATCTTCATTCCGAAGCAGGCTGTATTCGATAGCTGAGTCCACTGAAATGAAACACTATGTAATTAATGATGAAGAGAAGTATGTTAGTTACTGTTTATTTAGTACGACATACGAACTGACTTCATCAGAATTAAAACTCTCATATTTTCATTCATATATGAACAAGTTCCCGGAAGTTGCGCTGGTTTAATATTTACAGTTCCCAATATTCCGCAGGTTTGGTCGGAAACTACCAAGAGAGATCCCGTTGAATACACATGAAAAACATTACATATGTTTTTGCGGAATGCTTGTACTGCGAATGAAAAAGAATGATATATAGTATGTGTGTAGGTATATTTGCTTTGCAATTCTTACTAATTGAATGGTAGGCGTAGGGCGCATCGACTTTTTATGCCTGATTCTACCTCCATTATATTTTTGAAATCATATAAACTTTATTTCAGTAATTAAGCTAAATCATATCGATCCATATCATGAATACTAATGATACAAAAGCAATTTGAAAAGATGCTTCTAAAAATTGTGTCAATTTTAACATCATTAGAAGCATTAGAAGAAATATGATGCTTTAACTTTTACCATTTCTTTTTGTCAATAGGTACCATAGATTTAATTACAAAATTTCCCTATAACTTAATTCTACGCTGACAAACTCTGGTACATCGTATTGAGAAACTAAATATAAACAGAAAACTCAACTCTGTTAGCATACTAATCACGAGCTTTGGACCGAAGTAAAATGAACAAGAAATACACGACAGAAGCTGCTTTAGTAACTTATTGAAATGGTCGTAATCCGCATAGAGGCCAGGCCGTATTACGGCGAATTTAACCAGCAGCGGTATTTCTGCGTCGCATTGAATGTTGTCAAAGTGGGCAAATGCTGCGGAAAACTTTTTGATACATCGGTCGAAATGGACGTCACATTTCTTTTATTTAATAAAATATGGGAGTGGGTCGGTCTCGGCACGTCCTCATGGAAAAGTATAAAATTTTTATGCTGACCCACCACTGGAACACCTTACTGGTGATGTAATCCCTCCAGGGGGCGCTACAAACACTGTGAATAAATGACCGGGTAGGATATCCCTCGACGTAGTTTATTATGCAGTTATATGAAAGCATTAGATGCAAAGACGAGCAAAATTGATTTAAATGAATCAGGTGTAGATACTGTAGTTAATACATATTTGTTATAAACTTTCAAGGTCTAGATAACTGATGATGATTTCTTGTTTAATTTCCGGCTTCGCCCGTGGATCTTATGTTTCTTGCTAGTGGGCTAGTCACTTCTGTATTAGGTACAACCTTTCATAATAGAGCTACAAATTATTGTTTGTAGGGGGAAGCTGCCTGTGCCATCCTGTGCAGGACAGTCCGTAGTATATTCCCACTATGTTTCTTACTCTGAAATGCCATTTTTTATTTTTTTATAAACAATTATCAACAAAAATCGCGTTCTTATTTACTTTTTTTATTGTAAAAGGAAAACTATTGAAGCAATCTTAATGGTGCAACGGGATGAACTGTAGAGAATTAGATTGCGAAGAGAACGACAGATCAAGCGGATCAATCGGATAATTAGAACCGGAGAAAAGCTGGAAAAACCGGAGAATTTGGCTTTTTTTAAAAAATTCATAACTCCGCAATATTAGCAGCTGTAACTTTGCACAGTGCTATTCACATGTACTTTAAGTGTGCAAAACCTGGATTCGGTCGGATTAATAGTTTTCGCACAATCCTCATTTGAATTTTTTTAGCAATATTTTTGCGGAGAGCTGGATGCGTTTGAGGTCGTCCGATTGCAATTTAAAAAACGGATTTGGAAACTAGACGTGACCGGCAACAAAACGTCTAATCTGATTTTTTGATAAGACCTGTTTAAGTGGGTAATAAACTACTGAGAACATGAGCGAAAACGCCCGCGCCCGCTGCAGTGGTCGAGTGATGGGGGAAGTGTGCGATTAGAGGGGAAACGTATATATAGTAATACGCGCGCGCAGCGCGCTTGTGTTACTATAAATACGCGCTTCCCCGCGTCGACCGCCTACCCCCACTACTCGACCGGTTTGGAGCGCGCGGCACTTTTCGGTCGTGTTTGCAAGCATTTTGCACCTATTTCACAACATTTTAACGCAAAATCAGAATAGACGTTTTGTGGCACAATACTTCTACTTCCAAAATACGTAAAAAAAATTAAGATCGGACCACCTCCGCCGCACCCACGCTCGCCGAATCATATTGCATACAAATATTCAAATCGCAATTGTGCAAAAATTAATCATCGGACAACGCCTGGGTTGTCCACACCAAAGTACCCATCAGTTGCTACGTTAACGCGAAAAGCCTCCGCTAGAACTTTGAAAAAGGTGGAGTTATGAATTTTTCAAAAAACGCAGATTTTTTCGGTTTTTCCGAGTTTCCTCCGTTAACATTGATTCAATCGAGTCCGTGCAGAGTTCAAGCATCAAGATTGTTCCATCGGTTCAGTTTTTACAAGCGAAAAACGAAGAAAAGAAACACGATTTTTTGACGTTTTTTGTTTATAACAAATTAAGAAATGATATTTGCGAGTAGGAAACACATCACAATACATCTACGGACTGTTCCACGTGACCTGGGATCGTCGGCTTCCTGCTAGTATTTTTGTCACGCAAAAATCTCTATTGCCTGGTCTATAACAGATGGTGTCATGGCCGACATAAGCAGGTTGGTAGCATTATATTTGGCATTTGTTACATGTCAGTTTCTATTTTGGAATAGTGTTGCCATAAATTGCCGATATTAAGAAGTGACGTTCTGTAGTTCTGGTCTTTTAATAGTGTCGATGAAATGTTTCTCCAATTCAAAATGGTGGATCCAAAATGGCAGCTAATTGTTCAAAATCAACCGGGTTTACAGGAAAATTGCCATTGGGAATTTGACTTGTTCATACCACATTTAAAATCAGGGACAGTCCGAAATCTCCGAATTCCAATTTTCATGCGATGTGATGTTATTGATGTTATTAAAAAAACTTCACAGTGGTGGCACGTGACTTCTTGCTTCATAAATTTAAAGTTCAAGGTCGAAGTTTTCATTTTAGTTTTCATAAGATATTCTATCACACATTACTTTTTAGAAATGAATTCAAAAATGCTAACATGTTTTTTAACATCTTGGACCAATTTTATTGAAAATTGTGAATATTGAAAGACAAAAAAAAGAAACGTCCCTAGCGTCTCACCGCGTATCGTTTTGTCGTTGAACAGTACCAGTTTCTGCCATACGTCTGTACGTATAGCCCCAAAAACACTAACGTGCTAAACGTTTCTATCCTGGAAGCGACGATGGTATTCTCTTTGAGCTTCAGCAGCAATTCCATTACATTGCCCGTAAATAAATAGTATGTCAGCATATTCATCAATTGAATAGAGAACCATTTTAAAAGTTCTATGATCCATTAGATTGTGAAAAAATTGAAAACAATGACTTAACACGAAAAGGGAAACAATTGTGTCAAAATAATAGTTTTAAACACGTAATAATAGATACGAACACGTGCGCAGGCGCACGGCTGTGATAGGTAGGTGCGGGACAATCAAGAATTGTTAAAATAACATTTGGGAATATTAGTAGTTGAAAGACATGGAACTACATTCTGTTTCGTGTGTCTTTCGATCAAGTTAACTGTAGGAGACTACTTACTCGCCCAGGTATTACTATCTCTTTCTCGGAAGTTAGGAGGCGTTTTGTTGAGGTTTATACCTCAATGGATAGCAATTGAAACAGAGTAGTTTTCACGATCAAGTGCCTATCAAATGTATTGTAATTTTTTTAAGCAATACTGGGGAATTTTGGTTTATCAACAATCGTTGCGCTTAAAAGACACAATTGACACAGAAAAGTGTGTGGGTGTGTTTTGCTAATTAAAAATCGGCTTGGATGTGCGAGGATGTTTTGAAATAACAAACCGTTTCGGCGATTGTTACCTTTGTTCCTTTATTCAATGTTTGTTGGATTGTTATTTTTCTGCTTTGAACGGCAATTTCGTATATCTTTAAGGAGCAACTCGCACCTTGTTAAAAAAAACAAGGTTAAAATTGTATTGTCTTCTACGGGACTTTATTTAGAGAATGTTTCGTTCAAAAATTCGTAAAACAGCCGGAGACACTATATTTTGAAAGTAGATTGCTAGTATTTCCGCATTTTTTAATACTTTTCATTGAAATATCATGCAAGTATCCTTTATCAGCTGGGAATTAAGGTGTGGTTACTTATTTTCCAATAAACATTGCATTAAAAAGTCAAGTCGTCAAAAAAGTTGTATACGGTGTATGTCGTCACTGAAAACGTACGCTTTTCTTAAATCTTCCCTTTAATATATATTTTCCTTTATTAAATTTCGACCGAAAAAGTAGCCAATAAGGTATAGACTACACTTTAAAGTAATTATGTCGCCCTTGCGACATTCATTTTCCAATGAGCATCTACTGGTACTTATACGCCTAAACTCAAAATCTATTAGCAAATAACTGCGTAATTTTGCTGAAAGCTCACGTTGATGAAAATTGTTTCGGCGACTCGCCTCCACTTCTTCCCCCAATTCATCCACCCGTTCTGCATAAAAAAGCAATTCGGACACGCGATCGCGGCCATACAAAAAATTTAATTAAAGAGAATTTATCTCCATCCGGATGAACTGCGAACTGTCGATTATCGAATATAGACCAGGCAGGAATACCTCGCATGCTCTGCACAAGGCAAGCTCGAAACTTATCTTTAGAAATAAATCGACGGTAATTTACTGCCGTTCGATAGTAGTGCGAATAGTTGGGCTCTGCTACAACTAAGCCTTGCTCCAGTATAGCCGATTACGGACCTCTCTATCGAACGGCGCTGTTGGTATTTATTCAAGGATCAGAGCGGTAGATTCAAGTTCACAGAGCTAGCAAAACCCATGGTATCTACTAGAATTGACTGGTGTGTTTTGTATGCTGTATGAGTTGAACGGTTGAAAAGCTTTGCGTAGTGTGAAATTACAAAGCTCGTCGCATGGCCTATAAATACAACAAGAATGAAATAATTATGCAATACGAGGAACCCACATATGAATAAAATTTACTATTATATTTTTGATCGATGTTTCTTTTTGATTGAACGATGAACTTTTTACGTAAAGTAAAAAAAAAAATTTGATGAATTTATTGTGACGACGAATCGATAAGGATTCCTCTTTATGAGGCAACACAAGCATAGGGCTTCACTTAATCAAAATATTGCGTTAAAACCGGCGCTTTGTGCATAGATACACACAATGGATAACTTGAAATCAGAAATCATAGTTTCTTGAATTTATTATATGTTTAGTGAATAAAGTGCCTATTTCGTCCAAGAAAGTAGATTAAAATCTAGTAATTATTCTAGAAAATAAAATTTCTTGGTTGAAGTAAAAATATCTCAAATAATAGTGTGAAAAAATGCCAATAAATGTCGCTTTAGTTGTCTGGGCGCAAAAGACACCTCATTTGGTTTTATACAGGCTAGGACCTAGCCTGTGACTACTTCAAGAACGACGATAAGTATGCGGCCTGCTTATTATTTTTAAATTTAAATGTGGCCTTATATGATAAAAAGGTTCCCCACCCCTGGGCTAGGTATTGGTCCAATGAATCAATGGAAAAAGCGCCAACGAACCTGACCTGATCGGCAACCTTTTAGATAAAGGACGATAGATTTGTTTGCTCTGTACATAAATCGTAGCTCAATCAGTTTTTTACGGTTTTATTATGTTTGCGATGGGCGTACAATTCCAACGCCTGTGCATTTTTTAAGTTTGTATTAACAGTAGTATTAACACGTTGACGTCGACACATTCACATTTTTAGACCAAGCAATTGACCTACAAAAGATTGCTTTTTTGACAAAAAGACTAGCAGGAAGTCGCCTGTACCATCCTGTACAGGACAGTCCGTAGTATATTCCCACTATGTTTCCTACTCGAAAATGCCATTTTTTAATTTTTTATAGACAATTATCAACAGAAAATCGCGTTGTTTTTTACTTTTTTTTATTGTAAAAGGAAAACTATTGCACCAATCTTAATGGTGCAACGGGATGAACGGGAATTAAATTACGAAGAGAATGCTAGGTCAAACGATCCGATCGGATAATTAGAACCTTAGAAAAGCTGGAAAAACCGGAAAATTTTGCTTTTTTTTTAATTCATAACTCCGCGATTTTTTAATATTAACAGTTGAAACTTTGCAAAGTAGTAGCTATTCACATGTACTTTTACAACATGGATTTGGTCAGATCAATAGTTTTCGCACAATCCTCTTTTGAATTTTTTTTTGGCAATATTTTTCCGGAGAGCTGGCATCCAGCTCTCGCATCGTTTGAGCTTGTCCGATTGAAATTTAAAAAACGGATTTGGAAACTAGACGTCAACAGCAACAAAACGTCTATTCAGATTTTTCGATAAGACCCGTTTAAGTGGGTAATAAACTACTGATAACATGAGCGAAAACGCCCGCGCCAGCTAGAGTGGTCGAGTGATGGGGGAAGTGTGCGATTAGAGGGGAAACATATATATATTTATATATATATATATATATATATATATATATATATATATATATATATAGTAATACGCGCGCGCTTGAATGGCTATAGATACGCATGGCCGGTAAAGCCGTATTCTACAGAGGTTACGCCGACGGGCATTTGCGGGGCGGGGACGAGGTCCACCAGTGACGTCCCAAACTATTATCTTGTAACACGCAAAACTTCTAGCCTACTAGATGTTTTATCGGTCCTGACACCACTGACGTCAGTTTTTCGTGAGTTTGTAGGCATCTGCGGGGGTCGCTAGAATACATTGGCGGTATAGGCATCAGCGCAACCTCTGTAAAATACGGCTCTACCAACCTTGATAGATACGCGCTTCCTCGCGTCGACCGCCTACCCCCACTACTCGACTGGTTTGGAGCGCGCGGCAGTTTTCGGTCATGTTTACAAGCATTTTTCACCTATTTCGCAACATTTTAACGCAAAATCAGAGTAGACGTTTTGTAGCACAATACTTCTACTTCCGAAATACGTAAAAAAATAAAATCGGACCACCTCCGACGCATCCAGGCTCGCCGAATCATATTGCATACAAATATGCAAATCGCAATTGTGCAAAAACTAATCATCGGACAAAACCTGGGTTGTCCACACTCAAAGTACCCATCAATCGCTACTTTCACGCGAAAAGCCTCCGCTACAACGTTGAAAATGGTGGAGTTATGAATTTTTGGAAAAAAACAATTTTTTTCCGGTTTTTCCGAATTTCCTCCGTTAATATTAATTCAATCGAGTCCATGCAGGGTTCATTTTTTTCGCGTTTTTATTCTCTATAATTCGCCTGTTAAACGCATCAAGATAGCTCCATCGGTCAGTTTTTACAAGCGCAAAACGAAAAAAGGAAGTTTTTTTTAAGGTTTTTTGTTTATAACAAATTAGGAAATGATATTTGCGAGTAGGAAACACATCACAATACATCTACGGACTGTTCCACGTGACCTGGGATCGTCTGCTTCCTGCTAGTATTTTTGTCACGCAAAAATCTCTATTCCCTGGTCTGATTTAGAATAAATGGGCAACGTCACGGCACGTCACGTCAAAATATTCATTTCTAGACTATTCTTTTCTTGACGGTCGGTGACGTTGACGGTCCATGACGTTCCGTATAGTATAAACGATACCGTACAAAATGCATTTAACAATATATTGACTAGTGGACCTGTAGACCGCCTATTTAGGTAGATCAGTTAATTGGGTAGATCGCAGGAATCAATTGACAGCATATGTAGAAGGATGTCTCAAAAAAACACAGTTGCCACCGCCAATAAAATTAGGCTTAATAAATGTTGAAAATTGGGTACATAACCTGCCATGAGGTACCAATTTCTCACTATTTGGCGAGTTTGTCGTCAAAATAAATTGTGATAAACATTTGTCCCATGTGTCAGCCTAACAACTACAATCTTTAGTTTACCCTCAAAACTTTCCTTTATCCCTAAAGTAAAGATACTATTTTTGGAGGGAAACCGCCCAAATGTGAGAGAAAATCCCACAATCTGGCAACAGTGCACTGCTTTTTTATATAAACGCATGTGGTTGGCCAAGCAACTACAGTATACCGTATATAGATAACATTATTGAAAAAATTATTAAAAGATTTGTTATTTTTTTTCTTTCAGTTCATATGAAAGATGCTTGTCATTTGAAGAAAAAATGTTAGATTTATTTTTCCCAATACCGTGAACCTTGACTTAAATGAACTACAAAAATAAGCTAAATTTGTTCAAATTACTCAATTTTATGAAGTGCGGAAGACCTAAACGTTGCAATAGCATAAAATTATTGATACTTTATAGTTCTGGTTTTTGTTTTGATATTGGACAAAAACTATACAGCCAGATGCTCAATTTTTAAATAAAAATAAAACATAAAATGTTAAATTTGTATACCAGTGTCTACCTTTCCTCCTTCGTAAAAGAAACGGAAAGTATGTTAGAGTACCCTCGTCAAGCAAGAGCACATAATAAAATAATGTGAAAATATTTAATTTAAAATTTATTTATGTCTACTATAAACCAAAGACTCAAGAATAAGTATCAACATTTAAAGTAATCATTGAAGAACCCTAATTAATTATTTTATAACTAAATAGTATTATTTACAACACAATATTCATATTTGAATTTTAGAACAAAGTTGGATTCAATGCATAATTTTCAATTTAGTTAACAAATGAAATTGATAGAAATCTTAATGATAGATCTAGTAATAATACAATAGGTATATAATACCCAAAACTAATACCTAAAATTAATATTATCTAATCTTGCGATGATTTAACCCATTTAATTGTTTAAGATTTATCGCCTGCACCTCACTGACAAAAATGCATTTGGTTGCCGTGACCACATGAACTAAATTATTACATATTTACAAAAATTTAACGTCATACCGAAAGATATCAAAATTTGCATACCACTTGATATGCCCATTCAAATTTATTTGAATTCATAGGTATTAGAAGGCTTGCAGCTTAGAGGGCTTTATCACCCATCTCCAATAAATCATTCAGAAAACAATGAACTAAAATTATTAGTATTTTTTTATACGCTCACGTAAACATTAAATTCCATACCAGTTAACTTCATGTGGTAAACTGAGTGACGTATGCTATAAGTTACCAGACAGACCTATCTATTTTTAGTAACCTTGCGTCATAGCCAAATCTAAAGTACAGGTAGGCAAAATATATCCCTTTACTGTCAACAATGATTATTATCGACTGCGGCGGCCCTTGGTCTCTCCGGTACTCCCTTAGTACGCCCAATATCTTTTGGGTCAAGTTTTTTCTTAAATAAATAATTGTTTGCCACTTTGTTATGGTAGCTTGTCTACGCAAAGCAAGTTGCTGTTATTCGGAAAGACCTTGAACCATTTCCACTGCGTGTGTACTCTTTTCATCATACCACGTTACCTGCAAAAATATTAAATTAACAAAAGCTACGCATTCTAAACTCAAAACTAACCTCAATGTTGCCAACAAATTGATGAATTCCATGTAATTCTCTTACTGTATTTTAGTTTAATCTGGAGAAACCATTAGAAAGAACCACGGGCAGTTCAAAGTAGTTTGAAGTGGGTGATCAGCCTTTGCAACAAAATTTTGCTGGGGACCATATTCCGAGCCATTGGAGGCTTTTTTCAGGCGCCTCTATCAATTCCACACCCTATTGATTTTCTACTACTTCTTGGTCTTGCAGCTAAATTTTGTATAGTGTTCATCCCTTCCTCCATGTGTTCATCCAAACTTATGTATAATTATAGGTTATATAACGATATTTCACGCCCGCTAGGGGCGCTAGTAGCAGAAATATCTTGTGGTGCCATCTAATATGTAACCTCTCAAGAGTTGTATTCGTATTCGGTTAAAATAGGTTCTGAGCGGTGCTTTCACGTTGTGTTTGAGACGCGAACTTTTCACAAATAACATTCATTGGATCGATACACATTCTTCGAACAAATATTAACGCAACGGCAAATAATCACGAATTAATAATTATTATTATACGTACAACATTGTTATAGGTTTCTCAAACATTATTTGTGGGTACGGACTACGGAGTTTGTGCTTTAGGCCCCCGCAGATAATGAAATCGCTTAGCTTTGTACATACCAATGTGAATAGGTTATGGTTGCGTTTTTGACGTTTCTAGCTCGCAGCCATGACGACGCGGAATAAACAGCTACTGAAATGTTGAGGTCCTTTCACCAAAATCGCTCGCGTTTCGGAAAATGTTGAACCAAAAACGCCCGAGAGGTCGTTTTTCGTCGATTTCGAAAACTCACGCAACGTAGAATGGTCCATTTAGGGGGACAGTCGCGCTCCGCGCGACTGAAATGCCCTCCCCATTTTTTCCATAAGCAATTAAGAATGGATTTTTTTGGCAGGTGAAACACCGATTTAAAATCGTTCAATTGCGTTTACTTAATATAGACTAGTGGACCTGTAGACCGCCTATTGGGTAGATCAGTGAATCGGTACATTGCAGGAATTGTTAGACCGCATATACACTGGCTGTCTTTAAAAAATACTTTTTTTGCAAAATCAAACTTTCAAGTTGATATAAAGTTGTTTCTATGGATTCATATATACAACACAAAAAAATTGGCTCAACTAAAAAAAAATAGTCTCGCGCAAGTAAAAGAAAATATAATTTGTCGCAATAAATTTGATTTTCTTTTTATTGTTGCTTTTTCTTTTCAAATTTAATAATTTTAAGAATAAGTATGGTGTGAAATAATAGTATAAAAAATATATTATTAAAATATATTAACAAATTTAGCTTATTTTTATAATCAATGCGAATTATGACGACAAAAACAATTGTTTTTTTTAAGTGACAAACATGATCTCCAAAAAAATGTAAAACAAATTTAGACACCGTGTGGAAAACCTAGATTGCTTTCAATTGGGCAAAATTTGTCCATAGAGTCAACTTTTTATCTTATAACTTATATAATGTAAATATTATATTTGTAAATTTAACATGAAGTTATTTTTTATATAATGGCTTGTTGTTGGTCCAGTAACTACAATCTACTCTTGTATAGAGAGCTTTATTGAAAAGAATATTTGGTTTGGTTTTCTTTTAGATCTTATTAAAGATGTTTGTTACTTGAAAAAGAAATAATTGTTACATGGAACACAAAAGAAGCTTCAATTGTTAAAATTACTAAATTTTATGCCAAGTGCAGGAGACCTAAATCTTGCAGTAGAGTATTATTTTTATACTACTGTCACAACCTATAGTTAACTTGAAAACACAACCATAGTTAACTTGAAAAATACTTTACCCTTACTACAAAACAACACAATTGAAAAAAATTATAAACTTTATTCCTTTTCTGAGACTGTTCATATCATATATATTTGTAGAACAATTGCACATTATTGTATATATTACAGAAGACAATAAAATAAATAAAAAATGGAATATTTACAAACCTAAATATTTCTTCATACCATGTACCTGTTGATTTGAATAGACTCTTTTTCAATAATCGCCCCTGAGAAAACGTTTTGTCAATGTACACCTAGGTGTAACCCCACTTTTTAGCCGTAGAAAATGCCACATTTACCTGGCCGTGTGCAAAGACGGGTTGAGATAAATAAATTCTAACTAAATCCAAAGTTTGTCCTCATTTATGGTTATAGCAAAACAGACCTTGATTGAAACCGTCTCTTTGTGATATGAATGGTACGTATGTATATGAAATTGAAAATCTCATGACGGGTTACTGAGACTTACGGTTACCATACGATAAGTGTAGTTCAATAACACTTCCGAATGACCAATGTTGATATAACTTTCTTTAAACGAAAATTAGATTCCGGGTTAGATTCCTTGTCCCTGCAGCTTATTTATCACATCATAGATGTTCCTGTAAAAAAGAAATTAAACAAAATTCAACTACATACCTATATACTAAAATGAATCTAACCTGAAAATAACAATAAATTGTTTAATTCCTTCAAATTCTTCTACTAAATGGCCGTGTACAACCAGATCTAGCAGAAACTGCTAGCGCTAGCGGCGCCAAGACTCAGCGCCCGGGCCGGTTGAACGCCCAATCTACCACAAATGTGTTTCCGCTAGCCGCTAGGACTCGGCGCTGGCACTAAGCAATCGTGTTCATGTTACCGCTTAGCTCAGCACTGCCAAGCGCTAGCTAGCGCTAGAAGGCGCCCGATGTGGTTGTACACACGCAATGTTTGAATAGAGGAACAATTCTTGTTTATTTTCTCTGGAATCATTCTAAGGCTTCTCTCTTGCGCTCTGTCAATTCCCACACTATTTTAACTTTCTCTTTCTTGTAGGGGTTATGGTATGGTAGAACTTGGTTGTATGCCATATGTGTCTTTTGATATCCTTGGACCTGGAAGATCTTTTGTATTTGCGGCTAAATACGTACAAATTAGTCACTGTACGACAGTTTGTTTACATCCTAGAATTAGTAATAAATAATTAAATGTGTACTACAAATAATCTGTAATAAACTCACCTTATTCTATGTATGCGGTTGTTCCTGGAATTTACCGTCAAAATATTAGGTTATGTGGTGTTTCTTGATGTTGGGGCAGTCCGCAGACGCGACTGTTGTACATTGGTGCCATCTAACATATTTCGTCCCAAGCTGAAAGCAATTAGAGGTAAAGTAAACTGCAAAATTTGAATGAGAAGCTAATCATCTCTATTAATTTACTTACTTGTGTTTTCATGCATTCGTACGTAATACAGACAAATGCGAATTAATAATTTGATTAGAGGAAATGTTGTTGTTTATTTTCTTTGGAGTCATCCTCATTTCTGGCATAATGAGCTGATGTTCACGTTCTAGGCTTCTTTCTTGCGCTCTGTCAATTCGCACACTATTTTAATTTCTGCGTTCTTGTAGTTTGTAGGGGCTATGGTATTGTAGAACTGTGATGTTTTGTATGTGGGGCTAAATACGTACAATTTATTACTGTACGACAGTTTGTTTACATCCTGAAATTATTAATAAATAAGTAAATGTGTTCTACAAATAATCTGTAATAAACTCACCTTATGCTATGCGTGCGGTTGTTTGTGAAATTTCACCATCAAAATATTAGGTTAGGACGTTAGGTAATAGGTGGTAGTTCTTCACATTGGCGCTGTCCGCAGACCCGACTGGTGTACATGGGTGCCATCTAAGCTATGTCTCAAACTGTAATCAATTAGAGGTAAAGTAGGCGGCCAAATTTAAACGAAAAGCTAATCATCTCTATTAATTTACTTACTGTGTTTTCGTAGCAGATTAACTGCGCGGTGACATTCGCTATTTGTCAAATTTTACCAGATCATTCCAATTATGCTTGTATGTATTGAAGGTTTTAAATACGTATACAAATTGCTTAGCTCTGTATAGATACCCACTGCAATGTGAATAGGTTATGTTATGATGAGGTTATGGTGGTTGCGTTTTTGACGTTTCTAGCTCGCAGCCATGACGACGCAAAATAAACAGCTACTGAAATGTTGAGGTCCTTTCACCAAAATCGGTCGCGTTTCGGAAAATTTTGAAGCAAAAACGCCCCAGAGACCGTTTTTCGTCGATTTCGAAAACTCACGCAACGTAGAATGGTCCATGTGGGGGGACAGTCGCGCTCCGCGCGACTGTAATGTCTTCTCCATTTTTTCCATAAGCAATTAAGAATGGACATTTTGGCATGTGAAACACCAATTTAAAATCGTTCAATTGCGTTTACTTAATATAGACGAGACTTTCCGTTCTCTAACGTGACGTTCCGTATAGTGCGAATCGACTTTACGTATTTTTGTTTAAAATTGATCATAAAGATTATAGAATACTGTCGCGGAACACATCATTATGCACTCCCTACTCGACCCACAGCGTGACGCAAGTGACTTAATGTCAACCTACTGTTTATCACACACGAGGCATATTAAAATTAACCCTGTGCAAAAAATATCGATACCTAGTTTCCAAAATTTCTTTCTTGTTTCTACATACACAAAAATACATTTAACAATTAAGGCATAGACAAACTGGAATTTGTTCGCAAATATGCAAAAACACCGCGACCACGTCGAAATAAAAATGTAATCCTACACCAATTAACTCAAAAAAAGCGCTGAAAATTTATTACACCCAGGACACTAAATCACCCGCTTTAACCCCGACCAGGACGTCCCACAAAAATACCTACACATGCGGAATTTTTTAATCAAGATCGCCATCTGACCCTAGCCCGTATTACCCTCCGAAAGAAGAAAAAATAGAATAGAATCTACGACACTAATTTTCCCTTTTTTGTCGCAGGGTGCAAAAGTCGAAATAGAATTGGCCTTAGCTGGTCTTATATCTGCTCCTTTTATTTTTTTTTCTTTTTTTTTTCACTGATCCCTTACGTTAATGTTCCGTCCTGGGTCGTTCTCTATGAGCTGCCTGGCAAGATCCTTGCAGGATTTTCGCGCGGGCGGCGGCACCTTCGAGTCGTCCTCCCAATACCTCGACGGGGAGTGGCCGTACAGGGCTGCAGGAGTGGCATGGGTTATCCTGGTGTTAGTGACGATACCGGTAGATTTCCCTGTAAGACAAAAGTCTAATATCAGCGGTCTATCTTTTATTCAGAGGGTCTGTGCGATGGAACAGCCTCCATCGCAAGCGTGGAGGAGCCAGTTGGTATTGGACAGTAAGGAATTTTGGAACATCTCACAGTGGTCTATTTTGCACCTTTACCTGATCAAAATTATTTTTTTATGTAAATGAACTTAAAATACCTGGGAGTCTATCCTCGTCATCTTTTTGAAGCGAATGCGAGACTTCTCGAATGATTAGGTGAGAGTGGGGATATCGGCGGTTGCCCTGTGTTTGGAACGTATGGGCGTGGCGCGTGCGTTATTGTTCTTAGCGACGAGCAAACTTGCTCATAGATACGTTCGTATGGGCGTGGCGCGTGCTTTATTGTACTTAGCGACAAGTAAATTTGCTCACAGATACGTTCCAGAGGGAAACCGCTGATATCCGCACTCCGTCCACCTAACCTTTCGAGAAGTCTCGCATTCGCTTCAAAAAGATGACGAGAATAGACTCTCAGGTCGTTATATACGCGAAAAGATAGTGAAATAATCTCAGCCAGATATGGGATGTTTTAGGGGTTGAAAAATGATTGACGTGAACATTCTAAAATCTCGCGATCTTGCGATCTAGCACTTATGGGATGGAGTTTGGAGGTGGTTTAGCTACAAATTTTGTTTTAAAATTCTGTAACTAAGGGCCGATCTTACAAAGCACTTTATACCATGGTATAACTAAGTATTGGTATAAATACCAGTACCTCTAAGTTGTTATTACTATGACAACACAAATATTTTAGCCAACGGGAGAATAATACTGCACCTGTGAAGATCTGAAAAATAGTTAAAAAAATGTCAGTAACAATGCGGCTGTTTTTGACAGGGTTGAAATGGAGAAACGAAGTTTGTGCTAAAATTCTTTTGCCATGTGCATATGATAATATTACACCTGCAAAGACATATACAATTTATTAAAAAATCTAAATACCAATAGGATCGTATAATGTTATTATATCTGTAAATATAACCAGATTTTACCAAGGCTTATTTCCTGGTTATATGACGTCACAGAGATTCGGGAAGAAATTAACATTAAATATCCCATCCTGGAGACTTTAATATAACAATTTTCATTTCCGGAATGTACCGGAAGTAGTAATGACTACACTCAGTTTTAGAATTTCAAAATAAAACCTAGGTCGTGTGTGGTATCATTGGATAGATATTTAAAAATTAAACATCCGTCGTTGGAAAGAAATAGTACTCAATCATATGGTTTACTAAATAAACATATAATTGAATCGGTCCGTTCGAAAACAGTATAAGTCCAAAAACTGAGTTCTGAGAAATATAACAAAATTATTTTTTCGATGCAATATCTTGAAAAGTATAGCAGTTAGCTATTTTGTGCCAACAGACAAAATATAAAGTAGTTCACAGAGAATTAAATGTTTTACATATTTTATTTATATTTGCATTCACAGCAGACCTATGATTAAAACAATCATCATGAACATGTACTGAATTTTCAAAATTCAAAACGGTGGAATCAATAATGCGACCGAAAATGTAAAAAATCTTGGATTTGCATGAACTTTATTTCCCGTAATATTTGAAGATTGATAATTAAAAATGTCGTTAGATTTTCAAAATAAATTCATAATGGCGGATTATACATGGTTAGTCAAAATTACCTGGACACCTTAGTATTTCTTCACCGTAAAGAATTTCAAAGAAAAAATCAAACAAAAGTGTTTGGTTTTAAACAAGCTATCGTCTAAATATGTTTTCAATATACAGGATTTTCATTTTATTCTGGAAACGGGGTAAATTTTTTTTTCTAATAGACCACCGTCTGTATATTTACCATTTTCTAATTCTAAACGTTTTTGTAAGACTCATTTTTTTATAAAATGCATCGTCTTTCAGTTATGAGCAATTAATCGATCATTAACGGATAAAATATAAAAAAAATCAAGAAAAATAACTAAACTATGAAATAGAATTAAATTAAATATTCAAGCTGCCAAATTAAAACAAATGTGTATGTATGTGGGAAAATATTCTTAATTGAAAGTCCAGGAGTTTGGATTAATTGCTTGTAACTAAAAAATGATAGTGTTGTATTAAAAAAAAACACTTCTACAAAAGAATTAACACTAGAATTAAAAAAATGTATAAATATACAGGCTGTGCTATCAGTTACCAAATTTGCAGAATAAGCCCAGAAATTTTTTTTTAGTTAAAGAATTATTTAGCTATTTCGGCAATTTTGTCTATTTTTGCAAAAAACAACAAAAATAATGCATGTTATAAAAAAAATCATGCAAAAGATTCTTAGAATTAATCTTAGAATTAAAAAATTTAAATCTATACAGGTTGTTCTATTTGAAAAAGCAAAGCTTACCAAATATCCAGAATAAAATGAATAAAATGAAATTAAAAATATATTTAAACGATAGATTGTTTAAAGCAAAACAATTTTTTTTCAAATTGTTTACGGTTGAAAAATTATGTAGGTGTTCCGGTAATTTTGACTAACCCTGTATATAGCGATATGATAGCGTATGATATAGAGTTTGATGATTATATACATGATAGTATTAAATTTCCTCTTATACGGTGGTATTCGGTCCGGAAGTCACGTGGTAGTAAAATTCTAAATTTTCACCAGTTACATACTTGAGGACTTTTTTAATATTATCTATCTTCTTGATATTGATATTCATATTGATTACTTCAGCGTACCTCAACAACGATTTTAATGCAAATTACGAAGTTGGCGAATGTTTACGACTGATATATCAGTAGAAACTGAGTAGAAACGCGTTGCATGAGGGAGCAAAAAAGTACTGTTCTGGACTTGTTTATTTCGCCCAAGCATCCTCTTTAGGTCTATTCGATAGAATAAATCATAGTGAACAATTTGGCTATTTCAGTTCAAAATGGCCAATTTTGGACTTGTACTGTTTTCGAACTCGTCGATTCAATTGTTATCTCCAAAGGTGGTGTATTAATGCCAAAATCGCTACTTTTTCCTGGTAGTGTTGCATCATTCCGTCTTATTACATCATCTCCTATGATGCCTCTCGATATTTATGACGGAATTAGTGACTATTGATGATCGTAATTCCGACACCCTGTAGTTATTAGGGATTATTGATTTCCGTAATTCCGACACTTGTGTCAGAATTTGGACAAAATGCGTACAATTAATTGTGATATAGCAAACGATGTAAAATATGTTCTATCCTTGTGTAAAGACAGCAATAGATTTGTATTACAATATGTATTACTTCTAACCATGTACACAATTCCGACACACATGTCTGATTTAAGGACGTTCTATTTACATGTACATAATTCCGACACCCCGATTTGTAAATAATAGTAGTTAAAATGGCAGTACACCATATTATTATGAAAATATAAAGCATTTTTAGTCAGCCTAAATAGATATTAGTAGAATTTTCTTTATTACTGTTATCCTGTAGCGATGTAAAAAGAAGTCGAATTGCAGTTACCTTATGAGGAAAAAAGCAACTTTTACCATAACACTCAATTATCAAGATCAATCAAACTTCTAGGTTATATTCTGACCGTTAGAACAATGGTAAAATAAGAAACGATTGTGGGTTGATATGATGTCAAATCAGCAAACCGGATGTCCTACAATAGAGTTCAATGGTGTAGATTTCTTATTTTATCCAACTGAACAGAAATATGTCGGAATTTAGGACAATGTCTGAATTTGGGACGTTTACCTTATAAATTTTTTTATCGATTGTTCAACAAATTTTAGTCTAACAATGAGGACTATGTAGATCAAAGTGAATTCAATAATAGTAACCAGTAGACGAAAAGCCCGAGATCAAATTTTAGCCTCACAAATCATCAGTACGATTTGTATATGTCCTGTAAATTAATGTGGGAAATAATAAATGGGTGGTGGTGTGCTTAAGGAAATTCGGCCACAAGGAATTTAGTTAGGTGGATAACAAAACAATCCGTATCGGAATCAGTCAGCAGACACCTCAAATTCACTCCATTTCTCTTTCAATTAGTCAAAATAACCGGAATACTTAAATAATTCTTCAAACGTAAAAAATTTCAAAAAATTTTGAAGCAAAAGTTTTTTGATTTTAAACAAGCTATCGTCTAAATATATTTTTAATATTTTATTTTATTTGGTAAACTTGGTAAATTTTTCTTTTCTAATAGAACATTCTGTATATTTTACATTTTTCAATTCTAAGATTAATTTGTAAGAATTTTTTAGGAGTAATTTTGTTATTAAATGCATCATCTTTAAGTTATAAGCAATTAATGTGTAATTAACGGATACAAAATAAAACAATCAATAAAAAATAACAAAAAACTGAATTAACATAAATGTTCAAACTGCCAAATTAAAATATGTGGGGAAAATTTTCATAATTTGAAGTTCAGGAGGTTTTATTAATTGCTTATAACTAAAAAATGACGCATTTTAGAGAACAATTAATTCTACAAAAAAATTCTGAAAATTAATCCTAGAATTAAAAATGTCAAAATACACTTATACGTATGCACTTTCATTATAAAACTTGATGTGGCTAACCCAATTTGGCTAGAAGTTTCTGGCGTTACACACATATAGGCTTGGATATGCGTAAATTAGTCTATAGTCCCTAATTAATAAGTTTAACATATTTACTTATTAATTGTTCGGTGTACAAACAGGCAGACGCCAAACGAGTATAAAATATACACATACATAAACACAAATCTAATCACTTAAAGTACATAGTACACACAGAAAAGTGATTATTTGGATCGAGAAAACATAATTTCTTGAATTTATTTACTAGATTCAAATGCATATTTACTTGGATGTAGAAATTTAGGTATATACAAGAAATGCCACATACTCAATATGAGTAAAATAATTTGTCAGATAAATGCTGTCAACAAATAAATTCTTTCTTTATAAGAACCAATATTGTATTGAAAGAAGTAATTGAATTTTTCATCCCAAAAATGTTAATTTCTCCAACGAACTAATAGTAAATCCATCCGTGCGTAGTTACTTGATCCAAGGAAATATAAGACATTTAATATAAGTAAGTATTGTTTACTGAATAAAAACCCACCAATTATTTAACTGAAGTGATTCTCGCTTCTTTCAAGTAATCCCTTTCTCTGGAATAAATATGCGCACCGTGATTTGGTCAAGGCTCGCGCGCCTGCGCTTGGTGCTGGCTTCATAAGAATTTCCTTTTTGCTGTTTTGTTTATCAGTTTAATTTCCCAGCATTGATATTTTGTATGCTAGTGTATTGTCTATTTATGTTTAAATTGTATACGTACACACAGAAAAGTGATCTCTCGCCCGAAGAGAGAATTACTTGGCTGAAGTAGTTGGTAGGTTCGTATATACGCGAGAGATTATTGACTTCAACCAAGAAATTTTATTACTGGAATATTACTAGATTTAAGAAAGTGGTTACTCTGGTGAAGTAAGTAAACAGTCTTCAATGAAGTGTATATTTTTATTCCCGGTAAATATTTTTAGCTACTTAATGTAAGAATTTTAAAGATTTGGCACAAATACGTTTTCTATTGCTAATTAACAAGATAGGTATGTTATATTTACTTACTCGTTCTAAACTGTTGCGTGCGTTACATCAAACTATTCCGTGTTGAAACGTTTATTGTACACTAATCACAAAGCACATCCCCTACAGGTACTTACGTTATTGTTTTCGTAGGCTCCTTTACGGTGTCGACTTGAGTGCGTGTATCAAGGGCACTTAAGATGAATTCAGTGCAAAGATTGGTATCGACTGATCTACCCGGAAATAAGCCCTGCTCTTGTGGGATAATCTAGTTTTTGACGTCATGTAAAAGCACTTTATAAATCAAGCTTTCAAACACTTTACGGACAGACGATAGGATTGAGAATGAACCACCAAATCAAATGAAACAATTTCCTTAATTGAATAGCTGACTCTTCCCGGATTTTAGCACACATCTCTATAGAACTTTTAAAGCCCTCCTCGAAAAACAACCCCATAACGGCTGAACTGGAATAAATCCGGTGTTCTTCTCTTTGCCTGCTTTGATCCTTTAAAATTTAATCGTGAGATTTGGGGCAGAATCCTTTTGCCTCCAATAGGGGTCTTGCACTAAGTCTCGAAATTAAAAATCAATACGCTCTATTAGTCCCAACCGTATACCAGAACCGTCCGCAAATCGGTTCGTACACAATTAATAATATTAAAATCGGTCTACTTCCTTTAAATATGAACGCGCTGTGAATGGCGTGACGTAGCATGCTTGGTCGAAGGCCACGTGACATGAGCTAGTTACGATGCGATTGCCATGCCTTCACTCTTTCTACAACATCTGAAAAGATTGACATAATCGTTGGACGTACGTCTTCTCAGACGACTGTCACTTTTGACAACACGCAAAGATTCCATGACCCAACTATATTCGTTATCAGAACGCACACAACGGATGCTATACATTCAACTCGAAGCCGTTGTCTTGCCCGTAGGTCCTATTTTTTCAGCTGCTCTCTACGGCCTAGGCCAGTGGGGGTACTCCGAGAGCTAGAAGTTGGTAAGGGACATATCGACGGGCGCAACACGGTGCGGATAGGCAAATATGCACCTCTAGGCAGCTTTGCAGGGTGTTTGCTTGCGAATTACGTTTGATAAAATTTGAAAGATCACAGCGGAAATAAATGAATAAACGAAAATAACTAACGAGGCTTTAATTTTTTTAGCTTCCTTTCGCTTGTATTAGATGCTTTTCGTATTAATACTTTTGACATAATTATTTAGAAATATGTTGCACAAGTATGAAGAGACATTTGTTTTGATCAAATATGAAAAATTGCTATCACAATTACATGTGAAGAAGCTGTAACAATCATTTTCTTCTAATTGTCGCTGAAAAATGCTTTTTACTACCGTTTCTTGGTGTAAAACCTTTTTAAAGTGTTCTTCAAATTCAATAGGTTTTAAACAAACAATAAAAGATGATCGTAAATATCAGAAAAACGAAAGAAGGATGTTTTAATTTTCCACTGATTCTCTTGTCATTGACATAAATGCCTTCGATTTCAACGTTATCTAAATTCCGATCAGCAATTATAAGCAAGCTCTTACATAGTATGATCACATAGTAATTTCAAACGCAGATATCCAGTAATATATGTTAAAACTGAAATCTCTGCAAGAGATATTACTACTTCTGAACATTTTTTTATTAAATTCATTTAGATGAGAAATTATATGATTGTACTCGCATTCGAAATTTTTCTTTGACGTATTTAACTAAGAGCTGTTTTACACTACCGAGAATTATAACGAAAATAATAGCGAAACTTTTTGTGAGAAAAATACCAGACTTGGTCTATTCACCGCGAGATTATGCGCGATAACATGCGCACTTCGTACAATTTATGATCATATTGGATATTGTGGCTGTAATTTTTGATTTATTTAAAATTTGCATCCCGCCTGGATATCACCTTTTACTTTATATTGGATATTGGTCTGCCCGCGCAGTTAACCTCAAAAGAGTGACAACAAACCACGCGGAATCTGGTATTGTGCATGTATTGCCGAGAAATAATCGTCGTTCTGTGAGGATTTATTACAGCTGTATTATGACGTCGTGGACCCGTGCCGAAGTGATGGTTTTAATTGAGGAATACAGGAAGTGGCCAAATCTATACAAATCGAAGGCCGTAAACTATGAAAATCGCAGAAAAACGGCATGGAATGCGATTCAGAAGTGCGCAGCAGCAGTTACAAAACAAATTTCAGTCGTTGAAACAGAAAGCTGCCAAAGAATCTATCATACTTTTCTTGCCTTCCCTTGTTAGAAATGCAACCAACGATGTATAGGTTATGTTTATTTTATCCAACTTTTGGTTACAACCGCGTATATCAGAAAATCTGTTACAGTACGCATGCGCATGACTACATTAATAGCGAAATCAATTGCCGTGTGTCAAACAACTTTTAGCTATCGTTTGAAATTAATTTGCCAATATTTCTCAACAAAATTATAGCGATAATTTTGGCTATTATTTTCGTTATTATTCTCGGTCAAACAAATACATTGGACGGGCCGGGGCGCAGGATTTGTCAGCAAAGTTATTGAAGAGAGCTAACTAAGTACGCAACGATCACCTCGCTTCGAGGGACAGGGACAATACAACACTGAACGCTACTCCACGATTTCGTGCAGTACCCCGACACTGCAGTGTTGCCAAGTATGAATGTAGTCATGTCACTAACACATGGTCAAAAAATCACCAGATTTTCACTAAAAATCTACCTAGTGTCCACAATCAACGGAGTTAAGGCATAGTTAAGGTGATTCGGTCGCAATAAAGCCGTCTACTGGGGGGAGGGGGTTGTTACATGTAACAATCAAAATCGCCCGATTTTCATTACTCAAAAATTAAAATTATAATTAAATAATTATGTTACAAAATTGGACGGTTAGAATTAGAATTAGAGAGAATGTGAGTGGGCCGTTCAACCAGCCATCCACTGCGACCGCAGGGGTCTATTGTGGCTCACTTACTACTGCTAGTAGCTAATTGTTATACTTCACCGTCCAGGTCCAGTTCTTTAATGAGCCTGATTAGGTCTTGTAGTTTGATTTCGGCCGTGCCAAAAATCCTGACCCTGATGCCATCCGCGGCTGGACAGGAGCAAATAACATGCTGCATTGTTTCATCATCCTCCAGGCATAGTCGACACTCAGCGGTATCGGTCAGTCCTATCTTATGAAGATGATGCCGAAGTCGGCAGTGCCCCGTAAACGCAGCAGTCATAGTTTTGATGTCAATTCTGCTTAAATTCAGCCAGGATTCAGTTCTGATTTTGGATGGTGATGTGGTCACCGCCCTGAAATGTCTCATCCCTGGGCATCCTGACCAGAAAGCCAAGGATTTCATAACCATCCATCTCTTAATCGAGTGTTTTGCCACGTCTCTCGGTATTCCGAGAGTCGGTTCTGGCCCATCCGATACTGTATTGGCCCCCACCCTGGCCAGGGAATCGGCCATTTAGTTTCCCTTTATGCCAGCGTGGCCAGGCACCCATACGAGAGTAACTTGGACGGTTATAATCAATGAAGTTAAGTTCGGTTGACATCAATCCGTCAATGGGCAATGGGGGTCCCAATAAATATACCCAATAACAAAATACAAAATAGAACAAACTAGTGCAATATGTGTTATGTTGTGAATAACGGTATAGCATATTATGCTATGAGCAAGTAATGTAAGCAATTTCTCATGAGATCGAAGTTTGCAGCACAAGCCGTAGGCGAGTGCTGCAAAACGTTCGAGTGAGAAATTGCCATTACTTGCGAATGGAATACTATACTTTTTCTATGACTATGCAATGACATTTTATAAATTAATTTATTGCATATAGGGACGGCTGTATGTTACTATGGCGGTTTACAGTTTTTTGACAGATTAAAATTGTTTGGAGCGCTTGTCACTTAGAGACGTTGTCAATGCCTTGACAATGTCGCTAAGCAGTGTATCAAAACATGAGGGAAATGAAAAATACAGCGCTGTGATTGGTTCTAAAGCCGTGAGAAATGAAATATTTCTCACGACTCGCTGGGTATGAGGAGCCAGGGATGAAATATTTGCCATGTGTGTGGGGAATCATTAAGGTGCGTTCCGATTGGTGGTAATGGTAGGTAATGGCGGTGGTAGCAGACGAAATTATAGTATTTCTCACATGTCGTGATAGTGACACACATTAGTTTGCATGTACGTAAACATGAGTCACTAGCAATTCCTTATTAGAAACACTATAATGGCGTCTACTACCATGCCATTAGCACTAATTAAAACGCACCTTTAGTATTACTTGTCACAAATTGCCATAATAATGAATGCATTCATCAATAGGAGTAGAAAATAATATATTATTCTATGAGCAAGTAATGTACGCAATTTCTCACGAGAACGAAGTTTGCAGCACGAGCCGTAGGCGAGTGCTGCAAAACGTTCGAGTATTCTATGAGCAAGTAATGTACGCAATTTCTCACGAGAACGAAGTTTGCAGCACGAGCCGTAGGCGAGTGCTGCAAAACGTTCGAGTGAGAAATTGCCATTACTTGCGAATGGAATACTGTACTTTTTCTACGACCATGCAATGAAAATTTATAAATTAATTTATTGCATATAGATTTTGACAGATTAAAATTGTTTGGTGCGCTTGTCACTTAGCGACGCTGGCTTGACAATGTCGCTAGGCAGTGTATCAAAACACGATGGAAATTAAAACTCCAGAGCTGTGATTGGTTCTAGAGCCGTGAGAAATGAAATATTTCTCACGACTCGCGAGGTATGAGGAGCCAGTAATGAAATATTTGCCATGTGTGTGGGGAATGGTTAATATTACTTATCATAAATTGCCATGATAATGAATGCATTCATCACTAGGAGTAGAAAAAAGAATAAACATCATAAAACAACTTATTTTCCATACAATAATAAATAATAACACGATAAATTCAATAATATGTATATATAAACATGCTAGAAATTTAATGCTAGAACCTTGGAAGCTGATAGGCACCTATTACTAAATAAAGCAGAACCACGTTCAAACGACTACATCTAAACAAGTTCCCAATTGAATGGTTCGCTTGGAAATGAATACAGCAAAACATACCACCATGACTGAACACCTCACGCTACCAACATTACGAACACAGATATATTATCGTATCGTACAATGCGGTAGTAAATATTTGTTGTAGAAATACGATAAATGATATGTAATGATTATGATTTTTACATTAGATTTTCACTAAAAATCTTTTATCGATTCACCAGAAAAGTCACTAGGTCACTATATGCGATTTATGTCACCAGATCGGAGGGCCAATACACCAGATCTAGTGAAAAATTCACTGATTTGGCAACACTGTCAGACCGACAGGCCAGCTTCTCCCACTCCATGTATTAGGCCTGTGTTTCCAGTCGGTATTGCATAGGTTCGATGTGATTTTCACCAATCTTATGACGTCACGGAGCGTTTTGGCGCGGTTTAAACTTTGATGTTCAATAACAATTGAGTGCAACAATATTAAGCGGAAAGTTTTACATACTGTTTTCTTAGCACCTAAGGATTTTATTTGTTAAGTTAGGTAAAATCATGCAAGACTCCTATTCTAACATGGCGTCACATTCTAGAAAATCCACCCAAATCAATCATTCCCTATTTCAACATCAGGCCCAACTACTTGTGCTATCCAGGTTCGGTATATCCCGGATATATCCACATACTATGTACACATATCGTCTTGAACGGGTAAAAAAATGTAAGGAATATAAAATTACCTTCATCAAACATCACGGTAGCATTTATAAAATACTGTTTGAGTCTGCTCTCCAAAAAAACATGTGTGCGTCAAACTGGAAACGGCCCGAAATGACTGATTATTTTTTTCTTTAAATGCAGCATTCTTCAGTCTCCTACCAACACATTTTTCTGTCAATTATGGATGAATTGGACATATCCAGTTATTATAAAACCTGTATAATCGAGAAAAAATATTTAGATGTTATGAGGCTACTGATATCCGCAATTATAGTCACTAGATAGCCTAATTAAACATCGTTTTGGCCGCGATTGCTCAATGGGATATTATAAGCTCTTTTCTCCAGTGGCGGCTCGTGATCTAGAAAAATGGGGGTGCCTACCAGTTTTATGACATATCTATTTTATAGAAAAATATCTTTATTTGTGCACTAAAAAATGACTCATTCTTATTTTTAAATTCTCTAATTTTAATTATCTTTTGCTGCTACGTCCCATGGGTCTTCAATCCCTGGTATTGTTTAGTACTACACTTTTTTTCCCCGCAAAATTTTTTTCAGATAGTAAATGTCCATACTAAGTAAAAAGTTTCATAAGAACTTATAAGTTTCTCAATTCATTCACAACAAGTTACAGCCGTTTGAAATATTAACCAGTAGATATTTTAAGCGGCTCTAACTTCTTAAGCAATTGAGAAAACCACTAAGTCTATACGGAACTTCTTACTCGGAATAACATTTACTTTCTAGAAACAATCAGTAAACACTTTTATATATTTAATATTTTAATATATTTGTCATGTTTTGCTGACAATGAGAGTGCTTCTTAACTCGCTCGGTTAAATGATTTAAATCTGTAATACCTCTCCTCAAATCCACTCATTGTTACTGTAAACATAAGCATTAAATGTCCTTGTAAATGACTGAGATTTGGTAGACACGCATTGTTTTATCACTAAATTAGGGGTAGGCCTCCCAGACCTTTTTATTTCGCTCTATTGATGCAATTTATACTGCTAAATGGTTGAGTGTAATTACTTAATTAGCGCTTCACGGGCAACCAAACTCCACAGCGTACGAGTGTCAACTGTCTACAACCTGCAATGCAAAATGCACGTCGCCAGTCGCTTCGCTCTAGACGTCACTGGGGGCGTGGTCCAGTCGTTCTGGTGTACTGGAAACTTACAACCATTTCAGAGTAAACGAACCAATCGACGCGGCGAAATTCGCTCGCTCGTTGGCTAGAATGCAGGCGTCGATACGCAGTGTAGCGGTAGCAGATGGTTGCGGCCTTGCTGCGGCCTTAGGCCGTATAGCCGACTTGCGCTTGGAATTCTCGAGAAAATGCTCGAAATTTTATTAAACTATATGTTATAGATCGTTGCATATTGACTATTACACTATTATGTACATACAATTAAACTCTTTTTGTTGCCTTGTTATTTTTTAGGGTTGCGCAAACCTGCAATACAATGCACGAGCCGCCACTGCTTTTCTCCATATCATTTTATATCAGATGTAAACTTTGTACAGTGATATTTTACGAGGGTATGACGCGGATACTCGCACTAAAGTTTTTAGATCTTTATGATATCCTGAACTAATTACTGTATAAACTGCTCTATTTAGGTGCCATATACCGCGCAATAGGGTACAATATGGTATATCCAACTTGTTCTGTTGGAAAATCACAACTTCAAGTTGATAAAATGTTGTCTCATTACACCCCTGTCATTTTAGAGAGGTGTAACGTATATTAGCACATAAAACAATGATAATTTGACTGCATTAAATTCTCTAGGTAGGATATATGAAAGCTTAATCAACGGTTTAGTGCTATGGATAAAAAACCAATGCGACTAATCTGTGGAGTGTGGAGTGGTGTGTGTAACTGTGAGCCATGTTTAACTTTTACGTAGTTATGCTTCGACCATTATAAAATCAAAGCTTATCAGAAATATGATCATGAATAGATACCTATCTGATCCATGTAGTAACTTTCGTGACGTCATAACAAAATTAATTAAGACCACAAAGTTGAGACGTTTCAGAGTAATTTAATTATTTCAAAAATGTGCATGGTTGTCTTGCTATTCTTGTCGTCGTTCCTGTAAAACTAGACGGAACTGCCGGAAGCGGGTTAGCTATACAATTGCTTTAAATTAAACCGCTTCCTGGAATGGAAGCGTAACACTCGTGTCTGAAATTGCGGAAGGGTCGGGGAAAATAAACCAATTATTTGTCGCGAGGGTGTCTCTAAGAAGCGCTAGACTGGGATGGTTACCAAGCCTGACGGATGACTAAGCATGACTAATGATAACTAAGGCTTGTTAAAATATAATCCGCTATACTAACATTATATTTCTTTGCGTTGTATCATGCAAAGATTTTGTATATCCTGACAGTCAGATGCGAAGCTATCGTGGATACATTTATTTCGCGATGACATATCTGATCGAAACTGCACGGGCCACAAACAGACACGTATATCCGTGCGCATGGGAAATAATTTATATTCAGATATACACGAGCAATTTGCATATCCCAATATACTCCTCCCCTATAGAAGATACCCGAGCAGAAACATTGAAAATTGTTTCTTCGGAATCTATACGTTGGTATTCTTCTGTTAGATGACCGAAATGATTAAAATTACCATAATAGACTGGTTTCTGCAGCATTATAGTCGCCATCGTTTTAACTGGATCAACATATTATATTTTATAAATTATTTGATATTTTTCTTTAAAAATGTGTTGAATTATTATTTATTGGTAATTCTACATTTCTATGGTAGTAGTGAGATAAATCTGCATAAAAGATAGCTCAAGAGCGACTGTCCTGTTCCTGTCTATTTGACACTTCCACTTCCAAACAGGGTTAGGCACACCAAGTAGGTTATTATTAACCGATTTAAAAAAAGGATGAAGTTATCAATTCGATGTAGGGATAAATTATACAGGGTGTCTCACGTAACTGGTACATTATAAGAAATATTTTTCTGTTTTCCTGCTGTTCCAAAGTTGTTAAATTCTCTATAAATGAAGAATAAATCGTTTTGTATTTAGTTTGCAATCTTTTATACTGACAATATCTCAAAAACTATTAAAGATACATATAGGGAACCCTAATATTGATTGATAGAGAATAAGATTTCCTATCAAATGGTATATCGGCATACAGGGTGTCCCATTTGAAAAAAATGAGTTTTTTTTTTAGTTTGAAAATTCAATTATTGTGTTGTAAATTTTGAACACCCTGTATAAGATATTATGATGAACTAAACATCGCCTTATTTGGTTATGTTTCTAGTTTTGGACCATCAATCTGGAAACTTTTAGTTTCAATAATAACCGAGATATTCAATTTTAACCTAACCGCGAAAATCACCAACAAATTAGTAAAATCAAAAAATTTCAATAATTGCGATTTTTAGGTATGTGGAAACCTTATCAAAAATGATGTATTTTGATATGTAGAAACCAAAAATAAAATAAAAAAATAAAATAAATAAAGTAAAGACAGTTAACTTGAGAATATTTTAGCTGAAGAGCTCAGATCGAGTAAATTGTATTCCAAAATCTCAAGTTTCCAGAAATAGTAGAACATGAGAACATTTCTTTTAAGCCACCGGCTGTCAAAGCTACAAGAACTTAAGGAACGTTTAGAAAATAAACTGCTTCCGGGTCATGCCGTGTGTCAAGATTTGTAAATGCTGACCTTACGCGAACCATTTTGCTCGCTTCTTCAAAGCTAATTGAATACTGAATAATACTAATTGAATACTAATTGAAGAAGCGAGCAACATAGTTCGCGGAACGTCAGCATTTACAAATCTTGACACACGGCATAACCCGGAAGCAGTTTATTTTCTAAATGATTCTGGCCGTGAAAGCCTACGTACTTACTTAAGGAACGTTGTATTAAAAAGGTTTCAAAAATCTTTATTTTCTCTATCCTTTGCTTCAGTCATTAACTTAAGTCAATGTCAGAGGAAGATTTTGTATTATTATTATGTAGGTACATACTACAGAATAAAAACCCACGCTCAAAAGTTTATTAATTATTTGTTTTGTTCTTTTTTTATACACTTTATTATTGACTAAAAATAAAACTTTTGGGTTCTTCTAAGTTCCTACCTTTGACAAGGCACAGAACGATCTTTTTTAGAATTTTCTATCCCTCGTGTGAAGTTGCTATTAACTGAGAAAATGAGTTTTCAAAACAAATAATAGATATTTTCGAATAGTTTTAAGATTGGAAAAACGTTAGAAAAATTCTGAATATTAATTTAGAGACACATGTCTATACGACGTATGTACATAACCGTTTTCAGCAAAATAATCAAATTTAAATAAACGAATTAGCTTTATTTTTGAATCAGCCTTTCAAATATTAATTTGATGGAATACAACGTTAGAACTAAATCGTATACTAATTTAGAGACTCACCCCCGGAGATGGCTGATGCTGTTGCGAGTAAATTCAAATTTCACCCAAATACCTAATCAAATTTAAATGAATAAATTGGATTTATTTCCAAACCAGCTGGTGGACAATTTAATGGCACAAAACGTGAGAAATGTTCCCGAATATTAATTAATTTAGAGAGACTCATCTCTCAGCCGATTTAAAGGTGATGTAACACAAATTTGTATGTGTGTTTCTGAAAGGTAAATTATATGGAAGGGATACTCTTAATTTTGTCGAGAAAAGTTGGATGTGCATCCCAAATATTCACTTAGTAGTCACTTATTATTATTACTAGTCTTCTGTAGTTCAATACAGAATTTCTGCGTTGAATTTCGTTTTTGCCGGGCACATGACTTTATCATACTATATATACAATTAATAGTTTAGCTGCATGAGATTCTATTCGATCGAGATCGGTCGTGTCTGCGTTAAAATAAAACTAGTTAGCCAGGATTTGACAGATATTTGATTTTATTGACAGTAGGTATTGTCAAAACATCAACGTTTGATACTACCTACTGACACTACCCGTTTGACACTACTACACATTTCCGCATTCGCTGAAGCAGAAGGTTGCTTTTCAACGCTCAAAAGGATAAAAACTTCCTTAAGGAATTCCATGGGTCAAAAAAAGACTTTCTCAAGAAAATTACCTAATCGAGAGCATACGCGATTTTATTTAAAGGTTCGCTGCTACAAAAAATCACCGCATGGACTTCCTTTTCAAATATGTTTTATTGTTGTTAAGCCATAACGTAAAGCCACAAGTTAGTTAATTTTAGCATATGCATGCAGATATAATGTCATAAGGTTATACATTAAAATTATGCAATATGTAGCCATTATAATAACAGAGACGAGGGTCATGGGATGTAGCAGAAAATGTAAAATTAGTGAATTAAGAAATAATATTTTCGTCTTCATAGTTATATTTATTGAAGCTTGAGTAAATTTATTAGATGATACGGTTACTTCCACTGTGTAAGAAAATATTATTTTATAATTTTCAGTCACTTGTCAAGAAACTAAATTCCTATAAAACCCGACGTGATTCAACATCGTGGCAGTTTCAGCGAGTTGGGTTACGTTAGAATTTAATGGACTGTAAAGTTTTCATAGTTAACTTCGCAATGTGAGGTGAGAGACATAGTTTTAACTCTGACACGGTTAAAATAACTTTTGTAAGACGCCAGTCGGGCGTTCCTTCTGGTTTTATTTGAATTCTTTCATAAAGTTGAATTATGCCGTTATATGATGTCTGAAACAGACTTTATAAAGTGAAACTTCTTAACCGCGGGTAAATTGAGTTGTTACTGGACCATATTAAACAACAAAACAGCCAAATATATAAAAAAATATGGACATATTTCTGTGCTATTTTCTACCAAAACATAGTTTTCTTTGCTTACAGTAAATGTACGTTTTATTGCCGTAATATGTAGAGTTATGTACACGGTCATGTTATGATCAATAATATACACTATATCTTACTAATATACTATTTAATATCTACTTCAGGTTGTACAAATCCGTTTTCCAGTCTGTAAAGGTGCATATCGCATAACCATAAAACCCTAATGATGTTTTAAAATTCTGGAAGTAATTTGCTTCAAAGTGTAGGCTATTTGGCAAGAATGTTGGAGACCTGATAAACAAATTGTCGCATTAGGCCCTGAAGACACATAGTTACGGTAGATAAGCCGACTCGTTTCGTTTTAACTCTTCTGGTATAAAAACATCCAGGGCTTATGCTTACGCTTTGAGGCCCTAATTAGAGGACTATCTGGTTCAACGCAAAAATATATTGTTATCCAGCTTTTGAGATATGAATATAAGTTTAACACAGATTAGCATGTATGATTGGCAAACAATACATCGAAATGGTTCTGATGTATACCTTACTTTACTTTATATTTTTAGTGATATCTTTTTAGTTCTGAGTCTTCATACACAGGGCTCAATAACTTGCAACCAATAGTAAGTTACAAAATTCAAAGCACACGCAACAACTTTTTGAGTTGAATCTGACAAAAGTCTACAATTCAATTTATTTAGAAGCGACGTCCTTAGTATTAGCAAGTACTCATTTATGTACTGAGTATAATATAGGGTGACCAAATGTCCCGATTTGGGCGGGACAGTCCCGAATTCTGAGCACTTGTCGCGCCTGATGAAGCGTCCCCGATTTTCTAAAATTTTATTCTAAGGTCCAGAATTTTCCAGACACCAGCCATTAAGGTAATGATTTTGTTAGCATATTAAAGTGTACCATACTTTTCTCAACAAAATGACCCAGCCGTATCTAAGAGAAATGTAGGTAATTGAGATATTTTGTAGCCAATTTTGAAAACATTAGCGTATTTAGTTAAGAGGAATAATTAGAGTTAGTGCGTTGGTTGTTGTATGTGTTAATTGTTATTGTTGCATCCATGCCATGTGATAAAATATGTCTGACTCATGTACCCAAAGAAGTGAAATTTTGATATATTGGATATTGATATTACTACGCGAAATTTTGTACACTTATACAGGAAGATGTAATAGAGATATTATGTGGTACTTTTTTCAATTTTAAGTTTCGTTCTCCGTACAAAAAAATCGCAAAGTAAGAAATTTAAAAGAACTAGACGGAAAATTGTATACCTTTTATCTTTAATTTGGTGTATAGCTTTTATGATTCTGTGAACTAATAGCGAAGAAAACCCCACCAAACTTTTACGTGTTTAGTGAGTAGAATGTAGGGTATACGGATTCACCTTGTGTTTAGAGTAGCGACTGTTTATTCTGTAAAAGAACAGATCTGGTGTATAGAAATTTCAGTCGGTCAGGATTGACAAATTCTATAGTAAATATTGCTGACGGACAACATACTACTTTGAGCTCCTGATTGGGTGAATGAATAGCATTTTATAGTCATAGAAATGCAATACTTTTACCAAAATAATAATTAACTTATTCAAACGATTTTTAAACGTGCATTGTGTTTGTAACATAGTCAAACTGATTTTGACTAATTTTAAATTTTAATCGATGCATATTTGTAATAAAGAAAAATATAATTATTAAATTTCGGTTCAAAGGAAGACATCATCCCTTTATTGTTCATATAATTTCTTTAAAAATTTAAAATTAAATTAACCTTGTAATCACATATTTTTACAGATATTTTTCATTAATCCAAAAATAATCACAATCTGGATAAATAGTCAAGAAACGAAAATTTAAGAACATTTCAGAAAAGAAACTCCATCAGTTGGAAACAAATCACGTGCTTTGGTGTAGTTTTCTAGCGGCGAAGACAGTGAAATACAATAAACATATTGCGTCTAATAAGTACAAATAATACCTTAAAGTTACAAGGTCTTGAAAATTGATACTATTCTGGCGGTGAAGGTGAAACTATTGGAAGAAAAAATATTTTCCGGGTACATTTCTAATCATTATCTATGTCAGTATCATTGGTTAGCAAACTTTTTAAAAAATATAAAGAGGAAATGATGAGACATGGACAGGACGTATACTTCAATTTAAAGTTAGAAGAATTAATAAAAATTAAAGCCAAAACCTGGATTTAAACCAGGCATCTTTTGGTATCCAGAACAATGCTCAAATATCTATGCTATCGGCATGCTTTTTTTAGTTCTTTATAGGGTAAAGTACCCATGCAGTCATTGGCACTCCAAAACGTTGGCACACAAGTAATTCAATGGTAGTCAGATACGAGTGTCAACCACTTTTGCGGTTACACTACTTATTTGAATTGGTCATTACGGAATGTCCGTACAATCTTTTCAATTGTATTCTTAGAAAAATGTAAAAGGAAGCTTAAAAAAATTAAAGAAGAACAACGACCTAGCTTAGATACCTAGCTTTAACTTTATTTCCATGTATCTCCCACCAATCAAAAAGCCTTTCAATACTTAAGATAAAAATATGTTTTATTTATTGGCAATATGTTAGCATCCCGATTTAGAGTTTTAAAAAGTTGTTGTCACCCTAGTATAATAGCACCTAATATAAGGCGTTTTCTCGCGAACAACAGTTAGTTTCAGTTACATGAAGTAAGGTGTAGTATATTGTTACGAAGTATAGTTTAATTGCATTGTACAATTGAGGTCAGGTCATCCAACCCAATCTGCAGACAGTTGCTTGTCCAGAAATGCAGACGTCAGGCTTTTCATATCGGAACAAAGACATTCCTTTGTGGCAAGCGTGCAAATTAACTATGATTTATATCAAAGGCCGTGTGCAACCAAAAATCCTAACTCAGGATTTTTGGGGGCTCAAAACAGGTCATGACGTCTTGCCAAATTCAATATAAAAGCCACGGCAAAGGATAGGAACAGGATCAGTAGTTTGCAGCACCTACTTGTAGTGTAGCGCGGCTATTGTATTTCAGATATCAGCTGTAGTATTGGAATTCTGCATGGTCAGCAATACACGAACGATGTAAACAACACTGCGACTTTTATTTATACATCTCCATCCTGACCTAGAGCCGTCCCCCAAGTAAGAGCTACGTAACATGGTGGAGGCGCAAAATGGTCCCAAGGAAGATCGGGAACGGCTCATTTTGGTCAGGGTGGAAACATCTCAAATAATCCAGCGCGACGAAGAGGAAGCATGGCTGAAGCGACTCGGAGACAAGGCGAATTTTGTTGGCGGTCAATCTGCAGGGACGTTTTGTAAAATTTCTCACTCCCCCAATGAGAACAATGAGAAATATGCCGTTCCAAGGACAGCTACTTATAACCGCATGGATGGATAGCGTTAGAGTCAAACAACGCCCAACTCTTCGTCGTAGAAATTAGTTAATTAGAAGTTAGTACCTATTGTGTTTATTTTTTTTAGTTTAATTGTTGAAGGTTGATGCCGCCACTGTAAGGAAGTATATGCATTTGCCCGTTCTCACTTCGATGGATGCAGCTGGCTGGTCCGGGATCACGAAGAGTAAATACACGGATGGTGGTCATCTACAAGAAGCAGTCGACTCATGACGAAACGGGGTACCATACCGGCATAATTGAGTTATATGCGAGTTTTAGGGTTGCCGATACCGCCAGAGGAAGCTGGCGATGTAGACTGGAGGGGATTTGGCGCTACGGATTCTACCGAACCACCCCGCACGGGACAAGGGATGTCTCGACCAGTCTGAGAAAAAACAAACAAATCGACTAGAGAGGAACGGTCCTACGGATTCTACCAAACCACCTCGCACGGGCAAGGGGTCCCGACTAGTCCAAGTAGAAGTAGAAGGAGAAGAAGAATTAGGAGAATTCTGAGAGGGAACAGGAGATGATTCTGAAACACGAATCTGGGTACACGGTCAAAGCCGACCGTAATGGTATCTCTCACGTAGATGACCATCACAATCCTAGAAGAAAAAGGTTAGCAGGAGGACCCAAGAACTAGACGGAGACGGATGAGAACGGGGCAAATCGCATACGATACTGGCACGACGACATTGAACTTTTTTCTATGGGTGTTTTTTTTTGTATTGTTATTTCTTATGTTAGGCAAATAAAATTATAAGTGGTGCGTTCTTTCCTATCCCGCTCCGTGGCTGTACAATTTCTTTTCATTGCTCTGGGTCGAGCAATTGTTTGCGAGGAGGGTTGTTACGAAGTATAGTTTAATTGCATTGTACAATTGAGGTCAGGTCATCCAACCCAATCTGCAGACAGTTGCTTGTCCAGAAATGCAGACGTCAGGCTTTTCATATCGGAACAAAGACATTCCTTTGTGGCAAGCATGCAAATTAACTATGATTTATATCAAAGGCCGTGTGCAACCAAAAATCCTAACTCAGGATTTTTGGGGCTCAAAACAGGTCATGACGTCTTGCCAAATTCAATATAAAGGCCACGGCAAAGGATAGGAACAGGATCAGTAGTTTGCAGCACCTACTTGTAGTGTAGCGCGGCTATTGTATTTCAGATATCAGCTGTAGTATTGGAATTCTGCATGGTCAGCAATACACGAACGATGTAAACAACACTGCGACTTTTATTTATACATCTCCATCCTGACCTAGAGCCGTCCCCCAAGTAAGAGCTACGTAACAATATATTCTCGCGACAAACTTGTGACGCCACAGTTAATTTTGATTGTGTTTTTCGGTCACAACCAGTCATAACTCATAACACATACTCATTCACTGAATAAGATACACCATCAACTAGATATCTCCCTAACGTCATTTTAAAAAAATAAAAGTTATTTTGGAAATTATCTGGTCTGTTTGTTTTGAAAATAAGTTGACATTCTGTAACCTTTGCATTCAGGTGCAACATGACAATCATTTCCTCAATCTTTTAAATATTCAATGAATTTAATTTTTTTGTTCAAGGATTTGTATACATTATATATATATTATGTAGCGTAAAAGCAAAAAGATCACAAATTTTGCAGCTAATTAACTGCTTTTGTAGTTAAAACACATTTACCGTTATTTTTTTTTGCTGCTGTCATTATACACATATTTTGCCGATCTTTTACACTTTTTTTAGTGAAACACATATTCCGCCGTTTGTTTGCATTTTCTGCCATTAAAACACACACTTTGCCGTTGTAATGCATATTTTGTAGTTCAAGTTAATTTGCAGTGCTGAAAGTGGCACCCAAAACAAACTTTGCGTACCGTCATGTAGGGTTTGAAAGAGCTCTCCTGAAACATCTCAAAAATGTATTCGTCAATTTAGTTATTTCGCCCAAGCATCCTCTTTAGGTCTATTCGATAGAATAAATCATAGTGAACAATTTGGCTATTTCAGTTCAAAATGGCCAATTTTGGACTTGTACTGTTTTCGAACTCGTCGATTCAATTGTTATCTCCAAAGGTGGTGTATTAATGCCAAAATCGCTACTTTTTCCTGGTAGTGTTGCATCATTCCGTCTTATTACATCATCTCCTATGATGCCTCTCGATATTTATGACGGAATTAGTGACTATTGATGATCGTAATTCCGACACCCTGTAGTTATTAGGGATTATTGATTTCCGTAATTCCGACACTTGTGTCAGAATTTGGACAAAATGCGTACAATTAATTGTGATATAGCAAACGATGTAAAATATGTTCTATCCTTGTGTAAAGACAGCAATAGATTTGTATTACAATATGTATTACTTCTAACCATGTACACAATTCCGACACACATGTCTGATTTAAGGACGTTCTATTTACATGTACATAATTCCGACACCCCGATTTGTAAATAATAGTAGTTAAAATGGCAGTACACCATATTATTATGAAAATATAAAGCATTTTTAGTCAGCCTAAATAGATATTAGTAGAATTTTCTTTATTACTGTTATCCTGTAGCGATGTAAAAAGAAGTCGAATTGCAGTTACCTTATGAGGAAAAAAGCAACTTTTACCATAACACTCAATTATCAAGATCAATCAAACTTCTAGGTTATATTCTGACCGTTAGAACAATGGTAAAATAAGAAACGATTGTGGGTTGATATGATGTCAAATCAGCAAACCGGATGTCCTACAATAGAGTTCAATGGTGTAGATTTCTTATTTTATCCAACTGAACAGAAATATGTCGGAATTTAGGACAATGTCTGAATTTGGGACGTTTACCTTATAAATTTTTTTATCGATTGTTCAACAAATTTTAGTCTAACAATGAGGACTATGTAGATCAAAGTGAATTCAATAATAGTAACCAGTAGACGAAAAGCCCGAGATCAAATTTTAGCCTCACAAATCATCAGTACGATTTGTATATGTCCTGTAAATTAATGTGGGAAATAATAAATGGGTGGTGGTGTGCTTAAGGAAATTCGGCCACAAGGAATTTAGTTAGGTGGATAACAAAACAATCCGTATCGGAATCAGTCAGCAGACACCTCAAATTCACTCCATTTCTCTTTCAATTAGTCAAAATAACCGGAATACTTAAATAATTCTTCAAACGTAAAAAATTTCAAAAAATTTTGAAGCAAAAGTTTTTTGATTTTAAACAAGCTATCGTCTAAATATATTTTTAATATTTTATTTTATTTGGTAAACTTGGTAAATTTTTCTTTTCTAATAGAACATTCTGTATATTTTACATTTTTCAATTCTAAGATTAATTTGTAAGAATTTTTTAGGAGTAATTTTGTTATTAAATGCATCATCTTTAAGTTATAAGCAATTAATGTGTAATTAACGGATACAAAATAAAACAATCAATAAAAAATAACAAAAAACTGAATTAACATAAATGTTCAAACTGCCAAATTAAAATATGTGGGGAAAATTTTCATAATTTGAAGTTCAGGAGGTTTTATTAATTGCTTATAACTAAAAAATGACGCATTTTAGAGAACAATTAATTCTACAAAAAAATTCTGAAAATTAATCCTAGAATTAAAAATGTCAAAATACACTTATACGTATGCACTTTCATTATAAAACTTGATGTGGCTAACCCAATTTGGCTAGAAGTTTCTGGCGTTACACACATATAGGCTTGGATATGCGTAAATTAGTCTATAGTCCCTAATTAATAAGTTTAACATATTTACTTATTAATTGTTCGGTGTACAAACAGGCAGACGCCAAACGAGTATAAAATATACACATACATAAACACAAATCTAATCACTTAAAGTACATAGTACACACAGAAAAGTGATTATTTGGATCGAGAAAACATAATTTCTTGAATTTATTTACTAGATTCAAATGCATATTTACTTGGATGTAGAAATTTAGGTATATACAAGAAATGCCACATACTCAATATGAGTAAAATAATTTGTCAGATAAATGCTGTCAACAAATAAATTCTTTCTTTATAAGAACCAATATTGTATTGAAAGAAGTAATTGAATTTTTCATCCCAAAAATGTTAATTTCTCCAACGAACTAATAGTAAATCCATCCGTGCGTAGTTACTTGATCCAAGGAAATATAAGACATTTAATATAAGTAAGTATTGTTTACTGAATAAAAACCCACCAATTATTTAACTGAAGTGATTCTCGCTTCTTTCAAGTAATCCCTTTCTCTGGAATAAATATGCGCACCGTGATTTGGTCAAGGCTCGCGCGCCTGCGCTTGGTGCTGGCTTCATAAGAATTTCCTTTTTGCTGTTTTGTTTATCAGTTTAATTTCCCAGCATTGATATTTTGTATGCTAGTGTATTGTCTATTTATGTTTAAATTGTATACGTACACACAGAAAAGTGATCTCTCGCCCGAAGAGAGAATTACTTGGCTGAAGTAGTTGGTAGGTTCGTATATACGCGAGAGATTATTGACTTCAACCAAGAAATTTTATTACTGGAATATTACTAGATTTAAGAAAGTGGTTACTCTGGTGAAGTAAGTAAACAGTCTTCAATGAAGTGTATATTTTTATTCCCGGTAAATATTTTTAGCTACTTAATGTAAGAATTTTAAAGATTTGGCACAAATACGTTTTCTATTGCTAATTAACAAGATAGGTATGTTATATTTACTTACTCGTTCTAAACTGTTGCGTGCGTTACATCAAACTATTCCGTGTTGAAACGTTTATTGTACACTAATCACAAAGCACATCCCCTACAGGTACTTACGTTATTGTTTTCGTAGGCTCCTTTACGGTGTCGACTTGAGTGCGTGTATCAAGGGCACTTAAGATGAATTCAGTGCAAAGATTGGTATCGACTGATCTACCCGGAAATAAGCCCTGCTCTTGTGGGATAATCTAGTTTTTGACGTCATGTAAAAGCACTTTATAAATCAAGCTTTCAAACACTTTACGGACAGACGATAGGATTGAGAATGAACCACCAAATCAAATGAAACAATTTCCTTAATTGAATAGCTGACTCTTCCCGGATTTTAGCACACATCTCTATAGAACTTTTAAAGCCCTCCTCGAAAAACAACCCCATAACGGCTGAACTGGAATAAATCCGGTGTTCTTCTCTTTGCCTGCTTTGATCCTTTAAAATTTAATCGTGAGATTTGGGGCAGAATCCTTTTGCCTCCAATAGGGGTCTTGCACTAAGTCTCGAAATTAAAAATCAATACGCTCTATTAGTCCCAACCGTATACCAGAACCGTCCGCAAATCGGTTCGTACACAATTAATAATATTAAAATCGGTCTACTTCCTTTAAATATGAACGCGCTGTGAATGGCGTGACGTAGCATGCTTGGTCGAAGGCCACGTGACATGAGCTAGTTACGATGCGATTGCCATGCCTTCACTCTTTCTACAACATCTGAAAAGATTGACATAATCGTTGGACGTACGTCTTCTCAGACGACTGTCACTTTTGACAACACGCAAAGATTCCATGACCCAACTATATTCGTTATCAGAACGCACACAACGGATGCTATACATTCAACTCGAAGCCGTTGTCTTGCCCGTAGGTCCTATTTTTTCAGCTGCTCTCTACGGCCTAGGCCAGTGGGGGTACTCCGAGAGCTAGAAGTTGGTAAGGGACATATCGACGGGCGCAACACGGTGCGGATAGGCAAATATGCACCTCTAGGCAGCTTTGCAGGGTGTTTGCTTGCGAATTACGTTTGATAAAATTTGAAAGATCACAGCGGAAATAAATGAATAAACGAAAATAACTAACGAGGCTTTAATTTTTTTAGCTTCCTTTCGCTTGTATTAGATGCTTTTCGTATTAATACTTTTGACATAATTATTTAGAAATATGTTGCACAAGTATGAAGAGACATTTGTTTTGATCAAATATGAAAAATTGCTATCACAATTACATGTGAAGAAGCTGTAACAATCATTTTCTTCTAATTGTCGCTGAAAAATGCTTTTTACTACCGTTTCTTGGTGTAAAACCTTTTTAAAGTGTTCTTCAAATTCAATAGGTTTTAAACAAACAATAAAAGATGATCGTAAATATCAGAAAAACGAAAGAAGGATGTTTTAATTTTCCACTGATTCTCTTGTCATTGACATAAATGCCTTCGATTTCAACGTTATCTAAATTCCGATCAGCAATTATAAGCAAGCTCTTACATAGTATGATCACATAGTAATTTCAAACGCAGATATCCAGTAATATATGTTAAAACTGAAATCTCTGCAAGAGATATTACTACTTCTGAACATTTTTTTATTAAATTCATTTAGATGAGAAATTATATGATTGTACTCGCATTCGAAATTTTTCTTTGACGTATTTAACTAAGAGCTGTTTTACACTACCGAGAATTATAACGAAAATAATAGCGAAACTTTTTGTGAGAAAAATACCAGACTTGGTCTATTCACCGCGAGATTATGCGCGATAACATGCGCACTTCGTACAATTTATGATCATATTGGATATTGTGGCTGTAATTTTTGATTTATTTAAAATTTGCATCCCGCCTGGATATCACCTTTTACTTTATATTGGATATTGGTCTGCCCGCGCAGTTAACCTCAAAAGAGTGACAACAAACCACGCGGAATCTGGTATTGTGCATGTATTGCCGAGAAATAATCGTCGTTCTGTGAGGATTTATTACAGCTGTATTATGACGTCGTGGACCCGTGCCGAAGTGATGGTTTTAATTGAGGAATACAGGAAGTGGCCAAATCTATACAAATCGAAGGCCGTAAACTATGAAAATCGCAGAAAAACGGCATGGAATGCGATTCAGAAGTGCGCAGCAGCAGTTACAAAACAAATTTCAGTCGTTGAAGCAGAAAGCTGCCAAAGAATCTATCATACTTTTCTTGCCTTCCCTTGTTAGAAATGCAACCAACGATGTATAGGTTATGTTTATTTTATCCAACTTTTGGTTACAACCGCGTATATCAGAAAATCTGTTACAGTACGCATGCGCATGACTACATTAATAGCGAAATCAATTGCCGTGTGTCAAACAACTTTTAGCTATCGTTTGAAATTAATTTGCCAATATTTCTCAACAAAATTATAGCGATAATTTTGGCTATTATTTTCGTTATTATTCTCGGTCAAACAAATACATTGGACGGGCCGGGGCGCAGGATTTGTCAGCAAAGTTATTGAAGAGAGCTAACTAAGTACGCAACGATCACCTCGCTTCGAGGGACAGGGACAATACAACACTGAACGCTACTCCACGATTTCGTGCAGTACCCCGACACTGCAGTGTTGCCAAGTATGAATGTAGTCATGTCACTAACACATGGTCAAAAAATCACCAGATTTTCACTAAAAATCTACCTAGTGTCCACAATCAACGGAGTTAAGGCATAGTTAAGGTGATTCGGTCGCAATAAAGCCGTCTACTGGGGGGAGGGGGTTGTTACATGTAACAATCAAAATCGCCCGATTTTCATTACTCAAAAATTAAAATTATAATTAAATAATTATGTTACAAAATTGGACGGTTAGAATTAGAATTAGAGAGAATGTGAGTGGGCCGTTCAACCAGCCATCCACTGCGACCGCAGGGGTCTATTGTGGCTCACTTACTACTGCTAGTAGCTAATTGTTATACTTCACCGTCCAGGTCCAGTTCTTTAATGAGCCTGATTAGGTCTTGTAGTTTGATTTCGGCCGTGCCAAAAATCCTGACCCTGATGCCATCCGCGGCTGGACAGGAGCAAATAACATGCTGCATTGTTTCATCATCCTCCAGGCATAGTCGACACTCAGCGGTATCGGTCAGTCCTATCTTATGAAGATGATGCCGAAGTCGGCAGTGCCCCGTAAACGCAGCAGTCATAGTTTTGATGTCAATTCTGCTTAAATTCAGCCAGGATTCAGTTCTGATTTTGGATGGTGATGTGGTCACCGCCCTGAAATGTCTCATCCCTGGGCATCCTGACCAGAAAGCCAAGGATTTCATAACCATCCATCTCTTAATCGAGTGTTTTGCCACGTCTCTCGGTATTCCGAGAGTCGGTTCTGGCCCATCCGATACTGTATTGGCCCCCACCCTGGCCAGGGAATCGGCCATTTAGTTTCCCTTTATGCCAGCGTGGCCAGGCACCCATACGAGAGTAACTTGGACGGTTATAATCAATGAAGTTAAGTTCGGTTGACATCAATCCGTCAATGGGCAATGGGGGTCCCAATAAATATACCCAATAACAAAATACAAAATAGAACAAACTAGTGCAATATGTGTTATGTTGTGAATAACGGTATAGCATATTATGCTATGAGCAAGTAATGTAAGCAATTTCTCATGAGATCGAAGTTTGCAGCACAAGCCGTAGGCGAGTGCTGCAAAACGTTCGAGTGAGAAATTGCCATTACTTGCGAATGGAATACTATACTTTTTCTATGACTATGCAATGACATTTTATAAATTAATTTATTGCATATAGGGACGGCTGTATGTTACTATGGCGGTTTACAGTTTTTTGACAGATTAAAATTGTTTGGAGCGCTTGTCACTTAGAGACGTTGTCAATGCCTTGACAATGTCGCTAAGCAGTGTATCAAAACATGAGGGAAATGAAAAATACAGCGCTGTGATTGGTTCTAAAGCCGTGAGAAATGAAATATTTCTCACGACTCGCTGGGTATGAGGAGCCAGGGATGAAATATTTGCCATGTGTGTGGGGAATCATTAAGGTGCGTTCCGATTGGTGGTAATGGTAGGTAATGGCGGTGGTAGCAGACGAAATTATAGTATTTCTCACATGTCGTGATAGTGACACACATTAGTTTGCATGTACGTAAACATGAGTCACTAGCAATTCCTTATTAGAAACACTATAATGGCGTCTACTACCATGCCATTAGCACTAATTAAAACGCACCTTTAGTATTACTTGTCACAAATTGCCATAATAATGAATGCATTCATCAATAGGAGTAGAAAATAATATATTATTCTATGAGCAAGTAATGTACGCAATTTCTCACGAGAACGAAGTTTGCAGCACGAGCCGTAGGCGAGTGCTGCAAAACGTTCGAGTATTCTATGAGCAAGTAATGTACGCAATTTCTCACGAGAACGAAGTTTGCAGCACGAGCCGTAGGCGAGTGCTGCAAAACGTTCGAGTGAGAAATTGCCATTACTTGCGAATGGAATACTGTACTTTTTCTACGACCATGCAATGAAAATTTATAAATTAATTTATTGCATATAGATTTTGACAGATTAAAATTGTTTGGTGCGCTTGTCACTTAGCGACGCTGGCTTGACAATGTCGCTAGGCAGTGTATCAAAACACGATGGAAATTAAAACTCCAGAGCTGTGATTGGTTCTAGAGCCGTGAGAAATGAAATATTTCTCACGACTCGCGAGGTATGAGGAGCCAGTAATGAAATATTTGCCATGTGTGTGGGGAATGGTTAATATTACTTATCATAAATTGCCATGATAATGAATGCATTCATCACTAGGAGTAGAAAAAAGAATAAACATCATAAAACAACTTATTTTCCATACAATAATAAATAATAACACGATAAATTCAATAATATGTATATATAAACATGCTAGAAATTTAATGCTAGAACCTTGGAAGCTGATAGGCACCTATTACTAAATAAAGCAGAACCACGTTCAAACGACTACATCTAAACAAGTTCCCAATTGAATGGTTCGCTTGGAAATGAATACAGCAAAACATACCACCATGACTGAACACCTCACGCTACCAACATTACGAACACAGATATATTATCGTATCGTACAATGCGGTAGTAAATATTTGTTGTAGAAATACGATAAATGATATGTAATGATTATGATTTTTACATTAGATTTTCACTAAAAATCTTTTATCGATTCACCAGAAAAGTCACTAGGTCACTATATGCGATTTATGTCACCAGATCGGAGGGCCAATACACCAGATCTAGTGAAAAATTCACTGATTTGGCAACACTGTCAGACCGACAGGCCAGCTTCTCCCACTCCATGTATTAGGCCTGTGTTTCCAGTCGGTATTGCATAGGTTCGATGTGATTTTCACCAATCTTATGACGTCACGGAGCGTTTTGGCGCGGTTTAAACTTTGATGTTCAATAACAATTGAGTGCAACAATATTAAGCGGAAAGTTTTACATACTGTTTTCTTAGCACCTAAGGATTTTATTTGTTAAGTTAGGTAAAATCATGCAAGACTCCTATTCTAACATGGCGTCACATTCTAGAAAATCCACCCAAATCAATCATTCCCTATTTCAACATCAGGCCCAACTACTTGTGCTATCCAGGTTCGGTATATCCCGGATATATCCACATACTATGTACACATATCGTCTTGAACGGGTAAAAAAATGTAAGGAATATAAAATTACCTTCATCAAACATCACGGTAGCATTTATAAAATACTGTTTGAGTCTGCTCTCCAAAAAAACATGTGTGCGTCAAACTGGAAACGGCCCGAAATGACTGATTATTTTTTTCTTTAAATGCAGCATTCTTCAGTCTCCTACCAACACATTTTTCTGTCAATTATGGATGAATTGGACATATCCAGTTATTATAAAACCTGTATAATCGAGAAAAAATATTTAGATGTTATGAGGCTACTGATATCCGCAATTATAGTCACTAGATAGCCTAATTAAACATCGTTTTGGCCGCGATTGCTCAATGGGATATTATAAGCTCTTTTCTCCAGTGGCGGCTCGTGATCTAGAAAAATGGGGGTGCCTACCAGTTTTATGACATATCTATTTTATAGAAAAATATCTTTATTTGTGCACTAAAAAATGACTCATTCTTATTTTTAAATTCTCTAATTTTAATTATCTTTTGCTGCTACGTCCCATGGGTCTTCAATCCCTGGTATTGTTTAGTACTACACTTTTTTTCCCCGCAAAATTTTTTTCAGATAGTAAATGTCCATACTAAGTAAAAAGTTTCATAAGAACTTATAAGTTTCTCAATTCATTCACAACAAGTTACAGCCGTTTGAAATATTAACCAGTAGATATTTTAAGCGGCTCTAACTTCTTAAGCAATTGAGAAAACCACTAAGTCTATACGGAACTTCTTACTCGGAATAACATTTACTTTCTAGAAACAATCAGTAAACACTTTTATATATTTAATATTTTAATATATTTGTCATGTTTTGCTGACAATGAGAGTGCTTCTTAACTCGCTCGGTTAAATGATTTAAATCTGTAATACCTCTCCTCAAATCCACTCATTGTTACTGTAAACATAAGCATTAAATGTCCTTGTAAATGACTGAGATTTGGTAGACACGCATTGTTTTATCACTAAATTAGGGGTAGGCCTCCCAGACCTTTTTATTTCGCTCTATTGATGCAATTTATACTGCTAAATGGTTGAGTGTAATTACTTAATTAGCGCTTCACGGGCAACCAAACTCCACAGCGTACGAGTGTCAACTGTCTACAACCTGCAATGCAAAATGCACGTCGCCAGTCGCTTCGCTCTAGACGTCACTGGGGGCGTGGTCCAGTCGTTCTGGTGTACTGGAAACTTACAACCATTTCAGAGTAAACGAACCAATCGACGCGGCGAAATTCGCTCGCTCGTTGGCTAGAATGCAGGCGTCGATACGCAGTGTAGCGGTAGCAGATGGTTGCGGCCTTGCTGCGGCCTTAGGCCGTATAGCCGACTTGCGCTTGGAATTCTCGAGAAAATGCTCGAAATTTTATTAAACTATATGTTATAGATCGTTGCATATTGACTATTACACTATTATGTACATACAATTAAACTCTTTTTGTTGCCTTGTTATTTTTTAGGGTTGCGCAAACCTGCAATACAATGCACGAGCCGCCACTGCTTTTCTCCATATCATTTTATATCAGATGTAAACTTTGTACAGTGATATTTTACGAGGGTATGACGCGGATACTCGCACTAAAGTTTTTAGATCTTTATGATATCCTGAACTAATTACTGTATAAACTGCTCTATTTAGGTGCCATATACCGCGCAATAGGGTACAATATGGTATATCCAACTTGTTCTGTTGGAAAATCACAACTTCAAGTTGATAAAATGTTGTCTCATTACACCCCTGTCATTTTAGAGAGGTGTAACGTATATTAGCACATAAAACAATGATAATTTGACTGCATTAAATTCTCTAGGTAGGATATATGAAAGCTTAATCAACGGTTTAGTGCTATGGATAAAAAACCAATGCGACTAATCTGTGGAGTGTGGAGTGGTGTGTGTAACTGTGAGCCATGTTTAACTTTTACGTAGTTATGCTTCGACCATTATAAAATCAAAGCTTATCAGAAATATGATCATGAATAGATACCTATCTGATCCATGTAGTAACTTTCGTGACGTCATAACAAAATTAATTAAGACCACAAAGTTGAGACGTTTCAGAGTAATTTAATTATTTCAAAAATGTGCATGGTTGTCTTGCTATTCTTGTCGTCGTTCCTGTAAAACTAGACGGAACTGCCGGAAGCGGGTTAGCTATACAATTGCTTTAAATTAAACCGCTTCCTGGAATGGAAGCGTAACACTCGTGTCTGAAATTGCGGAAGGGTCGGGGAAAATAAACCAATTATTTGTCGCGAGGGTGTCTCTAAGAAGCGCTAGACTGGGATGGTTACCAAGCCTGACGGATGACTAAGCATGACTAATGATAACTAAGGCTTGTTAAAATATAATCCGCTATACTAACATTATATTTCTTTGCGTTGTATCATGCAAAGATTTTGTATATCCTGACAGTCAGATGCGAAGCTATCGTGGATACATTTATTTCGCGATGACATATCTGATCGAAACTGCACGGGCCACAAACAGACACGTATATCCGTGCGCATGGGAAATAATTTATATTCAGATATACACGAGCAATTTGCATATCCCAATATACTCCTCCCCTATAGAAGATACCCGAGCAGAAACATTGAAAATTGTTTCTTCGGAATCTATACGTTGGTATTCTTCTGTTAGATGACCGAAATGATTAAAATTACCATAATAGACTGGTTTCTGCAGCATTATAGTCGCCATCGTTTTAACTGGATCAACATATTATATTTTATAAATTATTTGATATTTTTCTTTAAAAATGTGTTGAATTATTATTTATTGGTAATTCTACATTTCTATGGTAGTAGTGAGATAAATCTGCATAAAAGATAGCTCAAGAGCGACTGTCCTGTTCCTGTCTATTTGACACTTCCACTTCCAAACAGGGTTAGGCACACCAAGTAGGTTATTATTAACCGATTTAAAAAAAGGATGAAGTTATCAATTCGATGTAGGGATAAATTATACAGGGTGTCTCACGTAACTGGTACATTATAAGAAATATTTTTCTGTTTTCCTGCTGTTCCAAAGTTGTTAAATTCTCTATAAATGAAGAATAAATCGTTTTGTATTTAGTTTGCAATCTTTTATACTGACAATATCTCAAAAACTATTAAAGATACATATAGGGAACCCTAATATTGATTGATAGAGAATAAGATTTCCTATCAAATGGTATATCGGCATACAGGGTGTCCCATTTGAAAAAAATGAGTTTTTTTTTTAGTTTGAAAATTCAATTATTGTGTTGTAAATTTTGAACACCCTGTATAAGATATTATGATGAACTAAACATCGCCTTATTTGGTTATGTTTCTAGTTTTGGACCATCAATCTGGAAACTTTTAGTTTCAATAATAACCGAGATATTCAATTTTAACCTAACCGCGAAAATCACCAACAAATTAGTAAAATCAAAAAATTTCAATAATTGCGATTTTTAGGTATGTGGAAACCTTATCAAAAATGATGTATTTTGATATGTAGAAACCAAAAATAAAATAAAAAAATAAAATAAATAAAGTAAAGACAGTTAACTTGAGAATATTTTAGCTGAAGAGCTCAGATCGAGTAAATTGTATTCCAAAATCTCAAGTTTCCAGAAATAGTAGAACATGAGAACATTTCTTTTAAGCCACCGGCTGTCAAAGCTACAAGAACTTAAGGAACGTTTAGAAAATAAACTGCTTCCGGGTCATGCCGTGTGTCAAGATTTGTAAATGCTGACCTTACGCGAACCATTTTGCTCGCTTCTTCAAAGCTAATTGAATACTGAATAATACTAATTGAATACTAATTGAAGAAGCGAGCAACATAGTTCGCGGAACGTCAGCATTTACAAATCTTGACACACGGCATAACCCGGAAGCAGTTTATTTTCTAAATGATTCTGGCCGTGAAAGCCTACGTACTTACTTAAGGAACGTTGTATTAAAAAGGTTTCAAAAATCTTTATTTTCTCTATCCTTTGCTTCAGTCATTAACTTAAGTCAATGTCAGAGGAAGATTTTGTATTATTATTATGTAGGTACATACTACAGAATAAAAACCCACGCTCAAAAGTTTATTAATTATTTGTTTTGTTCTTTTTTTATACACTTTATTATTGACTAAAAATAAAACTTTTGGGTTCTTCTAAGTTCCTACCTTTGACAAGGCACAGAACGATCTTTTTTAGAATTTTCTATCCCTCGTGTGAAGTTGCTATTAACTGAGAAAATGAGTTTTCAAAACAAATAATAGATATTTTCGAATAGTTTTAAGATTGGAAAAACGTTAGAAAAATTCTGAATATTAATTTAGAGACACATGTCTATACGACGTATGTACATAACCGTTTTCAGCAAAATAATCAAATTTAAATAAACGAATTAGCTTTATTTTTGAATCAGCCTTTCAAATATTAATTTGATGGAATACAACGTTAGAACTAAATCGTATACTAATTTAGAGACTCACCCCCGGAGATGGCTGATGCTGTTGCGAGTAAATTCAAATTTCACCCAAATACCTAATCAAATTTAAATGAATAAATTGGATTTATTTCCAAACCAGCTGGTGGACAATTTAATGGCACAAAACGTGAGAAATGTTCCCGAATATTAATTAATTTAGAGAGACTCATCTCTCAGCCGATTTAAAGGTGATGTAACACAAATTTGTATGTGTGTTTCTGAAAGGTAAATTATATGGAAGGGATACTCTTAATTTTGTCGAGAAAAGTTGGATGTGCATCCCAAATATTCACTTAGTAGTCACTTATTATTATTACTAGTCTTCTGTAGTTCAATACAGAATTTCTGCGTTGAATTTCGTTTTTGCCGGGCACATGACTTTATCATACTATATATACAATTAATAGTTTAGCTGCATGAGATTCTATTCGATCGAGATCGGTCGTGTCTGCGTTAAAATAAAACTAGTTAGCCAGGATTTGACAGATATTTGATTTTATTGACAGTAGGTATTGTCAAAACATCAACGTTTGATACTACCTACTGACACTACCCGTTTGACACTACTACACATTTCCGCATTCGCTGAAGCAGAAGGTTGCTTTTCAACGCTCAAAAGGATAAAAACTTCCTTAAGGAATTCCATGGGTCAAAAAAAGACTTTCTCAAGAAAATTACCTAATCGAGAGCATACGCGATTTTATTTAAAGGTTCGCTGCTACAAAAAATCACCGCATGGACTTCCTTTTCAAATATGTTTTATTGTTGTTAAGCCATAACGTAAAGCCACAAGTTAGTTAATTTTAGCATATGCATGCAGATATAATGTCATAAGGTTATACATTAAAATTATGCAATATGTAGCCATTATAATAACAGAGACGAGGGTCATGGGATGTAGCAGAAAATGTAAAATTAGTGAATTAAGAAATAATATTTTCGTCTTCATAGTTATATTTATTGAAGCTTGAGTAAATTTATTAGATGATACGGTTACTTCCACTGTGTAAGAAAATATTATTTTATAATTTTCAGTCACTTGTCAAGAAACTAAATTCCTATAAAACCCGACGTGATTCAACATCGTGGCAGTTTCAGCGAGTTGGGTTACGTTAGAATTTAATGGACTGTAAAGTTTTCATAGTTAACTTCGCAATGTGAGGTGAGAGACATAGTTTTAACTCTGACACGGTTAAAATAACTTTTGTAAGACGCCAGTCGGGCGTTCCTTCTGGTTTTATTTGAATTCTTTCATAAAGTTGAATTATGCCGTTATATGATGTCTGAAACAGACTTTATAAAGTGAAACTTCTTAACCGCGGGTAAATTGAGTTGTTACTGGACCATATTAAACAACAAAACAGCCAAATATATAAAAAAATATGGACATATTTCTGTGCTATTTTGTACCAAAACATAGTTTTTTTTGCTTACAGTAAATGTACTTGTCACTATGTTTCACTGCCGCAATCTGTAGTGTCATGTACACGGTCATTTCGTGATCAATAATATACTATATCTTACTAATATACTATTTAATATATACTTCAGGTTGTACAAATCCGGTTTGCAGTCTGTAAAGGTGCATATCGCATCAGCATAAAACCCTAATGATGTTTTAAAATTCTGGAAGTAATTTGCTTCAAAGTGTAGGCTATTTGGCAAGAATGTTGGAGACCTGATAAACAAATTGTCGCATTAGGCCCTGAAGACACATAGTTACGGTAGATAAGCCGACTCGTTTCGTTTTAACTCTTCTGGTATAAAAACATCCAGGGCTTATGCTTACGGTTTGAGGCCCTAATTAGAGGACTATCTGGTTCAACGCAAAAATATATTCGTTATCCAGCTTTTGAGATATGAATGTAAGTTTAACACAGATTAGCATGTATGATTGGCAAACAATACATCGAAATGGTTCTGATGTACACCTTACTTTACTTTATATTTTTAGTGATATCTTTTTAGTTCTGAGTCTTCATACACAGGGCTCAATAACTTGCAACCAATAGTAAGTTACAAAATTCAAAGCACACGCAACAACTTTTTGAGTTGAATCTGACAAAAGTCTACAATTCAATTTATTTAGAAGCGACGTCCTTAGTATTAGCAAGTACTCATTTATGTAGTGAGTATAATATAGGGTGACCAAATGTCCCGATTTGGGCGGGACAGTCCCGAATTCTGAGCACTTGTCGCGCCTGATGAAGCGTCCCGAATTTTGCCCCGATTTTCTAAAATTTTATTCTAAGGTCCAGAATTTTCCAGACACCAGCCATTAAGGTAATGATTTTGTTAGCATATTAAAGTGTACCATACTTTTCTCAACAAAATGACCCAGCCGTATCTAAGAGAAATGTAGGTAATTGCGATATTTTCTAGCCAATTTTGAAAACATTAGCGTATTTAGTTAAGAGGAATAATTAGAGTTAGTGCGTTGGTTGTTGTATGTGTTAATTGTTATTGTTGCATCCATGCCATGTGATAAAATATGTCTGACTCATGTACCCAAAGAAGTGAAATTTTGATATATTGGATATTGATATTACTACGCGAAATTTTGTACACTTATACAGGAAGATGTAATAGAGATATTATGTGGTACTTTTTTCAATTTTAAGTTTCGTTCTCCGTACAAAAAAATCGCAAAGTAAGAAATTTAAAAGAACTAGACGGAAAATTGTATACCTTTTATCTTTAATTTGGTGTATAGCTTTTATGATTCTGTGAACTAATAGCGAAGAAAACCCCACCAAACTTTTACGTGTTTAGTGAGTAGAATGTAGGGTATACGGATTCACCTTGTGTTTAGAGTAGCGACTGTTTATTCTGTAAAAGAACAGATCTGGTGTATAGAAATTTCAGTCGGTCAGGATTGACAAATTCTATAGTAAATATTGCTGACGGACAACGTACTACTTTGAGCTCCTGATTGGGTGAATGAATAGCATTTTATAGTCATAGAAATGCAATACTTTTACCAAAATAATAATTAACTTATTCAAACGATTTTTAAACGTGCATTGTGTTTGTAACATAGTCAAACTGATTTTGACTAATTTTAAATTTTAATCGACGCATATTTGTAATAAAGAAAAATATAATTATTAAATTTCGGTTCAAAGGAAGACATCATCCCTTTATTGTTCATATAATTTCTTTAAAAATTTAAAATTAAATTAACCTTGTAATCACATATTTTTACAGATATTTTTCATTAATCCAAAAATAATCACAATCTGGATAAATAGTCAAGAAACGAAAATTTAAGAACATTTCAGAAAAGAAACTCCATCAGTTGGAAACAAATCACGTGCTTTGGTGTAGTTTTCTAGCGGCGAAGACAGTGAAATACAATAAACATATTGCGTCTAATAAGTACAAATAATACCTTAAAGTTACAAGGTCTTGAAAATTGATACTATTCTGGCGGTGAAGGTGAAACTATTGGAAGAAAAAATATTTTCCGGGTACATTTCTAATCATTATCTATGTCAGTATCATTGGTTAGCAAACTTTTTAAAAAATATAAAGAGGAAATGATGAGACATGGACAGGACGTATACTTCAATTTAAAGTTAGAAGAATTAATAAAAATTAAAGCCAAAACCTGGATTTAAACCAGGCATCTTTTGGTATCCAGAACAATGCTCAAATATCTATGCTATCGGCATGCTTTTTTTAGTTCTTTATAGGGTAAAGTACCCATGCAGTCATTGGCACTCCAAAACGTTGGCACACAAGTAATTCAATGGTAGTCAGATACGAGTGTCAACCACTTTTGCGGTTACACTACTTATTTGAATTGGTCATTACGGAATGTCCGTACAATCTTTTCAATTGTATTCTTAGAAAAATATAAAAGGAAGCTTAAAAAAATTAAAGAAGAACAACGACCTAGCTTAGATACCTAGCTTTAACTTTATTTCCATGTATCTCCCACCAATCAAAAAGCCTTTCAATACTTAAGATAAAAATATGTTTTATTTATTGGCAATATGTTAGCATCCCGATTTAGAGTTTTAAAAAGTTGTTGTCACCGTAGTATAATAGCACCTAATATAAGGCGTTTTCTCGCGAACAACAGTTAGTTTCAGTTACATGAAGTAAGGTGTAGTATATTGTTACGAAGTATAGTTTAATTGCATTGTACAATTGAGGTCAGGTCATCCAACCCAATCTGCAGACAGTTGCTTGTCCAGAAATGCAGACGTCAGGCTTTTCATATCGGAACAAAGACATTCCTTTGTGGCAAGCGTGCAAATTAACTATGATTTATATCAAAGGCCGTGTGCAACCAAAAATCCTAACTCAGGATTTTTGGGGGCTCAAAACAGGTCATGACGTCTTGCCAAATTCAATATAAAAGCCACGGCAAAGGATAGGAACAGGATCAGTAGTTTGCAGCACCTACTTGTAGTGTAGCGCGGCTATTGTATTTCAGATATCAGCTGTAGTATTGGAATTCTGCATGGTCAGCAATACACGAACGATGTAAACAACACTGCGACTTTTATTTATACATCTCCATCCTGACCTAGAGCCGTCCCCCAAGTAAGAGCTACGTAACATGGTGGAGGCGCAAAATGGTCCCAAGGAAGATCGGGAACGGCTCATTTTGGTCAGGGTGGAAACATCTCAAATAATCCAGCGCGACGAAGAGGAAGCATGGCTGAAGCGACTCGGAGACAAGGCGAATTTTGTTGGCGGTCAATCTGCAGGGACGTTTTGTAAAATTTCTCACTCCCCCAATGAGAACAATGAGAAATATGCCGTTCCAAGGACAGCTACTTATAACCGCATGGATGGATAGCGTTAGAGTCAAACAACGCCCAACTCTTCGTCGTAGAAATTAGTTAATTAGAAGTTAGTACCTATTGTGTTTATTTTTTTTAGTTTAATTGTTGAAGGTTGATGCCGCCACTGTAAGGAAGTATATGCATTTGCCCGTTCTCACTTCGATGGATGCAGCTGGCTGGTCCGGGATCACGAAGAGTAAATACACGGATGGTGGTCATCTACAAGAAGCAGTCGACTCATGACGAAACGGGGTACCATACCGGCATAATTGAGTTATATGCGAGTTTTAGGGTTGCCGATACCGCCAGAGGAAGCTGGCGATGTAGACTGGAGGGGATTTGGCGCTACGGATTCTACCGAACCACCCCGCACGGGACAAGGGATGTCTCGACCAGTCTGAGAAAAAACAAACAAATCGACTAGAGAGGAACGGTCCTACGGATTCTACCAAACCACCTCGCACGGGCAAGGGGTCCCGACTAGTCCAAGTAGAAGTAGAAGGAGAAGAAGAATTAGGAGAATTCTGAGAGGGAACAGGAGATGATTCTGAAACACGAATCTGGGTACACGGTCAAAGCCGACCGTAATGGTATCTCTCACGTAGATGACCATCACAATCCTAGAAGAAAAAGGTTAGCAGGAGGACCCAAGAACTAGACGGAGACGGATGAGAACGGGGCAAATCGCATACGATACTGGCACGACGACATTGAACTTTTTTCTATGGGTGTTTTTTTTTGTATTGTTGTTTCTTATGTTAGGCAAATAAAATTATAAGTGGTGCGTTCTTTCCTATCCCGCTCCGTGGCTGTACAATTTCTTTTCATTGCTCTGGGTCGAGCAATTGTTTGCGAGGAGGGTTGTTACGAAGTATAGTTTAATTGCATTGTACAATTGAGGTCAGGTCATCCAACCCAATCTGCAGACAGTTGCTTGTCCAGAAATGCAGACGTCAGGCTTTTCATATCGGAACAAAGACATTCCTTTGTGGCAAGCATGCAAATTAACTATGATTTATATCAAAGGCCGTGTGCAACCAAAAATCCTAACTCAGGATTTTTGGGGCTCAAAACAGGTCATGACGTCTTGCCAAATTCAATATAAAGGCCACGGCAAAGGATAGGAACAGGATCAGTAGTTTGCAGCACCTACTTGTAGTGTAGCGCGGCTATTGTATTTCAGATATCAGCTGTAGTATTGGAATTCTGCATGGTCAGCAATACACGAACGATGTAAACAACACTGCGACTTTTATTTATACATCTCCATCCTGACCTAGAGCCGTCCCCCAAGTAAGAGCTACGTAACAATATATTCTCGCGACAAACTTGTGACGCCACAGTTAATTTTGATTGTGTTTTTCGGTCACAACCAGTCATAACTCATAACACATACTCATTCACTGAATAAGATACACCATCAACTAGATATCTCCCTAACGTCATTTTAAAAAAATAAAAGTTATTTTGGAAATTATCTGGTCTGTTTGTTTTGAAAATAAGTTGACATTCTGTAACCTTTGCATTCAGGTGCAACATGACAATCATTTCCTCAATCTTTTAAATATTCAATGAATTTAATTTTTTTGTTCAAGGATTTGTATACATTATATATATATTATGTAGCGTAAAAGCAAAAAGATCACAAATTTTGCAGCTAATTAACTGCTTTTGTAGTTAAAACAACAATGCTGCTGTCATTATACACATATTTTGCCGATCTTTTACACTTTTTTTAGTGAAACACATATTCCGCCGTTTGTTTGCATTTTCTGCCATTAAAACACACACTTTGCCGTTGTAATGCATATTTTGTAGTTCAAGTTAATTTGCAGTGCTGAAAGTGGCACCCAAAACAAACTTTGCGTACCGTCATGTAGGGTTTGAAAGAGCTCTCCTGAAACATCTCAAAAATGTATTCGTCAATTTAGTTCTCCGAATGATCCATTGGCATCATATAAAATGCCTAGGGAATGTACAAAGCCAAACTCGTTATACACTATGCCAATGAACTTTTGATTTTACATAGAATACCTAATACCTAAGCTATATGTGGAATAGACTGCAGAATTATACACATTGTTGCTGACATATGCACTTTCATAATAAGTTGTTGATAGGCAAACTTTATTAGGCTAGAAGTGCTTAGCAGACATTCTTGAAGGCGTAAAATATAAGAAATATGACGGTGCCTTCATCAAGATCACGATGACAATTTTAGAAACAAAGTTTGAGCCTTTCATAAGCTTTGTTCGCTGAGCGCGTTCGGAACGTGTTCGGGACGTAATTTATATTGGACCAGATGTGTTGTGTGATAATGGTAGGGAAATCATAGCGAGACATCGGATTGGTCCAATATAAAAGAGTACCTGAACTAGTTCGGGATTCGCTCAACGAACAAAGCTATTATGACTCGGTGTGCCTAACCCCATTTGGCCGGAAGTTCTTGGGAGACCACCTTGAGTATCTTCCTTCTTCAAGGGAATCTGTCAAGTACTTCCGGTAAAATAGGGTTAGGCACAGAAAGGTTATTAGAAAGGCATATTTCCAAATCATCTGTATAATTGAGAAAAAAGAGTATCTAGATATGTCTGAGGGTACTGATCTCCGCAATCTTAGTCACTAATTAGCCTAATTAGCCTAATAATAAACATACTTCGATCGGAATTGTTTAAATTCGACTGTAGCATTTCCCTTTCTCCATTCAATTTGACAACATTTGCAGATTTTTCGTACTGATGTCTTATGAGGGTGTGATTTGTCGCGGGTTTTCGGTCTATTGTGCCAATCTGATGGAACGGAACACTTCGCGTTCGAGACTCAGGCACTTATCCTAGATTTTCGTATATCCTGACAATCCATTTTGTGATGGAAATATGACCCCCTCAGCAATTCATTAAACCCATAAAGCTGTATTGTTTTTGGAAGACTTCAGGACACGCCACAGAATTTTAGCTAGAAACCCTTTTGTTTTATATCGATTCAGTACTCCAGGTCAACATGTGGAAATCGGACGCGATCAATAGGATCAGTCCTGGCTTTGAAAGTTTTAGTTCAATTGTATTCCCATCCCTTCTTTGTCCCTACTACTTATTGACTCTATTGTGAGGTCGGATTACTTTCTTTTGTAACGGCGAATCGCATCCAAAAACGGTAAGCCCTACGACTACTACAAATTCGCTTTCGTATTTTTGTCTTAATTTCCGAAAAGCCGAACAGACTTTAGTAAGTTATTGTATTCTTATTATATGTAGGATTTAATCTTAAGGCATATTTTGGTAACTCAGTATATATTTTGCTATTTAATGCAACTAATTTTGTAATGTGATTTAATATTCCGGTAATAATCAAAACTGTAAAGGTAAAGCTTGAAAAATTGAGGATATAGTTTAGTTAATCAATTAATTAACTACGGTTAACGTTGTTTCGTTTATTATTAGGTGCAAAAATCTAACTTTTGTATACATAAGACTTTTTAACATGTTTGTTATAAAAACTTAAAAGTCAACATAACACTGAAAAGATCTATCGATTAAAAGACATTTGAAATAAAAAAAATAATATATAAAATGAATGAAGAAATCAGATAGACCAATAACAACAGGTAATGAGGAAATCAGGAGATAAGAAATAAAGTATATGAACTGAAGTACGAAGACTGCACGAGATATCCTGGTCTCGAGATATCCACCAACACAATCAAGCGCAACTGAGGTAGACAACTACGAAATCTAGCAAAATTAGTTAAAAACACCATAAGCGAAGACATGAGTAAAGCTAGCAATAATTAAACCAATATTTTAAGAGATGACTAGCATATAAATTAGTATATCCATTTGGCAGACACATAAAAGTGTAAACCGTGCGTGCTTTTGAATCGACCTCCGCAGTCTTTAAAGCTCACCCACCAACGATATTTGCTAACAATAATGAGAAACACAACACAAGCATCCATAAACAGAATACACTATCACCAAGCTCAGATGTGATAAAATATCAAACGAAACCACCATAAATATATTACCTCATAATCTAATCCTACCACACAAAGTAGATTATAAGAGGACAAAATTGTATATCGTATTTAAAAAACCCAACGACAAGCCCTTATTATCAATGAGGTACAAAATCAAACCTTAAAACACATAAATATCAAAGTAGTAAATACTCACAAACTGTAACCATAATCAAACTCGAACATACCAAAACTTCCAACTAAAGATAACTGTATGTGACTATCACACTCTGACGTTACATACATCGTAGACCTTTTAGCCCTTCTGTTATAATATTTAATAACTTTGTAATTATATATGATTAAGTATATAAATAAAAACTAAAAAATGCAGTTGTATATAAAAATATAAATCAAACGTTTCTTTAGAATTGGCAATACACATAAAATATTTTATAATTATATTTCTTAAAAAATTCAATAACCTAATACCTAGTCCAGGACCCTGGTACATTAGATTTTAACCCTGGAAAAATTAAAGTAAATATGCGAATTGGTAAATACTTCTTATTTGGTGCACTGAAAAACATACTAAACGCCCTAAAAAATTCTGTGCCTGCGTCATGGTTTTTTGGGATACTTTACCCAAAACTGCCCGTCCTTGTCTCACCTTAGCGTAAAAATTTTGGGAATTTTTCGCTGAATCTAAATCTGTTATAAACATTGCAAAATTCAAAAGTCAGTAAATTATCAGTAAATTATAATTAAAGAATATTTCTGCAAAGTTTTGGATTTCGATGGTGTTTTAGATACGCCAAATAGAAATCTACAATTAATTTGAAAAATTCGAAATAGCGGAGCCAAAATTGCAATCAAAGATAATTAAAGAACGAATTAATTAAGAACGAAGTTTTCCATTATTATATTTCGGGAAATACCCGAAATTTAAATATCAATTGATCGAATAGTGTCGGCAAAAAAAAATCAAAAAATGCGGAAATTTTAGTATAACAAACGCGACCCCCCTTAATTATAATTTTCTAATCCACAATTTTGGATTCGTTATTTTAGATTTTCTTATGATTAAGCCAGTTTTGGATTCAACATCCTTAAAAGCCCATAAAAATACGCAACTAGGGTTGACTAAAGATTCCCTTAGTTGTTATTTTCTGGTCCGTCATTTTGGTCCTGCAATGTTAATTTTTGCAATTTAATTACCATATTCAGATTCAGGATAATTCAGCATAAAATTAAAAAAGAAAGCCTAAATGCCATGTTTGAAGGAGTTATGAGCGATTTCAGACAAAGTAGGGCTACCAAGTAGGGTTACCTTAAAAAACAATGGCCTTGACACAGGATTTTTTGGGTTTTTTTTTGTATGTTGTCCAAGGCACTAAATAGAAGGGTTACACCAATTTGCAGACCATTTTTTCAGGCTTTAGTCAAATTTGTGTACATTCAATGTCGATTTGAATTTAAATCGCCAAACTATACACGATGATATTTTCTATCGGAAAGAATTCCTGAGTATTTTCTTTCCACCAAATTTTCATAAGAAGCGATACATGTTCTTTCTCCTGAATGTGGTTCCTTGGTTCCTTGGAGCATCCGCTCAATTACTAGCTTGCCAATATATACTTATCCTCCACAGTATATGTTTAAATGGTAAGGTAATGCCATTAGACGATCTTTCTGAGACAATTTTTGGATGGATTTTTATTCCGATTGAAACTGGACAGCCATCGCATCAGATTTTCTTATTTTGAATCCTCATCAGTTGAACGCATGTAACGCATATTTAAATCTTCGGTTCAAAAATTATTTGTGAGCAATAAAAAACATACGCAATGACTCGTGAAGTTCATCCCCATCCGTTTACCACGTGGTGCGATTCGGTGTCATTATTCTGAAATAATTCAGCCGCTGAGAGCATTAGCAGATTGTCCTAAGTAATCGCAAAAACGCGCTCGCAATCCTGCTGATGCATGGCGCCGAATAATGGTGCTCCATTCAGGTAATGCCCAATCCCGTTCCGCTAATACACCGGAACAAGGGCCCCTGATGGCGGAAATAAAGTTCAACAATTACAATAATCAGTTAGGAGCACGAAAAAAATAGCATCGACACTCTACGTCATTACTATAATGTCTTGCCGGGAAAATTGCACATTCAATTATAAAATAAAACAAAACTAATATAATACCACTAGTGCGAGGGCGACGACCTAGAACTTAATACTCGAGCGATGATAAAAAAATGCACTGTACTAAACAAAACAGTAATATTACATGATGAATTACTTATGCTAATCAGTGATTGAATCTGGAACTTCTCAACTATGAATCGATAAATTATGTGACAACAACGAAAATAACAACGTAATTATGTGTTATTTTCGTGAATGCATCATAGCTGATCAATGTATAAGCTTTAATTTGGCCCTACGTAGAGAAATCTAAGATTCACATTTAGCTAAATGCCACAACTTATAAAAACCTCCGCAGTTTTTTATACAACCGACAACGCACCCTTACAGCATTTTTTAAGTAGTCTAAAATATGAGTTTTTCGTTGCATGGTTTGAAAGTTCAAGTATTCGTTCATTCACCATGCGCCAGTAGTCTTATGAAATTCATCAAATTCAGGCTTTCATGAAACAATAAATGTATGGAAGACAATACGTAATACGCCATAATATTCGACAATTGATCAGGTTCACAGAATAACAATGATAATAGAAAGAACTTTAGAAGAAAAAAGGTTTGCTCCTCTATATTCCTCGATGTGGCAAAAGCCTTCGACAAAGTTTCGCACGAAGGCCTACTCTATAAAGTGGAACCGCTACACCCTTCGAGTATAGCCAACTATTAAAATCATATCTTTCTGACAGATACCTCCGTATAAAGCAAGATAATCAGTATTCAACTATCAAAAAAATTAAAGCTGGAGTACGTCAAGGTAGTGTACTTGGCCAAATTATTTACCTCTTCTTTACACACACGATCTTCCACACCCAGATTGTGTTACCGTTGCCATGCTTGCTGATGACACTGCTATCATGGCAGTAGATACAAAAGTTGATGGAGCAACACTAAAGCTATTGAATGCTGTCAACAGTATTTGTGATTGGATGCAACGATGGTAAATTGCATTGAACGAAACTAAATCCGTTCACAGAAATATTAGCAACAAGCGAATACAATACGTTCCAGTGAAAATAAACAACACCACCATGGACACCTAGCTTCGCTGGAAGCACACGTTAAAAAGAAACGAGAAGAATTGAGCATAAGATACAAAAAAAATCTGATGTGGCCAGGCACATGACTTTATCATACTATATATATATATATATATATATATAAAATTAAGAGTTTAGCTGCATGAGATTCTATTTGATCGAGATCGGCCATGTCTGCATTAAAATAAAACTAGTAGAACTAGACAGATATGTCGATTAAAGCTGCGTTCGGATATTGTACTCCGTTGACACCGGGTACACCGTCCAAATGACGTGTTATTGGGTGTAAAAAGTGTAATACAATATCTGAACGCAGCTTATATTGACAGAAGTTATAGTCAAAACATTAGCGTTCGACACTACCATGACACTACCTACTGTCATTAGAATCAAAAAATCTTAGAAATCCTGGCTACTAGTTTTAATGCAGTACGACCGATCTCTATGAAATAGAATTTGCTCATGCAGCTAAACTATTGATTGTACAAAAAAATTTCTTAGTCATAAATTATTCAGAATTTCCTCATCTTTAATTTATTATTTAACTATTTCCACGAAATTCCAGAAATGACGGCTTATTTGCAAAATCTTTAAAAAATGCAAAGACTAAACCTCCAGTTTCTTTGGACCCTTTTCAACAGAAAGCTTTTCAGCTCTAAGCTTGGTTATGAAACTTCTAAATATGAACCGTCCCGATTCCTTTAGTAGTTTCTCCGGAATCGTCGCCACAAAAAACGCACACACACACACACACACACACACACACACACACACACACACACACACACACACACACACACACACACACACACACACACACACACACACACACACACACACACACACACACACACACACACACACACACACCCACACACACACACACACACACATACATACATACACACAGACATTTTTTTGTACCTTGGTCAAAAATGTTCAGGGTTCCGCTAAAATCTCAAAAATTTTTTTGGCCCGATCAGAATACTTTACATATTGCGTATGATAAAGTAAAAAATGTACTGGCTTATTGGTAGGAAGTCGGCTTTGTCGACATATAATAAACTCCTACTTTACAAGCAGATACTTAAACCTGTGTGGACCTATGGTACCAACTGTGGGGCTGCACTAAGGTAAGCAATATCACCATCATTGAACGCTTCCAAAATAATGTGCTAAGAAACATCATGGGTGTACCTTGGTATATAAGAAACAGAAATCTCCACGGGGGATCTTGAGATGGAATTAGTAACCAACGAAACTGGAAAGCTTGTAGAGAATAATCAGAACACTTCTTCAGCACACGAATGACGAGGCAATCCTGTTTCCTTTCATATTTTAAAGTAATTCTTTGTCTATTATATACCAGCGTCGTATTTAACATGGTGTATAATTGGTTTTGCTAAGCTTAATACCTCTGGAGATATTAACCCCAACATGTCATAGATGGCGTATAGGATAGAGCGGCTGCTATCTACGCTGGAGGCCCGAGTTCGAATCTCTGCTCGGGCTAAAATCGACTGTCCTGGTATTTTAGGCAGGGAACAAATACCTTTGCATGCCGCCTTCCATCGGATGAGAAAGTAAAGCCGGTGGCCCCGTGTGCTGTCATGATGCGACGTGCACGTTAAAGAACTCTTACTGGAGGTTGGAATTTCTTCAGTTCGACAAAATTCCTGGGTGTGTGTAGCCTGCACTAAGGTCGGTGATTGGCCTAAGTTGTCGAAATAGACTGACGTAAAACAAACAAGTAAAAAAAATGATTTTTTCGTACATGTAAAAACGTGATATGTTTTATATACATAAATACATTTCAGATGCACAGGTTTAAAAATGCATTTCCTTTTTTTTATAGCAGCGTTGGTGGTGATTCGGCGAGACATTGATTTCAAACAATAAAATATGCCCCTGTGATAACGGGATTCATGTAAAATTACAGTAATATTTACAGGAATAGATTTACAGGACGTGCGATAATTTGACAGGAGCAGAGATGTATTACAATGCAACTCCATTTTAGAGTCACATAAATTCTGACTCATTCTTATATTTTTTGAATTATTTCATATTATCGTGATTCTTTCCATGTCTACAGAAATACTTTTATGTATTGGCCGGGTGCGCGATGCAAGCGCCTCTACATGCGTAGGCGGTAGTATGTTCAATAGGCGTAAATAGTGCAGATTGCTAATAAATGTTACAGTTATCTGTAGTGTATAAAGTGGTCCGATCAAATTTATATTATTTATTACAATATTGCATTTGTTAATGATTCTTCCTTTATTATTACAGTTGATACCACTTATTGTGTCCCATTATGATTATTTATACCAACGATATGTTATTAGCTCTGACAGGTTGGTACACAACATAATGCGCCGTGAACTACTGCACATAGTGTAGGCAGGTATTGCTCCGCTACGGGCGCTTAGATCGTTTCGCAACTCCCCTCCACGGTGTATGCACAGGGCGAATTGTAATTTGGTGTTTTTATACGCAGCCGTAGTAATGACATTTTTCTACTTGTTATAAACTTATAACAAAACGGCTTTCGGTGTCGTAATGAAAACACTAGATCACAAACTTTAAGTAACTTCTAGTTTCCCAAGATTGATGATATTGACGTCAAGTGTCAAATAAGGCTGACATCTTAATATCTATTGGCTTGCGTCAAACGTATTTGTGAATTTTACCACAACTACCAACTGTTGAATATAAAGCTACTCTAGATTGTAAGATGACAACCGCAATTTTCAACAAGCAACCAAAACAAGTGCGCTAATTTTTGTCTTATAAAACTTGTATTATAATTTATACTATACTATTGCGACATTGAGTGAATAGTCGTAAAACAAAAATGGTCTGCTCCACGATCCATTACTACGATCTGCTCACGCGCATCGGCCACGCCTACAAGTGACGTCAGTGCGAGAATGAAGCAGAAGTAGCGTTATATTAATATGGCGTTAACTTCCATGGCTGCCTTAGCAGCCAATTGTTGCTACCACGGTTGTAATGACAATTATGCGCTGACGTCATTGCGAGAAGTAGCGTTCGTTGCCATGGTAGCTAATATGTTATTGTATCGTTTAAGCATTTTTGACAACTAAAGCGTTGGCCTGGTTGTCAACTTGTTAACCTAATCCACCTACAAAAGGCAAAAACTAAGGATGTATTTGGTTGCCTAGGTGTCCGTGACAACATCCTTCTCGCAGTGACGTCACGAACGGTTAGAAGACCTGCATTAGAGCACATGCGAACATAAATTCCAAAGCATAACAGAAACCATTTTTTGAAGACCGTTCAGTATATTGTGTTTGGATGGATTGCCCAAATTATTATAGTTATTATGGCAATATGCGTTTGTGGCACGTCTTAAGTTGTTTGGCTTCCTGCACCGTGGAGTGAGGAAAACCAGGAAAAACCTTCACTCTGGAAAAGGCCGTCGGATTTGAACTGACGACCCTCAGACTGATAGCGCGAACGCTACCACTTTGCCAGAGCCTGACTAAAATGTAGCTAATAATGTAACCAATTCAAGTGTTATCTCTGAATGGTTGACGTAGATGGTACGTATAATATATATGTTGTTGGTTACATGCACTGCCACGATAACATAATATAATGCGTACGCACACAATGTTAATATTGATCTAATATTAATACCTAAATATGTAGGTAGCTTCAGTAAGCTCTCTTGTATACAGTACATTATCATTGTGAATGTTGAGCAGTAATTCAATATCGAATACTATGCATAAATCACTCACTTGTCACTGTATTAATGCGTTATCATTTAACGAATAATTCAATGTGGAACTTGAATGGATTTTATTCAATTTCATATCATACATGTGTACATTTATTACATTATAGACAACAAATTTTAATGTGGGAGTCCCCTAACTTTAATCAAATGTTTCTTAACGTTAAAAGATGTAGGCTTTGGATAGGAAGTCTTTTTTTCTTACAGAAAAAAGCCGAAGCTAAGTAGTTTCGGATTTTTCGTTTTGGGTCTGGCGTGAATTCGGTGGAAAATGAGATTTATAGCCCGCGCGGTGCCGACATAAAAACCCAATATACAAATGCGGAAACGCCGCGCTTGCTTGAATCCGCTCCTTCCGTTGGCCTGTCTTTTGTTTTATTTATGCGACTTCGCAGTTTCGCCCGAAATTCCTCCTTCCCATTAAATAAAGTACGTATCGTGTCTGTATTTGCTTCTTATCGTGATTTGTTTTTAGTCAATCAATAAAGACACCCTTCCACATTTACATATCACATATAATTAGATCTAATATCGTTATCCCATGCACTAGTTCGTAGCATAATATTCTTAAGACGGGCATATATGCTAGTGAGATCGGCGTCGACCTTAAGTCTGTAGTACGCCCAGGATGTGGTTCCATCTAACGGTGAACCGTTGTACTCAAGTATTTGTGTATAAACAAACATACTTACTTAATTTGTTCAGCCGATTTCTGTCCTTTGCCAATAGGCACCTACGTAGTTGTTGTCAACTGTTAGTTATTATTAATCTCAGCTGTTGGTACTCTTCTCCCTTGTCTCGGTATGTAGACTTTATTACAGAAACCTTCCAACAGTACCCTACTTTTACACTTTAGTGCAATAGTTTTGACTCCGATCTGCTTTTTATGCGCCTGTGTTTTGCATGTAACTGGTATATGGTAAACAGTAAACATCACAATATGGGGTGGATCGTTCCACAATGTGAATATTTTAATACGTGAACAGATTTTATGAAGAGAAACAAAATCATAAATATGTAATCAACACTCAAGGAGTTCGGCCACCCCTGCAGGTCGCAAGATGATGCGTAAGTACATTTGTTTTACGCAACATATTGATTTTGTAATCACCCCCCGTTATCTTTCTTCAGTTGTCGTTTTAAAATTATCAATATTCCTGATTAGGATATTTTTAAAACATCTTTTCTTTTCATCAACAATCTTTATCCCCCGCATTTACTGTGGTAGGGTATACTCACTTTGTCACAACATTTGTAACACCCTGAACGAAGCGTGGCAGATATAGACTTGTATTTTTGATCAGCATTCAAATCTGAATTGGATAAGCTATGTCCGTCTGTCTGCCCGTCTGTACTACTTTCCGTCTGTTCGTCTGTCCGTCGGTCCGTCGGTCCGTCTGTCCGTTGGTCCGTCGGTCCGTCTGTCTGTCTGTGTACACGATAACTGGCGTAATTTTGAAGTAATTGATCTGAAACTCGGTACACACGCTTATCTGTTTAAAAGTAAGGACGAGTTCGTGAATGTGCAAAATAGGTTAACATTTAACTTAATTTTTTTCAACTTCACGCGGTAACTGGCATAATTTTGGAGCAGTTGATCTGAAAATTGGTCTAAAAGCTTATTTATCTTTTAAAAAGTAAGGACAAGTTCATGAATGGGGAAAATCGGTTAACTCCGTTTTTTTCTTCAAATTCCACACCAAAGATATTTTACGGCGGTGGGTATTTTAACTTCGGCCTGGCTGAAGATAATTTTCTTACTTAGTTATAATTCACATTTTTCATTTGACGTTATAAATCTTAATTTGAGTTTGTACAACGAAATTCGAAAATCAAAAAATACCTCAAATCTTTCTAAATAACAACGTACAATACTGACTTAAATTAGACTTACTTTAGGACTTAAATTAGGTAATGTAGTACAAGTAGTAAAGTACATACTACGAGCTGAAAGACTACGGTCCATGGCCATTTCCAGGCGCGAAGAACACTTAATTATGTTCAATTGTAACATGTATTGTGTAACATGTATTGTGTACTTTTTTTTTGTAAAAAAAACCAATTAAAAAAATTATAGAACTATAAAACAAAACTTACGCCAACAAAACCAAAAGAAATATTATGATTACAAAACAAGAACAAATAAGTGTAACTTTAAGGTAAATCAAAGAGTTTTAATAAAGTCAAAGTTAAGTAATGACGCGTGGGAGAAAGGCACTATAAAATTAAAGGAACAAAGTAGACCAAGATCTTATAGAGTCTAAACGGATAATGGTAATGTTTTATCGAGAAATACAAAATTTATACAAATGGCAAATACCGATTATGATGATAAGGAAATTATTGATGATGTAACTGACTATTCAAAAACGGTCAACGACAGTTTAGACATAAGTAAGGAAATTTATAACGCTCCCGAAACAACATCCAGTGGTCGTAGAGTTACTCCGCCCGATAGGTTAGTTTATACTAAATAAGAAGTTATTGTGTTTGTTGTGTAAAAATTATATTCAAATGTTAGGTTTAAGAATTATTTTATTTTGTTAACAAAAGAAATGTAGAATATGTATAATTGAATTACCCGCTTTATTTTGTAAGGCTACGTTTTATACAGAATGTGTTCTGCTTTAATGAACAGTCTATTCGAACATGTAGTTTGTATCAGACGTGACATTTATCAATATATTTTTAATTTCTATCATCTTGGCAAGGTTCGTAAAAATATTAATACAGAATTAGAAAAATCAAATTTGTTAGATGTAAGTAATGATTGAAGATCCAGATTTAGGAAATTCGAACTACTAAAGATGTAGTACAATCTACAGCTAATATTTTACTAATTTTTGTTTGCGATATATAGCGCGGTAAAATTAGATAAATAAACGTCTTCACTTCGAAAACAATCAAACCCAGCGGGATTTAACAAATTCTAGCCTCAATAATGTTAAAAGCAAATGCTTACGTTTTAAACAAAAAGAAAATAACCATGCAAAATACATAATAATAAATAACAATTTTTGTTAAAACGTCCAGTATAATCGTGACACGGAAACGATCTAAATCTAGTACACTTTTGGAAAAAAATGGGCTACAATGCTGCGGCTATAATGGGTTTTAATGCGTCGAATATTCAGTCATCTGGAATCCCACCTATCCGATCGTGATCGATAGTTATAACGACAACCAGGCCTTGCTAATTTTCAACTAGGACCTACCGTAAACTAGGCTGAACCGCATATAATATTTCATTTTGAAACTTTAACCACCGGCTCAAGCTTTAATTCATGTGCGCTTAAAACATAAAAGCCAAATCGTCAGTTTAACCAACCCTAGTAATCAAACGTTATTTATAAGTTAATTGAATAATAAATTCGGATTTATTTGATTAGTTACATGGCCGTTCGTTAATATAACTAATTAAAATCCCTGTGTAATTTTAAAGAGATTTGGCACAAAAATGATCCGATATATGTACATATTATCATTAAACAAATGGATGAACAAATAGTCAGGGTATGTCAGTTATTATCAATGCAAGCTGGTCGATTATCCTTTGCGGTTCAGTTGGCCCGGCGTCCCTGTTTATGGATGGTGGCATTTGTTTACCAATTTTGCCGTCCCCATTTTAATTTCATAAATCCGATTATTCGAGCAAATTTCAACTTTCCACGTACGGCAGATCGGGTAGCTCGATATACAGCGCGCGCGTTGCCATTGTTCAAAACTTTGAATAAACAAAAATATTAATTAAATTTTACTGTTGCATGATCGTATTATATTAGCGTGTAAGGTATGCAATGGAAATTGATTATAGAAATAGTTTGTGGAAATATTATAGTATAATAGCACAGATGGAAATATTCGAAATTAATTATGACGTAAATGTGATAAATATTATTATTTTTGACTTACTACATTCGCTGTACTGGCACCATGCTGGTGCGAATTGTTGTATGTTATGCTGGCTTATGCTTGACTTTATACACATTTACTTTAGTCTAGTCTACAATACGTTCATAATAACTCATAAAGAGCAGATTCTACGTTTTGCTTTTGCGCGTTATTCTAAATCGGTTCTGATATTACCTTCTAACTTTTATTGAACTTTTCTTTGCTTCTTTTCCCTTATTTTTCATATACAGCTTGGTCATTATAATCTAAACATTGTTATAGATGGCGATAGTGTCGTTAAAACGATGTTAACTTCTTTTGTGTTACTAGAATGGCGTGACATTTTTGTCTACTCGTATTTTTTAATTATTTGTAAAAGAAGGTATTGATATATACCAGCGTTTGAAGATAATCGATGGGAAAAATTACTTACTTCCAAGATAGTAGATTTTTACACATTAGTATGAAGAGTAGTACACAATGCAACAGTTTCTATTATTGTTTAGATATATTTTATGTTTTAACTGTGAGCAACAAAGTGAATAGTGTTTGTAATACACATGGTGTATACATAACGTGGCCAGAATTTTATTGTAGAAAATCGGGACAGAAGCGGGGCGGCGGGGGGGGGGGGGGTTGGTGATTAAATCTAAATACTACTAAATACAACTTCCCAAAATCGTCCTGATATATATTTAACATAAAAATTATTATTACCATAGTTTTTTAGGTAGGTACACAATTAATTCTTTCGTCTAAGGAACACCACATATTCCTTTAAATTATTGTGCTTGTGATGAAAATATATTTGTTTAAACAAAATATATTTACTTCATTGAATACTCGACATTATTAGTTCTTTGCCATATTTATTAAAAATAAATAAATACTGTTTGGTACAAGAAAAAGTTTATTTATTAATTGTTATCGTTTATTATAGACATTCACGTTATATAAATGAACTCTTCCATTTAACATAAATTCTTCCAACGAAATAACTATTGTAAATAAATTTTTATATTTTTTAAAAACATTTTTATCAACTGTAGTAAGAAGACTAAGGAAGATGAATTTTATTCCTATAGATTTGTTATTTTTGAAAAATTTTGACACCGTGCAAGCCATAATGATGTCTTTATCTGCTTAAGAAACACGCTATGGAATAACTGAGGACTTTGGGGAAGTTTTAAAGTACTCTGTTACAAAGCCATACATATGCTCAACATTTTGTTTTTGGTTCATTCTAATATCTGAATTTGGAGAAGAGATATAATTTCCAGTAAACCTTTGCAATTTGAAATGCTAATAAACCTTGCAGAATACGTTACTTGATTATGATTTGCAAAATCTTATTTCAAACTGTGTATTTTGTACAAAATTCAGATTCAGTGATGAATTAGAAAACAAGATGTTGAAAATTCATATGGGTTTGTAAGAAAGTACCTACTTCAACTTAGACCAAAAACACCATTTTTGATCTCTCAGTATAAATAATCAGCTGGGACATCTAATTTTGGTTAATTTTAAAAGGTATATGTTATGTATGATAACTTAGATAAATTTCTTTACACTTCTCCAAAAAATAATGAAAATTTGTCAAAAATTACAAAAATTTTTGAATATCAAAGTTTCGCTGACTTTGTTTAAGCCGCTCAGCCAACATATCAAATGTTGATATGTGTTAGTGAAATTTCCTACACCTGTAGGAAAGGTTGTTTTTATACATCAATAAAAGTTTGTTCTCAAATTCTTTCAACAGATTATAATTACAATTTTTACAAAAACGTACAAATATATCAAACATCCACCATTAGACAGAATAGAATATTGTATATTCTTTACCTATAATTTGGTGTATTGATGATTCTGTGTTTTCTATTAAGATTCTGTATATATTATTATTGTTTTGCGACTAAATGGCAGGGTATACCGATTCATGTAAAATTTTAAAATTAATAATATTTCCTAAAATTATTAATAATAATCAGTGAAAGTTTGATTGCAAATGGCAAAAGGAATTGCTCAGTATTTATATTTAGTGCCGGTAGCGACTCCAAAATGTTGTTTTAAAATTACAAAAATGTTACTGCCGTTCAACAAAGAATTTGGAAAACAGTGTTTGAACCAAATAACAACATATAGTTTATTTTTCTTGGCAATTCTCTAAAAAATCTATTAAAAATAATATTTCCTAAAAAGAGGGACGCGGGACAAATGTAAAAAGTCGGGACTGTCCCGCCAAAAGCGGGACGGCTGGTCACCTTATGTATACACCATAAATATAACCTAATTTGAAATGAACAAAAACTTGCTGGATAACTAATGTTGAATATGTAGACTGTAGAGGCATGTTATTCGTTTGGGCAGTAGTACACAATGAAACATATTAATTTACGCACAAAATAAATGTCTAATCACAACGATAAAATCAAAAAAATAAAAAGTAAATAGACAATAAATACTAACTAATAAATGCAACAATAAATGTTTTATTATTTGAGTCATACTTTTAAAATTGTTATGAAAATTTAAAAGTGACTTAAACGTTTTTTGCTGCGCGGAGAAAATATTTGGGACAAAAATTCACAGGGCTCGAGGGGGATAAACGATAGTGATATTATCAACTTCCGGTTTGACCGGTAGTCCGTAATGTGATTACCATATTTGGAAATAAACTAGGGAAAGAAGGTTGTGTGCGGTTTCATAGGAAGTCTATTTTAAAATCAAACTAGTTTTTCATTTTATTTCAAACTTTTTTTTTGATTTAAAAATAATCTGTTATTTATTTAAAAGCGCTAAAGAGAACCCATAGTTATTTTGGTGAACAAAGTGTGAACAAATCTTTGCAGATAATTATTTAACCAACAGTGCAACAAAAAAAAAAAAAATATATATATATATATATATATATATATATATATATATATATATATATAACTTACCACCATCTTGTATTAACTATTTCAAAGTTTCATATCAATATATGCAGGTTTCTGCAAAGAATTAACATCCATTATATATATATATATATATATATATATATATATACAAGATTATGTTTTCTTATGAAGCTAGCAAAAACAAAGCCCAGACTGCATTTAACCTCAAACATCCGTTAATAGCAGAACAATGGTGCAATAAACCTGTAGGGCGACATTCGACCTCTATCACCATGTCAAAGTACAATAATTGAACAGAAACTGACTTGTTAGCAATTAAAATATATATATATATATATATATATATATATATATATATATATATATATATATATATATATATATATATATAAAGAGTTTTAAAGTCAGGAAAACTTGAAAGTCCAAATGATAATTATTAATATTCATTATATTCATTATATTATTATTCTCTATGATAATTTGCACAAATTTCCTTAGACAAGGATAATTATGCAAACTTACCTGATTCTTGTGCCCAATCTATAAGGGATGACACCCTCGACGAAAAGCTTGAGTAGCAGTTCTCAAAGCGCCCTTTAGTATCCAGTCCGACAGTTTCAAAGTTTGCCTTTACCCCGCACAACAAAGCGGTGGCGCAAGCAGACGACTCTCCTATTTGTGCATCCATATTGTACGTCTGCAACAAAGACAAACATACTTAGAAATTCAGACCATTGTTGAATATCATAGTTTGTAATAGTTTGCGTTTGAACTAGGCGCCTTGCCCAAACGGGCCATATTACACCAGTGCAGTGCACCAGTGCAGTAATGACAGTTTAATTACTTAAAGTTTGAAAACAATGAAAAATGCAATAATACAAGAAAATCAGTCAGGTACTTTTGTGTGTTGTATACCACGTAGAAATAGTCATAACTGCACTCACGTTTTGAATTTAAAATTAAAACCTAGGTCGTGTGTGGATCATGAGCTAGATATTTAAAATATTAAAATATTTAGCAACTTATGCTGGGTTTAATTCGCAATTAATAACTAACAAAAAAAAGCAATTTGCTGCAACTTTTGAGATTCAATTCAAAGGAAAAGATTTTAATATGAAGTTCTTACATTTTTTATAAAATCTTCTTTTGTTGTTGTTTACAGTTTTTGTCGATCATTACCATTTTTCTTTTTCATAATACTTACCACACCTTGTCACTATCATGCATGTCAACATCATAAAAACGCTTCCATTTAGAATGAAGGCGACAAAGCACAAAGCAAAGTTTATGTTATGGAAATACCAGATATTGATATACGCGAGTATTCCGTGGGTTGAGATGTGTTCACCTTTTCGTAAGTTTCTCTCCGTTTTTGGAATACATTTCGGTCAAATGAGGAATAACTTATACGGCATACATAAGATCAAAGGGATTGGAAGATTTGCGGTATGCGTATGTGAATTTCTAATGGAGGGTATACGTGTATGTACATTGCATAAATGTTTATTCAATCTCTTGGATCGATTTTAAAGGAATGCTTGTGTTTGATGCTGATCAAACTTTTACAAAAAAAAATATTTTGATATATTAGATAGTTAGTCCATGTATCTGATAAACTGTAAAAAATAATATCACTAATATCACCTGATGTAAAATTTACTTTCCACTGCATTTCTTTCTTTAACAAAATGATCATTATTGACTTTATAAAAAGCTGATTAACAAATACATTTATACTTCAACTTAGACCAAAAACACCATTTTTGATCTCTCAGTATAAATAATCAGCTGGAACATCTAATTTTGGTTAATTTTAAAACGTATATGTTATGTATGATAAATTTGATACATTTCTTTACACGTCTCCAAAAAATAATGAAAATTGGTCAAAAATTACAAAAATTTATATCAAAGTTTCGCTAACTTGGTTTAAGCCGCTCAGCCAACATATCAAATGTTGATATGTGTTGTGAAATTTCCTACACCTGTAGGAAAGGTTGGTTTTCTAGATCAATTAAATTTTGTTCTCAAATACTTTCAACAGTTTATAATAACAAATTTTACAAAAACGTACAAATATATCAAATATCCACCATTAGACAGAATAGAATATTGTATATTCTTTACCTATAATTTGGTAAATACATAAGATCAAAGGGATTGGAAGATTTGCGGTATGCGTATGTGAATTTCTAATGGAGGGTATACGTGTATGTACATTGCATAAATGTTTATTCAATCTCTTGGATCGATTTTAAAGGAATGCTTGTGTTTGATGCTGATCAAACTTTTACAAAAAAAAATATTTTGATATATTAGATAGTTAGTCCATGTATCTGTCAAACTGTAAAAAATAATATCACTAATATCACCTGATGTAAAATTTACTTTCCACTGCATTTCTTTCTTTAACAAAATGATCATTATTGACTTTATAAAAAGCTGATTAACAAATACATTTATACTTCAACTTAGACCAAAAACACCATTTTTGATCTCTCAGTATAAATAATCAGCTGGAACATCTAATTTTGGTTAATTTTAAAACGTATATGTTATGTATGATAAATTTTGATACATTTCTTTACACGTCTCCAAAAAATAATGAAAATTGGTCAAAAATTACAAAAATTTATATCAAAGTTTCGCTAACTTGGTTTAAGCCGCTCAGCCAACATATCAAATGTTGATATGTGTTGTGAAATTTCCTACACCTGTAGGAAAGGTTGGTTTTCTAGATCAATTAAATTTTGTTCTCAAATTCTTTCAACAGTTTATAATAACAAATTTTACAAAAACGTACAAATATATCAAATATCCACCATTAGACAGAATAGAATATTGTATATTCTTTACCTATAATTTGGTAAATACATAAGATCAAAGGGATTGGAAGATTTGCGGTATGCGTATGTGAATTTCTAATGGAGGGTATACGTGTATGTACATTGCATAAATGTTTATTCAATCTCTTGGATCGATTTTAAAGGAATGCTTGTGTTTGATGCTGATCAATGTTTTACAAAAAATATATTTTGATATATTAGATAGTTAGTCCATGTATCTGATAAACTGTAAAAAATAATATCACTAATATCACCTGATGTAAAATTTACTTTCCACTGCATTTCCATCTTTAACAAAATGATCATTATTGACTTTATAAAAAGCTGATTAACAAATACATTTATGGCGACGAGTCATGAATATATTTTAAATCTATTAATCATCTGGTTAAAGGTAAAAGTCAGTAAGTAACAACTACTATTGAGAAAAACAAAGTAAAAAAATTAATTAAAGTAAATACCTGGTGACCCTCGCTATAGGTCCGTCCGTTTATTTTGTTATTTATGACGTTGCGCAAATGACTAATAATGGTCAAAACCAGCGTGGTGAACTATATATGAATGGTAACATCCGAATACGATAGTTCTTTGTATGCTTATGGTTTGAGGTTATTGCCAGGTATTTTCGCTTAGTAATTGTTGGTTATTGTTGATCATTATTTACTTTGTTGTTTACATCGTAATTATTGTTATTTTAATTCCAAAAATGTCTTTCCTAAATACAATACTATTTTTCATCAAGACGGTGATGCGCAATTAGTGCTTCCTATCCGAGATTGCTTTTTCAGAACCGGGATTAGGGTGCTAGAACTTTTCAATCCCGGGATCCCGGTGCCAGCACCGGGAATCACGATGTATAAAAAAATTAAAATAAGTATTTTAAATACGGATTTTATTTTTAAAATATAATTAAGTGAACGAAACAATGTACAGTATACATAATACAGTAATATACATAAACAGTAAAAAATATGACTTACAATATTAATTAATATTATTTTCTGCCTTAAAATGAGATCTTAGAAAACTCAAAATATTCAATGTTTCATCGTTGAGCGATGACCTAATTTTAGTCACTATCTTAGCTAAGCTGACCAGATTTTTATTGTAGATAATTGGGACAGTAGCGGGACCGAACGGGGGGTAATAATTAGACCAAACGTCTTTTCCAAAGATTGTACTCGAAAATAGACAAATTCTAGGATTTTGATAAACACAAAACTTATTCTTAGTATGTTTTTTTTTAGTTTGGTTGGTTACACAGATTTTTTTTATTTTAAGCAACATCATCACATACTCCTTAAAATTATTGTGCTTGTGATCAAATCATATTTGTTTAAACAAAACATACTTCATTGAATATTCGACATTATTTGCATAGTGATTAATTGTTTTGCCATTTTTATTTTAAATAAATAAATATCGTTGGATACAAGAACAAGTTTATTTCATTATCGTATATTATTGGGATTAAAGTTGTATATATATTAACGCTTTCCTACATAAATTCTTCCAATATATGCCCTTTGCACGAAATAAATATTGTAAATAATTTTTTATATTTTTTTAAAACATTTTTATTAACTACTAAATATAGTAGGAAGACTAGGAAAGATGAATTATCTTCTTATGGTTAATAAATAAATCTTAAGGTAAAAAATAACAAACATATGTTCTAATCTGACGACCCCGTACAGCACAACAAGATATGCCAAGTTTCAGGTACAGTTTTGAGAAAAATACGCTGATCGGCACAATTAAAGGAACGCTAATTTTGCTAAACTTTTGTAATTATGACCGGTTTTCATTATTTTTCAATGCATTTTAAAGAAATTCAATAAAGAAATTCATTGAATTTCTTAGAGATTAGCACATACTATTGTAATTTTTTAAAAACAGACGATAATGACGTTTTTGATCTGCTTTCGATACACGCTGTGAAAAACTGCGGAGCATGAGCAAGTTTTAAAGTACTCTGTTACAAAGACATCCATATTCTGAATATTTTGTTTTTGGTTCATTCCAATATCTGAATTTTGTAGAAGATAAACAGTTTCAAATAAAACTTAGCTATTTAAATTTACCCTTAAACCTTGCAGATAATCTGACTTGATTATGAGTGAAATATAAAATCTTGCATAAAACTGTGTATATTCTACAAAAATTCAGATATTGTGATGAATTAGAAAACAAGATGTTGAGAATTGATATGGTTTTGTAAGAGAGGACCTAGTTGCCAACCTGCGAGAGAACAAGTTCCTTAGTTATCCCACCCTTATGTCTCAAACATGACCAAAAACACAATTTTTGATCTCCCAGTATTAATAATCAGCTGGAACATTTTATTTTCTTTAATTATCAAAGTAGATTATGTATCATAAATTTGATAACTTTCCTTACATGTTTCGAAAAAAATAATGAAAATCGGTCAAAGACTACAAAAGTTATTGAATATCAAAGTTTAGCTAACTTAGTTTAAGCCGGTCAGTTAACATATCAAATGTTGATAGTTCTTTTACGTCCTGTCTCGTTCTTACTCACTTTCTGCCGGCACCGAAATTCTCTGAACCAAATATAAACTACTACGCCGTAGAGCACACATCCTAACACTGGATAGTTTATGCCCTATTTAATGGCATTAACCATTAATATAGTATTCCTTTCTCTTAATTTGTTTGTAAACATATTTTGATTTTCTATTATAAATCTATCAGCACCATAATCCCGGTATTCAGACTAATCTCAGCACCGGAATTACGGTACCAGAAAAGTCCGTGAATACCGGGATCCCGGTTTCCGGGATCCCGGGATTGGATGCACTATGCGCAATACAGAATCAAATTTGCATGTTAGCATTCATCACATTGCCCATTAACATAATATGTTTGTTTTACAGCCTTTTTTAAAACATATTTCCACGCTACGATTTTCACCAAAATACTATAGTATTTGGTGTCATTGTAATCGGAAAAATATTATCTATCGAATAATCAGGGTTCACCCATAAAGCACACGAGAAAAAAGGACTCATTAACTAAAAAACAATAAAATCACGATAGAGAGTGCCAGTAATATAATATAACATCGATTTAGCCAGTGTTCATTTGACAATTTTCGAATATTTTCAGGAATTCATAGCCACCTAGATTAACAAACAGAAAAGTTATTTTTTTGTTGCGTTGGTGGATCCCTTTTGCTCAGAAATGTAGATCATTGGATGTTAAACATTCTTCTCGCTTTATTTTTATTTTTCTTATGGCATATTGTAAAGTTTTGTTGTAGTTTTTCTTTGGATTCTGCTAAGTTTACGAAGAACCATGTCATCTGCAAACATTAGTTTCTCTATTGTTATCATTTTCATTCTCCATGATCCACTTTTACCCAACTTTTTTTTATCAAATTATGATTTTACGCTACATAAGAACAATCTTTTGTCTGAACATTTTTTTCGTACGATGCATCAAAAGTTTTTGACGATGGAAGTTTGTAGCGTCTGCGGTAGATACTTCCTCTGCCACTGCATGGGATGCGCTCGCCGTCTGGCAGTCAAAGCGACGACTGTCATGTCTACTCATGGTACAACGTAGGAAGGTATAATAACGGGGACACGTTTTGGTATCTCGCGCGTAGCCCCGTCGTGCACATAGGGTTTGTTTACGCACGAAAAAAAAATGCATCGTACGAAAAAAATTCAGATAAAAGATTCTTCTTATTTAGCGTATAAAAATCATAATTTGATAAAAAAAAGTTGGGTATTCCAATTTAAAAAAAATTAAGTTAAGCTCAATTTCACCGATTGCAGCGCCATCTGCCATGAAACTGATATCGCCATCTCATTTCCCCCTTTGGGCCCTACAAGTTTATTTAAGACACTTTTGTCGTACCATTCATATTTCTCGAGATATTTAGGAGTCAAAACGACCACCCGGTATATTCTTGTAAATGCGTTCCCGGGATTACTATCTACAAAATATCTAATTTATTCTCAATTATAGGAGAATTCAGCTGGAAGTCCTTAGCAATCAGCCCTGACAGGATAAAATGCAAAACAAATATGACACTATCTTCATCAAACAGCGGTATACTTAAAAAAATAACGTTTGAGCTTTCTCTAAACTAAAACATTAGTATTCCAATCCAGAAAATGCCTGAAATTACTGTATTAATTTTTTTTTGAGGCTGGATCCTGCAGTGTTCTATGAAAACATCTGAATTATTATATTAATTATAATTATATGTGCTTTCATAATATCTTCGTGTTTAACTCTAGTTGGTCGGAAGTATTTGGTAGACCGCCATAAATAACTTACCGGTCAAATGGCGTTAGCCATACCAACTTATTAGGAAAGCAAATATTTCCTTCCATAATTCTGACAGTATCCACAGTTGTAGTAACTAATTAGCCTAATTAACCAACGTTTCGGTCAGAATTGTGTAATTCGCTATTAGTATTTCCTTTTCTCGATAACATTGTATATCATATTTAAATTTTTTGAGGCAAATTTTTGTCGCGTGTTTTCGTCCAGTAAAAACAGGAAGCAAATGTACGACGTTAGTGCAGATTTGTTAATTTTTTTATTAAAATTAATGTTTAGCCATTGTAAATAAATTAGCAATACGTAGGATAAAAACGTATTTTATATTTTATATCTCAAATACTCGAATAATAACAATAATAACTGTCAATAGTGATAGTATAAAACATCATTTAAGTTATTCATGCTAGAAGACTCGACGTCTAGATCAATAGTTCAAAAATACTAAATTGAATACGATGCGGTCGTATAAAATATTTTACGACCATGCTTTCTACTTCCGTCCGCTGAGCTGGCACTACAACAAAAACCATTTGGAAACCGCGCGCCCTGCTCTCCACACAGAAGTTGGTAACTGTGACGGGAACATACAAAAAAACTTTACGGTCGTTTCTTAACGGTTTGCGGCAAACTTCGGCGCTCTGACTTCTGTTCCTCATCAATCATATGTTTACAACAAGTAGATTGTGCGGGCTACTTTAAAAGAATTTGGCAGACTTTATGTACTATTATGTACACGTCCACATGCACTAATGGGAATTTTGACATGATTAAATTTCTCGGTTGTCTGTTCTAGAATCTGTATTAATTTTATAAATAAAGAAAGAAAAACATATATAAAGCGCGATGTAAAATGGGTTATTGCAATACCACAAACAAATAGTTTTTTTTTAATAATACAAATACACATTTTGCATACAAATATTTGCTCACAAATCGTATTTTTTTAAATTTATTTTATCGAGTAAAGTACGGAATACAAATTTATTAATATTGAACATGGTGAGAGGAATTAAATTCATTACTAGACCGTTATGTCCATTTTCAAAAGCTTTCGTTTGAATGCCAATTATTGCAGGCAGTAATTGGTAACATTTTTTTGTAACATGTGCTGGCGGATATTATTTTTATTGCTATCCGGCGAAGTGATCAAATACAATCCCTTTGTGTTTATTTTTAATCTCTCCGAGTTAAATTGAACAATCGATTATTATTGAACACTTGCCCATTAAATACAAACTAGTTCAAAATGTTTAATTTATGAAAATTTATGAAATTCGTGTTATTGCTCGAAGTGGTCCAATGACTTGGCCAGCTAGATCGCCTGACTTAATACCGTTCGATTTACTTATTTGTGGACATGTTAGGTTTTATGAGTATGTTCCAACTAGGGCATACCAAAACCGACAATTTCAAATGTCCAAAATAACTGGTTTTGGCTTGGTGTAAAAAATCTATATAATAATGCAGTAAAAAAACATCATCGCGTTAACGCTAAAACGCTCCAACATTTTGTTACATTTTACGTCCTCTAAGATCATTTCTCTGAAACATGTCATTATATTTATTACTTTTTCAAAAGAAGAGAGGTCCTATTAGTACTGTTGCTATTTTAGATCCAACAATAAATTGTTAAATAAAACCACAATTTCCAACTGGCTACTCAATTTAAAGGCTAAAGCTATTATTGAGTATTCGAGTGTTCCAACAAAAATAGTTTGAAGACCGATGTTCAAAAAAACGTAAATCTAGTTCCGAATAAGACAGAAAACAAAATCAATTTCGAACTTTCGCAGACAAAATCAATATAATTCTGCGGTATTAACCATATTGCAAGTTAATAGTTAATTTTTGGTATCACTAGGGTAAACTAAACGCTCTTGATTAGAAAGTAGACTGTTGTAGTATTAATTAGGTTATGTTATAAGAATACTAATAGTAATAATAATAATCTTTATCTACGACTCACATATAATAAGTTCATTGCATACGTATCTATGCCTATATAATCCCCATCATGATACCCGCCAATGATTATAATGACACTAGCGTTGTATAATAATGACAGTTCGTTCAAATAATGACTTCATTATTTGAAGGTACTGTCATCATTATATGAATGTACTGTCAAAGTCAGCCTAAACCTATGTGGATGACAGTTATTTGACATTTCGCCTCGTCACCATTGACAAATATATTTAAAAGATTTGATATAAAATGGAATTTATGAGTCGTAGATAAAACGTCGTATTCGACTCGCACACAACTGATATAAATCGCTCGCATGTTTATACGCTCGCCTACGGCTCGCGTGTAACCTTCATGCTCGCGATTTATATCCTTAGTTATGTGCTCGTCAAATAATATACTATTATTTGTCGTGTGATCTTGAACTGATATTGACAATTGTCATTAACATCGTTAAATTAAAAAAAAAAATAGTTTCCTAAACTATAACTTTTAAATAATTCAATAAAACAGCACCATACTTATACACAAAATATCTCTAAAACACAAATCAATCTTCAAATAAATAAATATGACATTTAAACACACACATAGTATATAGTAACGCATGCCTATAAGTGGCGCGCTGTGCTTGTCAGATACTCATCAACAGAATAAAATGCATTGTTGAACTGTATTCAAATTTCTAATGCGCGTTTCGTATTGTTTTATAGATCTAAGACTGAAGAAGGCTTTGTATTAGACGAACCATGTATCCGATATAAAATAAATATACAAATTGTAAGATTCATGAATTTTTACTTAACCCTACTGATACCAATTAAAGTCAAAATAATAAAACTGCAAAACATATTTATACATATTCTAGTGCATTAATATTTATTTAACACATTTTTTTTACTAAATATGGTTAGTGGATACAAAACACGATACTTAAGAAAATAAAAAAAAAATGAGCAACATAATCTAGAAAAAGAATTCGTGTAGAACATAACAGACATAATAAAGTGTATAAGTTTTTGTGGACACATATTCTAATTTATTTATTTTGTTAAAGTCTGTTTTAGTTAGAACACCTAGCTCTGTAGAATCTTTTGGTTTCTTTAAAATTTCTACAATGTTAAGTTGATCAGACCTGACATTTGTATCAATCTCGTTGTCGTAATTATTATTATTATTTATTTTTGACTGTGCTCTTGTTAGTACATTAATAGTTCTCTCACTCATGCCTTTCAGTTCGTCTGATGTTAATTTTATACTTGACAATGTATCTGCAGTTACATTATCAGTACGTTTTATGTAATCTACATGAAAATCTAACTCTTCTAAACGCAATCGAAATTTGGTGAGACGACTTGAGGGGTTTTTAAATTGAACAAACATATTAACACTTTGTGGTCGGTCAAAACTTTAAAGTGTCTTGCATATAGATAAGGCCTAAAAAAAGTTATTTACCCATAAATCGCCAATAATTCTTTCTCGATTGTAGGATAATGTAGTTCATGCTTATTTAAACTACGACTTGCAAATGCAAATGGTTTATTATTTTTTTGATAAAACTGCCCCTATTGCTGTACCTGAAGCATCTGTTTGTAAAATAAATCCATTGTCATTTGAAAAATATGGTTATTTTAAACCTGGTGGTTGTGTGTGAGCATTTTCATGAAAATATATGAAAATATCGTTGACAAATTATGAATATATTAAAAGAATTAACAATTTAAATTAGTACAATGAAAAACGCAATTATTAAAAATATTTCGAGACTCATTATTTATTGAGGATTTGGAATTGCTTGTTATATTAAGTGTTTCCTCCTGCGTATTTTCTCTAAGATTATTTATTATATTTGAATGATGTTCTTGGTTCAACTGTAAGTATGGTTTAATCGAACTTGCAGAATTATGACCAGTGACCTTGATTAGTTCTTGTTCTCCTACACCAGCTTTTGAAAGGTTACTTACTGCACTTGATCTGGCAGAATGGTTAGTTATTTTTTTAGTAACTGTGTCTAGACCTACTTTTTCTGCGGATTCTTTCATCCATTTTGAAATGGAATTTATTCCCACAGGAACGTTTTTATACCAAAAACCATGAGTTTGCCAAGCCGGATTTGGAGTAAGAAACAAGCGTTCGGTTTTAAGATGGGATTGTATTCAATGCGGCCAGTATTTAATCTTTTTATGTCTGTTTCTTTTTTAAAATAATGAACTAAACATTTCGTAGCTTCTCCTCCCCTCAAAGCTAGTTCATACGATGCAACGTGAAAAAACTTTCTTTGCAATCCACAAGGTATATCTTCGTCCCAATAGTTAAAAATTTGCAACAATTCTGTATTAGAAAGTGCCACAGAACTTTGTTTGTGCTTTTCAGGATGTTTTTGTAAAATTTTTCTTTTTGCATCTCTTGCATTCCGAGCATTTCTGAATTCTATATCATGTAAAGGATCAAAGGACCTGTTATACTTATTAAAGTAAAGTTCTTGAACTAATTTTGCCGTTTTATTCCACATTGTCTTTATTACTGCTTCTTTATAATCATTTCCGTCTTTTCTTTTCATGTTATAAGCCCAATCTTTTAAAATCAATGCCAGAGTAGCTGTTGTAGTAGATTGATCCAGAATATAATTTCTTTCTTTGGTGAAGGTCTTAAATTATCTCCATATAGACTGATTACTTATTAGAGTATTTTTCGAAGTAGGTTCTAAAATCCTTTTTGTAAATTCTGCATTAGAAAAGGTACTAAACCGATGACTTTCACCCATTTCGCGTTGACACAATTAAGTAATTATTTTGACAAGTATCTGACAGTTGCTAGGCAAATAAAAGCTACAGTGATTATTCCCGAGAATAATCACAAGAGATTTATTCCCACTATAATAATGACATAATTGGTTGAAACTTACCCTTGTGACAAATAAAGAAGCATTTCATTGGTTTTAAGAAACGTCAAAAAATAATCTACTTAATTTGTTTAATGGAATTACAATTTCGGCAAATTTTGGAATATATTTTCTATAATAATTGGCAAATGCTACAAATCTTTTCACTTCATCAGCATTTACAGGTGTTGGATAGTTTTGTAGAACATTAATTTTTGCGGGGTCTGATTGTGTTCCATCTGCTGTTATAATGTGACCTAAATATAATAATTCCTTTCCCAAAAACGTACATTTACCAGGATTTAATAAAGGTTTACTTTTATTAATCTGCTAAATACATCAATTAAATTTTGACTGTGGTCATTTAAATTTCTTCCAAAGATAATTAAATCGTCTAAATATACAAACATTTCTCGTAGTTGGGACCTGACATTGCTATTGTATTTAATCTGGAAAATGCTTGGAGACTTGTTTTTAAGTCCATTGGTAATCTAGTCATTTGATATTGACCTTTAGTTGTGGAAAATCCTGTATATTTTCTGTTCATTATCTAAACCTAGTTGAAAATATCCCTGACTTAGGTCTAAATGTGAAATATAAAGAGCGCCTGATAAAAAATCTAGAATATCGGAAATGTTGGTAAAGGAAATTTATCATCTTGAATTTTTTGATTAAGCATTCTGAAATCTACTACTATTCTCAATTTTTTGTTACCACTGTTGTCTGCTTTTTTAGGTACTAATAATATCGGAGAAGAGCATGCGCATTGAGCTTCCTCAAGAATATTATGTTTAAGCATGCTTTGAATTTGTCGATCTACTTCAGCTTTTTGAGCTTAAGGTAACCTATATGTTTTACTTATACTGGAGAGCTATTCTCTTTCAAATGAATACTTTGCGTATATAGATTTGTTGTTCTAACCTTATCTCTAATATTTTTGTTATTCTAGATAAAGCATTAAATAGTTCTTTGGTCTGTTATTGGCTGTCACAAATAATGACATTTTCTCATTCATCGATCTATTGTTTCTTCATGCCTTTTAAACAAAATATGAATTGATTTTTCCCAAAATATTGCCTTGAAAATAATAGTATTTTAACTATCATTTCGATAGGTTGCTAGTAATTACTATGTTATGCTACTATTTACAGGAGAAACATTTGAGAAATATGTTTAAAATAAAAATGTATTTATTGGCATCTATTGTGCTGTCGTAGAGTTCTAATATCCTAAAACTCACAATTTAAGTTTGCAAGTTATTTAATATCTAATATTGATTTCATGTGATTATGGTAATATAATCTACATATAAATTCAAGTGTCTAAAGAAGATCCTAAAACGCCGGTTTTGAAACCGGTTTTTCAAAAGCGACAACCCTACAATGTACATGGGCCGTTAAACTTACACGTTGCATCATTCCTTCTTAGGACCCAGGACCTTCGTCAGAAATACAATAATAAAAATCATAAACCTCGCCATAAAGAAAGCAACACCTACGTCTACAAAACCCCTACATTCCACCGTCCATATTTCCCAGTGGTCTTTACTACTTCTCCTGACATTCGTATGGACCTGCCGTACTTTACGTCCGGAAGTACAGCCCCTTCCGAGTTTTCTCGCCGTTTCTCGCACCCTGGCAGTCCGCAGATTGTCTCTTCGAGGTACTATAGATTTTCTTTAGGTCGTGGGACTATTTTTCGAATCTGTCGGGTACACAACACTTGGTGGGCGCTGAGCCGTAAGACGCATCTCTATTGGAAAATTATCTGTAGTACTTCCATCTCATCGAACCTGCTCTTTACTGTTTGCCGAACGACCCGCGGCGCTTCCGGCAAAGATTGTGTTTTGATAACGGCGTCGGTAGACGTTTATGGAGGCCGACGGCGAACAAAGAATCCAGTAATCATATCCGATCGACGTAGTGGAGTACAGATAAGACCGCCGAGAGATGCTCGGTTCGTTGTGATGTTCGTTTTGATTATGTTTGCATTGATTTCCGATTATGTCGAGTGGGATGAAAGTTGATTGAGTAAGTGCAGGCCACCATTACTCCTTTCCGGTTGCAACCTTCGGGTGGTTTACCGGCACCTTCGCCATTTCTGACGGTGTTATTTATATTGACTCTGAAATCTCTGGTTGTTGAAATAATGTACTGCGAAGGGAGGTGTGAGTTTGCAGTCGGTATGTTGCGGTTTTTTTTACTAACTGAAAGCGATATAAATATTTATACAGGGTGAGCCACAAAAGTCGAAATTAAGATTTGCTTCGTCTTGAATTTGTTTACGAGTTAGCAAACCATTTTAAAATTGAATTTTGGTAGTTAGATATATGATAATTATAATTTTAATAACAAATAAGTTAATTAGTATATTATTTGACGAGCACATGATCTTTGATGAATTTACGAGAACAAACTCTATTGACGAGCCTCCAGGCGAGTATCTGTGTGGAACGGGTGGTGACACACGTCGCTGTCACTACCAGCACACATGTTGGCAACGCGCTTTGTAATCACTGATAGTTTGATGATTTATGAAATTTCCGTCGATCGTTTATTTCTGAGTCATATTAATATATCGACCATCGATTATTATTAATAAGCCCAATTAATGCACGATTTACTTTAATGCACACATTTGAATGTTCACAGCTCCCAATACATACAGGCCGTTTGTCATATAACAGCAATTTATCAAGATTCAAGTATGCACTAGGAACTCACCTAATAATCTGTTATTACCTCGAAGAAAAAAACGATTTCGAGGGATAACACATCTTAAAGTTGACAGATTGGTCCTCAACATATGCATGGCGTTGTAAAACATTTTGTTAAAAGCAAGCAAACAGAATACAGATTTGGCCTGGTATTTTTCTGGTTACGTAGATGTTTCTTTAATCCTGAGGCATATGATCAGGGTTGCTAGACGTTTGTGTTTGAGCGGGACTATCCCAATTTTCGGATACAATGTAAGAGATGAGAAAATTTACTAAAACTGAATAAATTGTTAAATAGTGTTACACGCAAGTAAGCTGCTATTGTCGCATTATATTCTAACTATATATGATCATACGCAACGCTAGCGCATACCTGTTAACACTATTTATACATCATAAATGATATACTAAAAAAGTCGAATACAAAAATGGCACACATCTGTTACGGTGGTTTTTATTTAATCAAAAATTATTTTTTATGTGGCAAATGATTAAGTAAGTAATTACTTTCTTAATCATTTATTTTTTATTAACTAGAGTAAATGCTACAGTAAAAAAGTACAGTAAAAATTGACAGTAGAATAAGAATAAAACAATTTCTTGCAACTATTTGGTCTAAAGTTCGGCAAACTTTGGCAGACTGTAGCATTTTTTTTATTATAACTAGAAAAGTTATAATAAAAATCACCGATTCTTTTTATTAGAATATGACTTTTTTAGTCCTAGTTTGTTATTAAGAAAAACTGAAATTTCCTTTGGAGGCTCCTTCAAGGTGAGCTCTTATGTCAGAAACACATTGTATATTTTCTTTTGCAGAAGACGTAGTAGATAATGCTAAAATTAAAATGCCCACCCTGTATCTCCACTTGAACAACCACTTGCTGACTTCCGCAAAAAAAAAAAACGATTTCGATAAGTTTTTTTTTAAACTTAATGAATAATACCGTTTTTGGTAAAACACTGGAGTACGGTAATGAAACCAGTACAAATCATCAACCATTTTTCATGAACATTTATTTGTTTTACTGGTGGTTAGTGTTGAATACTGAAAATCTAGAGTCTGGTTGGTTGGGGTGTGTAAAGCAAGAAAAGGTTATTTAATATGACATGTGGAGATACAACATGGTTAGTATTACATTTGATAAATTGCAATAACTCTATGAATGCATAATCAATAGCAATACAAAAAAAACTCTATGTTGATATCCGGTTGCAGATTGCCGCCAAAACACGGTTTACTTCGAAAAGAATTGGTCAAGTTAATAAATAATGCTATTTTTGGCAAAACAATGGAGAATCGATGGAGATATTGATGTTACAATAATTACTAATTTTGAGTTTGAACATTTTCATTTTCTTTTCGATAAGAGATACTCCCAGTTAAATTAAATCTAAAAAAAATCCTTAATATGTCATAATATGCTTTATTATTTTGGTACAGCGGCAAAGGTTAAATATTTCAAAAATTTCTCACTTTATTGACAATAGCAATCATACAATACTCATACCAACACCAAAACACAAAAAAGCAAATTCAACAATAATCAATATGGACGGAAATGAAATCTCCGGTAAAGTCAACAGAAAGTTCAAATCACCGGAAGTTGGCATAACAGCGTACCCTTTTTTATGGCCCGAATTTAGGTAGGTGGGAAAGCAGAACGCAGAAGTGCCAGGGCATCGAATAGGAATACTGCGGACGTTTGCAATTTCGAACAGTGGGCACGTACGGCCATCACCAGGAAATATCAACGGCCTAGGGTGGCTCACGTAACATCTGAACTTCTGAACCACGCGTCTCTCAAATACCGGCAAACGCAGGACAATCTGATTGAATCGAATCGACGGAGATTGTCGAGCGTTGATACAATAACACAATACCCACAGTTTTCACAAAATGCGACGCATATACGGGATACGTAGCATGCAGGATGCGTTGATATTTTTAAACGGCTATGTTTGTTTGGGTTATGAATGTAAACAACGCCCGGCTAAAGTAAATCATGCAGCGGCGTTTAACGTTACAGCAACAATTCAGTTATATACTGCTGGTATGTAAACACCAGTTTGAATTTAGTGAGATAACAGTTTTGGCCTATTTACAAGTACTACTGTTACGTTAGACGTACTGAAGCCGGCAATGTAGGATATTAAATGAGAGTAAATTTCTCAGTTAAAAATACACTGCCCGGACATGAGGATGAGATTTCTACTCGCATAGATAGCGCTTCCTCATAATTTTATACAGTGTACTGTATCTACAGTGGAGTACCACAAGGTTCTGTCCTTGGCCCTGTATTTTTTAATATGTTTATGCACGGCATCCCAGACCTATTTTCATATTCAGTGTGGTTGTATGCTTTTAACAAGGCATCATCATGCTAAGGTCTTGAACAACAGAGTGCTGATAGTAATTAAAATGTAGAAAAGAAGTGCAGAAATGCAGAAAGTTATCTTACTGTGGAAATCTAAATGGATATTATCAAATTGTGATTGTAGAATTGTCTACAGTGAAGTTAAAAGAGTTTCTTTTCATAGGATTAGGCCGGTGTCGCTAAACAGATAAATAGGGTATTTGACTATTATTGGAAAACCATTTTAGTGTGTTTATTCCTTCATTCTACTTTGTAAATGGATTGTTTTTCGTAATTATTTCCTCAATATTTCTTAAAAATCAGCGTTAAAAATTGAATCACAAAAAGTCCCGCCAGAACGATACTTTGTGTTGTACGTAGATCACGTGATTCTTGTGACGTCACATGATACTAGATGTCCAATCGACCCATATGGTCTATAAGCATCGGCATCGTCGCCGTTTGGCAATTGTGTTGTATAATGTGTTGTTTTCACAATTTCTACATGAAAATGGGTTATAAATGGTGTATAAATCCACAATGCAGAAATACGTCAATAGAAACTCCGGATAAACTATTTGTAGCTGTTCCGCAAGATTTGAAACTGCGAAGAAAGTGATTGAGACTGGCTCGCAGAAATCCAATTGAAATAAAAAGCGGCCAATACAAGTGTTTTTTGTTGTGAAGATTACTTCGACATAAGTAATACTGACGATTATTTTTTGACGTTTCTTAAAACCAATGAAATGCTTCTTTATTTGTCACAAGGGTAAGTTTCAACCAATTATGTCATTATTATAGTGGGAATAAATCTCTTGTGATTATTCTCGGGAATAATCACTGTAGCTTTTATTTGCCTAGCAACTGTCAGATACTTGTCAAAATAATTACTTAATTGTGTCAACGCGAAATGGGTGAAAGCCATCGGTTTAGTACCTTTTCTAATGCAGAAATTACAAAAAAGATTTTAGAAACTACTTCGAAAAATACTCTAATAAGTAATCAGTCTATATGGAGACAATTTAAGACCTTCACCAAAGAAAGAAATTATATTCTGGATCAATCTACTACAGCAGCTACTCTGGCATTGATTTTAAAAGATTGGGCTTATAACATGAAAAGAAAAGACGGAAATGATTATAAAGAAGCAGTAATAAAGACAATGTGGAATAAAACGGCAAAATTAGTTCAAGAACTTTACTTTAATAAGTATAACAGGTCCTTTGATCCTTTCCATGATATAGAATTCAGAAATGCTCGGAATGCAAGAGATGCAAAAAGAAAAATTTTACAAAAACATCCTGAAAAGCACAAACAAAGTTCTGTGGCACTTTCTAATACAGAATTGTTGCAAATTTTTAACTATTGGGACGAAGATACACCTTGTGGATTGCAAAGAAAGTTTTTTCACGTTGCATCGTATGAACTAGCTTGGAGGGGAGGAGAAGCTACGAAATGTTTAGTTCATTATTTTAAAAAAGAAACCGACATAAAAAGATTAAATACTGGCCGCATTGAATACAATCCCATCTTTACAAAAACTGCACAGGGTGGAACACAAAGGTGCGCTAATAGTAAATGGTTGACTCCAAACATAAATAACCCAGATATTTGCCCTGTTCGTCTTTTTGAAAAACTAATGAGTAAACGTGAAGAAAATATTAAAACCGAACGCTTGTTTCTTACTCCAAATCCGGCTTGGCAAACTCATGGTTTTTGGTATAAAAACGTTCCTGTGGGAATAAATTCCATTTCAAAATGGATGAAAGAATCCGCAGAAAAAGTAGGTCTAGACACAGTTACTAAAAAAATAACTAACCATTCTGCCAGATCAAGTGCAGTAAGTAACCTTTCAAAAGCTGGTGTAGGAGAACAAGAACTAATCAAGGTCACTGGTCATAATTCTGCAAGTTCGATTAAACCATACTTACAATTGAACCAAGAACATCATTCAAATATAATAAATAATCTTAGAGAAAATACGCAGGAGGAAACACTTAATATAACAAGCAATTCCAAATCCTCAATAAATAATGAGTCTCGAATTATTTTTAATAATTGCGTTTTTCATTGTACTAATTTAAATTGTTAATTCTTTTAATATATTCACAATGTGTCAACGATATTTTCATATATTGTAAGTAATAATAATTAAATTAAATTTTTCAATAATTTTATGATAGTTTTATTGATCTTTTTTATTGTAAAAATTTGTGAATCAAAAAATAATCTAGTCAAATATAACTCGAGAGTTCCATAAATTAGAAAATAATTTGACAGATTTTGTTCAAACTTGTTGCCATTTGGCAATAGTCACGTGCGGGGCTCGAGGCTGGCAACAAGTTTTCAAACAATCTGTCAAATTATTTTCAATTTATTCTCACTCTCTTGTTATATTATTACTGAGAATAAGTTTTCTATCGTATTTTCAATCCAGGTATAATTGACAGTTTAAGGTTAGCACTAACCTAACCTAGAAAGTTATGCTTACATGGCACTTTTTACACGTTACTTAGTTCCGGAACGTAAAAATAAGGATTATGTTCAAAGAAGAATCCCACCATCAAAGCGTTAAGCTTCGGTAGATTACCACTAACCGCTTTAACAAAGTTGTTTTCTATTGTTTGTAAATTGACGTAGTAAATTCAAACGGGAGAAGCATAAGCGTGCGTTAGTACGCTAATGACGTCACTGGAGACTGAGGCAATTACAGGGGTGCCCCTTAAAAAAAATGGAAAATTTTTTATAAAATAATAAGCACTGTAAATATACAAAATTCCTATTACTATTTCGAGTAGACGTGATGAGTAATCTTATTTTATGTTTCCATTTTGTTGGCTATTGTAGTTTGGCTGCACGAAAACTAAAGAAACCAAATACTACAATCCACACAACGCAACGCTTCGCGAAATACTATATATACATCCAATTAAGAAGACCACCAAAAGAAATACGTAGGATAACCCCGGTAATTCCGAACTAATGAAACGGATCTCCTCAGGCTGTAACAAAAATAAATGTGTCAATTAGGCCGTCGCCAATAACACGGAGCAATAAAAACAGACATGTTTTTTTCGTCGAGACGGAACGAATTTTGCTCACAATGGGCCTCGGGAAAAGTTCGACGAGATAAGACGCAAGTCAGCCGGCATTTCTATTGTAAGATATGAAGTACGCATGTCGTTGATTGATAGATACTACAGACTCTTTTTCCTTTCGCTTTCTCGTCGAACGAGAACTGCGAGAGAAATTAAATTATCGTGAATGTACGGCGTACGGATTTCTTATGGTGGTAAAAAATGTCTCGAGGGCATGTCCAATTCAACAAAACACGTGGCAAATCATTAGGATCAATGCCCTTATATAAAAACATCTTCAATTGAATAAATCCCCAAGGAAAAAATACGAATGCATTTTTGATTGGGCTAGAATAAAACTATCTAAAACTATATAGAAAATAAACTGCTTCCGTCATCTGGAGCTACCGCTCCCATGTGCTTTTCCACCTGACCGCGTCAGGATCGATTTCCAGACCCTACTAATGTGAGTGCCATCCTCGCGATTGATGTTGTCAGGATGTTTGTAAATTTCGATGGCTTCTCTAATAAGCCTTCGATGATAATTACCCACCCTTGCCAACATCTTCCCGTCATCGAAATCCATTGTGTGTCCCGACTCTACTGTGCTCCTTGATTCGACATTCGATGCTTCGTCCTGTCTGTCCTACATAGCATGTTCCGCATTCACATGTTATCTTGTATATGCCTTCGTTCTTGAGGAGTGGTGTGACATCCTTTGGGTTGGGCAAAAGATCCTTTACCTTAGCTGGTGCTCTGTACCTTACCCAGATACCCGATTTCTTCAGTACTCTACCGATTCTTACTGATACCCCACTTACGTATGGTAAGAAAGCGAACCCCTTTGGCTCCTGCGGTTCCTCTGAGACTTGCGGTTTTCTTTGTGTGACACCCCGTATGTCAGACTTGGTGTATCCATTCTGACATAGGGCCCACTCCAAGTGTTTTCGTTCGTCGTCCAAGGTGCTGGAGTCGCATACCTTCTCGGCTCTGTTGAACAAAGTGTTAATAACACTTCGCTTCTGTTGGGGGTCGTGGTGTGACTTGACCTTCAAGTACCGACCGGTATGTGTTCTCTTACGGTAGACTGTATGTCCTAGCCTACCCGTTGACGTTCTGTATACCAGCACATCCAAGAAGGGCAGCTGATTATCCTCTTCTATTTTGATCGTGAGTTTGATGGAAGGACTAACATTGTTTAGGTGGTTAAGGAACTCAGTAAGTCTCTCTCTACCGTGTGGCCAAACCACAAAGGTATCATCGACATATCTGACCCAGTGCTTGGGTTTGAAAGGACTTGACCCAATGGGGTTTTCTTCAAACAATTCCATGAAGAAATTGGGAATTACCGGTGACAGAGGTGATCCCATGGCTGCACCCTCTACCTGCTCATACATCGCTCCCGCCCACTTGAAGTATGTGGTGGAGAGATAATACTCTACAAGATCCGGTACATCGGTTGGTAGACCTAGGGGGACAAGTGTTGTCCGAAGGCCTTCGACTGCCTCCTTAACCGGAACACACGTAAAGAGTGATGTTACGTCAAAAGTTACCAGTATATCCTGGGCGTCAATGACAACTTCCTTCAAAATCTGAATAAAATGTTCAGAGTTCTTGACAAAAGATGTAGTTTGTCCTATAAACGGTTGATGGTTTTCGACAAGTATTTTGCCAACAAATAGGTTGGGGAGCCTATTGCGCTAACGATTGGTCTCAAAGGTACGTTATCTTTGTGGATCTTTGGCAAATCGTAGATCCTAGGTGCCCTAGGCGCTTGAACAAAAAGGCTTCCTTGTTCCTGTACGGGAATCGATGATGATTTAACCAATTCCTTTACTCGCCTTCCTATCTTATCTGTTGGGTCCTTAGAAATTTTACGGTACGTATTCGCTATGCCTACTAATCTCTGTTAAGATTAGTTTCAAATATATTAATTGTTAGAGATTACATGCATAAATGCAAAGGTTTCTGCATAATGATAGAACTGATTTGCATCGCATTTCGAGGTATTGCGGTTTCCTGTAGCTGTCAATTATACGAGTTTGTAACTGCACCTGTGGAGTAATTCCTTTTGCATCTCATTTCCACATGGCACATTAATTAATACTGTCCTCCCGTTTGTATTCTGCGTTACCGTTAATCAATGTTCAAAACATGTAGGTATCAATAATTAATAACCAGGCCATCATCGGCAGATTTCAAACCAATTACTTATTTTAGTTCCATATTGCACGTATCTATCTATATTTTCTGTTAGAATTAATTTGGTTATTGATGTTAAGCTCATTATTTAATGTATATAGGTCTAATAATTTGCCATTTACCGGTCATTATTAGGCGTTGATTTGCGTTATCATGTGGGCAACACATATCAATAAATGACTCATTCTCCCTGTGCTCAGGTGATTCTATAATCAGTTCAATCCGTTATTTTGTAAGAATATTTTTAGCAGTGAGGTTACGTAGTGTGTTATTTTTTCATCAAGTTATTTCTGGAGCACTGGTAGTGTAGATAAAGCCACAAGGGTTGTTGTTATATCTCATGTCGATTTTATTGGAATATTTTAATTTAAGTTAGTTCAGAATTACTAGCGGGATTTCTGACTTATTTGTTAAGCTGCGTGTTATTGTTGTAGTAGGCTCTTTCTACTACAATCTGAATCAGACTGACGAGTAAGTGACTATTTATAAGATAGAAGTAAAGAAAAAGTCGAAAGTAGTTCAGTATTAATTAGCCATTAGTCAATTTTAAACTCGGACTGATGTGTAGAACTATAAAATGTGTTAGTATACTCGAAAAAAAAATGCCTCTATTCCTTTGTAAAAGATATAATTCCTTAGGTGTCGGTTTCGTTGGTTACAACATCATCAGCTTAAATGTTCAGGTAATTAAAAATACAAGCAAAGTACGTGTGCCATGTGTGAATGACGACAAACAATTTGTTGTAAGTAATTTTACTCCCTCGGAACCCTTTAAATAGCCTTGGAACCTGGTGGAGGAAAAAACAATGTACAATGTCCTATCCAAGGCACTTCGAGTATATTTTTGCATACAGAAAAACGTGTAACGTATTTCAAGTAACCAGATACAAGTCTGTAAAGAAACGCAATTCAATGATTGAATATTACTTACTACTCTGAAGTATTTATTTTTATTAAGAATTTTTCCTGCAAAATTTAAAAAATGCCCTGTAAAATTAAGGTGTTAAATACTGTTCTAATTTCACAGGAATATGTTTGTATAATATGTGAATTCTGTAAAAACAATACAGAAATTTAGCTGGTATCTAATAACCAGCGATGTTACAGTTAATTCTTCTTTTACAGCTTGTTTGGTAGTTTATTACATTCATTTTCTGTATCATTGCAGATATTTCTCTCTAGGTATACACTTATTTGATCTCTTTAGTTCCTTCAATTATTACCAAAGGGCTGAAGAAGAAAATACAAATCAAACAATGCGAAAACGAAGAATACAAAAAGTACCTTTTACAAATAATTAAATAAAGAAATTCATTAAAAAATTAAAAAAAAAAAATCATTGGTCAAAATACAAAAATTACAAAACTATTATTCTGATTAAAAAGTTTCATATGGACCTACTGATAACAAGTTAATATTCCTTAAGAAGTTAGAGCCATTTGAAATACTTTTTTATTAATATTTTGGTATTTTTTAAGGTATTGAAAAAATAAATAAGCCTTTATGAAACATTTAGGCAGAACAATAATTACGTTCTCAGAAAAGGAGTTTCGGATAAACACCCAAGTAGGTGACATTTGTACACACTAATTTTATCTATAACAGATCACAGAACTGATACAAGGTAATTTACAACTCGAGGTGAAAATTAAATGCAAAAACATACCAAATTATAAATAAAAATATGTGAAGCTCTTCTAAATTTGTTTCATTGTCAAAATTAGTACTTACTTTAATTTAATTATTTTTTGTTTAATGAAATGCAGTCACGAAATTTGAAATTACACTTTTTCCTGTCCGCATAAATTTTCGTCTATAATTGCAAATCACTCTGTATATTTATTGTTTTTCTATGAATTGGACCGACATAATTTTCGTCATAGAAGCTTAGAACTTGTCTGGTGATAGGTGAGTAATTTTATCTGAAATGTAAGATCATATTGAAATCCACCACCTACAACTGTTCTTCTCCTGAATTACCATTATGAGCAGCAGATTCAAATTATAGGTTTATTTTGTCACACATTTGGAAAGGAAAAATATTGAAAACAAATAATGTTAGAGTTTGACCAATAACTTTGCCAGATTATTGTTTTCTAGAGGTTATTTTGTTTTTATGTAACAGATAATTGTAAGTAATATTGTCAATTGAAGTTAATGAATAGTCTAGAATGTTGCCCGTTGGATGTAATATCGAAATAACAGTGGTTTATTGGGTTAGAAGGGCTCCAAATCAAAACTATTCATGGATTGACCTTGTTTAATAATCCAATATTTCAAATAATAATCCCATGCTAAAATAATACATAAAAATAACACTGAATAATGTGCCCATGAACTGGCGACCGCCACCGCTATTAGCTACTATTTTTCCGCTGAACCCCTCACGACAACCTTGACACACGGCATAACCCGAAATAAACTTATACTTTGCTAAATTTCAGTATTCAGTTTGTTCAGAGGAAGACTTCTACTAAAAATGGTTATTTTTAAATAACAGCGACTCATAGAAGGATAACATTACGAGACATACCGCATAGCAAAGTTCAAATTCCACACATCAAAAACTCATGCGATAAGAATTTGTGGTAAATTATGCCACAAATTGAAATAAAGCCATTGTGGTAAGAGGGTACACATCAAGCAATTACGTTAATTCGACTTGACAAGTGAAAGATCAAAAAGTCTGGTTCCTTTACACAGCTACTGAACTATTTCCATCTCTGGTAGTAGTTGAATGCATTTAAATTCCGAGGTACACCTTACATTCGCTGCATTTCATTTGGGTCGATGGGGGAAGTACCGGCAGCGTAAAATGTATATGGTGCGGTTAAAAGTTTTCCACAAATTCCAGTGCCTTCAGAGCAGCCCCACTTAAGAAGTAAATTTACTCGTAGTCACCGCTGGGGAAGCTCGCAACAAAAAGTGGGACCAAAGCTAGGGACAGAGGAAATGCTCCCTGGACCGGCTAATAAATTAACCGGCGCTAGTTTATTACGCAAATGAAATCTCCCCCAACCCCACTTAACAATTCTTGTAGTGTTTAGCGCTTTTATTAATGAAGGACAAATTTGCGCTCCACTCTACTCTGATATCCCGGATTTAAATTATAATCCGCAGCTTAGTTTTTGTGGGAAATATGTCCCACGTAAATTCATGTTAACGTACTTTTTCCTCATTTTATAAAGGTTTTAATTACTATCTTCTAACTTATATTCGTTATGCAGTTTTTCTATATATAAATCAGAAATGTTCGATTTATTAAAATTTATTAGATATTTACTAACCAGTGTCTATGGCCTTTTGAATTATAACTTTTGCAGCATTTTCATATTTATACAGGGTCTACCACGACGAGCAGCCATTGGTAGTATATGAAGAACCAAATAAAATGGGAGATTGAAAATTTGTGGACTTATATTGTTGGACACGATGGTCTCAACTAAAATATTTTGAGTTTTCGGTTACTTCCGGTTATACCGGAAATGATGTCAACTTTTAGATTTTAAATGGAACACTGTATTTTATCGCATTTTTGAAATCTTCATTAAATTTGAGATCAATTTTATGTTACATTCCCTATACCTAACATGTGTCATTTTTGAGATATTATTTCTTTTCATTAAAAAATGACAGCTACACGGTTAAGCAAAATTGTTGTGATGGTAATATATTATCGACACATCGTTAGAATTCTCCTAAAAGTTATACAGGGTGTTCAAATTATAAGATCAAAGTTGAATTCGAGAAAAGTACTAAAAGTCGATTTTTTCTCAAATGGCAACTGTAAAATACGAATACATTTCTGAATTCTATGGAAAGTTTTAGGTCAAATTTGTGTACAATGCCCTATACCTAAAATGTACTTATACCTACTGAAATCGATTTTTAAACATCACAGTAGAAATTGCAAGCATTTCCAAATCTAGATTACGTTTCAAAACAACTGAACAATTTGGAATAAATCGAACTTTATCGAAGTTCGATTTATTCCAAATTGTTCAGTTGTTTTGAAACGCAATCTAGATTTGGTAATGCTTGCAATTTAATAAATTATAAGCCTACAATAAAACACAATATTAAAAATAAAACAATCCTACAGTAAATTTTAAAAAACTGCTTAGTTCTATTTCAGTAACTGTCCAAAAACGTTGCCGTTTTCCGCTAAACATGCTTCAATTCTTTTTAACATATTATTGTTGGTGGCGTCCCTGATTGAGTTAGACCATAACCCATTGAAAGCAGCTCGAACTCTATCTTTCATGTTTTCCCTATCAATTATTGGGTCGTCATAAACTAAGTCTTTAATTACTCCCTAAATGAACAAATCCATTGGCGTCAAGTCGGGGGAACGCGGAGGATATTTGAATGGCCTATTAAGCGCAATCCCCCGATCGTCGCACATCTCGTTAAGCAAGCCTCTTACTGCAACAGTTGAGTTCGCTGCAGCACCGTCCATTTGAATCCACCCAATTATTAAGGACCCAATAACTGATAACGAGAACATGAAAGATAGAGTTCGAGCTGCGTTCAATGGGTTATGTGCTAACTCTATCATGGACGCCATCAACAATAATATGTTAAAAAGAATTCAAACATGTTTAGCGGAAAACAGCAACGTTTTTGAACAGTTACTGAAATAGTATTAAGCAGAATTTTTAGCAGAATTTTTAATTTACCTTACGGTTTTGTTTTATTTTTAATATTGTGTTTTATTGTAGGCTTACAACTTTATAAATACTAAACTGATTATAATGAAAATTGACCTGAAAAAACTTGTATAATAAAGTTCTGTTTATTCCAAATTGTTCAGTTGTTTTCAAACGCAATCTAGATTTAGCAATGTTTGCAATTTCTACTGTGATGTTTAAAAATTGATTTCAGCAGGTAAAAGTACATTTAAGTATAGGACATTGTTAACAGAAAGTTGATCTAAAATTTTCCATAGAATTGAGAAATGTTCATATGTTACGGTTGCCATTTGAAAAAAAATCGACTTTTAGTACTTTTCTCGAATTCAACTTTGATCTTATAATTTGAACACCCCATAAAACTTTTAGAAGAATTCTACCAATGTGTCGATAATATGTTACCTTCACAACAATTTTGCCGGACAAGTGTTTTTTCAACAGTCACAGGGGATAGTTTATAAGTAATCGAAAGTAACCGTGCAGCTGTCATTTTTTAATGAAAAAAAAATAATATCTCAAAAATTACACATGTTAGGTATAGGGAATATAACAAAATTTATCTAAAATTTAATGATGATTTCAAAAATGCGATAAAGTACATGTTCCATTTGAAATATAAAAGTTGACATCATTTCCGGTTTAACCGGAAGTAACCGAAAACTCAAAATTTCTAAGTTGAGACGATCGTGTCCAACAATATAAGTCCACAAATTTTCATTCTCTCATTTCATTTGGTTCTCCATATGACAGCTCTTCGTGGGAGAGCCTGTATAACTTATTTCTCCATTTCTATTCTAAAATAAATCACAACGAAAATAAATATGAAATCTCTAATTTATCCACTCTGAAAAATGTCCAAAGCCCTCACCGTTGTGACATTTTTTGCTCGTCAATTAATGGTTTTAAATAGTAATTATATTTTTTTACGATTCATTAAACTTTTTCCCAGACTTTAGGAGTTTGTCTGTTATATTTTTATTATTTATTAATATGCTAGGATAAATCCTGCTAATTTGGTATAAGACTTTCTGGCTCGTATTCATCGAGTCTGGGTTAATGGACAATAAGCTATTGTCACTTTTCTATTGTTTATTAGTTTAAAAGAATTTTTATTGGATGTCCAATTTGTCCATTTTGTCAATTTTATGTTTATTTTCGGCGTTAACATGTATCTCTTAATAACTCCAGTAAGTTCCGTGCAATAAATATTGGCGCCTTTCTACTGTCTTCCATCAACACGAGCAACCAATTCTTATAGTAAATTAAGAAACATTAGAAATATGATAATATTAGTTGGAATTCACTCCATTTTCGCGAGAAAGACTTTAAAACGGTAGACCGAAAAAAATCTTAATACCATACTAGTAAACACGAGAAAGACAACAAGATTATAAATTCATCAAATTATCGAGAGAGATTATCGATTACACACTGCTCAAAAAAATTAGAGGAACACTTTTTCGAAACCTGTAACTTTTTAAATAATAGTTCTACGCACATCAAATTTGATATACAATGGCATATATTCAACTAAAGAAAATTTCAAATCAATGTTATAACTCTTAGTTACTTCTAAGTTACCCTTAAAAATGTAAATTAATAACGCAAAACAAAATGAAAATTACTGTCATAGTAACGATGACAATCGGATTTTCTGTAGATTGGTGAGGTATAATTATACATGCCCTCCACGAGCATGAATCACTTCTTCACACTTGCGTGGCATGCATCGACTAGTCTGCGAAGAGATTCTTGGGGTATGCTTTCCCATTCCTCAATCAGGGCTTGAGCCAGTTCCTGTATAGTTAGTAGTGGATTAGCGCGCTTGCGAATACGTCGGTCAAGCTGATCCCACACGTGTTCAATAGGATTCAGGTCAGGACTTAACGCCTGCCATTCCATGACCTGAATTCCACGTTCTTGTAATAAGTTTCTGGTTTTGCCGGCGCTATGTGGCTGTGCATTGTCCTGCATTAGGATGAATTTTTGACCGACGCCATATGCAGTAGGCACCACATGGTCCTCCAAGATGTTTATGGCATTTAGTCTACCAGGAACCACAACAAGATCAGTTCCGTTGTCTATTCTGATTCCAGCCCAAACCATCACAGATCCACGACCAAATCTATCTTATGTTGACTCGTCTGTAAACAGTACAGGGGTCCAGTGACGAAGTTGCCAATGTCTGTGATGCTGCGTAAGGCGTGGTGTGCGGACAGGTCTTCTTGGTTTCAAACTTGCTTCTTTTAATCTGTTTCTAACAGTGTGATTAGAAATTTGTATTCCATGTGCTCGGCTTAGATCGTTTAGGAGTCTCGTGCTGGGGCAGTACGAGACATCCTAAACGATCGGTCTCGTACTGCCCCAGCACGAAACGATCGGTCTTGATTTGGAGTAGTTTTTCGATTTCGACCTTGTCCAGCTCTTGTAACATATTGGCCAGTCTCCCGAAACCAATTCCATAAACGCTGAATAACAGAAAGGGAAACTCGAAGGTCCCTGCTAAAATGTCGAACGGAGTGGTCATGCTGTATAAGGGTGACAGCACAAGTAACTTGCACTTCACTAAAATGCCTCATTTTCCTACTAATGACGTTTCTAATCAACGAAAAATGACAACTGAATACATTTGTCATCTTTAGTAGGCTTTCAGACGTGAATTCAAAGCATACTTGACATTTTTTCCATTTTGTTTTGCGTTATTAATTTACATTGTTAAGTGTAACCTAGAAGTAAATATGAGTTGTAACAGTGTTTTTGTAGTTTTCTTTAGTTAAATATATGCCCTTAAAGCATACCAAATTTGATTTGCCTAGAACTAATAGTTCAAAAGTTACAAGTATCGAAAAAAGTGTTCCCCTAATTTTGTTGAGCAGTGTACAATTATTCAGTTTACCGAATTAACGAACTAAGACAATGATAAAAATAAAGACGACAAAATATAAAATTGTTGTAATTACTATTATACTAGCACGTGAAAGGCATATTAGATAAAATAATTACTAATTGTGGCTATATGTGTGGGGTGTTAGCAACTCAGAGGAATGTATTTACATAGTATACAGAGATATCATAATAGACCAGCTTTGGTAAGGAAATCATGTCGGGAAACGCACGTTGCAAAGAGTTTGAATATAGTGCCAACTTCATAGATCAAACTCATAGCGGAAGTAGTAATCACTTGATGTGCATTTTTAAACCAACTAACTTTTGCCTGAAACTTTTTTTTAGTTAACTGCATTGAAAGGAGTTAGTGGGAATCGAACTTTTGTAACTTGGCAAATACTTTAATTGTCTTTTATGACGTTAAACACAAAAAGTTTCACAACTATTATTTTGTTTTAAAAGTGCTTTATTCGATGATTCTTTCAAGTGCAGTTTCTTTTTTCTTTTCTCTTTTCTTTCACACTTTTCATTGTCTGGCTATCGTTGTATTTATTCATTTTTCAGCAATTATCCCTAAATTAATTAATTACTGCTATCAAAAACAACAGTCTGATCTCCCACTAGGAGCGCCGCATAAAATAAGAAGTATCTTATGTACCTACCCACTTTGCTTTTTGCGGAAAGGCACGTCATTTACCACGACTTGTTAATTAAAAAAAAATACAATAAAGAAATAAATCAAGCCAGTCCAGAAAACTTAATTAACTTTTATTTATTCAATGTGCTCTCATTTCGCATCCCTTTTAAATCATACCATGAACAGCGGGAGTTATAACAGAAGGACAAAGGACGTGTAATCTGCAATAAATTCTACTTTACTCGCAGAATTCCAGGCACCCTCCGGGACCATAGAGAAAATACTACCGCTGTAATTTTGATATACTTTAAAGATGCACGTATACGCTGAAAAGCGGCGGGGCTTAAAGTTCGTCGTTCTGCTGTCATAAATCAAAGGATCGAATGGTGCTAGCTGACAGCATAGAGACGTTATATACGCTACACTATAAAGTTTGTGTCTCGAAAGAGATGTACTAGAGTTACTAATACCATCTTCGGCGTGACGCATTCACGGTATATGAACACGAATTTACTACTTGGTTGGTCTATGAAACGGAATGACTGATATAAAACGAGCAACAAACTAAAATATGAACTATTTTATGATCCTTTATAAGAAACTTAGCTTGTCTGCAAAATCATAACCGAAGATTTAGGAATTTATTACCTAATATTCTTCTGTCATATACTTCTACTTCCGTAAAATCCAAGGTGGAGATTTAACTATTTTTTGTGCTTATGAACATGAAACAAAGAAACAAGGTATGCTGTAAATCAGAATTTTGTTGATAGTATTTTGGCAATTTCTTCCAGTAAAACTTGCAGGTACATGTTACATGATTTGTACTACAGAGAACTGGGTATATTATTGTAATATATTAAATAATTCTGAAGTTTGGCCACACTTTGATTCAAATTGCTAGCAAAATGTTGATGTTTTTTTACCGTTCCATTTTAACTCATAGTATTACCTCCAGTTGTAATTAAAACAATTCAAAACTATGCCGGTGTTCATTTAGCAGTGATGCGTTTGTCGCAAAGTAATTTAAATAATCCGCACCTCCACACCAACATTGTATATAAACACCAAGCAAATAAAATACACAACTGCGTACTTCAGTTCACGTCTGACTTCAACTTAATGAATTAATGATTTCGGTTCAACAAGGAGATCAAGATTAACTGTTTGAGGACAAAGTAACATTTTGTTTTGTTAAAATTAGTTTCAGAATTAGTTAGATCTAAAGCAAACCTATACACCTTAAAATAACGCAAAAAGCAAAATTTAAAAATTTTAATGCACACATGTGAAAAAGTCAAAAATTGGCTAGGCAAAATAAAGTTCGTAAAACATTTGAACGAAATAAAAGTACAGCGGTCCATCCAGTTCGTCGTTACTTTTGTCGATTTTAATGAGTCTTGCAACTTGCTTTGCTCAGAGCCATTAAAATTTCTTTTTGTTTATTTTAGCTTCCAAATGGAAGGGTATTGCAGAAAAGACTTGAAAAGTATGTGTTGCGAACTAACATAAATCATTTAAAATAAATGTACCTCTTTAACTTCTTCATTTTTGAAGATATGATAACAAAAGGATACCATTAATTTCAGTTTTGAAACTTTAACTCAAACCCAGTGGAACAAAGTATGTTTTTTTTATAGTGTGTCCACAAAATATTGGACATTTGTGTTATTAGAAACAAAACTGCTCAAACTTTCTGTTGTTTTGAGAATAAATCATATCAACATATTAATGAAACTCACATGTTGCCAGAATTACTTCTTCTGTCTAAAAATACATCATTTCAGGTTGTTACTTTTATGAAATAAATTCGCATGTTTTTTAAGTTTTACCAGCATATGTTTCTATGAACCTTTGGCAACGTTTTAAGGTTTGGGCACTATCTTACGTACCTTGGATGTACTATACCGGGTGATCTATATTCTATGGTATAGGAATTACTGTTTTCTTTTTTATTTATATCTCGAACACGAACGAAATCGCTGGATTGTCCGATATAAAATTTTGTTTCGGTAGGGAGGTAATTTTAAATTGCACCTTATACGATTTCTTTTTCAAAATCATTTTGTTATTTATTAATTTACATGGCTAAAAGTTGTTGGCAAATAAATGTTTTTCCTGATTCATTGCTTTTACTCTACAGAGTGTCTGTTTTTTTGCGAGAATTAGTGGTTTTATTTATTTGAACATTGTAAAATAAAAAAGAATGTTTAACAAATCAATGAAAGTCTGAAACTTTTAATTTTCCTATCTAACTCTTTACTGAGTATAAAACAGAATAGACAAAATTTCTTTTAAAATGAGTGTAATACGGTATTTTATTAGCTTTTGATTTTGATTTTTATTATGAAACCGGGAAAAGTCTCATTATGAAACAACGGTAGAAAAAGCAGTTTGTGCAATTCATTTATTTTCTAAAAGAATCCCCTAACTAGATTCTGGCAAATCAGCATCCAAAATCACAAAATTATAACACAATGACAAAAATGAAATTAATTAAATTTATCAATCGTAAGCATTTTTTATGAACAAACTACTTTAATCAGATAGACAGGAAAACTCGTTTTTTTTAATATTTGTCGAATATTTGGGGATCATATAAAAAGGACCAAAAGAAGTCGTAAATTGTAATTAACATGGAAAAGTTTATTATTTACACAGCTCAAAATTTCTGTAGTTTTGAGAATAAATTATACCAACAAATTAATTAAACTCACTTGTTGCCAGAATTTTTCTTCTGTCTAAAAATACATCATTCCGGGAACTGGCTGTTGTTACTTTTATGAAAAAACTTTCTTAATTCCACCGCCACTGATACAATGTATTCGCAGACATTTGACAACAGTTAGAAGGAATTGGCGCTATAAACCTCTTGCGAAGAAGTAGTATCCGGTATCAGTTATGTTACTAAAAGTTTCCTCTTTGCAGTTTCATAATAATTAATTACAGTGTGTTACAGTGCAAGTATACTTTTCACGAGACATAGTGTAAGTTGTTGCGCTGGTAGAACTGAACATAATGGCATCTACAAAATTTTCCAAACAAAATCCCGATTTAAAAAAAAATCAGTTTTTGGGTAATTGTATGTGTATAAAAATGCAGAACTCCGTCATTTTTCATTCGTTTTCCAAAATAAGAAAATTGAAAGAGGGAACATAGACCATTTAAAGGATGTATCGTTCGGTCAGATCCAATAAAAACTCGAAAAGTTATGGATTGTACATACTACGTATGAAAAAAGTAAAAAAACAGTGTTATAATTTTAGAATAACATTGTAAATATAAGTGCAAGTAATGTCTAATTAATGTGTATAAAGACTACGGATTTATTACAGTCGGCCTGTATATTTTTCCCCGTAGTGCGATGTGTCCAGCCGGTCAATAAAATTTAATAATTCTGTTAAATTTCAACCGATTATAATAAACAAACGCGTATTAGACGCAAATTTATATCGGCTTTCAATAAAAAAATAGCAATAAAATATTACGGACTTTACGACTTTAACAACAATTTGATGACCTGTTTGAGGTCATCAAATTGTTGTTAAAGTCGATAAAATCTGAAAATAAATGGAAACTTCTGAACGTGAACGTCCATCACTTTTCGATTTGTTATTGGATCTGACCGAATCGAATAGAAAATGGCGGAGTTATGAATTTTTATACACGTGCAAGTACCCAAAAACGTTTTTTTTAAATCGATATTTTGGGGGTGTTTGGAAAATTTCAGCTATGCCGTTATATTCAGCTCTACCAGCTCAACAATTACCGCTATGTCTCGTGAAATGTATATTTCATTTTTTTTGTAACACAGTGTTATCATTCAATTTAAGTACCGTGAAGAAAGGAGCTTGGTCCATTAATTTATTTATTTACTTATTAGTTCGCAGTGTACAATTACAGCGAAGTATTATTATTATATTCCCATTTCGGAATTCCAAAGATGCCATCAACCCATCTCTATAAGACAAGTATTTCCAATAATTCACCACAACACCCCACCAAATTTCACCTATGCGGCATACCCATAGATCGAGCGTCACCCGAATCGTAGGCCCGCAATATTCGGGACGATTGTCGAATCGTTTGAGTATTGTATTCATCGCGAACGGTAGATGGCGCCGAGGGTCGGTGGTCCCGTTTCAAGTTTGGTTATTACCTTAGCAAGGGCGACTGCAGGAAACGTGTCCCAGGCCAGTTCGTGCTCTTCCCCGCGTTTCCCCAGCCTCTGACCTCTGAGGATCCGCGCTGCCGTCACCGTGGACACGCCCATGCCGTCCCCGACGAAGAGGATCACGTTCTTTGCATGCGGCCGTCTGTCGGTCGCGTACTGTAATCTCTTCCTCATGGCTTCGCGCGCTTGCTCGTACCAGTATTCGTGATCTGAAAGGTAAAGAAAATCAATGAGATCCTGTCACCGATGATGGGATAGCTGTCGCGCATATCCGAAAAAAGTTTGATTTTGAAATGAGGGGGTGTGACGGGCCATTCGGCGGGAGAATTGGTTGAGGCTTATTGGAATGGAAATGGAAGTTGGCGGAGAAGTTAAATTGTTATGGGGATTATATTCTGAAATCGAATAACATCGATATTATACAAAAAGTAGTCATTCATCTTTTTCTACTTATATTTGAAATTAAATTTAACTTTAGATAACTTAAGTAAGATGCAAAGTTAGTTGTCATTGCAGTACGAAGAAATAAGCACATAATGAAATGCTATATGACGCGTTATGATTGCCAGGACACTACACTGAAAAAAGTATCAAAATTTTACTATGTAACCATTGTAAGTCTATATTTACGTTCCTTTAAGGGTAAATTTCCAAATATCTATGTACTATTACAAGGAAACAGTCGTATTAACATTCGGACTCTGAATATACCGTACGAACAGTAAAAATAGACTGTAAATGTACTCTATTTTGTACCATAATTACCTTCTTTAGTAATAATCTAGTTCGTATAGCAATTATATTATGATAACACGGTAAACCGTCCATCCGCGCATGCGCGCTGCAAATTGGCGTCAATTCGGCGTTGTTTCCAAGCTCGCATTAATATAAGTGCAACACCAATCCGCACCATAACCTGAAACCTCGTAGGGGTTATATGTTTCATGTACTAGTGAAGGTAATAGAAGTGCGGTTTATTATAAAACCAGGATAAGGGGTAAGTACATCATGGCGTACAACTGTCGAACGTGTGGTACTTCGTATGGAACTATCACGTGTCTACTTTGACAATGCAAAGGCCGTAGAAGCGGATATATTCCTCGAAGAAATTTCGTTTTTATTTGCATTGCTTTACTTTAAATAGGGAGTACCCCAAAGAAGTACGAACTGTAGTCTTATAGGACAATTTTATATGAATATATTTAAGTTGGCAACGCGCCTACAAGCGCCACCTATGCATTGTGCACGCATTGTGTAAAAATGCCAAGCGCGTGTCTGTTTTAGAACTCACTTTTCTTTTGTACCTGTAACCTGTAAGCAAACTGTAAGTTGTGTGAGTAGTGTTAATAAAGCTGTTGAAGAAGATTATGTGTTTGCACTTAACCTCTAAAGAATAATACGAACAACTATGGAACTGTACCAAAGGTATTTCTTAAAACTGTACCCGGACCGTGGAGGAGCCACTACAAAGAGGAAGGCCGTTACATTGATCAACAAACTGAATAAATTTGTATCTTAGAAAGTTTTTTTATGTACAGATTTTTTTTTCTTTTCTATATTGATGCATATGTTATTTTTTTATTTATATAGATTTATTATTCATAATAAAAATAAAATGTGTTGATAAATATAAACAAATCTTTTATTTATATATAGTACTGTAAATTTACTATAGCAGATAGTAAATTTACAGTACTATATTTAGTAATTACCATTATCCCATAATATTACCATGAACGCATTGTAAATGTCGCTAATAATTTTCAATAAATCTAGTGTAAATCGACAGTTCAAAAAGTAAATTCCCAATGTAATTTTTACAATGGATGGGAAAATTACTCGGGCGACAAAATTACCTATCGTTTTGAAGTAAATTTACCTAAAACTTTTTTCAGTGCATAGGTAGTAATATTAAATTACAGTACAAATTTACCCATAAATCAAACATCACAATGTTGCATTTAGTAACAAGTTTAGTTATTATGATTTTAATTTGACCCTTTTATGTAATATATAAATTTAATTCTTATAGAAAATAGCTTCATTTACAAAATTTTAATACTGTTGGTTGGCGAACATAATTCATAAATTCCAAGGACACGTTTTAAAATCTGTTTTTTTTTGTGGACAAAAATTATATATAGAAAATTTTGTTAAATTCAAATAAATATGCATAAAATATGCTCAAACAAATCTGGTGTTGCAATACATACAAAGAAACCTTTCCTTACGGATAAAAATGCATTTGTTTGAATTATTTGTTCACTTTTAATTTGCTTCATTATTATTATTATTATTATTATTATTATTATTATTATTATATTGCAGAGAAGGTGGATGAAGGCGTACCAAATGAAGCTGATAAAGTATTTTGCGGTTCACCTGTTCTGAAAATGTCGGTACTTAGAAAGCTGTGTCGATCTTTTGGGAAATTTTTATGGAAAAGGTAATCCAATTTTTATATTAATTACTTAATGTGTATTTTTTTACTTTATCGTACGTTGTATGACAATTTCTCTGATCAAAAATCATATAAAGATTTGAAACTGATCCTTTGGATGTTTTTGTAGTTGTTTGAAATTGGATTGGTAGGGATTTGAAGTGTTCAAAGCTGCTTTGATTGCAAAGTGCAAAAGTCATCAAACCCGAATGGACACATTCAGCGCAAAGGTTGCATACTATATTGGCGCAATATTCAGGCATAGATAGTTCTGACTGAACTGACTGGATACAAAACCGGAATATTGAAAGGCTGTGAATATGCAACCAACACTCTCAATAAGCAATTAGCTTGCAGCAGCTGAATACAGTGCAGCGTGGTTTTTAACTTTTCAGACACCAGATATGTGAACTTACCAGTCTCATTTGTTCGCTTTTATTCTAGACCTTTCCTGACTTAACTGATTGATGATTGACCCCTTCTAACGAGCTAGTAATTGAGATAAGTGTAATTTTATAATTTTATTTTATGCCCATGCAATTTCACGCCCACATGTAAACCCCGTAAATATAAACGCAAAAAGTATCGGTCCCAATGCACACATGAAAATTATTTTTGTTTTGAAGGAATACTCTAATCTACAACTACGGGAATCACTATAATCAAACAGGAGTCCAATATTTTCTTTTTTTGGGTCGTCTCATTATCTCTGTTACTAAGGTCTGTATCAGCAACAATTTATAATTGTCACACACACTAAAAATACTGCATTAGTCAAGCCCAAGGCAAAAAACTGCTATAAAATGTGACTTTGTGAGATTGTCGTTTTAAACAATTGTCGTGACTACTTAAAAATGCACACTGAGAGGTTTGGTGGCAACAAAGAGCATTCAAATTTAATTAAGAAATAACTAACGCTAGTGTTTATTCAGCAACCAGTAGTTTCAACTGACACAATAGCAACTCTGAAAGTCCCACCAATCAAATTTCAAACAACCTCTTCAATTTATCCAGACAGAGCACTTATTGTCTGCCATTGCAGTGAGCGTTCGCTGAAAACATTGTTGTGGGCGAAGCATTAGCCGCTCCTTGCAGTTCGCGAACGCCAGTTCATTGGGAACGTAATTGATGGTCCGCATCTCAATTTCAAGATGTCACAAAAGTACTTTCTGTGTGGCCGAGAGGTGATAAATTGTTTCGCTTGAAAATTCGTTGCATGTTTGTCGGCGAATGCGGCGTCAGGCGCGGTTGAGTGATGATACGTGGTCCCGGATTAAATACGGCCCTCATAGAGCTTACCGTCCAGACTTACAGACTTAATAATGTGCAGTGAGAGACTAACCACACCCGACATATGAAGGCGATTGTTGTAGTGAATAAAATCATAATATGTATTTAAAGCGCTGGTTGACACACTTCATGAGATGTTGTTTTGAGTTATGTGATGTGAATAGCTTAGCTCAGTCAGGTATGGAGTATATAAACTATGGTGTAACCTTACCAAAAGAATGAAAACTTTGTATTTATTGTATCTTTTTATGGTACGATTTGTAAAACTCAATGTAATCTTCCATGTTGTGATCAAATAACTTTCAGGCAAAGCACAAATTTTATAAAGAAAATACATCTCAGATATAATATTATAACCATAAACGACTACCAGTTTTTTTTGAGTCTTAGGCCAATATCTTTGTATTTGAAAGTTTCCTATTGAATATATGGAACGTTCTTCACGCTATTTATTGCTTATTCTCTATTTTGTGTATTTCTATCAATATTAGTATAGCGAGTATAGCGAAAGGTAATGCGTGCATTTGATAAAAACGTCCTGTAACTTCATGGGAACATTTGTAGTCACCTCTCCAGTCACATGGCTTACATATACAGTGTGAAATATCTCCTGACAAAAGTCCTCATTTAAAACTCATTGCATATTTACTTAGCAACTGTTGAAATGATACGTGACTAGAAATTAATAAAATGTTTTACGTAACCACATATATAAGCAAACGTAATGTCTTATTTTAACCGAATTAAAAAAAGAGGAGGTTATCAGTTCGACAGGTATATGCCCAAGCAGCACAATCACATGCCAGGCAGATGCCAGGTACATGCCAAAATTACATATGAATGTGCCTGGCATGTAACAGTTCCGTTTCAGGCATGTGCCTGGTGCGTGCCAATGTCCGGCACATACAGGTGCCTAGCATATACCCTGCACGTGCCCTGGTATATACTAGGTACGTACCAGGCATGTACCCAGAGTTTGATATGCCAATGGTATGTACCTGGAACATGCTATATACGTACGTAGCACGTTCCCAGCATATGCAGTGTACATTCCACCAGTATATAGGGCACATTCCAGGAAATGTGCTGAGCACTTGCTCTTATAAATATACGATGTATGTATATATCTATACATACAACTATGTACATATAGTTAAAGCAGTAACTCAAACATTAATAATTGCGTTGACCAACTGACTAGAACTGTAATCGTTCCTCTGGTACGTGCTAGGTATATGAGTTAGAAACCATTTAGGAACATTATTTGCGGCAAGTGCCCAGCATATGCCTGGTACATGTCATCTGTACATGTACCTTAGGCATCTAAAAGGCATACGCCTAGTACATGCCATCTGTACATGTACCTTAGGCATCTAAAAGGCATATGTCTGGAATGTGCTGGCACATAGTGTGCTGCTTGGGTGTGGTATAAACGTAGAGATATATTTTTATCATTGTGATGATTCCTGTCTTGTCTGAAAGGTTATTTACACTGATAGTTGATGGAGTATGAAACAGCACAAGGCAACTTTTTAGAGAGAACCTAATAAAATGTTTGGTGTACCTATGGTAGAGACCACAATAACCCAAAATTGGCCTTAAAGGAGCATTTACGTCTGGGCAACAGTTGGGTAATGCTGTTATGTGATGCACCTTATCTGGGAATGATACTTTTACTGAATAGTCAACAGCGTTATATATCTGGTCCGATGTTGTTGACTGTTGCTGTCGCCGCCTGTCCTAGATAAACTACGCTTAAAATAAACCGTCAAAGCGCAAATTATGATTATTGATGTGGGCACACATATCGTCGGGTTAAAGGTAAGAGTCACTAACTAACATCTAAAATAATTACGAAAAACTGACTTTAAGATGTATTACCAACAAATATAATGATATTTTCTGGATAATTAATGCATTTTCGAACACTTATTGATCGCCTCCTTGAACAAGATGCGCATTTAGAAGCATTTGACCACAATTAATTCGTGTTTCAAGAAAATGTAACAAAATGTTAGTTAGTGACTTTTACCTTTAAGCCCACGATATATAGGGTTAGCCAAAATTACCGTAAGACAGTTCTCGGGCCTGTCGGCCCTCGCGCTTTTTAAGTCGCCCGAGGGTATAAACATCAAGTAATGCCCGAGGTACATACAAAATTTTATGTCCTACAATGGTTTTGTTCCTCCGTTTGAATAATATTAATAAATATTTTGACGTTATCAAGTGACGGCGTATCTACAGAGTTAAATAACCACACAAACAATTCGGATTTGAGTGACAATACAGACAATTAATTGTCAAACTTATAACCTTAATCGCCAATAATTGACATTGATGAGTGACAATACAGACAATTAGTTGTCAAACTTATAACCTTAATCGCTAATAATTGACATTGACGATTTAAAATTTACAATTTGAATGACAAATATTTGATATATAACCATAGCAATCCTTTGTGCCCTAGGGCGCATAAAGAATCTTTTTCGGCCCTAGGGCGCGAAAAGTAGCTGTTTTCGTCCCGGTAACTAAGATGTAAAACGACACTTTATGATCATGTAGGACATAAATATATTTTTAATATACAGGATAGTTCATTTTATTACGGATATTTGGCAACATTTCCTTTTTTAAATAGAAAAACGTATACTATATAATATAATTTTATATAATATATTATATAATTTGTACGGTTTGAGAAATATTTAGGTGTTCCGGTAATTTTGGCTAATCCTGTATAGGGTATTAGGTGGCTACCCATCGCCGCTTTATTTTTAGACAGACGTATGCCAACGGTAATATCAATAAGTGTCATTTTGACATATGTTGGATATTCACGTTTGACTAAAAAATCCACCTTCCTCAGAGATCAAATAATCTTCGTTAAAAAACTTTCTTAAGTTGCAGAAATAGACAGACGTTAAAAAGAACGAGTTAAGAGACATTTGTTATACGAACTGCCAAACTTGTCTGATCGCCTTCAACATTGATTCATAATGCCACTTGTATTTTTATTTGGCCAGCAAGAAAATATAATCTATTTTGGAATGCAGGTATGTGTGGGTGATTTTTGCACATAACTTAACAAAAACTGTATGTAAACATGGATGCTGTATGCCAAAACACGCCATAAAGTGGTTGATAATGACCTGATTGATTTAAACCAAAAACTAGTCGTAATGGCTTATATCTTATTGTATAAACTAGTCGTATAAGTAAAATCCTTCTAGCTCACATATTTTTTGGCAGGGATGGATATGTCAACTGTTGTTTTTCATATAGGATCGTAGATTGCTTTCTCTAAAATTTAATAGAGGATTTTTGTATGAAACCAATGATGTTCAATTTGTGTCTAGCTTTACATCTTAATATGTAAAGCTAGACACAAATTGAATATTGCTACAACCGGGTTGTAGCAACACTGATGAACGGTCGATCACGTTGATTTTTTGGTTAGCGCCATTTTTGCATGTAAATTTGGCCTGCTAACCAAATTATCAACAAAGTTGGTCCAACCCGGCCTTAGGCAAATCACCGACACTGAGAGCAGGCTTCACACAGTCAGGAATTTTGTCGAACTGATGAGATTCAACCCCCAATAACATTTCTTTAACGTGCACGTCCATCAGAGCACACAGGAATTTTACGGTTGATTTGATACATAATATAGGGTATTCCAATACCATTGTTTCGGATACACATAGTATTCGAAATTAAATATGATAGAGATTTTTGTGTTCTTAAAGTTCGGTATAATATCCATTTGTGACTTCTAACACTCTCTATATTATAATATCCCCATATGGGGGTGCGCGGTAGTAATATTCAACCATCAAATAAAAATCTTTTTGCGATTTTCGGAAGTGACACCATTAAAATAATAACGCTGATATATAATCATAACTTTAATGTTCATTCAATTTCAAAAGATGTACTTTTTAGTTTATTACACTCTGAATCCAGTCAACATGCTTGGACATTCTAGTATATACAGCGGGTATATCACCATCGCAGTCATAATCTCCAAAAGATAGCACACCAGCTAGTTTTCCATTACAAATTAGTGGACTGCCTGAGTCTCCATAACAAGTATCCTCTCCAGTCTTGGATACTGTGCAGATGTGGTCGTCCGTAACTTCCTCATACAGGTCCATACAGTCTTCGTTCCGAATTGTTGTTGAGTTATGGTATAACAACAAGTCAGACGAGAGAGAATGTGGGGAAGGGTCAGAAATACCCCAACCAATTCCTATGCACTCATCTCCAACACCAGCATCCCCAAATTCAATCGGTAGGATATGCTCATTAAATTCCAGAGGATGTTCTAATTTTACCAGAGCAACATCGTTTTTATAGTCGCCATAGTGTTCATCGTAGCCTGGATGTACAACATACCCCAAAACGTTGAACTTCCTACTCTCTTTTATTGAGTGACTACCGATACCAACCTTATAGATGTATCTATCACCATACCTAAAATATGTATAAAATACAATTAACGGTTATAATTCAGTTGCTTTGAAGATATTCCATTACTCTGTTAAGCAGTGAGCTGCTGTAAGTAACCATTCGGAGCTAATTATCGATGTTGTGCAAATATACGTATCACGAAAGATACCGGATGTCAGTAGTGATACTAATGAAGGAAATTGTCCTTCACCGGCATTTATACCTCCTACAATTCGTGCTTGTGGGCCAAAATAATCTATAGCTTGGCAATTACCTATAATCAAAACACATACAAACACGTGATGAAGCTATCGCTAACTTATGCTTACTGAAGACAACAAGTAATGCCAGATATAGTACCATGATATTGGAAGCAGCCATGTTGACAAATAGTAAAGAATGCACAAGTTTAAGCATCTTATATACTACTGTTAGAACTGATAATATGTCATATACGTTGAAAATCAATAAAGTTAAGTGAAAACAGCAATAAAATAGTTGTAATACGTAAATGTACTTAACAACAACAAGAATGATGACTTTAGTTAGGTACAAACGTCATGATTCATAAATGTGTTTCTTTTGTTCTCCTCCTATGGTATTCTATCGACTGTGCTATCTGGTGTACAGAATCAACCCATCCTTGGCCCGCTGTTCTTTACCATAGTGACTACTGAGCTACACATTGTCAACTTTATAGTTTGGATGTGAAATGTAGTGTGACACTTGTAACTCTACTCTTGTAATCAAAACAAGGAAGAATAGATTTCACCTTCTTCCTAGGTCCCTTAAGATTATTTAATTAGTGTACCCCCAACAACTATTATTTATCAGCCGATTAAACTTAATCAAACATATTTCTCTAAAATTATGCCAAACATAATTTGATTCACTTCAAACCAGTTTGTTATTTCTTTGCCAGGATAGTCACTTAGATAGTCACGTGTAGATTATTGTATTTTAACAAAATAAGTACTTAGAAATAGGTGCAATGTCTGTGATATCTAGAGTCAAAAGTTAATGAATTATTTCTTATTAATTAAGCTTCTAGCTGTAGTATGGAAAGCCTAGTTTGTAGAAAGACATCAGACGGATTAATTATTATTAAATCCGGATTTTCATGTGGAACCAAACATTAATCCTTTAAGAACTGCTTGCAAGTTTAACATTTTTCTGTGCAAGAAACATTACGGTCTATCTATGTATCCCATCTTGTAACAACTGGTTGTGATAGCAAAGTTGGGTTAGGGAATTTTTTCTTGGATAGAGATAAACTAGAAGGAGCTTTCAGCTATTGTTAGCGCGCGGCTAACAATATTTTAAGTATGCGTTTCGTGTGAACCGCAAGAGGCGCTAGTTATCTGTGATATTATAAGTGGCCGCGAGAGGCGCTCTGAGAAGGGACAGGGGATGCGCCACGATCGATAACGGCGATCGACAGAGCTTGACCACCGCTGAACCAATACAGTACACTGCAAATAGATGTCATGTCTCTAAGTTATTAAAATAAATGTATTAACAAGTGAGTCGTTTTAAATCATCTACCATCTCCAACCGTAACAGCTATTTTTTTTCATGTGATTATTGGCGTAATCACGCCTGAAAATTCTTCCCGAATAAAGTCACAAATTCTATGAATAGCGTAAGCAAAACATGTTAAATGAAGAAAAAATTAAAAATGTTGTTTATTTAATTTTCCTACTTTTAACATAGTCACAGCACCGTCGGAAACAAAAAGTAATACTTTGACAGCGTCTGTGATTCCTACTTTTTGATGGCGTCAGTTACTATTGTACATATCTCTTCAGCTGTGGCGGTACAGCGAAACTGAGTACAAATTAAATAGGGTTTATATAAATGTCTTACATGTCCAGCAAACCGACAACAAGCTTGACCACACATTTACCCTTTATATCAGTACTTTCAGCTGCAGAAACCCAAATATATTTTTCGGATAATTCAGACTTTCTTGTAGAAATTGTTTTGTGTTATTGTCGTCGTTCGTAATATTTTCTATTTGTGGATTCATCGGGTCTCGTCCAGTATAGTGATCTTTTTTTAAAATAAATTATTAATAGGTGGAATAAGACAGTATGTTCTTTCTTGTAATTTCTGTTAAGTTAGACGTTGCCTACCTGATGATGGCTTTTAGCCGAAACATGTTGTAGCAGAAAATAAACAGAAATTACAAGAAAGAACATACTGTCTTATTCCACCTACTACACACGCTTGTAAGAAGAAGAAGTTTTTCCAAATAAATTATTAATGTTGGTGAAAGGTATGTAGGCAGAGAAAATGATTCACTTGGGTGAAAAACTTTTTACTTGACGTTCATGATACATTTTACTGTGAGTTTTACAATATTTAGTGGCAATTTCTTTACTGTTATAAAAATATATTTTTGCTGGTTCTCATACTCAAACAAATTACTTTGTGTACTCTATTCAACATTGCAGATATTACATTTAGTTTATGATGCTATGAATCCACTCAACGTATTTGGATACTCTGGTATATACTGCTGGTGAGTAGCCATTGCAATGAGGATTCCCAAAAGATAATACACCAGCTTGTTTTCCATTACAAATTAGTGGACTGCCAGAGTCACCGTAACATGTATCTTCACCTTCATTGGACACTGAACATATGTGGCCAGAAGATATAGCATAATGTTCCTCGCAGTCAGAATTGCTAATTGTAAAAGCGTTATGATAGAGTAATAAATCAGATGATTGAGAATATCTACCGGTAGTACCCCAACCGATTCCTATACAGTTACCCAAAGTATCTGTCTCCAAAAGGCCAATAGCTTCGATTTTTTCATTCATTTCCAAAGGGATCTCCAATTTCAGTACAGCAATGTCATTGTCTAAACTGGATGCTTCATAGCGAGGATGTTTTACATATTTCACCACTTCATACTTCTTACTCTTTTGAACTGATGCACTACCGACACCAACTAAATATTTCTTGTTATTGCCATACGATCTAAAGGTAGAATAATAAGTTCAGTGTTACAGGTTAGTCACTTTGAAAATATGTCGTTACTCTTGTAAGCAGTGTGCAGCCGTAAGTACCCATTGGGGACTAATTATCGAAGCTGAGCACACATAATCATCACGAGTTCTACCGGAAATCAATAGCGATGCCAATGATGGAAATTGTTCTTCTGAAGCAAAACTGCCTCCAACAACCCTCGCTATTGCGCTAAAATAATTTAAAAATTCTGAGGCCTGGCAATAATCTAGAATCGAAACAATTAGGAAGCATTTCTGAAACAAACTATTTGATGCTTACTGCACACAATGTGTACAAGGAACGCCAGATGTACGATGATAATCAAAGTATTCATGTTGCCAAAGGTAGACAATATTGCTGTAACTGTAAGCATCTTATATGCTTTGTTTGTATTACATGACATATTAAATATGTTAAAAACCAGTAAAGCTAAGTGCAATTTACTATTGTCATGAGCAGTAAAAGTATTTTTATGACTATGTGCTAATGTAAGTAACATATCTATGTACTCATGTGCTTGCTACACATTCATAATCGTCTACACTCAGTTTACGATTTTGTAATTGGGTGTTAAGAAAATGAAATAATTTTAATATTTTGCTTTATTTGCTAGACAAAGTTTTTCCATTTTGGTGTTAATAAATCTAATTTTTGTTAGGGATCATTAACTAAGAATATTGTCATTTGGGATTATATTACCATCATCATATATTAAAAAAAATAGCATCACATTTCAGTAACAAAAACTCTTCTTGGTGTAAGTTTTTACATGTAACCCAGTGTATTAGTGTTTACTCCATGTTTATTAATAGATTTATTCTTAATTAAATAACGACCAACTCCAGACAAAGGTCTTGAATTGGGCTAAGCAGGTTATTAATCAGACACCACATAGAACAATAAACCAATCCACTGGAAGACAAACACGTTTTTTTTTATTTCATTATTAATCAGACGCAATGAAGAAAAGAAAAAGAGGTGCTGTTATCTGTGAGAGACACTGAGAAAAGTAAAAACTTTGAATAATAACTGAAATAATTAGTTGTCCGTTTCTTATTATTATCTTTTTATTAAATTAATAGATGTGTGCCTTGACTGGACCAAACTTCTCTGTCGGCAAGCTGTGGTTGTTAAATCGTTACCTACGTTAAAACAAAAACTGTAACAGTATATTTTTACAATTTGAAAACAGCATTTTTGGCTAGCTATCCTTTCAAAATTGATTTTTTTTGCAAAGAAAAGTATTAATTACTTATTTTGGGTAGTAACTTATACAACAATAGTTATAAACATAATGTTCATTAGTTTGTCAACAATAAGACTCAGCTAAATGACTACATAACTGTTTCTTGTCATTTGTACGTGGAGATGATTTTGTTGAAAAGAGCCAATGAGAACTAGTAGGTGCTTCAGATTTTTTCACATCTTGTAAGCTTTGTAAAAATGGTTAAAATTCTCACTCTCAATTAGTTTTAAATTTAAATGCCATAATGCCGAATTAGCAAAAATAAAAGTTATTTTATGTCAATTGCTAAATGACTTTCTTATTTAAAGAAAAGTAAACTGAACTGAACTTACTGTAAAAAAGTAGCTTTTTTAACTACGGTAATACTACATTTTTGCAGATATTGTCTTAAAAAATTTTGTCAGATAAAACTAAAACCAATAGATATATGCTGATGTCATGAAAAATTATATGCGTTATACAGGGTGATCTTTGCATGCAGTAATTTTTTAAGGTTTTTGAAATAGCTTTCTTCTGCGATTTTATAATGGAATACTTGTATATTATTTGCTAAATCCCTAAAGTTTCTATTAATTTATTCTCACTATGTCCAAAATCTATTTTTAGTAGTTGTGATATTTGCAATTTAATGAGTAGTACCTATGCCATTATAATACCTTAATATTGCTTTGTATATAGATTGCGTTGGGTAGCTTGATCTAAAATATTTAAAGGGTGATAGAGGGGACCACTTAGACACTATTTAACTATTTATATAAAAAGTATTATGGTTATTAAAATAAGAAAAATTTTATAAATATGTTTTGCCATTGTTGTAAATGTACCACGAACGAACCCTGAGACCGATAAACTTCAGTTGAACCCCGAAATAAAATTTAAACAGTTTTAGACGGACTTGCTTGACAATTTGTTCACTTATGAAAATTTTGGGCAGACGTTTCATTGTAGTGGTATTTGTGTTCACACACAAAAACAAACAAAAATCTCTTCAACCTGATTTAATGAGCAACGTTTGAAAACGGATTTGTATTCAGTACAAAAAGCAACCAACAATATCTACCTACTGTCATTAATTGATTCAAAATAGATTAGTTTTCTGGAGCGACAATTCAAAATTAGGATATTATGAGTAATATCAGTAATATTGATTACGTGAATGGCAAAAGGGGTTATTTGAAGGTGTTTTTAATTTTTTTTGATCTGAAAGAAAATAAGGTGCTTTGTACATTTAGTTTCAACACATTAAGCGTATCAAAAAAATCTGATGTAGCCAGGCACATAACTTTATCATACTATATATAAAATTATATATTATAGTTGCATGCTCCATTAACCATTAACACAAATATATTAATTAAAGAAAATACACATTATGAATTCACATAATTTCAAATGTTATAAAGCAAATGGTGCCTTGCGCCGTGGGCGCTTATCCGAAATTATATTTACAAATTTGGAATCTTTACGATTTACCCGCCAGTAAGTGAACAGGTTAGCAGGTAAATTTTTAAAAACAAACGACGATAAAAAATGCTTTGCAAAAATATTTAAAAGGTCGTAAAACTTTGTGATCTAAAAATTATTGAATTAAACACGAACGCAGACAGCACGCACACGGAGCTACCGCCGCCGCCTTCGCCGTCTCCTTCGTTGATCAGGCTCAACGTCATCTTCATTGCTGACGTTCCGCTCAGGATCTAGTTGCAGAGGTCCTGCATCCGCATCGCCTACGTGCTCATCCCCAGGCTGCTCAGGTGGTTGCGGCGCTGCAACCTCTTGCGGATATTTTTATACAATTGACAGTAGGTATTGTCAGAACATCACCGTTTGACACTACCTACTGTCATTAGAATGAAAATATCTGAGAAATCTCGGTAACTAGTTTATCGCCGACACGACCGATCTCAATTTGAATCTGCTCCTGCAGCCAATCTATTAATTTTACAAAAAAAATGTCTTAGAAATAAATGGTATAAAATTTCCTCTACTTTAATTTACTATTTAACCATTTTAACAAAATTACAGAAATAAAAATGGCGGCCGATTTGCAAAATCATTAAGCACACACACAGTAATTTTTTTGTACCTTGGTCAGAAATGTTCAGGGAACCCAAAAGGACATATTTCCGCTAAAATCTAAAAATATTTCTTTTCGGCACGATTACGATAGTTATCATACTATGTATGATAAAGTAAAAACGCCGTCTGTTCAACACTTCAGAACTCAACAAATTTTCTCGATAGTAAGCTGAAAACAACAGATTTTGGGTTTACGTTAGTAGAAATTTGCCGTTTTTGGCCCCCTGTTCGTTCGGCAAACAATTAAAAAATGGCAAAATATACTAAACAAATTTTATGTAAAATTGCTAATATGTTGATAACTGTAATACTTTGTATAACAATATAGAATTTAGAACTTACCTAAATAACCAGATATAGATATATCTGGTTATTTAGGTAAGTTCTAAATTCTTCTACTACCTATGACTTTCCATTTAAAAGATTTTATCTACTTCTTAAGATAATGCAGTATTGACCACTGCGACTCTAGTGACTCACCTTGTATATAGTGCTAGGAAAGACACTCAACATATTATATTCTCATAATGTTACATACCGTTCCAGATCAGTCGGCCTAAAGCAACCCACAATTGATAGTAGCGGAAGTGTGTATTTTCTACGAATATTAGTAAAATGATAAAAAAAGATAAAAATTTTTTCGCTCGCCACGTATATTGTCAAATACTCCATTGGAATTTGGTCAAAAATCTATGGTACATTTATGATTACCATAGTTATTACAATTGTGTCTCTCAAACAGTAGCGACACGACGGTTTTTTGATGCCATGAAAAATATACGAAATTTTTTGGTTATTGGTGTAAGTTGTGAAACCGAATGTAAACGAATTTATGAAGCAGTATAAAAATGTTCGATTTGTGCGCCAATGGATTTATTGCCTATATGCAATCCTATAGATCAATTTTTATATTATGTATAGGGTAATGCCTGTCATAATATGAAAAATAATGAAATATATTTCTTTCCTAATTGCTCTTCTTTCAAGTTATACATAGTGTGGTACTTGGCAAATCAGTTTTCTTAGAAGCTATAATTAGATAGGACAAGAGGAAGCATTCATGTTTTGGTTTTCATCATATTATTTTGACTTGTATGGGCATGATCCTAAATTTGTGCTGCTGCCTTGGAAAATTTTGTATATTTGTTGATATTTAGGAAAAAAACGACATTATCAATTAATTGTCAATAATCATTTATTAAGTTGATACAATGAAATTATTGCACGGTACATGAACAAGATCCAATTATCCATTTATTGATCCACTCAGTGTACATTGACACCCTAACATATACAGCTGGTTTATTTGCCTTACACAACTTGTCTCCAAAACTTAATATTCCAACTTGTTTATTGTTACAAATTAAGGGACCACCCGAATCGCCATGGCATGTATCACTACTGTCAATACCAACTGAGCATACGTTTGAAGGATATATTAGAAGCGGACTATGCTCTGTGCAATATGCTTCGCTTACGATGCGTGTTTGGTGATATAGTAACATTTCTGATACAGATGATGGTACCCCTCCGATCGTTGTCCCCCATCCTAAACCAGTGCATTCGCTGTCAATTGGAATAACATCTGAAGGAGCTCCTACACGCAGTGCCAATGTCTCGCCAACGTTGGTGATGTGACGCGCTGCGCGTAGTGTGCGCATTCACTTCGCCAACATTGGCCAACGTTGGTATTGGGCGCAAGGTATTTCTGTGTATCGTAGAAGGCTCGTAGCGTCCCGTAGAGAATTAAAAATGAACAGTGAAGACGATATCATTGCTGTTGCCGCAGCTCCCATTATTTTAAGCAGTGCATTGTTGCTTAGAATTGAAAAAAGGAACCCTAGAAAGAGGACACTGTTTAATAAGGTTGTTAAATATTAAACATGTTTTTCAGTCATTATTTATACAGTACGTTCGAAAATATTACATACATTAAGGAATACAAATATACAGCAATACAGGAAACAAAATTATTTAGTTTTTTATATTTGCCACGTGACATTAAAAAAATCTCCCTTTTTATTTTCTTTATGTTTCAAGCAACAAATGCAGAATAAGATGGGATAAGATCTGATACACTGAGTGGTCTATATTTGTATGCAGGACCCTGTTAATTTGTGTCGTTTCTTTATATAAATATTTCATTTCAGTCAAATCGATGAATTCATAATTTTGATTTAAAATATAATTTATATAATAAAACTGAAATTACTTATAAGATACAAAGAAAAATTGAGAACCCTTACATCCACAGAGTTTTAATTATAGATATTAAAACTCCGTGTATGTATATTATGCAGGTATATTTATTATCAACCCAATATTTTTAGTAACAGATATACTTCTTGATATTTTTCTGATAATCAAAATAAGGAAAAGCATCCAGTATAGTATTTAAACTTTGTTGAATACATTAAATACATCAGATTATTTAAATTTGCGGCTTAAAACTAATCTATAAATTGTTGATTAATAAATAGTTAATTATTGTTAATTATATAAATGCAACTTTTTGATTGATTTTGTTTGATTGTAGTCAAGATTGTAGGGAAGAGGGTTGACCGCGGTTCTTGGACCCCTATACCGTATGACTCCCCATCGTGTGTAGATTCATATCCCGCTTCCCTCCAACCCCCTCCCTCACCTTTCCCACCCCACCCTAGCGAATAAGGTTGACCGCAATCCCAGAACCTAAATACCGTATGCCTCCCCATTGTGTGCGAATTCATTTTAAAATTTTAATGATGACGTCATTTCTGGAAAACCCGGAAGTCATACTTACCTCAAGACCATCCCATATATTGGCTATTTCTGTCTATTAACACAACGTTCATTCCTTCGGCGTCAAAAACACAAAAAATAAACAAACGTACGTATGCCGTGGGTCACCCATTATAACGACTTCAATATTGTCTTCAGAATATAATTTTATTGCTTGTTAATTTATTGTAACTGTAAGATTAATATAATGCTTATAAGAACCATAATTATTGTGAATAAATCTACAAAATATTAAAAAAAGTTTTCATGTTTTTACATATGCGCAATCAGGCATTTGGGCAAATAATAAATCATCATTGTCCTTAAAGTACGTACAAACATAAATAATGCAGTATATATGATAAAACATAGATAGATAACTAAACTTTTCATCGGTAGTACGTACAATGCTAAAACAGAATGAAATAAAGCGGACAAGGTCACATATTGGCGATGTGCATTGGCACAGTTGGGTCCCGCTACGCGAAGCACTCCGATGGCCAATGATGGCCCCTATTGGCACTGCGTGTAGGAGCACCTTGAGGTCTCCAACTCAATGTTTTGTACATCTTCTTCCATTGCAATAGGTGTTGCTAATTTCAGCAACGCAATATCATGGCGAACCATTGATTCATTTCTAAAATAATGTTCATGACGAATCCATCCACTAACGTTGTGTTCCTGGCCGAAGGCATGTGCTAGATTGGAACCAGCTCGAATAAGTATTTCTCCTTCATACCAGCCGCAACCACACTAATAGAAATTAAATTATATTACACCAATGCAAAAATAAAGACAAGTTTGAACGTAGAATATACGCATTTATTAAGATAAAATTTAGTCGTCGAAGTTTTGTGAGAGTTAGGTACTACGGTTGCCAACCGTTCTCGTTTTGCAAGAATTTTTTCATTAGGTTGTCTCTAAATCGTGTCTTTTTTAAAGGCACGTTTTCAAAAAGTTGTATGATACGTAAAAAATTGCAGAATTTTTACATAATTGTCCAATAATATTTAGACTTTGCTAGCAGCTATACATTCTATACAACTTAAATAAGATAAACTAAATTTATTTATATTATAAGAAAGGACTTAAAAAATATATTTTTACGTTGTTTTTTTTTTCTTTAGGAAACCAAACACAAAACCTTTTTCGGTTCATTTGTGTCATTGCGTTTCTCAAAAACTAGAGATAATTCACAACGTCTTGCAGATTAGATTCTACAAAAAATATCAAGCCAGAATCAGTCATTTGTTCGATATTTTTTATTTATTTATTAGGCAGTGTCCTCATTAGTATTTGACTCTCGTCCTTTTGACAAGCTAAATATGTGGAAATCTGCTGCAATTTTTACACAACCACTCAAAAGTTTGTAAATTTACTAAAATCAACTATTAACAAATATATGTTGTTAAATAGAAATGTAGTTATTTGTAATTAAGTTTGACAGCTGGTGGCAACCGCTAAATAGTATTTTAAGTTGTTGAAAAAATTAAAAACATAGCCCATTCGAGGATATCAATATTAAATATGACGAGTTCAGGGACATCGATCGCTTCTTCGATCGTTGTTTGAAAAAAAAAACCTTAATTCGAAGTGTTTTCCTTTTCTATCAAAAGCATCTTCCAAACTTTAACAGATTTTTTTTTCAGTGTACCGTTCAAGAAAGAAAAACCGCTCTAGTCAAGATATTCTCGGCTCGAGTTAGGCACCACGTGGCACCATAGAAATAATTTCCTAAGCAAAAAGGAAATTAAATTTCGGTAGCTAGGAGTTTTTGATAACTTGGCGTTAAGCTGAATTTTATCAAGGTGCTCAAAAACTGACAGACGTTTTTTTTTTACACCTTAAGGTTTTTTTTGTAGACGATCATGTATGTCTAGTGTCTACATGTCAAATTTTATAAAATAGAAGTCTGTAATACTAACTCATCTAAGCAATGAGCAGCGGTAAGTATCCACTGACGATGCACTATGGAACCGACACATCTCAATAACCCTACTTGTGGAGTCTCTATGAATACCACCCCAGGAAATTGTCCATTAGACGCATATTGTCCTCTATAAATACGTCCCTGGTAAGATTGAGTTAATAATCTGCCATCTCCCGATATAACGCCTAACACAGTAGGCTTGTTTTTTATACATACCATATTCACAAAATCAAATACTAACTAAAGATCGTAGAAATGACACTGAACAAGACGACGATTGTTGAGCACATGTTTGCAATTGTGTTTTCTAGTACGGTGTTTAGCGTTTTATACCAAAATGTATCCTAATGACGCTCGTAAGATAACAAATAATAAATATTACTATTATTATTATTATTATTATTATAAATCTAAGTGGCATGACAAGAAAAAAGCATGGGGTAGCAATAACAATAAATAAATATCACGCACGTTTTAAAAGAAACACTTTTCTGTTAGTTACAAAAAGTTACATAAAAAATTCACTTAGACTTAAGTACCGGTTTTAGTATTATATTTAATGGAAAGCTGGTTAATCGACGGTGAGATATAAAGGAGATACTGATGAGGACTAATAGTCCGAAACACGTGTCTACGGTTGCTTCTTCGATCCTCGATCTTCGTATGACGGAATTGCCCGACAAATACCTTTCTCCATTATATTTAATAGCATACGGCTTATATTGCTTTTGTTAAATATTCTTAATGAAAGTTTAAAATGCCACTATCATTTTCCAAAAGATAGAGAAGCATGGAAGGATTTAGGAGAGGCTTATATTTCCAGGAGTGACTGAAACGTGGCTAAACAAAGAAGAAGTGTATTGTAACTTTTATATTACTTTGTATATTGTAGTTATGTACAGACTTTGATTTCTGTACGGATTTGGATCATATTATTTCAAGATACCAAAAACCGCATTCTTAAATCATAATTAGGTAATTTGATTTAAATTTAGTGAAATTTCTGTATAGAAGAAGAATCAATTAAAATTAAATGAGAAATTCTTACTTTTATTCACATTGGTGATATAAATGTGGTAGGCATAAAATATGGTAAATACCACAACAATTATTATAGAAGCTGAAGTACAAATGTATACTTTTGGAACGCTAACAAACTTCCGCACGCGTCATGTACAGATTGCATGAAATGACAGGTCAGTTAATATTTCCAATTGAAAAAGTTAACGTCGAGCCTTCATATAACAGCATTTGTTGGATTATTCAAAATATCCGCCCCTTTGACTGACAGGTTATATGGGAATATTAAAATCTGATCGAACCGACAAAATCAAATACCTACCCCTTTTTGGCAATCCATCAATATTTGAATTGCCCAAGCGGAAAATTTGTTAGCAAAAAAAGGCTAGCTCCATGTCAGCTGTCATTGCTGGAGTCTTTTTTTTTGCATACACTAAGCAAAAAATAACAGGGTATTATGATATTCCGTTGTTACAAATCGTTTCAATGGATAGCTTGATTATTAAATGTACGTGTTGATAAAGTATAAAGGAAAATGGTTTACAATATAGAAATTATGTAAAATAGGTTTTTTTTTTGTATTATGGTCTTATATGATCTATGTACAAAGCTGGGCACAAAAGCGTTAATCCGTTAATCGCTAATTAACTAAGTTAAATTTTGCGTAATGAATTAACTTTTAAGTTAACTTTCAAAACCATTAACGGACTGACTAACTTCCGCTACATTCATCATCCGTTAATTCAAGTCCGTTAAATCGGAAATATCATCAATAAATATTTCAAATGGTTGTATAGACATTATGTGCAAGTTCGGAATTGGCTTTGTTTACATGTGTGACGTACTACTTTGTGTGACATGGCGTCCGTATATAAAGCATGCGCGCGAGTTGTTTTGTTTTTAGTTGTTTCAACTGCAACCCCCTTAAGCCCGCTTACGCCATTCTGTGCAATTCAAACGCGCAGTTAAATTCGTCAAGTCAAATGTGATCTTTTGTTTTACTCATGAAACATTTTAAAATTACCAAGTTAGAATCAGTTCGATCAGTTCTAAATATGTAAGTGCGTGCGTTTATAGCAACAATCTAGGAATTTTGGCTAAAACAAAAATTTGGTGACACCACTGTGTATAGACGCGAAACATTACATATTCCGCATTTCGTTATTTGTTATTGTTTGCTGTGATTTAAAAGCTGTGTGTGGAAGAAAAGCGTAATCAATAATTTAATAGCAAAGCATGGAAGTGATGTTTGCTACCAACCCAAAGCAACTATTGTAGTCAAAAAATAAATATCACTGATGTTCAAGCCATGCGATTTATTAAAGTTGCACGGATGTAAATGGTGTACAAATTGTCATAAAATTGCATGCGATTTTTCAAAACTGCTTTGTTGAAAGTGCAGGTTTGAACTGCATAGATATAAAAGTAGCTTTAGTTGATCTTTTCATCTTTGTATCTCGCAATGTAGTTCTTTTAGTTACCACTGTACCTAGTTTGAAAAGTTTCTAAGGCAATTTTTTCATATGCAACCGCAAGAAAGGTCCGCAGTTATTTGGGTTGCATACTCACCAGTAGATCGGCACTGAACATAACCTATTTTTTTTTATAAAAAGCTAACGATTGACGGTTAACGTTAACTTGCGTTACATTTGTAACAAATTAACGGGCTATCGGTTAACGAAGTTAACTTTTTCGTTAACGGATTAATGATTAACGAAGTTAACTTTCTGATTAACTTTGCCCAGCGTTGTCTATGTATATAAATTTGTTCCTTTTAACTATCTTTTTAGTTTTTTATAATAAAGAATATGTCTTTGGCGTTTATACATAACGTAGGGAAGGTAAGGCCTTCGATGCCTTTTTGCCAACCTTAATACACTGTCAATAAGACGTTTTATTTAACCCCGTGAGTTTGTAATACACTGTATCAGCTAAGTATTGGTCTCCCAGCGAATGATGTCAACCTTTTAAAGGGCAATTCCAACTCTGTCATATACTGTTGATCGTTGTGAGGAGAGATCATGAGGTCAAATCTTTAGGGTGGTCCTTATTTTACACTTTTAAATAAATAAATTTTTCGCCCTTTCAATTTGTTACTTTATACCACATCATCTCAACATCAGGATTTATATAAAAGTATCACATCAAATATTTATATTCCTGTAAAATTTGAGATCGATCAATATATTAGCACGTGCTCCATGGGGCTCATCAATCGAAAGCAAGTTTAGTTTAATTATAGCTAAAAAATAAGAAGAATATGTTGTTTTACTACTTAATTTGTCAAAAATACAATAATCTAAGCATTTACTCAGTTAGCTGGCCCACAATGAACAAAATCCAAGGTAAAATGTAAAAACTGTTTCCGGTATGATTTTCTGTAGAATCTGGTCTCAAAGCAAAAATTCTGAATTGTCAAACTCAAACTGTCGCTGTTTTTTATCACTGATTTTCTCAAACTGGACTAAATTCAGAATGTCAACATTTTTAACAATTTTGACATATGAACATCAAAATCATTCAAAAACATTCAAAATCTGGTGCGAGATTTTGAATCTAATCTCTTCGTATGTTACGATGAATACGTTTCATAAACCCGATTTCTTTGACATATTCGTGTTTATAGATTCGCCATAGATTCACAGATTTGGAATCAGAGACCCCAAAAAGCCTATATAATCATGCAAAATAAAAGTATTATTAAAACTCTCTCAATAAGCCAATATAATATTGTCCTAAATGTACGCTGTTTTTACACTGAGTTATAAACGATACATGTCCAAGATATTATTTTAAACATAGGTCTGATTGTAATACAAATTTATATAAAATAGATGATCCGTTTTATTCTCCGTAAAATAATTTATATTTTGCCAGTTGAAATAAAATATTTAACTGCTATACTTTTCTATTTTTGCTATATTTTGTTATATATCTTATAACTCAGTTTTTGGACTTTATGGACGTAGTATTTTCGAACTCACCGATTCCTAATCTTTTACAAAATCAGTACTTTGAAATATATGAAAATAATATATCAATGGCCTAGCTGCAATACCACGTATCATGCTTTACATATGATAGTAAGTGGTATTGCAGCTATAGGCCATCGATATGTGTTAATGACTGCAGTATGTATAATTTATTCTTATAAAACAAAAAGGAATATTCTGTTTTGAATTTTTTAGTATTATTAAATTAAGATTTTTAAACGATTTTGAAAAGCTTGGGGCACAGGTTGACATGTACTGATCGACCTACGAACTTCACAAGAATTTAGTATCGACAACAAGTAGCAAACTAAGAGGGTCATGCATAAACAAATTTCAAAGTTAAAGAATAACAACACCAATAAATTAAATAGTTTTTGCTCATAAGTAGTGAGAATAGAACAAGTAGAAACCCTGGCTGTCCTAAAAAAAGACAACAACAAAAAGCCACTTCAAGAGATTAAGTAAGAAAGTGGTGTAGTTACACTTTAGAAGTTTCATTACCAAACTGAGAGCCGAACGAATGTTTGTTCTTTCAGCGTTTGACACAGATTCACACTGCTGTACAGTATGATAAGGTCATGTGTCTGGCCACTTCACATTTTTTTCTATCTCCTAAAATAAATGCAGTTTAGACCACCGCAGTTTAACAGTTTAACGGCCTAATAAACCAGTTGTTATCATATAAGTGGATTTCTATAATGGTAATTGTATGTAAGTAAACGAAAAGCATTTGTTTGACAACCCGCATACTTTCTTTATAGTTTTTTCGTACCTTAATTTTTTAAGGTGCTATTACATTTTACGAGATTTGCCGTTATATACTTGGTAATAAAAAGCTAAATCTATAGCATTTATTTAATGCAATAGCAACTGCGAATTCTAAGTTGGTCGTTTTCTTGAGTGTGGTTATTTCAACGATCTTTAGTGAGTATATTGGTTTCGATATCTTAAGATAAACCACCATCGAGTCTAGTGACTCACTCTGTATAATAAACATAAAATTGCTGAAGTTTAACAGTTTAGTAGCCTAATAAACCAGTTGTTATTATATAAGAGGTTTTCTATAATGTTAATTGTATGTAATAAACGAAAGAATTTGTTTTACAACGCGCGTACCTCTCTTTATAGTTAATTCTTAACAAGCACTTTTTTATGGTGCTTGCGGTATTAGCTGCTATATATTTGGTTATAAAAAGCCAAATCTATACCATTTACTTAATGCAATAGCAAGTATGTGTTCTAAAATGGACGTCTTCATGAGTGTGGTTATTTCCACGATCTATAGTGAGTATATTTTCTCTTTTTATAGCTATATTTTGAATGGTTGGAGTAAAGAGCTTCTTGTTTGTTAGGCGTTATATTAGGGGATGCCAAACAATTAAGCCATTCTTATCAGGGACGAGTTTCTGGAGGACAACAAGCGCATGATGGACAATTTCCTGGGGTCGTATTTGTGCTGACTGCATTAAATCTGACTGCTAATACTGCTACTCGATGTACCGGTTCCATAGTACATCCTCAGTGGGTACTTACCGCTGGCCAATGCATACGAGAGTTAGTATTACACAACGTATTTTCTATAAAAACGCTTTAAAATGTACTTTTCTAAATCACCACTAGCCTCTCAAATAGGAGTGTATGATTTCGTGGTATTACATTTCATTTACATATTGTACAGTTTCTCAAACGAAACGTTTGGTTATGTCGGTAATGCTGCACTGTACTTTATCTCTAATAAATAACACACACTGTGACAAGTGACACACAAGTTTGCAATTAATACAATTTGATCAAACTTAGTGCAGTCTAATTTTATTGATTCTATTAAATAGTTAAAGTGTAAAATATTAAAATCGAATACAGCGTGAGTCACTAGTGTCGCAGTGGTTGATACTGCATTTATCTTAAAAAATAGAAAACAAATATTTTACAAGAGTTGTTTGGCCCCTATTTTCTACAACGGAAAAATATTTTTATTTATACAGGAATTTTGGCGTGAACAACATTTTTTTTAAGGGATAACCTGTCATTATGAATACTAAGGAAATTTTCTTTCCAACTGTATCAAGCTCTAGCAGTGTAGAGTTAATAGTTTTTGAGATAGTCAATTGTGTCAAACTACAGACCTATATTAAAAACCACCACGTTGATGCTGAAAACTTAGTACACTGGGGTGGTCCTAACACGTATTATTTTGTTTTACATTTTCAAATGACTATCTCTTGAGTTTTTAAACGGAACACCCTGTGTAGTATGTGCTAGCTGTAATAACCTTTTAATTCCCTCCGATTTTTATCTAGTATGGCACACCTAATTATACTAATTTGTGTGATGATGATGACCAATTTAACGAAAAGTAATGTAAATACAAAGTTTCTTCTGAATCTTATTTTACATTACGTTAAAGACAACTTGACATTGTTTAAAACTGCAAGAAAATGACACTACGTTGTTTTTTTTTTCATCAAAAGTTAACTTGTCATTGCATGTCGACACATATAAAAGAACGCATCACGAAAATTGCACGGTTGGGATTGATACGTTAGGTGACAACAGTTTTGGTGAATGTAGATATTAATTTCTTTTGTAACAGTGTAATAATATAATAATAATAATAATAATAATCCTGTCTAACCATTTCCGTGACCAATATATTTTTACTTTTTTTTTGTCTGGATAGTGAGACTGGGCCGTTCAGGATAAGAGCTGGTAGTATATATGCGTATAGTAACGGACAGTTACACACATCGAACAAGTCCATTCGTCATCCCAACTATTCTTCCAACGGATATGTGGCTGCAAATGATATTGCATTACTGAAATTAGACACACCTATTGAGATAAACGCGAAGGCACAACTAATGGAACTGGAGACCAGAGATTTGGACGAAAATAGCGAATGTATTGGTTTAGGATGGGGTATGACGGAGCCAAGCGACCAAAAATCGATGTTTTCCGAGAATTTACTATATCATCATACACGCATCGTAAGCAATGAATATTGCTCAGCGAGACAACGTTTTCCAATAGACTTTCCATCTAATGTATGTTCACTTGGTATTGGAAATAGTGATATTTGTTCTGGCGATGCAGGTGGTCCTTTAATATGTAACCAGAAACAAGTTGGAGTATTGAGTTCTGGAGACGACGAATGTAAAGCTAATGAGCCAGCTGTGTATATTAGGGTGTCACAGTACATAGACTGGATCAACAAAGTGATAAGTGAAAATTAAAAAAATATGCTTATATTATGTATGAAGAATTCATTATTCAGAATTATCACACATAATAATAAATGTATTCATTGAAACTGTCTTTCATTTTTTATAATAAATAATATGTCTTCGGTGTTTATACATAATCCAGGTAAAATGGAACCTCACAAAGTTGACCGTTATTTGTTCTAAACAGGAATTAACAATTAGTGAAGCCCCTGTACAGTATCACAGTTCATGGACGCTAGTTTTTATGTAGCCCTATAGCAGAACATCCATGGGGGTTAAGTCGGGCGATCTGGCGGGTGTCTGAATGGAACCTTAAATGTATTTTGTGACAATTTTATACACGTTATACATGGTTGTAAAGCTCTTTAAATATTCTATTTAAATCTGTGATAATTTCATATGGCGTGCATAAGAAATAAAAAAGTTGAATATTGCCCAGCTAACGATGATGGACAAGAACATTTTTTGATGACAAAAATGGGTTCAGAGTATGCACATAGAAGAATACAAAATTTCGACTTTCTATTTATCGTAATAGCGAAGCTATTCAAGAAAATGAAATAGACAGTTTTTACTTTTTCCGTAATATCTAATATCTAATATCTGTTCTAATATCTGTGATTCATGCAAAATTTTTGAAAAGTAAAAACTGTTCAAAATTTTAAGTTGACAAAATGTGGTACCACAAAAAAAATGGCCCAATTGATGGCCCCAAAAGCTAATTGAATACACTCAGTATTCAGTATTCAATTAGCTTTGAAGAAGCGAGCAACATGGTTCGCGAAACGTCAGCATTAACAAATCTTGCCACACGGCATAACCCGGAAGCAGTTTATTTTCTAAATGATTCAGGCCGTGAACGCCTGCGTACTTACTCAACATAACATTCTTAGAATTAATCTTAGCATTGAAAAAAATGTTAAATATACAGGGTGTACTGTTAGAAAATCGAAAGGTTTGCAAATTTCCATAATAAAATAAACACCCTGTATATAAAAAGTATATTTGAACGAGAGGTTGTTTAAACAAAAAAAAACTATTTGAAACTTTGTTTTTACAGTTGGAGAATAATTAAGGTGTTCCGTTAATTTTGACTATTTTTGGTTAATAGCATATACCTAAATAAAAAATAATGCATTTTATAAAAATATGACTCCTATAAAAAATTCTTAGAATTAATTTTAGAATCAAAAAATGTAACAATATATAGGGCGTTCTATTTAAAAAAAGGGTTAGTTACCGAATTTCTATAATAAAATTAATTAATTTTGGCTAACCCTGTATAATCATACTAACAGTATTGTTAAAACCCTCTCAACAAACAAACATTTAAAATGAATGTTGTTTTTACATTGAGTTTATAAACAGTGCATGTCCAAGTTGACTCTTTTAAACATAGGTCTGACTGTATTATTTTTGGACCATTATTATTAAATTAAACTTTTTATTTTTTTTGATTTTGATAACCTTGCGGCACGTATGCATTAATCGACCTCAAATTTCACAATAATTAAGTATGGCTATAAAGGAGGAAACTGAGAAGGTTCATGCATATAAATTTACAGTTAAAGAATAACGAAAATATTTCTGCTAATATGGTGTGAGAATAGAACACGTAGAAGCACTGATTTCACTTGAAAAGACGGAATATTAATTGTTATTTAACGCTACTACATATTGTTAATAAATAAGTCACCGTAACATGTATCTTCGCCGTCATTGGACACTGAACATATGTGGCCAGAGGATATAGCATAATGTTCCTCGCAGTCAGAATTGCTAATTGTAAAAGCGTTACGATAGAGTAATAAATCAGATGATTGAGAATATCTACCGGTAGTACCCCAACCGATTCCTATACAGTTACCCAAAGTATCTGTTTCCAAAAGGCCAATAGCTTCGATCTTTTCATTCATTTCCAAAGGGACCTCCAATTTCAGTACAGCAATGTCATTGTCTAAACTGGATGCTTCATAGAGAGGATGTTTTACATATTCCACAACTTCATACTTCTTACTCTTTTGAACTGATTACCGACACCAACTAAATATTTCTTGTTATTGCCATACGATCTAAAGGTAGAATAATAAGTTTAGTGTTACAGGTTAGTCACTTTGAAAATATGTCGTTACTCTTGTAAGCAGTGTGCAGCCGTAAGTACCCATTGGGAGCTAATTATCGAAGCTGAGCACACATAATAATCACGAGTTCTACCGGAAATCAATAGCGATACCAATGATGGAAATAGTTCTTCTGAAGCAAAACTGCCTCCAACAACCCTCGCTATTGCGCTAAAATAATTTAAAAATTCTGAGGCCTCGCAATAATCTAGAATTGAAACAATTAGGAAGCATTTCTGAAACAAACTATTTGATACTTACTGCACGCAATGTGTACAAGGAACGTCAGATGTACGATGATAATCATCGATCATCGATGATAAAAGTTATTTTATGTAAATTGCTAAATGATTTTCTTATTTAAAGAAAAGTAAACTGAACTGAACTTACTGTAAAAAAAAGAAGCCACAGATATTCAATTGCTTGTGAAAAAATTGGCCATTGCCGGCCTTTTTTTAACTACGGTAATACTACGTTTTTGCAGATATTGTCTTAAAAAATTTTGTCAGATAATAACTAAAACCAATAGATATATGCTGATGTCATGAAAAATTATATGCGTTATACAGGGTGATCTTTGCATGCAGTAATTTTTTAAGGTTTTTGAAATAGCTTTCTTCTGCGATTTAATGAAATACTTGTATATTATTTGCTAAATCCCTAAAGTTTCTGTTAATGTATTCTCACTATGTCCAAAATCTATTTTTAGTAGTTGTGATATTTGCAATTTAATGAGTAGTACATATGCCATTATAATACCTTAATATTGCTTTGTATATAGATTGCGTTGGGTAGCTTGATCTAAAATATTTAATGGGTGATAGAGGGGACCACTTAGACACTATTTAACTATTTATATAAAAAGTATTATGGTTATCAAAATTAGAAAAATTTTATAAATATGTTTTGCCATTGTTGTAAATGTATCGCGAACGAACCCTGAGACCGAGAAACTTCGGTTGAACCCCGAAATACAATTTAAACAGTTTTAGACGGACTTGCTTGACAATTTGTTCACTTATGAAAATTTTGGGCAGACGTTTCATTGTAGTGGTATTTGCGTTCACACACAAAAACAAACAAAAAACTCTTTAACCTGATTTAATGAGCAACGTTTGAAAACGGATTTGAATTCAGTACAAAAAGCAACCAACAATATCTGCCTACTGTCATTAATTGATTCAAAATAGATTAGTTTTCTGGAGCGACAATTCAAAATTAGGATATTATGAGTAATATCAGTAATATTGATAACGTGAATGGCAAAAGGGGTTAATTTGAAGGTGTTTTTAATTTTGTTTGATCTGAATGGAAATAAGGTGTTTTGTACATTTTTTTCAACACATTAAGCATATCAAAAAAATTTGATGGAGCCAGGCACATAACTTTATCATACTATATATAAAATTATATATTATAGTTGCATGCTCCATTAACCATTAACACAAATATATTAATTAAAGAAAATAAACATTATGAATTCACATAATTCCAAATGTTATAAAACAAACGGTGCCTTGCGCCGTGGGCGCTTATCCGAAATTATATTTACAAATTTGGAATCTTTACGATTTACCCGCCAGTAAGTGAACAGCTTAGCAGGTAAATTTTTAGAAACAAACCACGATAAAACGATAAAAAATGCTTTGCAAAAATATTTAAAAGGTCGTAAAACTTTGTGATCTAAAAATTATTGAGTTAAACACGAACGCACACAGCACGCACACGGAGCTACCGCCGCCGCCTTCGCCGTCTCCTTCGTTGATCAGGCTCAACGTCATCTTCATCGCTGACGTTCCGCTCAGGATCTAGTTGCAGAGGTCCTGCATCCGCATCGCCTACGTGCTCATCCCCAGGCTGCCCAGGTGGTTCCGGCGCTGCAACCTCTTGCGGATATTTTGATACAATTGACAGTAGGTATTGTCAGAACATCACCGTTTGACACTACCTACTGTCATTAGAATGAAAATATATGACAAATCTCGGAACTAGTTTATCGCCGACACGACCGATCTCAATTTGAATCAGCTTCTGCAGCCAAACTATTAATTTTACCAAAAAAATGTCTTAGAAATAAATGGTAATGTTAACCATTTTAACAAAATGACAGAAATAAAAATGGCGGCCGACATTTTTTTGTACCTTGGTCAGAAATGTTCTGGGGACCCAAAAGGACATATTTCCGCTAAAATCTAAAAATATTCTTTTTCGGCACGATTACGATAGTTATCATACTATGTATGATAAAGTAAAAACGCCGTCTGTTCAACACTTCAGAACTCAACAAATTTTCTGTAAGCTGAAAACAACAGATTTTGGGTTTACGTTAGTAGAAATTTGCCGTTTTTAGGCCCCCTGTTGGTTTGGCAAACAATTAAAAAATGGCAAAATATATGTTGATAACTGTAATACTTTGTATAAAGATATATCTGGTTATTTAGGTAAGTTCTAAATTCTTCTACTACCTATGACTTTCCATTTAAAAGATTTTTTCTACTTCTTAAGATAATGCAGTATGGACCACTGCGACTCTAGTGACTCACCTTGTATATAGTGCTAGGAAAGACACTCAACATATGTTCTCATAATGTTACATACCGTGCCAGATCAGTCGGACTAAAGCAACCCACAATTGATAGTAGCGGAAGTGTGTATTTTCTACGAATATTAGTAAAATGATAGAAAAAGATACCAATTTTTTCGCTCGCCACGTATATTGTCAAATACTCCATTGGAATTTGGTCAAGAATCTATGTTACATATATGATTGCCATAGTTATTACAATTGTGTCTCTCAAACAGTAGCGACACGACGGTTTTTGGATGCCATGAAAAATATACGAAATTATTTGGTTATTGGTGTAAGTTGTGAAACCGAATGTAAACGAATTTATGAAGCAGTATCAAAATGTTTGATTTGTGCGCCAATGGATTTATTGTCTGCTCTTCTTTCAAGTTATACATAGTGTGGTACTTGGCAAATCAGTTTTCTTAGAAGCTATAATTAGATAGGACAAGAGGAAGCATTCATGTTTTGGTTTTCATCATATTATTTTGACTTGTATGGGCATGATCCTAAATTTGTGCTGCTGCCTTGGAAAATTTTGTATATTTGTTGATATTTAGGAAAAAAACGACATTATCAATTAATTATCAATAATCATTTATTAAGTTGATACAATGAAATTATTGCACGGTACATGAACAAGATCCAATTATCCATTTATTGATCCACTCAGTGTACATTGACACCCTAACATATACAGCTGGGTTATTTGCCTTACACAACTTGTCTCCAAAACTTAATATTCCAACTTGTTTATTGTTACAAATTAAGGGACCACCCGAATCGCCATGGCATGTATCACTACTGTCAATACCAACTGAGCATACGTTTGAAGGATATATTAGAAGCGGACTATGCTCTGTGCAATATGCTTCGCTTACGATGCGTGTTTGGTGATATAGTAACATTTCTGATACAGATGATGGTACCCCTCCGATCGTTGTCCCCCATCCTAAACCAGTGCATTCGCTGTCAATTGGAATAACATCTGAGGTCTCCAACTCAATGTTTTGTACATCTTCTTCCATTGCAATAGGTGTTGCTAATTTCAGCAACGCAATATCATGGCGAACCATTGATTCATTTCTAAAATAATGTTCATGACGAATCCATCCACTAACGTTGTGTTCCTGGCCGAAGGCATGTGCTAGATTGGAACCAGCTCGAATAAGTATTTGTCCTTCATAACCAGCCGCAACCACACTAATAGAAATTAAATTATATTACACCAATGCAAAAATAAAGACAATGGGACTATTATAGTTTGAACCTCGAATATACGCATTTATTAAGATAAAATTTAGTCGTCGAAGTTTTGTGAGAGTTAGGTACTACGGTTGCCAACCGTTCTCGTTTTGCAAAAATTTTTTCATTAGGTTGTCTTTAAATCTTTGTCTTTTTTTAAAAGCACGTTTTCAAAAAGTTGTATGATCCGTAAAAAAATGCAGAATTTTTACATAATTGTCCAATAATATTTAGACTTTGCTAGCAGCTATACTACTTAAATAAGATAAATTAAATTTATATTTTCTTAAAGAAAGTACTTCAAAAATATATTTTTACGTTGCTTTTTTTTTCTTTAGGAAACCAAACACAAAACCTATTTCGGTTCATTTGTGTCATTGCGTTTCTCAAAAACTAGACATAATTCACAACGTCTTGCAGATTAGATTCTACAAAAAAAATATCAAGCCAGAATCAGTCATTTGTTCGATATTTTTTATTTATTTATTAGGTAGTGTCGTCATTAGTATTTGACTCTCGTCCTTTTGACAAGCTAAATATGTAGAAATCTGCTGCTATTTTGATACAACCACTCAAAAGTTTGTAAATTTACTAAAATCAACTATTAACAAATATATGTTGTTAAATAGAAATGTAGTTATTTGTAATTAAGTTTGACAGCTGGTGGCAACCGCTAAATAGTATTTTAAGTTGTTGAAAAAATTAAAAACAGCCCATTCGAGGATATCAATATTAAATATGACGAGTTCAGGGACATCGTTGTTTAAAAAAAAAACCTTAATTCGAAGTGTTTTTCTTTTCTATCAAAAGCATCTTCCAAATTTTAACAGATTTTTTTTCAGTGTACCGTTCAAGAAAGAAAAACCGCTCTAGTCAAGATATTCTCGGCTCGAGTTTTCGAAACCTGGCACCATAGAAATAATTTCCTAAGCAAAAAGGAAATTAAATTTCGGTAGCTACCCAAAACGAGATAATAAGTTTGAAATTATTCGTAACTAAATTGAAAATACCCTTGAAATCGCATTATTTGTACGTGTTAGAACAGACATACATGACATGATATAACATATATGTTACACCTTAAGGTTTTTACTTTATCATACGCAGTATGTAAAGTATTGTAATCATGCCAAAAAAATTTTTTGAGATTTTAGCGGAAATATGTCTTTTTGGGTCCCCTGAACATTTTTGACCAAGGTACAAAAAAATGTCTGTGTGTGTGTGTGTATGTGTGTGTGTGTGTACCCGTTTTTGTGGAGACGATTCCGGAGAAACTACTAATGGTATCGGGACGAAACTTCATATTTAGAAGTTTTATAACCAAACTTAGAGCTGAAAAGCTTTCTGTTGAAAAGGGTCCAAAGGAACTGGTGGTTTACTCATAGCATTTTTCGATGATTTTGCAAATGAGCCGCTATTTGTGTAATGTCGTCAAAATAGTTAAATAATAAATTAAAGGAGAGGAAATTTTCCATAATTTATGTATATGACATTTTTTGGTAGAATTTATAGTTTAGCCGCATGAGCAAATTCTATTTCATCGAGATCGGGCGTACTGCTTTAAAACTAGTAGCCAGGATATGTCAGATTATTTTGATTCTAATGACAGTAGCTAGTGTCAAACGCTAATGTCTTGAAAATGCTACTGTCAATATAGGCTGCGTTCGGATATTGAACACCGTTACACTTTTTACACCCAATAACACGTAAGTGTCATTTGGACGGTGTACCCGCTGTCAACGGAGTACAATATCCGAACGCAGCTTTAATCGAGATATTTGTCTAGTTCTACTAGTTTTATTTTAATGCAGACATAGCCGATGTCGATCAAATAGAATCTCATGCAGCTAAACTATTAATTTTATATATAGTATGATAAAGTCATGTGCCTGGCCACATCAGATTTTTTTTTCTAGACGATCATGTATGTCTACATGTCAAATTTTATAAAATAGAAGTCTGTAATACTTACTCATCTAAGCAATGAGCAGCGGTAAGTATCCACTGACGATGCACTATGGAACCGACACATCTCAATAACCCTACTTGTGGAGTCTCTATGAATACCACCCCAGGAAATTGTCCATTAGACGCATATTGTCCTCCATAAATACGTCCCTGGTAAGATTGAGTTAATAATCTACCATCTGCCGATATAACGCCTAAAACAGCAGGTCTTTTTAATATCTGCCATACTCACAAAATCAAATACTAACTAAAAACCGTAGAAATGACACTGAACAAGACGACTATAGTTGAGCACATGTTTGCAATTGTGTTTCCTAAAACGGTATTTAGCTTTTTATACCCAAATGTATCCTAAGAACGCTCGTAAGATAACATAAATAATAATATTATTATTATTATTGTTATAAGTCTAAGTGGCATAACAAGAAAAAAGCATGGGGTAGCAATAACAATAAATAAATATCATTTGAAAGAAACACTTTTCGGTTAGTTACAAAACATGGGTGACATAAAAAATTCACTTAGACTTAACTACCGGTTTAGTATTACATTTAGCAGCACACGGCATATATTGCTTTTGTTAAATATTGGCAATGAAAGATAAAAGTCCCAGTATCATTTGCAAAAAATTGAGAAGCTTGGAAAGATTTAGGACAGGCTTATATGTCCAGGAGTGAATGGATAGTGGCTAAATGAACTGAAATGTCATTATAACTTTTATATTATTTATTTATTGTTATATATTTTGGTTATCTGCAGACTTTTATTTCTGTACTAATTTGGTTCATATTATTTCAAGATACCAAAGAATGCAATTTTAAAACGTAATTAGGTAGTTTGATTTAAATTTAGTGAAATTTGCGAATAATAGCAGAATCAATTAAAGTTAAATGAGAAATTCTTACTTTTATTCACATTGGTGATATAGGTAAATGTGGTAGGCATAAAGTATGGTAAATACACATTCATTGACTCCACGATTTTCACAACACTAAAACAAAATAAGTATATCGTAGAAAATCAACATATAATAGTAGAAAATCGACAATTATTATAGAAGCAGAAGTACAAATGTATACTTTTGGAACGCTAACAAACTTCCGCACGCGTCATGTACAGATTGCATGAAATGACTGGTCAGTTAATATTTCCAATTGAAAAAGTTAACGTCGAGCCTTCATATAACAGCATTTGTTGGATTATTCAAAATATCCGCCCCTTTGACTGACAGGTTATATGGGAATATTAAAATCTGATCGAACCGACAAAATCAAATACCTACCCCTTTTTGCCAATCCATCAATATTTGAATTGCCCAAGTGGAAAATTTGTTAGCAAAAAAGGCTAGCTCCATGTCAGCTGTCATTGCTGGAGTCTTTTTTTTGCATACAGTAGGCAAAAAAATAACTGGGTATTGTGATATTCCGTTGTTATAAATCGTTTCAATGGATAGCTTGATTATTAAATGTACGTGTTGATAAAGTATAAAGGAAAATGGTTTACAATATAGAAATTATGTAAAATAGGTCATTTTTGTATTATGGTCTTTTTTTATCTATGTACAAAAATGGGCACAAAAGCGTTAATCCGTTAATCGTTAATTAACGAAGGTAAATTTGCGTTAACGAATTAACTTTTAAGTTAACTTTCAAAACCATTAACGGAATGACTAACCTCCGCTACATTCATCATCCGTTAATTCAAGACCGTTAAATCGGAAATCGGAATCATCAATAAATATTCAAATGGTTGTATAGACATTATGTGCAAGTTCGGACTTGGTTTTGTTTACATGTGTGACGTACTACTTTGTGTGACGTGGCGTCCGTATATAAAGCATGCGCGCGAGTTGTTTTGTTATTAGTTGTTTCAACTCCAACCCCCTTAATCTCGCTTACGTCATTCTGTGCAATTCAAACGCGTAGTTAAATTCGTCAAGTCCAATGTGATTTTTGGTTTTACTCATGAAACATTTTAAAATTACCAAGTTACATGGAATTAGAATCAGTTCGATCAGTTCTAAATATGTAAGTGCGTGCGTTTATAGCAACAGCCTAGGAATTTCAGCTAAAACGAAAATTTGGTGACACCACTGTGTATAGACGCGAAACTTAACATATCATTTCGTTATTTGTTCTTGTTTGCTGTGATTTAAAAGCTGTGTGTGGAAGAAAAGCGTAATAAATAATTTAATAGCAAAGCATGGAAGTGATGTTTGCTACCAACCTAAAGCAACTATTGTAGTCAAACAATAAATATCACTGATGTTCAAGCCATGCGATTTATTAAAGTTGCGCAGATGTAAATGGTGTACAAATTGTCATAAAATTGCATGCGGTTTTTCAAAACTGCTTTGTTGAAAGTGCAGGTTTGGACTGCATAGATATAAAAGTAGCTTTAGTTGACCTTTTTATCTTTGTATCTCGCAATGTAGTTCTTTTAGTTACCACTGCACCTAGTTTGAAAAGTTTCTAAGGCAATTTCTACATATGCAACCGCAAGAAAGGTTCGCTGTTATTTGGGTTTGCATACTCACCGGTAGATCGGCACTCAACATAACCTATTTTTTTTTATAAAAAGTTAACGGTTAACGTTAACTTCCGTTACATTTGTAACAAATTAACGGACTATCGGTTAACGAAGTTAAGTTTTTCGTTAACGGATTAATGATTAACGAAGTTAACTTTCTGATTAACTTTGCCAGCTTTGTCTATGTATATAAATTTGTTTCTTGGAACTGTATTTTAGTTTTTTATAATAAAGAATATGTCTTTGGCGTTTATACATAACGTAGGGAAGGTAAGGCCTTCGATGCCTTTTTGCCAACCTTAATACACTGTCAATAAGACGTTTTGTTTAACCCCATGAGTTTGTAATACACTGTATCAGGTCTCCCAGCGAATGATGTCAACCTTTTAAAGGGCAACTCCAACCCTGTCGTATACTGTTGATCGTTGTGAGGAGAGATCATTAGGTCAAATCCTTAGGGTGGTCCTTATTTTACCGTTTTAAATTTCTTTCGCCCTTTCAATTTGTTACTTTATATCACATCATCTCAACATCACGATTTATATAAAAGTATCACATCAAATATTTATATTCCTATGAAATTTGAGATCGATCAATATATTAGCACGTGCTCCATGGGACTCATCAATCGAAAGCAAGTTTAGTTTAATCATAGCTAAAAAATAAGAAGAATATGTTGTTTTACTACTTAATTTGTCAAAAATACAATAATCTAAGCTTCAGTCAGTTAGCTGGCCCACAATGAACAAAATCCAAGGTAAAATATAGAAACTGTTTCCGATATGATTTTCTGTAGAATCTGATCTCAAAGCAAAAATTCTGAATTGTCAAACTCAAACTGTCGCTGTTCTTTTATCACGGATTTTCTCAAACTGGACTAAATTCAGAATGTCAACATTTTTAACAATTTTGACTTATGAACATCAAAATCATTCAAAAACATTCAAAATCTGGTGCGAGATTTTGAAGCTAATCTCTTCGTATGTTACGATGAATACGTTTCATAAACCCGATTTCTTTGACATATTCGTTGTTATAGATTTGCCATAGATTCACAGATTTGGAATCAGAGACCCCGAAAAGCCTATATAATCATACAAAATAAAAGTATTATTAAAACTCTCTCAATAAACCAATATAATATTGTCCTAAATGTACGCTGTTTTTACACTGAGTTATAAACAATACATGTCCAAGATGATTATTTTAAACATAGGTCTGATTGTAATACAAATTTATATAAAATAGATGATCTGTTTTATTCTCCGTAAAATAATTTATATTTTGCCAGTTGAAACAAAATATTTAACTGCTATACTTTTCTATTTTTGCTATATTTTGTTATATATCTTATAACTCAGTTTTTGGACTTTATGGACGTAGTATTTTCGAACTCACCGATTCTTAATCTTTTACAAAATCAGTACTTTGAAATATATGAAAATAATATATCAATGGCCTAGCTGCAATACCACGTATCATGCTTTACATATGATAGTAAGTGGTATTGCAGCTATAGGCCATCGATATGTGTTAATGACTGCAGTATGTATAATTTATTCTTATAAAACAAAAAGGAATATTCTGTTTTGAATTTTTTAGTATTATTAAATTAAGATTTTTAAACGATTTTGAAAACCTTGGGGCACAGGTTGACATGTACTGATCGACCTACGAACTTCACAAGAATTAAGTATCGACAAAAAGTAGCAAACTAAGAGGGTCATGCATAAACATATTTCAAAGTTAAAGAATAACGACACCAATAAATTAAATAGTTTTTGCTCATAAGTAGTGAGAATAGAACAAGTAGAAACCCGGGCTGTCCTAAAAAAAGACAACAACAAAAAACCACTTCAAGAGATTAAGTAAGAAAGCGGTGTAGTTACACTTTAGAAGTTTCATTACCAAACTGAGAGCTGTACGAATGTTTGTTCTTTCAGCGTTTGACACAGATTCACACTGCTGCATAGTATGATAAGGTCATGTGTCAGGCCACATCACATTTTTTTCTATCTCCTAAGATAAATGCAGTATAGACCACCGCGAGTCTAGTGGCTCACCCTGTATAATAAAGTTAAAATTGCTGAAGTATAACAGTTTAGTAGCCTAATAAACCAGTTGTTATCATATAAGTGGTTTTCTATAATGTTAATTGTATATAAGTAAACGAAAAGCATTTGTTTTACAACCTGCATACTTTCTTTATTGTTTTTTCGTAACTTAATTTTTTAAGGTGCTATTACATTTTACGAGATTTGCCGTTATATACTTGGTAATAAAAAACTAAATCTATACCATTTATTGAATGCAATAGCAACTACAAATTCTAAGTTGGTCGTTTTCTTGAGTGTGGTTATTTCAACGATCTTTAGTGAGTATATTTATTTCTATATCTTAAGCTAAACCATCGAGTCTAGTGACTCACTCTGTATAATAAACATAAAATTGCTGAAGTTTAACAGTTTAGTAGCCTAATAAACCAGTTGTTATTATATAAGTGGTTTTCTATAATGTTAATTGTATGTAATAAACGAAAGAATTTGTTTTATAACGCGCGTACCTTTCTTTATAGTTAATTCTTAACTTACTTTTTATGGTGCTTGCGGTATTAGCTGCTATCTATTTTGTTATAAAAAGTCAAATCTATCTATACCATTTACTTAATGCAATAGCAAGTATGTGTTCTAAAATGGACGTCTTCTTGAGTGTGGTTATTTACACGATCTATAGTGAGTATATTTTCTTTTTTTATAGCTATATTTTGAATGATTGGAGTAAACACCTTCTTATTTGTTAGGCGCTATATTAGGGGATGCCAAACAATTAAGCCATTCTTATCAGGGACGAGTTTCTGGAGGACAACAAGCGCATGATCGACAATTTCCTGGGGTAGTATTGGTACTGACTGCATTAAATCTGACTGCTAATACTGCTACTCAATGTACCGGTTCCATAGTACATCCTCAGTGGGTACTTACCGCTGGCCACTGCATACGAGAGTTAGTATTACACAATGTATTTTCTATAAAAACGCTTTAAAATGTACTTTTCTAAATCACCACTAGCCTCTCAAATAGGAGTGTATGATTTCGTGGTATTACATTTCATTTACATATTGTACAGTTTCTCAAACGAAACATTTGGTTATGTCGGTAATGCTGCACTGTACTTTATCTCTAATAAATAACACACACTGTGACAAGTGACACACAAGTTTGCATTTAATACAATTTGATCAAACTTAGTGCAGTCTAATTTTATTGATTCTATTAAATAGTTAAAGTGTAAAATATTAAAATCGTATACAGCGTGAGTCACTAGTGTCGCAGTGGTTGATAGTGCATTTATCTTAAAAGATAGAAAACAAATATTTTACAAGAGTTGTTTGGCCCCTATTTTCTACAATGGAAAAATATTTTTATTTGTACAGGAATTTTGGCGTGAACAACAATTTTTTTTAAAGGGATACCCTGTCATTATGAATACTAAGGAAATTTTCTTTCCAACTGTATCAAGTTCTAGCAGTGTAGAGTTAATAGTTTTTGAGATAGTCAATTGTGTCAAACTACAGACCTATATTAAAAAACACCACGTTGATGCTGAAAACTTAGTACACTGGGGTGGTCCTAACACGTATTATTTTGTTTACATTTTCAAATGACTATCTCTTGAGTTTTTAAATGGAACACCCTGTGTAATATGTGCTAGCTGTAATAATTATTTCCCTCCGATTTTTATCTAGTATGGCACACCTAATTATACTAATTTTTGTGATGATGATGACCAATTTTACGAAAAGTAATGTAAATACAAACTTTATTATTGCTCTACAGACATACAGGGTATTTGGTACTAGACGTAAAGTGTTTAAGGGTCATAGAAGTGATAATTTAGAACCTATTTATTCAGATTTATCCTTATACTCAGTATTACGGTTATCAAGATATTTACAATGTTATATAAAATTAGTTTAGTATATTTTGACACTTTTGCTATTGCATGGCAAACGAACAGGGGGCTTTACCAAAAAACTTTACCACTAAAGTAGGTATACCTAAAACCCTGTACTTTTAGATGAACTGTCGTGAAAATTGGTTCTTCTGAAAGTATTGTACAGACCGCGCTTCTTTGATGTTACTTATTCGCTCACACACAAAAACCAAATATGCAAATAAAGCATTGAAAACACCTCCAAATAACCCACTTTCCATTCACGTTTCAGTATTACTCATATTGTCAATCATATTATCCCAATTTTAACTAATTTAAAATTAGTAAAAGATACTAAAGTTTTGTAATATCTTGATAACTGCACTACCTTGTATATGCAAAAATCTAGTTAAATAGGTGCCAAGTGACTTCTTCTATAATCTTCTACATCAAGCTACTGAACGCACTGTATACACAGCAATATTAAGGTATTTAAACAGATGTAGGACATACTGAATATAAATTAAAAACAACTTACAGTTAGCAAATAATATATAAGGTGTTCCATTAAAATATCGCAAGAAAAAGTTCATCACCATTTTTACCTCATCATACATGACAAAGTACCTATTGTAATCGTGGCGCAAAAAAGTTTTACCTATGAAATTCTTTGGTAAAATTAATAGTTTAGCTGCATGAGCAAATTCTATTTGATCGAGATCGTGTCTGCATTAAAACTAGTTAGCCAGGATTTGCCAGATAGTTTAATTCTATTGACAGTATTGGCAAAACATCGGCGTATAACACAGTTTGACACTGCTGTATAGGATGACAAGTAACGTGGCTGGCCACATCAGATTTTTCATAATATCAGCTATGGTTTTAGTTATTATCTGACCAAATTTTTAGAATAATAAATACAAAAATTTAGTATTTACGTGGTTTTTTTTTTAAAACAGGCCTGCAATTGCCAATTTTTTGACAAACAATCCAATGAATATATCGACTCTTTTCTTTACATGGGTACAATCTGATACAGTTCTAATGACAACTTATTTAGTGTTCATAATATGATATGATATACAGGGCGTTACATTTAAATAAATATAATTTTTAACCCTGTATAGCGAGATCATGATAGATCAACAATTAGTTACTGTTTATGAGGATGAACTCATAACGCTACAGAGTATTAAGTAGAGCCCTATAAGATATTGGCCACATTAGATCATAGGATAGCCAATCCAAGCGAGTTTCTTCTGAATCTTCTTTTACATGACGTTAAAAACAACTTGACATTGTTTAAAACTGCAAGAAAATGACACTACGTTGTTTTTTTTTCACCAAAAGTTAACTTGTCATTGCATGTCGACACATATAAAAGAACGCATCACGAAAATTGCACGGTTGGGATTGATACGCTAGGTGACAACAGTTTGGGTGGATGTAGATATTAATTTCTTTTGTAAAGTGTAATAATATAATAATAATAATAATAATCCTGTCTAACCATTTCCGTGACCAATATATTTTTACTTCTTTTTGTCTGGATAGTGAGACTGGGCCGTTCAAGATAAGGGCTGGTAGTATATATGCGTATAGTAAGGGACAATTACACACATCGCAAAAGTCCATTCGTCATCCCAACTATTCTTCCAACGGATATGTGGCTGCAAATGATATTGCATTACTGAAATTGGACACACCTATTAAGATTAACGCGAAGGCACAACTAATGGAACTGGAGACCAGAGATTTGGACGAAAATAGCGAATGTATTGGTTTAGGATGGGGTATGACGGAGCCAAGCGACCAAAAATCGATGTTTTCCGAGAATTTACTATATCATCATACACGCATCGTAAGCAATGAATATTGCTCAGCGAGACAACGTTTTCCAATAGACTTTCCATCTAATGTATGTTCACTTGGTATTGGAAATAGTGATATTTGTTCTGGCGATTCAGGTGGTCCTTTAATATGTAACCAGAAACAAGTTGGAGTATTGAGTTCTGGAGACGACGAATGTAAAGCTAATGAGCCAGCTGTGTATGTTAGGGTGTCTCAGTACATAGACTGGATCAACAAAGTGATAAGTGAAAATTAAAAAAATATGCTTATATTATGTATGAAGACTGGATCAACAAAGTGATAAGTGAAAATTAAAAAAATATGCTTATATTATGTATTAAGAATTCATTATTAAGAAGTATCACACATAATAATAAATGTATTCATTGAAACTGTCTTTCATTTTTAGCATTTTTCGAAGATTTCGCAAATGAGCCGCTATTTGTGTAATGTCGTCAAAATAGTTAAATAATAAATTAAAGGAGAGGAAATTTTCTATAATTTATGTATATGACATTTTTTGGTAGAATTTACAGTTTAGCTGCATGAGCAAATTCTATTTCATCGAGATCGGTCGTACTCATTGTCGTACTGCATTAAAACTAGTAGCCAGGATATGTCAGATTTTTTTGATTCTAATGACAGTAGCTAGTGTCAAACGCTAATGTTTTGCAAAAACTACTGTCAATATAGGCTGCGTTCGGATATTGAACACCGTTACACTTTTTACACCCAATAAGTAAGTGTCATTTGGACGGTGTACCCGGTGTCAACGGAGTACATATCCGAACGCAGCTTTAATCGACATATCTGTCTAGTTTTATTTTAATGCAGACATAGCCGATCTCGATCAAATAGAATCTCATGCAGCTAAACTATTAATTTTATATATAGTATGATAAAGTTATGTGCCTGGCCACATCAGATTTTTTATAATAAATAATATGTCTTCGGTGTTTATACATAATCCAGGTAAAATGGAACCTCACAAAGTTGACCATTATTTGTTCTAAACAGGAATTAACAATTAGTGAAGCCCCTGTACAGTATCACAGTTCATGGACGCTAGTTTTTATGTAGCCCTATAGCAGAACATCCATGGGGGTTAAGTCGGGCGATCTGGCGGGTCACTTAATGGAACCTTAAATGTATTTTGTGATAATTTTGTACACGTTATACATGGTTGTAAAGCTCTTTCAATATTCTATTTAAATCTGTAATGATTTCATATGGCGTGCACAAGAAACAAAAAAGTTGAATATCGCCCAGCTAACGATGATGGACAAGAACATTTTTTGATGACAAAAATGGCTTCAGAGTATGCACTTATAGGAGAATACAAAATTTCGGCTTTCTATTTCACGTAATAGCGAAGCTATTCAAATGAAATAGACAGTTTTTACTTTTTCCGTAATATCTAGTGATTCATGCAAAATTTTAGACAAGTAAAAACTGTTCAAAATTTCAAGATGGTAAAATGTAGTACCCACATGTAGGTACCACAAAACAAATGGCCCAATTGAGAAATATTTGGATCTCCCGCACGAGGCCTATAGTTTATCATTTTCTTTAAAAATTCGTTTTTTTAATGAAAGATTAAGTGATTTTTCTTTTTCAAATAGAAAAAGTTTAACAATAAGGTGTGAAATTAACATATATCAAAATATATTACTCTAATGCAACATTTAAATCGAATCTCAATCAACTAGATTCGATAGAACTGTTAGAAAAATGACAATTTTGGTATAAATTAGCAAATGTACCAGCTGGGCTTTGAAAAAGAAAAATCACTTAAGCTTTCATTAAAAAAATATGAAAAAATTCGAATTTTTATTTTTCGGGGGGTCAATGGCGTATAGGATAGAGCGGCTGCTATCTACGCTGGAGCTTCGGGTTCGATTCCCGGCTCGGGCTAAAATCGACTGTCCTGGTATTTTAGGCAGGGAACAAATACCTTTGTATAACGCCTTCCATCGGATGAGTAAGTAAAACCGGTGGTCCCGTGTGCTGTCATTGTGCGACGTGCACGTTAAAGAACTCTTACTGGAGGTTGAAATTCCTGGCTGTGTATAGCCTGACCTCAGCATCTGTGATTGCCCTAAGTTGCGGAAATAGACCGACTGTAATATATCAAGCAACCTACAACGGATATCTAGGGTTGTAACACTTACAAGTATACTTGAAAACCCTTCGCTACCGTTAAAGGCACGGATTTTGTTTCTCCGTGTCTAACAGCCCTTAAATGACGATAAATTATCCTGAAAAAGATCTCACATATTCTTAATTAGCGACTCCAAATCCACCGAAGTAATACCATTGTAATTATTAATTAATATCACTGGAAAAATAATTGCTAAAATTAAAGTACATTCCAGAAAATTCGTCGGCTATTTTTAGAATTTCAAAATATCATACATACGTAGTATGTAGTGGTAAATAACGTCTCTAGGTGTACGCTTACCTCTACGCCCCACCACCGCCCCGAGCGGGCTGAGTATGCAGAAAAACTGATCTCAACCAAGTCGATACTCGCAGTTTTCCAAAATATGCATCAACGTTTGTCACGTACGCCAGTTTCGATACGTAGATCGGTGCGGTTTCCATTCTTAATTTACCGGTAATTATCGTTATTTTAACTAGCATACGATCATCGTTCTTCGTTTTCGTGTGACGACTATTTGGTCGGGAAACCGTTCATAATACAGTACCGATAAGTGTTTGTGCACTACCAAGATAATATTTTCATTGCTGCTCTCAAAATATTGCATTTATTTGGCTGCATTCATTTGGCTACACTGATGTGCTACGGATTAACCCTTCCTGGGCATGGACTTAATACGGACTTACACTTACTTGCTTTCGTTGGGTCAGCAGAACAGGGGAAACCACTAGCTAGCTAGCTGGTTATCAAAGAGCGGCCTGTGACCCCGCAATACCTTCCAAGAGGTATATTTTCAATTACAAACTTTTGATAGCATAATCTGTGGAAATATTATCTGGTTCTAACTTTTGTCAACGGAACTGTCCATAATTTTCGAAGAGCGACGGAGATAAGTGGAGGGACAACACCAAGGTAATTAATTCTTTTAGTATTGTGTTATAGTCATAAAAAGCACTTATGTTTATCTGTGGTCAAGGCGTATATGAAGGTATTTTTTATCGCAACTACTTTGCTCGTAATCGCACATGAAGCAAAAATCATAACAATCTAGAGTCTATAGTCAACACTGGTAGAAATATTGCTTAAGTCAAACAAATCGTTGTTTCAATAGAGGCAAAATTTTGCCATGGCGCTACATAATTATTCGTACCATCCTCAAGTAGCAATATTGTAGGTACTGCTGTCAGTTACAAAATTTCTGGGTGTGTATAGCCTGCCCTCAGCGTCTGTGATTGACCTAAGTTGCGGAAATAGACCGACGTAAAATAAACAATTTAAAAAAAAATATAAACTTTAGCCCTCGTGCGGGAGACCTAAATTTTTTTTACAATTGGGCCAATTTTTTTAGTGGTATATGTGGGTCCATATCGGCAACCTTTTGTCAACTTAAAATTTTGAATTTCGAAGAAAACGCAACCCTGTATAATAATATACTGGGTTAGCCAAAATTACAGGAACACCTAAATAATTCTCCAAAAGTAAGAAATTTGCACAAATTGTTCAAACAAAAGCTTTTTGGCTTTAAACAGGGTACAGGGTGCTCATTCTATTATAGAAATTTGGTAATATTTCCTTTTTTTTAAATAGAACACCCTATATATTACAAAATTTTTTAATTCTAAGATTAATTATAAGAATTTTTTATACGAATCATTTTTTTATAAAATGCATTATTTTTTAATTAGACGCTATTAACCATAAATAGTCAAAATTACCGGAACACCTAAATAATTCTCCAACCGCAAACTAATTCGAAAAAATGTATAATAAAAGTTTTTTGAGATTAAACAACCGCTCGTTTAAATATAGTTTTAATATACAGTGTGTTCGTTTTATTGTGGAAATTTGCAAACCATTCCATTTTCTAATAGAACACCTAGTAAATTTTTATTTCTTTACTTCTAAGATTAATTCTAAGAATATTTTATAGAAATAAGTTTTTTTTTAAATATATTATTTTTGAGTTATGAGCAATTGACCAAAACTACTGAACTTCAAATTAAGAATATTTTCCCACATACATACACATTTATTTTAATGTGACAGTTTGAACATTTAGTTTAATTTTATTTAATTGTGTTGTTGTGTTGTTCTCTTGATTTTTTTTGTTTTTTACCCGTTTAAGTAAAAGTTCATGAGTATTGATTAATTGCTTATAACTAAAAAATTTATATTTTATAAAGAAATAATTCCAACATAACATTCTTGGAATTAATCTTAGCATTAAAATAATGTTAAATATACCGGGTGTTCTGTTTGAAAGGTCTGAAAGGTTTGCAAATTTCCATAATAAAATAAACCCTGTATATTGAAAATATATTTGAGGGAGAGGTTGTTTAAACCCAAAAAATTAAATAAAAATTTTTTGAATTTTTTTACAGTTTTAGAATTATTAAGGTGTTCCGGTAATTTTGACTTTGTTGGTTAATAGCATATAAATAAGAAATAATGCATTTTATAAAAATATGATTCCTATAAAAAATACTTAGAATTAATCTTAGAATTAGAAAAATGTAATAATATATAGGCTGTTCTATTCAAAACAGAATAGGTTACCGAATTTCTATAATAACGTAAGCACTCTGTATATTGAAAATATATTTAGACGATAGCTTGTTTAAAGCCAAAAAATTTTTCTTTGAGCAATTTTTTGATATTTCTTACGGTTGGAGAATTATTTAGGTGTTCTGGTAATTTTGGCTAACCCTGTATAATCATACTAACAGTATTATCAAAACCCTCTCAACAAACAAACATTTAAAATGCATGCTGTTTTTACATTGAGTTTATAAACAGTGCATGTCCAAGATGACTCTTTTAAACATAGGTCTGACTGTATTATTTTTGGACCATTATTAATAAATTAAACTTTTTATTTTTTTTGGTTTTGATAACCTTGCGGCACGTATGCATTAATCAACCTCAAATTTCACAATAATTAAGTATGGCTATAAAGGAGGAAACTGAGAAGGTTCATGCATATAAATTTCACAGTTAAAGAATAACGAAAATATTTCTGCTAATATGGTGTGAGAATAGAACACGTAGAAGCACTGATTTCACTTGAAAAGACGGAATATTAATTGTTATTTAACGCTACTACATATTGTTAATAAATAAAATACATGTCCCACAAAACAAAAAGTATCAAATTAATATCCGATCTAATTTCGATGAAATTTCTAGTGATAATTGCGAATTCTGTTTCCATTATTGCCAAATCGGAATGCATGAGTGCTAAACTAGTTTTCGTTAATGGTTAAATCATACTGCAAAAGGTAAAAAATCTAGTTAAACCTACGAAATATAGCTACAAATCGAACACACAAGATCTTGGGTTATTCGAAAGGTGTCATAAAAAAAGACAATAACAATAGACCACATCAAAAAATTAAGTAAGCAAATAGTGTCGCCGTAGTAAGTAATCATTTTTAACGAGGTCTTTTGGTTAATAGTGAAGAATAGGGCCTGAGTCGATGAATAGTTACAGATTCAGTTCAATCGTCAATTCAATTCGTTTATGATTGCTCTGTATCAAAGCGAATTGATTTTAGATTGGCAATCACGTGGACTAATTAGAACACCATTACCGGAGTTAATTTATGTGTGATAATGGCAATTGTACTTGGAGAGGCATGCTAGCCACACTAAGAGTGTATACCAGAATAACAATGGAGATTAAGATTAATTGCTGTATCAGATTGTTCCGATTGTTCCAAATGTAGTTATCGCCTGCAGTGAGGGCCCTAAAACGGGCGAAGGGGAAATTATTAATATATCCGAACCAGATCGGAACTTACGGTACATAAATTCGCAACGATTAATAATGATTTCGACGTTACCGCTGTTGTTGTTGTTGTTTATGTCGCGGGCGGCGGGTTTCCAACAAAAACCGTGCCGGAATTATTTGTTATTTGGCAGCTTCTACTAATAAATAATGGCTCTTATCCCACAAGCATGAAAACCGGGGACTGCGAATTGTAAATGAAATATTGGCAGTATGTACAGCACTGCTCGTGGTTTACCATGTTCGCGTTCACTTTTGTTGCGTTGTAATTAATTATTTTTTATGCTGCATCCGCTGCAATAGCACCTCGAACAATAATATTTCAATCGCCGGAATTTATGAAGCCACATTATACCGGACGAAATTTATAATAAATGCATTGCGCTGCGAGTATTTTGAAAGTGAAACTGAGTAGGTATCCAATCAGTTGGAAAACTATACAATCCGTATTAATAAAGTAAGCATTGTAGGATCTGATGGCATTTCTTAGTACCTACACAGAGGGAAAAATATGTTTGTTAAAACTTGATGATAAATTACTTTTGTAATCTTTCTTTCGGAAATGCAATTCTGAAAAAAAGTATCTTATTGATTATCTAAGTTCAAGATACCTTGTGGAGAAGTTAAGCAACTTGGTATCAATTCCCAACTCTTTTTTATTTTAGATTTGCCCTACCTCTGAATGTTAGTAAAAGATACATACAAACATTGCATTTTTTTCTTTAATATTCAATAACATTTATGAAGTTTAAAAGATTTGTATTTTTTACCTCATAAACAAATTTACCAAGAGTATCATACGTCTTTTCAATTTTGAAAAATAATAATCACGCAGCTTATTATACCGGAAGAACCAAAATTATGGTCTAATGGTCCAAGTATGGGACACTGATGACCGTATTAATTCCCAAAATTTTATGTTTATTATATAATATTTATTATATAATATTTATTATATAAATGTCATACTAAAATATTCTAAATCAATGACTAAAATACTAAAGTTAATTAAATATCAAAGTTTAGGTTTTTAGGTTTATCTTTTGAAAGTTTGAACGTTTTTTTGTATCCGGAGTGTAGTTTATGAGATGCAGTTACCCCAGCTTTTTAAACTGTTTGCTATTTTAACAAATCTAATGTGGCCAGGCACATGACTTTATCATACTATATATAAAATTGATAGTTTAGCTGCGTGAGATTCTATTGAAATTTAGTATAATTTATGTGTATGATATTTTTTGGTAAAATTAGAGTAAACATCCAGTTCGTTTGGACCCTTTTGAACAAAAACCTTTTCAGCTCTAAGTTTGGTCATGAAACTTCTAAATATGAAGTTTCGTCCCGATACCTTTAGTAGTTTCTCCGGAATCGTACACACACATACACACACCCACACAGACATTTTTTGTACCTTGGTCAAAAATGTTCAGGGGACCCAATAGGACATATTTCTACTAAAATCTTACCAAATTTTTTTCGGCACGATTACAACACTTTTTCTACTCCAATTGATGAATGCATTCATTATCATGGCTATTTATGATAAGTAATACTAACCATTCCCCACACACATGGCAAATATTTCATTACTGGCTTCTCATACCTCGCGAGTCGTGAGAAATATTTCATTTCTCCCGGCTATAGAACCAACCACAGCTCTGGAGTTTTAATTTCCATCGTGTTCGTTTTGTTACACTGCTTAGCGACATTGTAAAGCTATTGACAACGTCGCTAAGTGACAAGCGCACCAAACAATTTTAATCTGTCAAAATCCTGTAAACCGTCATAGTGACATTGCATGGTCGTAGAAAAAGTATTAGTACATATTCCATTCGCAAGTAATGGCAATTTCTCACTCGAACGTTTTGCAGCACTCGCCTACGGCTCGTGCTGCAAACTTCGTTCTCGTGAGAAACGACAAACATTACTTGCTCATAGAATAATTTACTATTTTATCATACAATGTATGATAAAGTAAAAGACTTGGACACATTTTCAGTTATTAAACACAAATTTTTACGTCACACTCAATTCATGACCTTCAATTGATTGATTCTGATAGATTATATAATTATCTTTTTGTTGGCTTAATAATTACATGGCCTAAGTTAATTTTTTAAGGAAAATATAAAGTGACAGGGAAATATTGATACCTCTTGGGAAACATGCCAGAATACAGAGCATGGGCTAACAAGTTTTTATCACGTAAGGATGTTGAAACAAATAAAATCAGAATCATTGACATTAAAATCGGGCCAATTGTGCCCAAAAACAATATTATAATTTTTTTTGTTATTTTGATATTAAATCCTACTTTGAATTTCTTACGTTACTTGTATTTCTTACGTTCTTATGTTAATTAATGACATGCTTTAAAAAAGCAAGTTTTAGTAGGGTTTTAATTCTAACCTCTGACTCCAAAATTTTCAGGTCTTTATTTATTCCTGAGATGGCTTTTATGTTGGTTAACATCAGAACAGAGAACCAACAGCAGTTTTGAGAAATGGCGGATCCCATATGAGTTTATGCCTTCCCAGGAAAGCATTTTCCAAGTGGTTGCCAGCGTTATTAAGACATCGGTTCTGAGGAATTAATTCGGTATAATCAGCTTATAATTGTAGTTGGAATAGATATCGTCAAAGATATTGTAGAGTAGGGGAGGGATGGGATATGCTTGTGGAATGCACTGTTGGGGATAGTTCGAGATTGCATGACAAGAAATTTAGTAGGGGTATATCTTCTTGTATATCTTGCAATTAATAATTTAGTTTTGAGATATTTGGTGAGAAGTTTGATAATATGTGAGTGACTGGTTCCAACCTACTAAGAGTTTATGATATTTCATATATCCTGGCTGATATATTTCATATGTATTAAGACTTTTTTGATGTAATTCTAAGACAATTGACATTATTTGCATAGAATGAACACATAATTGCTGTCTCCTTTAAAATATAATATCCAGCAACAATAATTATTCATAACGCTTGCAACCTTCCGTTATATTCGATTTAATAAGCAATAGAAAACCCGGTAGATCAAGATAGCTAAAAATGTAATGGAGGAAGCGGCCGCAAAGGCTGCCTCATTACCATTACGTCATGCGTATCATGTTAATACCAATTTCTATTTTGCCTTTACCTTATATTGTTATTCAACCCCTCACGTTAAGGTTGATACTTATTACGGCAATGAAAATGCAAAAGATTGAATTAAGATAGGCATGGTCGTGTCAGTAAATGTATTCAGGACATTAGCTTACGCACAGCAGCAAAGGGGGGAGGGGCGTTCAGCTGAAAGCTTTTACCACACTACCCGTTGTTAGTGCGGGTGGTAATAGGATTTACGTTTACGCAGAAAACTAACTTTGATGGTGAGTAATATAACGGTTTCGATATTACTCTGACGCAGGTCTACTTTGTAGCATGAATTCAGTTTTAAATTTTGGTAGGGCATATTAAATTACATGTTGTTTGCAGTCAACAACAGAATTTGCAAAGAGTTTGTGTTTGTGTCGGTTGAATATGTGCTAGTCAATGTGAAATCATGTTTACTATAATTGAAAATGTCACCGTAATTCTAGTTGCACCATCGACAAACTATTAATTTACATGACGTACGGTCAGAATGATTTACAATTACAGTATTCAGAAGGCCCTGAAGCGAGCAACACAAACGTCTGCATTTAAGAGGTTGTGCACATGGTATAACCTGGAAATAATTTATTTTGTATAGGTCTAAATTTTCACGGGTCATTATAAATGATTGTAGTCTAAGTAGGCCATTATACTAAATGTAAAGATTTTTCATTTCCGGTCTGTTTGAATTGTATACCACTATTAGTTATTAGGTATGCAGTCACCAGTTAAATTGGTTTTCCGTCGATCGTTTATTTATGAGTCAGTTTAGTGAATAATCGTTTATTAAACAACTCTATTAATGCACGATTTCTATTAATGCGTGATTTGTTATAGCCAATCACACGACATAAAGACATCGTTTGATTGGCCAATCGAACATATGTGAAACCTTCCAATCAAAACATACCGCCCTCTAGAACTGTCAGTGTCAAATTACATAAATTGTCATATAACCTACAAAGACATTGGCGAAGAAAAATCTATGTATCCGACGCTAGAAGAATACGATCGACGAAAAAATTTTGTAACCAACTCTAATATTAAACGGCGATTAATGATCTCGACAATTAACGCTCTCGCTGCGCTCAAGCGTTAAACATTCTCGATCATTAATCGCTCTTTTTAATATACTTGTTGGTTAAATAACTATGAATAACCGATTTCAAGTTTGACAGTTGTTTATGTATAGCGGCAAAAATTCATTAACATGTGTATGGCGTGTGTATGGCCTACTTTGACTACAATCATTTATTATAATTATATAGTAGTATATTATTATACTACCAGTTGGCAGTTGACGGGGGACGGGTGACGGGGGGGGGGTAGTAGGATACGTCGCACAGTGGGCTATTTTGCAATTTTTTCTGACACCTAGGGAGTATAATGATTCTGCACCCGTGAATATACGAAAAATAGGATGAGTTTGTTCTTGGCTTATTTTTTTGATATATGACGTCAAAGCGATTCGGGAATAAATTAATATGAAATAGGCTATCCTGAAGTCTTTAATTATGAAAATTATTATTTGCGGAATGCACCAAAAGTAGTCATACCTGCACTCAGTTTCGGAACTCTACATTAAAACCTAAGTCGTTTGTGGTAATAATAATAATAATAATAATAATCCACGCCTTAACAGCCCCCAACAGCTTTCGCCACTACGGGGGCATCGGCAGGCCCGAATTATTATTATTATGGCCCGCGTCTGTGGCACGTCTTAAGTTGTTTGGCTTTCAGCATTTGCCGAGGAATAAAGGAAAGCCACAGAAAAACCTTTACTCTGAAAGCAGGTCGTGAGGCTCGAACCACTGGGCCACTGTTTTTTAAAATAAAACATCTTCCGTTGGAAAAATCTTACTTAAATCATATGTTATATTGTTTAATCCTTATTTTTAATACCTAGCATTAATTTGTCTCCCAATAGGCATATCTAAAGGTTTTAAATTCACATGTTTCTATTAGTTTTTCTAATTTTCTTAAATATTCGTCAAATGTTTCATCGTCTCCTTGATTACAAGAGTTAAACATTGCACGTTCATAAATAACATTTCGTTTCGATACTAGTCTGCTCTTGATTGCTGTTATTACTGTATCTATGGAGATATTTTCCTCTTCTGTTAATCTAAATCTATCGTATTTTATCATTGCTTTGCTCCCTATCACTGTAAGTAAAATACTAACTTTTCGCTGTTTTTCTATTCCTGTATCATTATTCATACCTGTTGCTGCTATATAGTTCTTAGTCACTAAAAAGTTTTCGAAATGTTCCTTCATATTCCCTTCAATTTCCAATGGTGGTGGCGCTGGAATTAAGTAATTGTTCATGCTGACAGATGAGGTACTTGTCATTTTCTTAGTTATTTCATGGTTAGTTCTTCTAAGGACTTCATTTGAGCTTTCAAGTATTGCAGTAGCGCTTCGCTCTCGGCCATCTCAGCTTCTATCTATGACGCTTTGTATCTAAATATCTATTTCTGTACTTCTATCTATCTAAATAGGTTTTCTCACTATCTATAAATCTTCTCCAGCTTGACACCCCTTTACACACCTGACACCATGTTGTGGTCATGTCAATAATATGCAGAAACATTCTCTAAAATGGTTTATTAAACACACTCAACAGCCGATGTTACAAACATTACATGTACCACGACATGTACCAGCTATGGCCTCTAATATGGTAGTATGTCGTACTGTTGGTAATACTGTCAACTGTAAACTAGTGGTACAATGTAGAAAACTATAATACAACAGTTTACAAAATAAACCATGTGACCACTTGCCTTCTCTAGTAACTAAATACAAAACAATCGCCTACAACTTTCGTCAGAATTACTTATATACAATTGCTTATACAAATGTCGGGACGGATTATGGTTACTTTCGTGAACCGTATGATTAAGAAATTATTTTTTGATACATATCATGTTGTTTCTTATTAAAATATCTATCTAATGATGCAATGCAGTTTTATCACTACTTTCGGTATTTTCTGAAAATCAAAGCTGTTGTCAGATACCAGTTGGAAATTGGTTCATGCCGTAATAAAAGTTTACAAACATGATGTTATGCCTAAAATTTGTTATTTTTTGTGATTAATCAGAAACAATTATTAGTTTTTCGGTTATATTGGCTCGGAACATTATATAAATAGGCGCAGGTGTCCACATACAAATCTTTATTTCCGTGGAAAATTTGCGAGGCGGTTGCATTGCTATTTACTAATGGCCTCACAAACAAAATTTATGTCAATTTCCACAAATGAGGTAAAATGCGACGTCAGCAAAAACAGACGTGTTAATGAGACAATACGACCTAATACAAATTGTTAATATACCCGTCACATTTTCCGAAAGATTGTCATACTAATTTTAAATTAATGTCACCGTGTATAATGATCAATAAATATTGGATTAGTTAATAATAGACAAAAGTAATTAGAATAAAAGTAATGTATTAGCTATAAATGGATTTTTTTTCTGGAGTTACCAATAGGTAGGTTTATCATATAAATCAGCACACTATTTATACTTCCATTAGGAATGAGACAGAAATCTCATTTATCACAATCAAATGTGATTATTATGGTCATGCTGATGGAAAAATAAAAGAGATGGCTAATCAACTCATATGTCATTTGAAGAACCTGATGAAATCTTAGTGCAAAGACATTGAATGCGAAAATTTCAGTATTTAGAAAGATTTTAAATTTAGAAACAACCAAAAGATAAGCTAATGAACGTGTATAGAACTACATATTGTTATGATCTGAAAATGGCAAAATTTATCAATTTAATTTTGTATCTAATACAACTTCAACAAGTGATCACTGATCACTAACAGGACATTTTTTAACTATGGCTATACCGGGTGACCCACGATGACATTCTGAACACAAAAACATATCGATCGTCAATTTTTATCATCAAGGCAACGCAAAAATAACTTTTTTGTGTATTAATCTAGGTGGCTATGATTTGGTGAAAATAGTCGAAAATTGTCAAATAAACACTAACTAAATCGATTTTTGGCCGACATTGGATTACTGGCGCCCTCTAGCGTGGTTTAATTGGTTTTCGGCCAGTGAGTCATCTTTTTCACGGGTACCCAATAGCCACACCCTGATTATACGATAGAAAACATCTTTCCGATTACAATGATACCAATACTTGATATTTTGTTGAAATTCGTAGCGTACAAATGTTGTTAGAAGCATGGAAATCGAAAAAATATTGACCTAATGATCAAAGTCAGCGTACCAGTTAAAGTCACTCAATGGATTACTCGAAGGAAGGGCCCTTAAAAGTCATTTTCTCGCTACGATTATCAGCAAAATATCAAGTATTTGGTATCATTGTGTCGGAAAAATGTTTTTCCTGGAATAATCAGGGTACTACCTTCGAGTAGTCCATTGAGTGACTTTGACTTGTACGCTGACTTTGATAATTAGGTCAATATTTTTTTCGATTTCCTTGCTTCTAACACCATTTGTACGCTACGAATTTCAACAAAATATCGAGAATTTGGTATCATTGTAATCGGAAACATGTTTTCTATCGAATAATCACGGTGTTGCCATTGGGTACCCGTGAAAAAATGACTCACTGGCCAAAAACCAATCAAATCACGCTAGAGGGCTTTTTTTTCAATCCGACGAACGTTCCCTGCTTCATTATATTAAATTTGTCCTCAAAACCGAAGTTGTAACCGGTTTTTGTAAATCGTACAGCCAAGGACGAGCGGCAGATGGTTTCAAAATGGATATTGTAATCTAGTTGCCTTCATACCCCTGACATTAGCAAACCATAGAAGCCATTGAAAATAAGACGGATTAAATTACCCGCATATTTTTTAGTACACAAATATTAAAAGTCTATTTTTACCAGAACTTAATTCTCCGATATCCAAGATGAGCCTCGACGGCACGAACAGGTCGGTCCATTAATCACTTACCCCGCACGTCTTCCATATACCAAAAGTTATGCTAATGCGATCGATTACTCCGCATGAAAGAGCGCTCCGCTCTCAAAGGACTCTCCACCCCTCCCGCCCCTCCCCAGGAAATTGCCGTGTGCCCACGCTGCCTGTCGCAACCGAAAAACAAATTCCCTCCAGAATGATACACTTTAATGGTCCCCAGGATGGAGGCCCTCCATCCCAAACGATGTTCATCGTTAAGGGTCCCATTTAAAACCTTGATTACAGGCTCACGTCAATCCGGCCACCGCTTCGGATTAGTGAATATAGGGGTCACTCTGCGTCGTAAATTCAATTCTCTCCGCAGTCCTTAACTCGCGACCGCATGGGGGCAGCACCGGGCAAGATAATGCCCGCGACCCTTTTGCACCGTAGGCCCTACGACGACCGGGCACTAAAGTATACGTGAATTGTCGTTTCGCAGGCCCATTCGTACCCTTAAATGGCCTAGATTCATAATTTACGCATCTATTTTCGCGGACGGATGTTCTACACGGGTAATCGAATGTCGGCGGAGACGGGGGTTTAACTCGTTAGGAGTTTGCGGGGGAATTACATCCAATTAAGGGAAATTGGTTAACATGAGCACGAAAGACGGTATTTTCTATGTTAATTTGATTGTAATGGTTGCCGCAGGTATCTTAATATAGCGCTCTATTCAGCAGCGTTTGAATTGAAACTAGAGCATTCGTAGTCGAGCTAATACGAGAATGTTTCTGTTGCTGCCCCCGTTGCTTCAGTCTCCTGGGTTTTGGCATATGTTTGTGTTTTTCTAAATGTTATTACAGTTTGGGTTGAGGAAGCAACCCTAACTGTTAAGGTAAACGTACAAACCTACGTTTACGTTCGAAATATTACCTCATTGCTAACCTGATTTTAAGAAAACTGTAAAAGTCAAGAAATTATGTGAAAATAAACTATTTGCTTATGTTTACAGGAGAATCTAGATATTACATTTTCAGATCTTTAACATATGCAGCCCTTGCATTCTTTTTTAAATTGACAAAATATTTTTTCACCACCGTATTATAGGAAAATTATAAAACACATTTCTTCATTTTTAATGGAGCACCTAGATATCTACTGCTGTTCATGCAAAAATTACTTTTCCAATTCATTCATTTATTATTTTAGATTGACATCAGTTGACATAATTTTGTGCGAAAGACTATTTTAGACCCAGTCTTCAGAGTTCTTCAATGTTTCAAATCGTTATCGTCAGTTTTAGCCAATTTGTTCTACACGCAAAATTTTGATGTTCATATAGGCAACTTTTCTAATTTTCTACTTTGGCATAATATTATATAGAATTTATTAAACCAAAACTAAAAACGTGGTTACAGTTTAAGTCTTTTTTAATAAGCTGCTAATAAGATGCTTAACATATTGAAACTAGCCTAAAGGATTAACCATCCATTTAAATCTGAATTCTTAAAAGTAGGTACTTGTCTCTAATAGGCCATCCACAGATGTCCTATATTTACTTTGTCCTAAACAAGAAGCACTAACACTTCAGTCACTGTGCTCTGCTTTTCAACCATGTCACTGATTCACTAGTTCGAAGGGTTTAGTTCCTTTTAGTAATAATAATAATAATAATAATAACAATAATAATAATAATACTTTGTTGTCCTTCGATCTTTACAGACATTGACTATAGACATTCTCACTAGATTCTGGTTGTCTAATAGCTGTAGGGCCTCTAGGGCCTAGGCGAGATTAATGCTTAGTGGCGAATCTTTTTATTTCTTCTTCTTGGATGACTTGAGGGACACTAAGATCACGGTGCAGGTCACTATTCCGTATGTACCAAGGAGCGTTAACCATATTCCTAACCCATATCCCCAAAGGTGGATGCCGTAGAACCAAATCGGCTTTAGTACTTGGTTGTAAACTTGTAATTTGTTGTGTACTGACAACGGAGAGTCTCTTCCCAGAAGCCAGTACAGTTCTCTGTATTTGAGGCCAAGCTCTACTCTTTTCTTCCTAACGTGTTCGTTCCACCTTTGTTTTGTGTCCAGCGTCATACCGAAATACTTTGCAGTGTTCGCATATGGAACTATGGGGTCGTTGATCTTGACAAGAGGTATGTCCTCGATTCTTTTGTTTGTAAAGTTAATGTGGACAGATTTCAGTTTGTTGAGCTTGGTCTTCCATTTTTTGGTCCATATATATATTTTATTACTAGCTTGTTGAATATTCCTAGTAGATTCTCCAATAGTTGTTCCCACTGGCATTAGAGCCGTGTCATCTGCGAATGTGGCGACTGTTACATTTTCCTGCTATGGTGTATACTTTGATTATATATATTACATATGGATTGAGTGAAAGAGAGAGACAGATGTACCCGAGAAATTGACTGAGATAGCGATAATTACGATAGAATGACTAGGTGGCGCGCAGAATATGGCTTTCTCTGTTAATGGCGCTAGATGGCGTTATGGAGAAATATTAAATTAACATGGGTGTTGATTTGTAACACGTTAAAGGTAAAATATATAATATTTATAACACGGTCTTTACACACGCAGCAATAATGTGGAAAGTCATCATTGTTTAGCAAACACAAAACACTCACCACAAGTCAAGCGCTAAAGGTTATGTGTATGGTTATGTGCATATGTGGGGTTATGTCGGCTATGTCAAGAGGTCCGGCATCAGAGTGAAAGTCACTATCCTAAGTACCTCTGCCTTTATTCAATTTTATTAAACCATCCTTGTCAATCCCTCGGGAAAATGCTTTTGTTAGAAGACAGATAGAGTTAGCTCAATCCATATGTAATATATATATATATATATAATCAAAGGGTGTATATAGTAGATAGAGAATTGGTCCCAATACACTACCTTGGGGTACCCCAGCTTTTACTTCTTGTAGTACCGAGCATTCATCGATCTGTTTTATTCTGAAACAGTTTAATATAGCTAGAAAATCAACGTGATGCTTTGATGATCTCAATTTGAGAGCCAATGTGGAGTAGTTGTGCTCTGTTTAAATTATCCCAATAATCAAATATTCATAAACGATGCACCGTTACAAGTACAACAATTTTAGCTTTGCTGTTCAATAACATTTGCAATACTTTGATCGATTTTATAACGACTTTGTAATCAAATTCATAGATATATTACCACACGCCTTTACAATTTTGAGAAACTAGAAACGTATACTGGGGCAACCAAAATTATGTTTTGGTAGACTTGGTCTGGTTCCTTTGTACTCTTTTACAAAGTCCCTTCTTACTTTTTCGGTTCGATTTACACCAATATCCGCTTTCATATAAACCTATGTACCTGATTCAACATAAAAAAATTGTTTGTGATGCGGCTTCCCTGCAGTAACAAAGACAGTTTAGGTTTAGGTCCACGTTTAGGTCTAAACCAAGTTTAGGTCTCAAGGATTTTGTACATCTAAACTCGGTTTTTGTTTAAACTAGCATTGAAAAACTCGCGAAAAACAGTTTGCAATGACATGGCCTCGCATTGATAAGTGTTCGAAATAAGTTTTCGACTCAGGAATGCAACTATCTCTCTCTATGGATTAATTTGAGGATGCTTGCAATACCTATAGGTTTAAGTCTCTTTGATAACTTTAAACTCGTCTTCACGATGTACTTAATACCAAACTGGTTCGGTTGGTATACAATCAAAATTGGTAACAATAAAAAAACAAAAAAAAACGAACATAAAATTGTCCAATTTAACAAAATTACTACTTTCTATATTTAAATTGTTGAAATGCGTGTTTTCTAGTATATGCAGAAACATCATCTCAAAGTTTTAACAAAGACGAACGAAATACACTGAAAATCTTTATTGTGTAAATAATCTTAGTCATGAAAACCTTCGTACTTATTATCATATATTATCATAAATTTGAAAATTTAACGGTACATATCTTACGTTGATTGAGATCGGATGGGTAATATCAAAGGCACTGTGGGTACGAATATTTACATAACATTTGTTCATTATGTGCTATATTTGTCTTTTTCGTCATCTTGATTTTCATACCGTTCAAAATACTATAAGGAAACTATTTTTTTTTATTTTAGATAATTAATGTCCCAATTTAATTTTAATTTAGATAATCAATGTCCCAAATTTAGACACTGTCCTAAATTCCGACATATTTATTGTTTAGTTGGATAAAATAAGAAATCTACAACTTGGAACTTTATTTTAGTGTATCCAGTTTGTTGATTTGATATTACACTTATCAACCCACAATCGTTTCTTATTCTACCAATGTTCTAACGGTCAGAATATAACCTAGAAGTTTGATTGATCTTGATAATTGAGTGTTATGCTAAAAGTTGATTTTTTCCTTATAAGGTAATTACAATTCGACTTCTTCTTACATCGGTACGGGGTAATAGTAGTTAAGAAAGTTCTAATAATATTTATTTAGGCTGACTAAGAATGCTTTATATTTTGATAATAATACGGTGTACTATGAATATATAAGAAATAAAACAGGATTTCTTCTGCAAACTATTTAATTTTATTTTATTCTTTGGTTATTAATTTCGGGTTTTTACACCCATCTTCAGACCAGCTACAATCAATACAAATCAACAATTAGTACATGTGATATTTTTATAGGTTAGAAAATTCTTTGTGACTTACCGTTAATGACATTAAAGAAATATTGCGACATGTTGAAACATTATGTGAAATTATTTGATTTAGGTGATATTATATGAAAAATATTAAAATGATGAGCGTTGTAATTGAAGATTAAATGTGAAAATTTGTCAAATGAAATTAAAACTAAGATTCCCCGAGAGCTACAGGTGTTGAAACGTTGGCGAACTCAACACAACGGGTATATGTATGCGTTTGACATCATCAAGTGTGATATTAGCAACGAGCGACTATTGTTTGACTTATAATATTGCTGAATTAACAGTTTGAAAAGTAATATATAGTATAGGAAATATTATTATACACTATAAAGGTTATTATAAGAAAACATCAAAAAGGTACATAATAATAGTATGAGAAGGGGGTGTATGTATGAGGTAAGCGCCAGTCAAACATTATTGATATGAATTCGGTATAATTGAGAGCCGTGCATTGTTGTAATCTCATTCAGGAGTCTGTTATCTTTTTCTCTCTTGGTTTTTTCAATGTGGCAAAATTCATAGTGGTCCATTAGTTGAGGTTTATTAATTGATTTAATGAGTTTCATGTTCTCAATGGCCGTTGTATGATTGTTTTCCAATAAATGTCTTGCAAATGTTGTTGTGTTCCTTCTATTTATGCTTGTGTGTTCTTTAAATCTAATGTCCAGTGATCTCAAAGTCTGTCCTATGTATTCCGAATCACAATCTCCACATGTCAGACGATATATGCCATTTTGTTTGTGGGTGTCAGTTTTATCTTTGCAGTTGTTTAATATCTTGTAAATATTTGATGTGTTGTAATTTGTGAGGCTTATGTTATGGGAGCTGAAAGTTTTCTTTAATTTGTAATTGATATTGGGGAGATATGGTATTGGGGAGATATGGTAACCATTGTTTTTGCCAATTTGGTGTATTATGTTAAGTTCTTTTTGATAGGAATTTTTATGTAGTGGTGTGTTTTCGAGTCTATGGAAGAAAAATTTGAAAGATGAGAATTTTATGTTTGAAGGGTGTTGTGACATTCTGGGGATGATCGTGTCTGTGGTGGTGGGTTTTCTATAGATGCTGAATTCTAGTTTATTGTTATGTCTTTTGATTGATAGGTCAAGAAAGTTAAGTGTTTGATTTTGTTCGAGTTCTAGTGTGAATTTAAGTTGTGAAAGTTGATTAATTTGCTCAAAAAACTTGCGTAATTCTTGCGAAGTGCCTTTAAAAATACAAAAGACATCATCCACGTATCGTCCCCAGAATGTCACTAGATTACTTAACGATAGTTCCATAATTTTATTCTCTAAATGGTTAACATAGAAGGATGCAAACAAGCCACTCAAGGGGTTTCCCATTGCAAGGCCTTTGTTTTGTTTAAAAAACAACGGTGTACTACTTACTCTTTTAACCACTATTATTTATAAATTTAGGGGCGTCGGAATTAGGTACATGTAAATATAGCAGGTCCGTAAATCAGACATGTGTGTCGGAAATGGTTAGAAGTAATAATACATATGGCTCTATTGCTGTCTTTACAAAAGAAGATAACATATTTGACATCGTTTGCCACGGACATCAATAATCCCTAATTATACAGGGTGTCGGAATTACGATCATCAATAAATAGTCCCTAATTCCGGCATAAACAACGACAGGCATTATAGGAGATGATGAAATAAGACAGAATGATGCAACACTAGCAGCAGAGAGTAGCAATTTTGGCATTAATACACCACCTTTGCAGATAACAGTTGGGATTAGTTACTCCATTAAGAAAATCATTATTCTAGCCTAAAACACCCAAATAAAGTAAAGAGAAACTGTTGTTCTGTAACACTATCTCTAATGCTTAGAGAGAATATTAGTTAATAAAAAAGAATTAAGCACAAAAGAAAATCATTCTAGAGAAATAAGAAAGGAAGCGAAAGAGGAAGAGAATAAAAAGCTGCGCCAAGAACACTAAAAATTTCAGATGCAAGAAACATAAAATTCAGATGAGGTAAAGAGGGCAGAATGAAGAAGACCCTGGACTTATTTTATACTGTGTTTCATTAAAAATAAATTAAAACATGAATGTTTCTTAATAATAAATCTTCTTTAACTATATTTAAAACACTTAGTATTTAATTGAATGTTTATATTTGTCGGAATAATGTACCACAAGTGTCTGATTTAGGATCACTGTCTGAATTAGGTTTACTGAGGTGTCGGATTTTGGATCAAAATATACGATTAGTGTCGGAATAGGAGGCAATTGTAAAAGTTATAAAATATAATATAAATTACATAACTATTGTTAATTTTCTATTAGCCAGATATCTTTAGAAGGAAATATTTATTTAAAAAAAGTTGACATGGTCATCATCACCACATAAATATAAATTCTACAGTTACAAATGTAACCAAAATTCCTTAACCTGTCTGAATTTGAGGCGTTTTCGTTACTTTATTCGTTTATTAGTCAACAAGGTCCAATTATAAAAACAATTGCTTGTTAAGCCGCACAAAATATAACGAGAATATTATGACATTTTGCAGAATACAAAAGAAATATATATTAAAGACGGTTTTAAGTCCTCAGTGAGATCAACTAGATTTATAAAGGAAATAAGGAAGGAAAGACCTCGTTGCCGGGGAACTCTTTATTAGCAGAGAATAATAGAATCCATTACGCATTATAGCTTACTAATGAATGCAAAGCCTAAACTCTTTAGAGAATAAAGGAGGCAATTATTTGAATTATCGATTATAGGGATTATGAGAATTCAAATCAGTACAGTAGAAATACGGTCCACGATAATGCTTCGAAATAAAAATAAAAAAATAAATTTCTTTGTCATCTCTCAAGCATGATTATTATTAGTGACCTTAATTAAAATTAAATAGAGAAACGGTTTAAAATTAAACCCGGAAATTGTCCAATAACTTCCCGCATGACCTACCGCATTTTTGTGCGAATAACGCCGCTTTATAACGCTACGTCGGTTTAATTTTGAATTTGCAAAGTGTAAAAAAACGTTCATCAAAACTTGCGGTTCTGCTCGAGCGGACATGAATTTAATTAAAATCTTGTTGAACACCGACTCATCGCGCATAGTAATGGATAGAAGTGGCATTTCAACCCTCCATTCCTTATATTTATCGTCATTTAACGATCATCGAACCTGATTTATTTATATTAGACAATTTTGAAGCAGATCTTAAAAGATAGCTACGTGTTTGAGACATTTTTCATTGTAATTCGTGAGAAACAACGAAAGTTCAAAGAGGTTTCGCGAACAATACTCTTAAGTTAAACCCTTGCCCATCAAATTGAGAGTTCGTTCAATATTGCTAACGAAATAAACTTGGTGGAGCGAAAATCCCGAACGAAACTCCCAGCGAGATTAGACGGAAGCTGTTAAGGGCCTCTTTTATTACTTACATAACTTACTGATTAAGATTACCTTCATAACTCTTTACGCTTACATCCATCCGGCAGTTCGAGTTTAATTTAATCCCTTTCGTCCGTTAAAGTATCGTAAAAACGGTCAGACACCGGATGGTATCCTTTAAAATCTTTGCATATTAACGTCTAAGCTGGTTATGGTCGCCATTTATGGTTACAACAAGCCATTAGTCCACTATCAGAGTTAGTTAAGCCAGAAGATAAAGAACATTCATAATTGCTGGAGGCGGGGAATTCCCGTTGGTATTATTTTATTGCTGTTTATAGCATCCAAAATATAGCACTCCTATAGATACACTGCTCAAAAAAATTAGGGGAACACTTTTTCCGAAACCTGTAACTTTTTAAATAATAGTTTTAGCAACACACCTGCGTGGCATGCTTCGCACTAGTCTGCGAAGAGATTCTTGGAGTATGCTTTGCCATTCCTCAATCAGGGCTTGTGTCAGTTCCTGTATGGTTAGTGGTGGATTATGGCGCTTGCGAACACGTCGGTCAAGCTGATCCCACACGTGTTCAATTCAAATGAAATTTCGACCAACGCCATTTGCAGCAGGCACCACAACATATGCCGTTAAAGTATACCAAATTTGATTTGCCTAGAACTATTATTTAAAAAGTTACAGCTTTCGTAAAAAGTGTTCCCCTAATGTTTTTGAGCAGTGTAACAGATCACTTCCTAGAGTTTTTTCGAATTCCAAAATAATTGTTCCTAATTACACTCGTCGATTTGTTACCCGCAACTTTAACCTAATTATACTGTTTCTGTTAAGAAAACAAAGAACATCTTGAGAATTATGAAATGTTAATATAATTTTAAAAAATACGGATTAGGTATTATACTGGGCTGGGAGAAGCAAAATGGTGGTTTGTTCTGTAAGTTTGAGACATTTTAACCACTCAATCAGGACTTTGGTCAGGGTATCAAGTACTCTGTTATAAACATTCATCTATTATCATCACTACGGCTATTAATTCATCTCAATATCTAAATGTTTGTAGATGAAGCCATGTTTCAATTAAATGACATGAGGTATCTATTTCATTAATAATTCTATTAAAGATAATATAAAGATTAAAGAACAAAGTCTTGTTTCAGTATTTCCGTAACTGGTGGGCTCAAACCTACTTAAAAAATCTGATGTGGCCAGGCACATGACTTTATCATACAATATAGAAAATAGTAATAGTTTAGCTGTATGAGATTCTATTTGATCGAGATCGATCGTGTCTGCGTTAAAATAAACCGAGTTAGACAGGATTTGGCAGATATTTTGATACTATTGACAGTAGGAATTGTCAAAGAATCAACGTTTGACACTACCTACTGTCATTAGAATGAAAATATCTGTCAAATCGTGGCTAATTAGCTTTAATGCAGACACGATTTCGATCAAATAGAATTTGCTCATGCAGCTAAACTATTAATTTTACCAAAAACTGTCGTAGACATAAATTATACAAAATTTCCTCAACTTTAATTTATTATTTAACTATTTTGACGGAATTACAGAACTGGCCGCTCATTTGCGAAATCCTTAAAAACAGCTTAGAGGAAACATCCAGTTACTTTGAACACTTTAGAACCAAAAGCTTTGCAGCTCTAAGTTTGGTCATGAAACTTCTCTATTTGATTGGTATTATCCATATTGCAAGGTTTTGTTTAATGATGAAACAAAATGCAATCTCTTTTTCCTTGCGTAGTTTGATTTATTTTATCGAGACATGTTTCGATGCCTTAGCATCATCCTCAGTCGGGAATCTACAAAAATTTTTCGTCTTAAGATAAAGTCTTAAGATAAAATGTTGACACACGTCATAAAGCAAAACTACTGCGCATTTAACAAAAAATTTTACCACTTTGACGAGGGTCTTCCAATGGGGTCACCACTATCAGGCTTGCTATCAGAGATATTCCTAAATCACATAGAAAACAAATTTATCATGAACAACGTTAACCCCTTCAAGGTTAAAATTGTCAAGTGGCTTCGGTATGTGGACGACATTTTTACATTATGAGAGTGAATCAAAGCGAAATGAACGATTTTTTAAATTACTTAAACAACATACACCCCAAATTGAATTTCACCGTGGAAACACAGATTAACAACAAAATTAATTTTCTTGACATTACAGTGATCAATAATGACAATACAATAGAATTTGAAATATACAGGAAATCTACATGTGTCAATACAATCATTCCCTTTGATTCAGCTCACCCAATAAATCACCGACTAGCGGCTTTTCAACACTACATAGACAGACTAATGAAATACCCTATTACCCCGGGGGCCAGGTCAACTGAATTGCAGCATATCTATAAACTAGCAGAAAATAATGGCTTCCCAAGAAAAATTATAAAGTTAATCATAAGCAGGGCAAAGAAAAACTAGACCCATTGTACACCACCGAGACAAATAACGAGGGACGAATCTTCAGACCGTTCACGTATAATTCCACAAATATGAAATTACATAAAACCTTGAATAAATTTAATATAACACCTGCATATACCAACCCATGTCAAATTATTAAATTACTTTCACAACATAAGTACGAAGCCAAGACAGATAATGAGCGGAATGGAATTTACTCCCTTGAATGCAGTAACTGCAATTCGGTTTACATAGGACAAACCGGAAGACCATTATCAAAAAGACTAACTGAGCATGCTTCTAGAAGTTCATCAAACGTATACAAGCACGCTATAGAAACGGGACATAAAATAAATTATAAAGATGCAAAACTGCTCCATAAGTGTGAAAAGGGATATAAGATGGACCTATTGGAACAGCTGGAGATAGACGCAAATAAAAACTTAATCAATGACCAAATTGAATTTTATAAGGTGCCTCTATATACCTGTCTCAATACAATATTATAACCCGCCAATATTTTTAAGATCTCTGTGATGTTGGTTGCATACCCGAAACATTAAAAATACCTAAAGGTCAAACGCAACCACCACCAGAATTGCAAGCGAACGACAGAGAAAGGAAAACAGGAGGAAGTGAGATGCAAGTTGGCTTCACGGCGCATATACATCTACATAGCTAACCTCATACCAACAACAAGCGTGGTTCTCGCACGACGAAAAATCTTCTTAGGCTCAAATTTTTATTAAATTAATAAGCAATTGGGTTGAAACACAGGCTATAAGTGAAAGGGGTACACTAGAATGAAATTTGTGAGATTTTAGGAAACTGACCGTAAGTTTATAATACGCTCTATCATAAACAGTGTTTGTTTTTTTCTCTCTGTCACCATTTTGTGTATAGGGTTTAATTATGATGTAACAAATATTGTAATATTATCTTAAGACGAAAATTTTTTGTAGATTCCCGACTGAGGATGATGCTAAGGCATCGAAACATGTCTCGATAAAATAAATCAAACTACGCAAGGAAAAAGAGATTGCATTTTCTTTCATCATTCTCTATATGATTTCGTCCCGATACCTTTAGTAGTTTCTCCGGAATCGTCGCCACAAAAACGGGTACACACACACACACACACACAGACATACACATACACACCACAGACATTTTTTTGTACCTTGGTTAATTATGTTCGGGGGACCCAAAAGGACATAAGTATTTCCGCAAAAAATCTCAATTTTTTTTCACAGTTACAATACTTTATCATACTGCGTATGATAAAGTAATAAGTGTAGATAATATTCACCAGTAGCAATAAAATAGATTATGTTCCAGAAAGTGGCAAATTTTTTACATTCCGGAATTTCACCGAAATGAGGAAAATTGGGAAAATTTCAATATCTGTTTTTCATAGTATGCTCTGACATAGATCTCAAAATCATAGTGTCATTAAACTAACGAACTAACCAAAAACCTTGTCGAACAGTGTAGTTACAAATATATAAACTTTGTAAAGTTTTTGTTTTAATAGGTAGATACAATAGGTTCAATAAGCACTTTGAGCTTACAAAATATTTTTCTGGCAATGTTTATATTTCCAATTATGTTCATTTTATTTTTCTAAAATGGGTGCAGCTTAAGAAGTCCAATGCATGACAAACCATGCATTGGTCTCCATTCGGAGACCAGATAATTTATTTTCGTCAGAGAAATCAATGAAATTTCTAATTTTTGTAACCACCTTTTCTTCATTAAGGGGAGGTTCTCATGTAGAGACCTAAAAAGCAGCTAAACTTTGAAACAGCTTTTCAAACAAATTGTAAGAGATATCAATATTTTTTCTTTTGCTATATGTTTATTATACCTTATAGTACAAAAACAAATGTGTCAGAAAAAAACTATATGCAAGAAGTGGATACTGTTGTAGGAAGTATCAGGCTCTGCGCGGCGTGGTTATGTTAACGACGTGCATGATAGTTTCTATAAAAATAACTAGAAATCGAAATTTCAAAAGGGCTGTGAATCTAGATGAAATTAGTTGGAGGCTACACCAACATTTAGTTAAAAAAGTTGAAAATTCACAAAATGGTTGCTGATTTAATTTTAAGTTCGATTTTCTCCAGCTTTTTTCGTTTTCAAATCGGTATAAATAATATAATGATTTAAAAGTTTTACTTATTATGAGGTTCACCCTCCAGTAAAAATTATTTTCTATAAGGGAAATAAAGAATAACTCGATCCGTTGAACGATTTAAAAGTAATCGCGCATGCCAGTTTGAAAGATCGTGTTTCTGGAAAAACGCGATGGTTGTATCGGTGTTGTTAACTCTACACTAGAAGGTAGAAACATTATAGTTTTAAAAACTCCTTTTTTATATGAATTCATTGAAATATAATAATTTACTCAACATAAGCACTTAGATATATTCGCTCTCTATATTGTATCAAAATTTCACATTCCTATTTTAAAGCGTCACCAAGAATTATCATTTCCATTCCATTCATTTCCATTCGCTTTGCACCCCCTTTATGCAGGAAATTTCTCCCGGTGAATACCATAGGCTATAAGACCGTAGTTGCCAGAATGAAAAAACAGCTTCAGGGGATTATTTTATACACTTCAAGGGTTTAAAATAAGAAAGATTAAAATTTTGATTGTTTTCAACCGATTACATGAGAACCTCCCCTTATGGGGGTAATGCCACTCTACCGCGAGAAAAAATAGCCGATTTTGTAGGTATATTTTTTACAATATAGTAAATAAATTACAAAATCTCTTTAAAGCCCCTTATTGTTCATATTTTGAGGAATATTCACAATAAAAAAAAAACAAAAGTAAATAAAAAATAGCAGCGTTAGAGGACATCAAAGGAAACCTCTTCCGGCGGACAGGGTTGCACGGCCGGAAAGATTTTGCACGCAGTTTTTTACTTCTTCACTTCTATATAAGATTATCTCGCGAAGTACGTACGGAAATTAGAAAATCCCGGTAAAACAAAATGGCGCACGTTTGAACACAACTTATCACTTTTAGGTACAAAATTCGGTTAAAAAATGTTTATAACAAAAAAAGTTTCGAACTTATCGTAAAATCCGTACGCACTTCTCTAGATAATATCGTTTTGAAGCTGCATATAAAATTTGAAGTGAATTGACGGAGATTGGTTGAAATTATCGTTTCGGCCAGTTTGAAAAATGCGGTTTTAAGAAAACACGGTTTAAAGTATTGTGTAATTTTGATGTATAGAATTGTTATATTTTACTATAGTCGGCGCTGCCTGGACCATATTTTCAAGTTAACATTTTCCTCCTCTTGTTTCTTACTGTTTGATTTTGGCGACGGACGGGCCTGTTTTGCAGTATCAGTCAGCGATGGCTCTGAAAACATGATGCGCCGTGCGTCAGCTTTCGCGCAGAAATTATTGCAGTTTGGCCCGATGCTCATACATAATACCTCCATAATCTTCATAAGGCTGGATAATGCATCATTGACCACAATTAAATATCCAATATCCACAATTACTTTGCCACTTGAAAGTGAAAATGAAATCACCAGGTGGACAATTCTCGTGCTGTGGCATTTCATCGGTCAGAATTTATGATACAGTGTCGCCCTGCTTTATTTTATTCATTTTATCAATTGAATCATTATTACGACGAATGGCTAGTCCATCATAAATTGAAAGCTCATTTATAGGTTAACATCCCCTTTTCGTCGAGGCCCTAACTGTTTTTTGTCAAATGGCGGGGACGAGTGCAATTGGTTTTTGCACGTGATCTATGCATTCCCTTTCTTATTTACTTTTCTTATTCCAAAAGTCTTGCAGTATTTAGATTTTATGTGAATATCAACAATATTTCTCCAGTTTATAAGCGCCACCAATCATACAGAGAAGAAAAGCTGTTTTCTCCGTGTTCCATCGTTACGAGACATTTACGTCATCCTTTTTTTTTACTATTTTCAGTTGACTTTTAGCCCTCTCATCTTCTGCTGCTTTCTGTATACTTTGTTTGCAAACTGCTTCTGTTGCGACAAAAATGATGAGAACAACTTTACTGTAAAATGAGTGAAAATCTGACGAGGGAGGTCCCTGAATGCGCAAAACTTTTCTATTCCGTCTACACCTATTCTTATGCGCACGGCAAGGATAATTCCGCTATTAATTTCATATCCTTTTGTACAAATGGGCAAATCGGAATAAAAGTTTGTTCAAAATTCTCACAAGAAACCACGATTTGAAATCCTAAGTCACGGTTGCCACTTTCGGCCAATTTCGCATTTGATTTGTACGTTTTACACACTACAACTTGTGAAATAGCAGAAGACACAGCAACAAAGTTCAAAAGATAATAATTAAACGTCATCCACTTCAACGTTGTAATAATCTTCAACCGACAGTACTTTTTTGCACATGTGGGCTGTGGATACGTTATCAGGCAGAGGCGACTCTTGTTCCAAGCGATTCAATGCTTGTCATATTAGTTCTATTTGAAAATCTGCTGATTCCTTTCGACTCCTTTTGATCACGATATACTCCGGGAATGTCACTAATTATTTGTTCTATTTTTTACCAACTAATCAAGAACAACACACGTTACATCATACAGCTGTAACATTGTGCGGTAAGCGTCAGTTCAACGAACGTAACGAGGATATTTCCACAAAATCTTTGTGTTTTATAATATTTTATGTTATTTTCACACTTTCCTATTTATTTTATTCATTTGCTATTTCATTGACAGAGCTATGTAGCAAAATTTCCAATATGACGAGTCAGCGCTGTGACGCAGATAGGTCGCTTCAATTAGTTTGAGTTAACATCTATAGTTCTGCGCGTACAATGGAAATGATAACATTGACAGTGGTGACTAGGGTTGCTCGGCGTACGCTACAGTCAATGTCCACTCAAGCTCGAACAGTCTGTACGTGGTCGTAAAGCAAATACGAGTAGTTTACTTTAGTCTGAAACCGTGGAGAATTTATATAGTTAATATAGTAATTTTAACTTTATGATGCGATTTCTGGACCACTCTGAACATTTCACTAATGATTACGAACTTGGTTATGGAGAATTTCATTGAAATTCGGTTACATCAGTTAATCCGTACAGCAGGCAGTAAAACAGTTAACTGAGCAAGTGTGTTCTGTAATCAGCTATATCAGTTATACGTAATTAGTACAATTGTAATGTATGTATGTTCGTTTTTTTTTGTGCAATTAGATAATCTCAATAATCTTAAATAAGCTTGTAATATTTGTATGTAGACCAGGCAATAGAGACTTTTTCGTGACAAAAATAGTATCAGCAAGCCGCCGGTCCCAGGTCACGTCATTACTTAATTTGTTATAAACAAAAATCCTAAAAAAATCGTGCTTTTTTTCGTTGTTCGCTTGTAAAACCTGAACCGATGGAGCAATCTTGATACTGTCAACAGACGAATTTTAGGGAATGAAAAGACCAAAAATATGAACCCTATTAAACCCCTTCTATTAAATGCCACTGAGTTACTTCGCGCATACTCGGATGAGTGACTACTTTTTGAAGTTTATGAATACAAAATGTAGGGTGAGTGTAGGGTAGACTTAACTCTCCTAAGTTGAGTAGAATTTAAGTGTAGATTGAGTGTAGTATGAGTATTACTCAATGTGTGTCTCTGAATTCCACCCATAGACTTACTTTAGATGAGTATCGTTTTGATGTTGATTATGTTCAATGTGAAGATAATGTAGTAGGAGGTGCTTTGTACAGAATAAAATATTTTAATTCTAAAATCATCTAATCGAAAAATCAAAGGCAATCTTTAACATTGATGTCATACTGTTTCAAAGATATATTCATATGTAGTATAAACGTCAGATATTTTAACAAAAAATACAAAAATGCAGATGCCATCATTCGCCTGCATAGTGTTGCCCAGGTTTAGATACAAAGCGACTGTGCTGAATACAGTATTCACAGGCCAATTCTGAGGTGTGTTTGATCTCAAACAGTTTGAAAGCGTGGACTCTAAGGAATATTAATATTCCTCTAGTTTGCCTTGTGTGCCACATGTGGCTTTTGTAACTCATAACAAAGAATCGATCGTTCGAACACGCAAACAGAAATTGTAAGTACTTAATGGACTTCAGGTAAATGCGTCAAGTTTCACCGAGTTTAACACGCTAAATACCTCAGGACGGTAAGTCTCCAACTACAAACTTCTTTCTTCTAAAGTTGGCAACGTTAGGTAAGACTTTATTTCCGTCAATATAATATTTACAATAATTTCTCATTTGTAAAGAAGCATTTGCAAAGGATTGAAGAAACTTTGATATAATTTTCTAGGAAAACCGTTCCAAAGTAAACTATTTTCTGTAGGAAACTGCTGTAATATAATAAGTATGGTTTTACATGTATGTACATTTTGTATGGTAAAGGTCGGAAGCAAGGAAGTTACAAGCTCAGGCAAAGCGTAAAATCCGAGAGGACGGAAGTCATTCACTATAAATACTGCACCTACGTTATATCGAACTGAACACTTAACAAGCCTTTTAAGTTGTAAAGTTTTCTACTTCACGAACACGTCCTATAAACACGACTCGCTATGAATATCTAGGTTCTGTAGAATATGAAATAAGTTTAGATACAATGAAGTTTGAGAAATGAACTCATTATTTTTAGACAGAATAATTTTAGCTTAATATGTGTTTAGAGCCGCCAGCAAACTGATGTCTGATTTTTGGGTTGCTGATAATGAATATAATGGCAAATAATACAGTTTAAAATACAACTTACACTCGACTAAATGATTGTTAAAACGTTAAAACTGTGTGGTGTTGCCAATTCATCCATTATTGCGTTTTTAAACTGCGTTTTTTTCTTAATTCAAAGTGGTGTTTGTAAGAAGATATCCTGCAGATAACTTACGGTACTTTTATTTTTGCTCAAATCCTATGCTCAATCCTATGCATTGGAGTGCTTCTTATTTTGTTAAACAGTTATATGACCTGACCAGCATATTTCTCGTAATTTTTTACCTATTTATTAAAATAAATGATAAATTAATATACAGATTGTCCCAATAGTACAATCTCGAAAGATTGTGCCACCAAAACCCAATAGTTTAGTTATTTTTGCCTAATTTGTGTTATTTCAAATGGTTAAGTCTGTTACACAAGACAGTATATCCGAGATGCAAATTAGATTAGCTGTTCCCAAAAGTATTTCAACATAAATGGATTTATATAACGAACGAATAAATGACTTATGGGTTACATTTTTAAATTAGATCAGCGTATTTTTATGTTATTATTAACTCCAGGTTTTAACATTGTGTGTCTAGGTTCTCGTTCTTGCAATGTTGCAGTCACTTGTCGGCCAATCATCATTTTTGATTTGCATAAACTGCGAAATATCTATATTCTATACATATTTAAGCATGCGTGTAGCATGCTAGAGTATTGCCAAGGGGTTAGGGCTTTTTTAGATTTGCTTTGTTCATAAAAATACGCCAGGATGACATTTTCGGTGATATTTTGCGACTCTGGTAAGTCATCGTGCATCATTGTCGTCAACTATACATCAAATCACCCTTTCAAATACCAGGACCACATTTACCTGAATAAGGAGTTATGCGAAGTTCAAACCTACATCGTAGATATATGATCGGGTACAAATACTGCCACGGGATTGTATATGCTCAATAAATAGTTTATTGAATGTCAGCATGCACGTAGCAAGCTATAAGTACATCTAAACTGTTGAGGATTTCCTACTTTATGGAACGTTTATGTTTTCGGTAACATTTTGGACAGAATTCTGGTCGTGCCAATACCGTATTCTTTTTTTGGACGTCGCTTTCAACTTTGTCTTAGTTCTAGTAGTGTGCAGCTATTTATTACCGCCATCGCATGTAGTTATAATAAGTATAATTTATTCTAATAAACTAGTTCACCGAAGTGCGTGTAAATGTATGTCTCAACGGGTACCTAGCGGAATTAGGTAGACACCGCTATTAAACGTTAAGCGTTATAACTATTCGTTAGTAAGGTCTTGTACTTCGAACCAAGTAATTAGTTACCGCCAATAACTTCTATTCTGACTATTATCATTATTAGACACTATTTTAATTGAACTTTTTAGGTTATGTTTCTATATCTATATCGTTTATTCATTCACTGGTTGTTATGTAAGTTTTGATCACAGTAGCCGTTGCGGGTTAATGGTGTTGCCCCAAGCTCTATTATGATCACAGATGCGCCCCGTTAATTATTATTTATTAAAACTTGTAGGCTAAAGTAGAGTAAAATTATCCACAATTAGATTTTGCCATGACTTTATCCCACGTTGTTGACGAAGTTGACAGTTTACTACAGTACCAACAGTACTACAACACGGTACCCGCAAAATTCCCTAGATTGTAAATATAGTAACCACAATTTCTAAATTTATATAAAATTAATGACGCAAAGTAAAAAAAATAGTTTAGAAAATAAACTGCTTCCGGGTTATGCCGTGTGTCAAGATTTGTTAATGCTGACGTTTCGCAAACCATGTTGCTCGCTTCTTCAGAGCTAAATACTGAAGACCTACCAAAGAAATCTCCCTTATATACCTAAATTTACACCTCACTGGGCACATCTGGAGCTACCGCTCCCATGTGCTTTTCCACTTGACCGCGTTAGGATCGATTTCCAGACCCTACTAATGTCAGTGCCGTCCTCGCGATTAATGTTGTCAGGATGTTTGTAAGTTTATATATAATTTATGTATTGTACATAAAATGTATACATTTTATCACTAGTGGTACCGTGGAAAATACAAACTTGTCAAACAATGTGGTTTATCTAACTATATGTAAGTGACAATAATTTTTCAAAATTTCATTATTTGTGATGGTGTCAAAAACTGTACCTTTTTATTTTATGATAAAGAACTGAATTTAGTACAATTTTATCTAATTCAATTAAGAAAAACTAAGTTTCATTCGTTTAAAGCGAATTCATTGGCGACAAAGATTTCATCTGACATTAGTGATAAAATATATACATTTTGTTATACATTTGTTATACAGACGAACAAGCGAATGATCCAGGTGTGCTTGCTTTTTACGGAACCCTGAATGTGGCGGACAAAGCATTATTTCATGAACAATATATTAGTTATATATAATATATTAGTAAACGATTAAAAACAGTCATATGCTATTATTAAACCTTGTAAACGTGAAAATGTTTTTTCAAAAGTGGTCTAATTACGTGAGCTTATCCAATATTTAGTATAATATTTAATAGAGTGCAACCATTAAATCTCTTATTTAGTCTTCGTGTCGCTAAAATGGATATTCAACGTTATTGTCCATTTTACCAGTCCTTTGGAAGTGCTCCCAACGGATGTGCTTAGAATTTCAATAGCGAAAGATAAGCATGCATACCAGGAGGAACATAGACATAAAAAGATTGCCATAACATTTTACGTTCCATATTTTATGGATAAATTTCATAAAAATATGGCAGCGTTGAAGCACTACTCTTGAAGCGTTTTAAACTCTAAACCTGTGAACATTATTCAAGTAAAGTAAAACATAATTCAATTAAATTATCATAATTTTATGGAACGTATCCATCAGCAAAGTACTAATAATCGATGAAAACGTTATGAAATTTATTATTGAAATTGTTTCTTATCTATAATCTTATTACTGCTGCTAATGTTCGGTTCTATTGTGGTAGAATACTGCCAGTACGGATTTATTTCAAATAGTTTTAGACTGAAGCAAGTCATAAATTGGGAAAGTCTTAATTAACGTTGTCAATTTGGGTTTACTGCAAAGAACTTCTCAACTCGGGTCTTAACTTTGTTACGGACTTACACAGACGTGTATCAAACTCAGTGAAACTCGCTAAAGTTACCTTCGATCTATTAAATTCGAACAATTTGTGTTTATGTATTCTCTCCAAGTTGGCAGTCGCCCAAACCACGTGTGGACCTTCCATAAGTTGGAGCAAACTATTGATTCTGAAAGGTTTACCACTAATTTAACAATCACTCATCGTGCAATATTAATTATTATTACGGTGTAAACTTAAATTAGTTTGAACACTGACTTACGTACAGAAAGAATGATGCAGGTTCTTGACAGTATTATTGGAACGGTCATAAATTTACTTCACAGCTGCCACGCAAATAATTCATTGATTTTAAGGGAAGACTTCCCATTTCAACCACAGTAACATTGGAGGCTGGAAGTCAACTGAAAGATAAATATTAACCATTTTCTATTGTTTCTTAATCTGCTATTCAATAATAATTAGGTACATGAGCCTGTCCTCTTCATTAGATCCAGGATTTTTCTGGGGTCAGTTCCTCACATCTGATCCGGATTCACCTTCGGTTCCCCCAGATATGTACGTCTGTCATTAACGAAGGCCTCGCAGTGGCATAGAAGATGTATCGGAGTTTCTTCCTCCTCTCCGCAGCCCCTGCATAAAGGGTCTTCGGTCAGTCCCATCCTGTGGAGGTGTCGATTAACTGGGCAGTGTCCTGTTATACTACTCCCGTCCACAGTCTGATGTTGGCTTTGCTCATCTTGAGCATTTCCTCGGCCAGTTTGGCTGAAGGTCTTCCAAGAAAGAACCGTGACAAACGCCCTAGTTCAAGACGTATTTCCTTTAATAATTTGCCAAAATTTGAGTTAGTTTTGTAAAGAAGACATATTGAACTGACTGTTCTCCTTTAAGATTCGTTTATTAAGATTATTGCATGTTATTATAGCGTTATAACAGCTTATTTGTGTGTACATTTATAAATATTTTTCTAGATGAAAACAAGAAGCAGCAAGAGGAATGAAGTATAAGATAGAAGAAGGCCTCATCATCAAGTACAATATATTGGCGAATCATTTGAAGGAATTTTCAAAGAACTTGCTGACGATAGTGAGGTTAGTTTTTAGTTTAGAACATACACCATTCCTTGATTTGATTTGATTAATGGTGCCGTATCCTACCGCAAAAACGCGCCGATGCCCCACACAATAATTATTGTTTAAATTGTGAAACTTTAGCAACTATTCGATTGAATAGGTCCTTACGTAACTGTGTCCACAAAGAATTTCAATATTTATGCTAATTGTACTTGCAAATTTTAGTGTTAAAAAAAACTAAACTACAAATATAGAAATGATTTTTGGTCTTACTCGCGTATGATTATTGTGTACTGTAATATATTATAAAAGTACATTAATGCCGATGTTAAGGCGTGGATTATTATTATTATTATTAAATGTTACGTATAACGATGGGAATTATTTTTTAGTGAACGTAACTAGAATAACATTCTGGGGGAGTTTTAGTCTGTTGGCATTGCAAAATAGATCAGCGATCTGTGGATAGATGGCGCTGTTTCAAATTGAAAATGTAAATACAACATAAATAGTTTATTTAGATATGAACTAAAGTACATTAAAAATCGGTAATAATGAAAACAATACGTAACATATATGTAGAAGAGTTTTTGTGTTTGTGTTTAAAAAAATATATAATCGTAGCTGTCGCCTATATGCATTTGAAGGTCGTTTAAATTTGTTTTTTGTTATAAATATAAGCTGTAGGAATAATAGCTTAAAAATCTGTTATTGTATTCAGCGCAAAATGCCACAAAAAAATCTTTAACTTCAAATCAAACTAAATTGAGACAAACGACCTTCAAATGCAGTTTTTCTACTTTGCGTTCGTTATAAACTCATAACGAAAGCGCTTTCGGTGTCGTTATGAAAACACTAGATCACAAACTTTTAGTAACTTTTAGTTTTCCAAGATTGATGATATTGACGTCAACTGTCAAATAAGGCTGACATCTCAATCGCTATTGGCTCACGTCAATTGTATTTGTGAATTTTACCAGAACTACCAACTGTTGAATATAAAACTACGCTGGATTGTAAGACGACAACCACAATTTTCGAAATTTATGTAAAATTAATGTCGCACAGTAGAAAAAAATAGTATAGTTTTTAAGACATCGTTTTATAAGACGTATTGGCGCACTCGTTCCATTTGGGCACTCCTCGCTACACTCCTCAAGCCCAAAACAACTCGTGCGCCAATTTTTGTTTTATAAAACGTGTATTATAATATACTATAAGACGTTTTGCTTTACAAGGGCTGTATCCTACGGGTATTTAAAAATCACAGATGAACTGTAAAATAAAGCTTGCGATCAAAATGCGTTGAAACCAAAAACCTCATTGATAATTTAATCACAAAGCCCCTTTCTTCGGAGCAAAGCTGACACATTAGCTGCGTTCGGATATTCTACACCGTGGACACCGGGTACACCGACCAAATGACACACTAGTTATTGAGTGTAAAAGTGTAAACGCTGTACAATATCCGAACGCAGCACACATTGTTCTACTATCATTGTAAAATACAGGCCATACGACAAATAATCATACATTAAAACAAAAATCATTCAGCATTTTATTAGTATTTTTCTCTTTTTTCATTTTTCACATTCTTTTTTGCTGGTGAATTTAATGTATATAGTAAACAACACACAATTTTTATTAATTTCTATATTTATTTCGATAATTAGTAATCATATGCCTTCCCACCTCAAGGTGGCAGATTTTATTATCTACATTTAAAATTCACAAAGTATTTTTTTTTCTATATGAAAAGGTTTTACGGTAAGAATCATTTAAAACATAAATTCACCCTCCAGACTGCGGAATAAAATATTGAAATCTTCCAGTTGTGTCGAGCAACAAAAAACGACAAATGATACCCAGTCTATTGTATGGTGCTATTTTGGAATGAGCCGCTGCGTTAAAGGTATGCTTAGACGGTGCGCAATGGTAACTACGTTGTGTAATACAACACAATTTTAAGTTACCGTCTAATTGTACCTGTAACAATATTTAACTTGAACATCTCTGTTCTAAATTTAAACCAGCAGCTAATGACATATCGTGTATTCAGACTAAAGTATACAGCGCTGCTGTCCTGGGATGGTAACGTAAAGTTCTAGATGAAAACCTTAAACAATATTTAATTAGAAAATATGAAAACCAGTGAAATTGTGTACGTACTTATCAATAAATTCCCAATAAACAAATAATCGATCAATATTCATTCTAAGAGAGACACTCATATAAATAAATCGCTCTCGAAAAGACTCTGCTTACAATAACTAACACAACCTCTCCTTGGTATTTTCCGCGATTGTCATGGTTACAAGAAATTATAGACGGTTAGATATTTGTGGTGGGGTGGATTCTTGCCGCAAATAAAAATATACGGAATAATTCGAGAATTGGTAGTTGTGTTTGTACATCTAGTTTGTTTGAAGCTCTGGAGAAAAGAACGGCAACTCAATGTTTGAATGGCGGATACGGGGGCCTTAGGAGCAGGCACGCAACCATTAGTTTGTTTAAGAAAAGATACAGTCACTTCCTACGGAAAAAAAAACTACAGAAAGATTAGTTTTTAATTTTATAGTTAATTCTGTTCAACCTATATTTACAGACATAATAAAAATGTATGTATAAGTCGACAACCATGCCCTCTTTATGAAAAACGTTTTGAGCAAGTGGCAGAAAGTTTGAAACTTATATAAAGCTAAAATTTAAGGAGCAAAACTAATGTCACTAATAGTAATTTTCCTGCTTACTATGGTAGGCAATCCACATATTATTCGATCGCAATAAACTTCAGTTCAATTGTTTTACATATTTTTTTTTCATTAAGCCAAAGATGCTTAACATATTAATACTAATTTAAAATATTAACCACAACTTGGAGCTAATTATTAATCCTTACAACTAGGTAATTTATAGTACAAGGCTTTCCAGTGAGTCCTTTGACCTAAACTAGAACCGCTACTGCTCTGCTTTCTACCATTTAACTGAACTAGTTTGAATGGTTTAGTTTGGATGACTTGTGGAACACCAAGATCACTCCGAGTTTGTAATTACGCGCATGAGCATAATGGGCGGATAATGCTCCAGTTTGTATGAATAAATGGGAATTAGGAGAAGTACATGCTCCTAATACATGGAGCAGATACTCGCAATACATATTGAGCAGATGTTCCTAATATACGTCACGGGCTTTTAGATAAGATTTTATAACATTATTTGTTTTGATCCTGTATAAAAAGTATAACAAATGAAAAAAAGATTTCATGGAATCCTTGAAAAAGTCTCACAGAAAAGCTGTAACTGAGGTCTGAAACACGGACGGAGTTCCTTGGTACTAGTGTACGTGCTTTAAGACAGAAAATAAACACAAACTTGGCCATTTTTTAGATCTTATTCGTATTCAGCACAGAAAATATATCGAAAACGCCTCTTCTCTTTGGATTCCAATAATATCATAATTTTCACTTGGGGTCCATTATCTTGACATTAGGATTGTTTCTTTTTTCATTGTTGTTGATCTCGCTGCCAACTGGAAAGATCTAACGTGGTCGAAGTTTTATTTCGTATATTTAGCTGAGATAGAAACAAGAGATCCATTGGTTACTGCCTGCGCCCTGCAGTAGTAATGATCTTGTTCCCTTGGCCATTTGCGCAGTGCATATTAGATTATCGGTACATAACAATAAACCAGAGAACACGTCTATGTGAACTGGCAATAACAACGTACGTACCGAACAGTTAGAAATTTACCATCGTCGGATGCGAAGCTATTTAACGGTCCTATGGTGCCCCCATTGGTACTCCTAGTGTGTATAGGCAATTGTTTTACCTTCGCGTTACATTGTTTACATATTTCCTCTCCTGTCTGTGGCCGAAGACCGGGAATTCATGCAAATTTGTTACCGTGTACGGGAGCCTTTGAATATTATTACCATAAACTTTGCCGGCCACTATGTTCAATTTGAATCGATGCCTGAACTTGGGTTCTCCACGGATTCAACATCCCGACCCGACTCGTTAACAACCTAATTAAATCACTCTGTATACTTACTCCCTGATTAAGTGTCGAGATCGGTTGAGGCGATAAGGGTTAAATAGTAGAAACAGTGTTGTAATTTATGATGTAAACAATTTCAAATCAAGCAGCTCAAGTAATCACTTGCGGACTTACATAAATCTATAATTTTGTACAAAGTATTTTTTTATTATTTACGGATTGGAGTCATTTTGTGCTGTCACACTCGAAAACAGCTGATTTCGTTCGAGGTTGGAGAACCGCTACGGAACTATGCCGCTCTAGTGCGGCAAAGTACAAAATACTATATTTCAAATAAACTAAGATCACCAATTTGATTGTTGGTTGATAGGGAATAGCAACCTGTTGTTATATCTAATTCTAAAAACGATAAATTGAGAAAGTTGTAAATTAAGTATAGCGACCAGTGTAGTTTTATTTTAGTATGTTGGTACGCATGAGACATCTACAGTGTAATGTACAAATATAAATCTGTCAGAATTTGAATTAGTTTTGTATTCTTGACGTTTCGTCGAAGTGGTACCAACCTAACATTTCTTATACAGAAACACCATTTTTTTATTTTTTTAAATACATATTTTTTCAAAAAGCAGCACAAAAAACGACACTCCTGCCGAAAACTACATAACGCGACTCGCTCACATGCGACGCTCCGCCTTCGGCGTCGCGCCGCATTACCGCTCGTCGCGCTATTCCTATAACTATTTCGCACTGTTTCGCACTATACGGAACGTCACGTTACGTCAAAAAAAGGCAACGTCACGTCAAAGTATTGTTAAGAATCCATTCGCACTATACGGAACGTTACGTCGCGTCAGAGAGTGCCAACGTGACGTAAATTCTGCTATAGAATTATTTTTTTAATGGCTACCTAGCTGAATATAAAAAATAACAATGATTGCGTTAATTTTGAGTAAAGAATAGGCAACTGCAATCGCTAAAAGGAAAATGACCACGAAAGATGTTCATCCTACATATTATTAATTTCAAAATATATTTGAACGATGGATTGTTTAAAGTCTAAAAACTTTTGTTTGATTTTCTTTTTTTTAATTTTTTACCGTTGCGGAATTATTTGGGTGTTCCGGTAATTTTGGCTAACCCTGTATGTACAACTATGATCAATAAATAATGTGAATAATGAATAATAATAATAATAATAATGTACGTAACTATGGAAACCCCTCCGTATGCTTATGATGACAGTTCGGTGGGTTTTGGTGACAGTTGGGGAATTTATAATGATAGTTGACATAATCGCGAAAAAGAGAAAGGACTATACTTGCCTTTTCAACGAGTATCGACAGATTATATTTTAAGATTTGACTAATTGCTGCATCTTGTGGAAGAAGTTTTTTCGAGAGGTTAAGAACGTGCGAAAACAGGTTTTTTCCTCCTCCCGTTTGTACTGTACATCTAAATGTATTTGATTACTACACTATTTTTTATTTACTCCGAAGGACTTTTGATGTGTAAGCTGTGATAATGCCTGAATAAGGCGAAACATGTCAGCTACGCAATAAACATCTTACTGAAAAATACTGAACAGTGAAGCAGAACTTTTTGAAAACCTTTTCCTGTATAATCGTTATAATTATGAAGTTCATGTTCGTGAATATTGACTCAACGTATGGGCTTGTCAAATACATTCATGAATCGATCACAGACTATTCTCTAAAAGTTGGCAATTGTGACAGGAACATAAATATTTTCCTGACTGTACTATCAACACACTCATAAAATATTTAGAGTTACTCACAAAGTCGTGTTCGTTTGTTCCGTCTTAAGTATGGCAACCCATTTTGCTATACTTCAGGTTATTACCGCCATATTTTATTGTTTCAATAAAGTCGCCGCTGGTCGTAGCTCGGTGCTTTGAATAACAAATCAGCTTAATTCAGGGAGTATATACAACCTCATAAATTTTGTTTAGCACATTGTGCATTTAGCTACTTTGTCCGCAATTTTGTATCGCGAACATCAGCATCCGTAACGATGATTTATACTTCCGGCGTGTTCATGATGTACATCTACTCGGTGCAGCAGTGAATTAATTACTTTAGCTTTCATTAGAAGTGCATGTAAATATATAAGAGTAATAAATAACAAGATAATTCATTAGCATTTTAGAGCATTGTTTTATTCACACAAGTTTTGTTTGGCAGAATTTAAGCCCTACATTAATTAGGTTTAAACTTAGTTTTATTCAAGGGGATTTACAAAGCACAAGTCATTCCTCAAATCAAATCCATTATGTTATAAAGGTAGGCCGAAGGTCCAGCGCTGATGTGGTGAAATGTATTGAAACGTTGGAGTTATTAGGTAAACAAAGCCACAGAATATATTACCTGAATACCTTATGAATATATTGAGCTTATAACATGGGCAAAACGAAATTGTCGCATACGTCCGCCGGCAAAGTTTAATTAAATATGGGAATAAGCAGGGTTACTCTCCAAAGTTTTAGCTTTCATAAAAGCACCCTCGGTAGCCGAAAATGTTGTGTATATTATGCCCTTAAATACATGAAGGTATATATTTCAACGCTTCATACGACGTTAAATTGTTTCACACCATACGCGGACTGAATGATGAATTTACACAATGCAACATTGTTTAATAAATGTACCTATAGTTCAACAATGTGTGAAACGTATCATGCCGTATATGCAATTTATTCAACAGAAGCCTACCAGTAGGTAAATATTAATTATATATTTAACATGAAGTACATGAAGTAGAAAACAAACAAATACATAATATTTGGCATGATATTTGTTATTTGCAGATTTTTGTTCAGTGTGTAATTTGGCAGCTTTCGAAAATTTAAAAACACCTCTGCAAGGTGATTTTACCTCTATGTGTTAGCCCGACGTCTTCCATTCCATGAATTACACTAATTTATATAATTAAACTACTGTTTTTACAATACCTACTGTGAATAGAATCAAAATATCTGTCAAATCCTGGCTAATTAGATTTATTTTAATGCAGACACGACCAATCTCGATCAAATAGAATCTCATGCAGTTAAACTATTAATTTTAGGTATAGTATGATAAAGTCATGTGCCTGGCGACATCAGATTTTTTTAAATGTGAAATTTTTCACATTGATGACAATTGTGAAAATCTGTGCTCAATCTAATATAACATAGAAAATAAATCTTTTTCGTTGGTGATTTTATGCGTCGTATATGGCTAATTCTCAGATAATAAGTTTCTCAGAGACAGAAAATATATACACCCAAAAAGTACCCAAAAACACGACACGCCACTGATTTTGTCAATTATTTTAATACGCCTTTGGATATTCTACGCCACTGCCAACTAGATACTTGGAGAGAATCAAAATTAACTAAGAATATTTAACATAACCGAGCTTTTTGTATAATAATAATACTAATTTCAAATAAACATAATACTAATACTCGCAGCAATCAAATAGGGTATTTGACTGTATTAAAAATATGGCTTGTATTATAGTCATCCTAATAGATTACAGTTTAAGAAATATTTGTTGTTACTTTTCAAAAAAAAAAATCTTTTTTTTCTGTTAAAAACCAAAATTAAAATTGAATTTTATTCACGTCCTATCACGTGATTGAAAACGCTCTGTAATTGGCTCAGTCTCCAGTGACGTCATTCGTTAGTACGCTTAGAGCGCGTTCGGTTTGTCAGGGTAGGGTATGGGGAGAGCAATGCTCAGATAACCTGGGTCGGCTGTCTCTCTTATATGCAGATAAACGCCGTATGACGTTAGTCCGGCTATTATGCAGTCCGTCACTCTCACCGTACAGTACCCGGTTATCCAAACGCGCTCTTATGCTTCTCCCGTTTGAATTTAATAGCACTAAAGTGCCATGTAAGCATAACTTTGTAGGTTAGGACAGCCCTAACCTTAAGCTGTCAGATCAGATAATACCTGGTTCGAAAATACGATAGATAACTTATTCTAGTCAGTTTTACTTATGTTGAAGTAATCTTCACAACGAAAAGCACTTGTATTGGTCGCTATTTATTTCATTTGGATTTCTAAGAGCCAACCACTTTCTTCGCAGTTTCTAATCTTGCCGAACAGGTACAAATAGTTTATCCGGAGTTTTTCTTGACGTATTTCTGCATTGTGGATTTATACACCATTTATAACCCATTTTATGTAGAAATTGCTGACTGATCATATGGGCCGATTTGACATCTACTATCGGGTGACGTCACACAACAGAAAGTATCGTTTTGGCTGAACTTTTTGTGATTCAATTTTTAACGCTGATTTTTATGAAATATTGAGGAAATAATTTCGAAAAATAATGCATTTACAATGTAGAGTGAAGGAATAAGCACACTAAGATGGTTTTCCAATAATAGTCAAATACCCTATTATCTAGGTATAAGGATTCTTTGTTAATTTTACTTATAAAGTGCCAACTGGATTAACGCAGTCAAAATTATGTGGAGCGACGTGATTGGACGGCTCAATAAGAGCAGTCTCTGACTCTCCGTGGAATCCGTACAGCCCGCTTGTTTACATGGGACTATTTTCAATATTATACCGTGTATTTTCGCTACCCTTGCGAATTTTTTCGAGTTTTTTTGAATGAAATTACGTTATGAGGTGGTTAGAGGTTAATTTATATCTATCGTATATAGTTTTTACTTCACAGAAATTGGGAAATATTAAACATCTTTGATTGGGCATTAAGTATAACGTGCAAAATGTCCCCATCGATACCGTGTCTGGGTTGCAAGTTATTCAAGACAGGATTTGACAGATATTTTCGTTCTAATGACAGTATGTAGTGTCAATAGGTGTTTTGACAATACCTACTGTCAATAGTATCAAAAAATCAAAATATCTGTCAAATCCTGGCTAACTAGTTTCATTTTAATGCAGACACGACCGATCTCGACCAAATAGAATCACATGCAGCTAAACTATTCATATTATATATGTTACCGGCAAAGTACGTTATCCTGTCCTACCTAGGTTTACCTAGGCAAAGTCCGCATTGCCGGCCTACTTTAAGCAAAGTCCGAAATTATTCGATATTTCGGACATTGCCTACACTGTGGTACGACAATCTTAGGTTTGCCAAATGTATTGCAGGCAAACTCCGAAATAACCTGCCGCATTACTATCATACTGTCAATATTCTATGTACGAGTACGAGGCCCAGTTTGCGATAGAAGAAAAACAAATTAATTTGTATTAATAAAAAAAAAACTTTCATATTAAAAAAAAAAACAACTGAAAACATATTGAGGTATAGTCAGAGACAACCTTAAAAACAAAGTGGTCTCTTTGGGTAGAATGAGGGCTTGCATGATTGCTCTGTATGATACACTTTTTACAGAGTACAGGGACCCTTATACAATACATTTAGTGTTAATTATGTCACTTATTAGTACAAGGTTTCGAATGGTGACATTTGGAATTGCATAAGAATTTTAATCTTTTACATTTACAAGAGTTAGTGGTGCATTTTTTGGTACAGTTACATCTTTGAAACCCTTGCCCTCCAAATGAAGAACTGTGCCCACTAATTTCGCGAAGTGATAGTTCTATTTTCGGGACGTCTTCGATTTTAAGAAATTGTTCCTTGCAACTTTGGATTTGGTTCCTTGCATATAGAGAACTGATTACACCATATTTAGTACCGATTTTATAAAAAACCAGCCGCAGTTTTTTCCATTACAACACCTACTATATTACGAGCATCTCCTTTGCCTCTGTCTAAACTCGAAACTGGTACTGTGACTGATTCCCCTACCTGAATTTCTGGAAATTTTTTCTGCGATACCTGCTTCATCTTCTCTGCTTGAACTCTCAATCTTTCGTAGGCAACTTCTTTGTTTACAGTTGCAGAAATTGTCTGCGCACAGCGGAGGCATAGAACTGATGCTCCCGAACCCTCTTCGTCATCGTTGGTACTGGTACCACTACTACTTTGAGCGCAATTCAAGTGAACAAATTCACCACAGTTTCTGCACTTGTGAGAACTTGAAGTTTCCTTAGAGCAAATAGCACATAAGTTTTGTGTAGGGCTTGACTGTGGTTTTGAATTGTCGTTTTCAGAATCGAATATTTCCTGCTCCAGATTATTCGTTGCTCCACTTCTATTGGAATTAACAGTTGCAAGCGCTTCTTCTAATTCCTCTTCAGTTTTCAGTACATTTTTCACCGAATCAGGTAAAGTTTGAATACCAATATGAGCTTTTCTTCCTAAAAATAACGAAATCAATTATTTACTACCATAAAGAGCAACTTAACCATTACTCACTGTGATATTCCACTGTGATATGCATTGTTTTTCTGTAACTGACAGAAACGCAGACCCTCACTCCAACGCTTGGTTTTATTATCTTCCATCCAGGCAAACAATATGTTTTCAACATCCTGGTTACACCGCTCTACACTTCCCTGGCTTTGTGAATGACGTGGTTTTCCGTGGACTATACTCAGTTGTGGCCACATCACTTTCAACTCTTCAACAATACGATTTGCAAATTCACGTCCGTTATCGGACTGCAACACAGAAGGAGTTCCCAAAATGCAAAAAATGTCTATTAAACAATAAGCGACCTCTTCTGCTCGTTTCGTTTGTAGTAGCCGCAAAAGTACATATTTCGAAAGATGATCCTGGTAATTGAGGATATATTTGAAATCACCATCAGGGCAAGTCTGCATATCGATGAGATCGACTTGTCCTCTCGAATTTACTTCTCGGAATAGCAAAGGTTTTACGGTTATTCCTTATTTTGGATGCTTTTACTTCTTGTGACAGGTTTCATATAGCTCTAAGTAAAGTGTAATGCATTCTCGAGTTACGTTAGCATATTTATTGCTTAGTGCTTTAATCATAATATCTCTTCCAGCATGACCACATTCCTTGTGAGCATTGTCTAGCACCTCAAACAATTCTTCATTGGGCACAAAGTATTTTACTTCGGTGACTTGCGCAGACAATGGCAAAATTAACTTTTTAATGCCCCCAACAAGCAACACATCGTAACGTTTAAGACGTCGGTATTGAAGAGTTGATTTTTTGGCAGCGTTCTTGGCTTCTTCAACTAATTAATGCCTCGTACTTTTCTGTCGATGGAATGTAAAATGAATTTATTGGTTTCCGCATACTCTCTAATTTCTCTAAAAATCTCGCCTTCACTCATACTTGCATGTCTTCTTGGTCACAAATCCAATAACGATTGAACTTGAACACAACGGCCGCCTAATTACAACTAAGGACTACAGAAAAAGGACAAGCAGAACGGAAACTCTCGTTGGCGGGAAGATCTACGCAGACCACCGCGCGCAGCTGACGCCATGTTGAAATCGCGCAGATTTTTGACCAATTGAAGACAAGCAGGAAGGTGTATATACGAGTTGTCATTTAGCATGAACATATTTTATACCGCCTGACCGGTTCTAAGTTTCGACCGTCTGCAATCGGGATATCAGCTTATTTCGGAGTTTGCCTGCAACACATTTGGCAAACCTAAGATTGTCGTACCACAGTGTAGGCAATGTCCGAAATATCGAATAATTTCGGACTTTGCCTAAAGTAGGCCGGCAATGCGGACTTTGCCTAGGTAAACCTAGGTATGACAGCATAACGTACTTTGCCGGTAACATATATAGTATGATAAAGTCAACTGCCAGGCCACATCAGATTTTTTCGTTATACGGCCTTAAATCTACCACGGAAACGCATTTTGGAACAAATTTAATAGATCCAAATAATACACAGTTGAAGAAAATTAAGACAGTATTATTCCGAAGAAAGTATATTATATTGTTTAGCTATATAACTTCTACAAACCAGAACTAGAGCTGTGTGATCTTATAAATTTTATATCGAGTTTTCATCACATGTAAATAAAAGAAATGCTCATACCAATCCGTAAAATATTATTATCAAAATTTTAAGGTACAAAGTTGATTTTTTTATTTAAGTATTTTTCTTTTAAATTAAGAAATAATTAGATCGCGCTTTATCATCAATGGAGAAATAATCTCTAATTTAGCTTTTTGCGTTTAATGTAACTGTACCTTCAGGTACAGTTGTAAATAAAACAAAATCCAGTTAAATCCCAAAATCTGTCCAAACGATTATATATAACAAATACAAATCTATACAAATCTATTTTCCATCTGTGGAGGGACGCATTATGTGAGTTTTCCATATGGATGAAACATATATTTTAATTTGAGGACATTAATGTGCTTTATCTCAAACGTGCGAGACCTTGGGTAGGAAGCAACATGCAAATTGAACAATGAAATCAAAATGGGATTAATGGGACGAGCAGTTTCTAAATTTAAGGTTGATATGCATTTTATTATTTATTATTTTTTATTTATTAGCTTACATGTTTATAGTGTAGACGCAAAATGTTTATGTTCATGTTCATGTTCATGTTTATGACATGACAAATCTTGAAACATTTCATATGTTAAATCTCAGGGATGTGAGATCTATTCCGCACTACGTTACGAGAAACTGCTGAATAGTTCCGTATTTTAATAAACTAAGTTTTCGAAGGTTTAGGAATTTTCAGACTTCACAATTCGATACAGTGCTGATAAATGATTTCCTGCTCCTGATATTTACTATTGTGTAGGCACGATAAAATCTCTGCTTCATAAATAATAACACTCCGCTTCGGGGGCAATATTAATAGGATATGAAAATCAGCTCCCGCTGCGCCGGCGGCGGTTTACTCAACCATCAATATTAATTTTCCATTTTGATGGGGGAGGCACAAACAAAAACATTTCAGAAGTGCGTATTTTGACGCATGGAAAATAAAGCATTCCGCGTTGCTGGGTCCGTCTGAGGTGATCCATCATCCTCATTAACCTAAGTAATTACCGCTGAGTCATCAATAATAATTTTCTGCAGACCCCGATTGATTTTTGATTGAAAGGGCAAAACTTCGACATAACTGTTGGTAACGAGAGTCAAAAATAAATTCAATTTTGCAGTATTACGTATTGATGGATCAGCTGAATTTTGTTTAATAATTGAAATTAATCCACAAAGTTACGTCTAGCTAATAGGTGTGTAAACAAGAAAGAGCTTTTATGGATAAATCTTCTGTTCTTAGTTATTAGATTTACTGGAGCGTGTAAAGGATAAAAGGTGGGTAAGTAGGGGAACACGAATCAAAGGGAATATTTTAATGAGCACCTTTTCGAATAGGTAGATCCTTTGTATATAATCTGTGTGAAAATTGTATGGAGCATGCAATGTATTCGCTCGGGAATATTCTGACTTATAAATTCAGAAAGGTATTCTTAATTAAATCTGCTTTGACAACAGAATTCTTTTAATTTCAGTCTGGAATTATATTTACTTTCTATATTTTTATGTGTTGACTTCTGACTATGGTTCTAATGATAATTATCTTGGAGACATATTGAACAGTTTGTATTTTAACCGGCCGAATTATGGTCATTACATTCTGATAAGTAAATGCGCAACAAAGTAATCTCTGTAGTTGTTATTCAAAAGATGCCAAAGTACTTCGAACTAGATCAACTAATAATATTCATGTTTTCGACAGACACTTTATGTTGAATACGAAACCGGACTCTGAAGGTCAGGTCAAAATTTAAAAAAAAAATCATTTTTTTGCTTATTTGAGAGGAGCTACCCTAGGGTCTTGGTGTCCATATGTGACCCGCTCGGAAGAAAGGAGTCTTACTAATAAAATTATAAACCCCTAACCACAACAAGTATTTTAGAACCTAAATACGTATTTCAGCAACTAAGTTGCCATCTTCAGTAGAAACTAAAAAGAAAAGAGATTAGCACTTCATAGTATCTTTACTGGATATTGTCCAAGCAAATCACTAGTGGAAGTGACGTCCATGTTAAAAATTAGCCTATATATACCCATTGTTCGTCACACCTCAGTGAATTTTGATCACTGAAGCGTAAAAAACATGTTTTAATTAAAGCAGGTCAAACAATGGCGAACTAGGTATAGGACCCCTGTCTGAATTTATTAATTTATCTCTATTCAAGTGAATAAAGATATTATAAGATCTTTATTCACTTGAATAGAGATAAATTAATAAATTCAGACAGGGGTCCTATACCTAGTTCGCCATTGTTTGACCTGCTGTAATTAAAACATGTTTTTTACGCTTCAGTGATCAAAATTCACTGAGGTGTGACGAACAATGGGTATATATAGGCTAATTTTTAACATGGACGTCACTTCCACTAGTGATTTGCTTGGACAATATCCAGTAAAGATACTATGAAGTGCTAATCTCTTTTCTTTTTAGTTTCTACTGAAGATGGAAACTTAGTTGCTGAAATACGTATTTAGGTTCTAAAATACTTGTTGTGGTTAGGGGTTTATAATTTTATTATTAAGTTCGCCACAGTCTCCAATATATTGTTATAGGAGTCTTACTGCTAAAATTAAGTTTTCGAGAAATTCGCGTCTAGAGTACAGCACTGCCCGGCGCTAAATAATAGTATGGAGAAATGTGTTTGAAGACTCATAACTCTGAAACTACTTATCAAAAGCAAATAAAATAGAGTGTGATATATTAGTTAATGGTTTCTATATGTAGTCTATCACTATCAAAACTTTCTATGGTTCGGTTTAAAGATGAGCGGGACAGAAGTGTACAGAGGTACCCGATTTCTGCAGTTTTAACTGTTTTAAATTAACACTCGCCTTTCCATTTTTTTCTTCTAAACCTCTTACTGCAAAAATGACAGACCATGATCGAGTAAAATTTTGAATCTAGTCTATTGATTAGCATTTGTGTTTTCTTATGTTCTTATGTAATACTAGTTGTAAACAAGTTTGTAAAAATCGGGTACGATTTTTCACAAGTCTCATGTTGAAGTTTAAACCTAAGAGCAGACAGTTTTGATAGCTATACATGTTATATAGAAATGTTTCAGGGGTATTACGCAGTTTATTTGATTTTTTTCCGTTAAGTCATTTCAGAGTTATGAACATCTTTGAGGTGTGTTTGAGTATGTTTTAGGGCAAAATTCATGTTGCTAATTAATCAAGTCAAGTGCTCTGACTGCACATGTTCCGCGGCTGTTTATGCACTACAAAATTATAAGACTGCTGCAAACTGAAACCTTCAAAACTTTAAAATTTATAATTTAGTAGTATATTCTCTCTTATTTTTTTGAGAAAGGTATCTCGAAAGTATCACGACTTGTCACTGTCTGGCGATTTCGCCATTTATATTTCTATGTTTCATTACTGCAGTTGCATACTATAATATCGGTGGTATTAAGCAGTGAAAAGTGAAGAAAAGCGAAAAAGGCAGGCAATTTCTGACAGCTTTATCAAATTCACAATTTGTTGATTTTAGTTTTAGCCATTTCAAAAATAAACATTATAAAAATGAGTTTGTATGATTCTTGAGCTACCGGAGAATCAATAAATATCAATAAAAAGTGTTTAAAAATATTTAAAAAGATATGTTGTATTTTGAATACTACGGTTGCGGATAATAGCTTTAAAAAATAACAAATAACAAATTGATTTAAAATGTATTTGTTTTTCAAGATCATATTTATTAGTATACATCATTTTGAATTAAAAACATAAATTATTATTGCATATTCCAGTCATACATATGTAGTCTAAAACTTACCACGACAAGATTTCGTTGGTAATATGGCGTAGTGCTCGAAAACAATTTTTTGTAGGCATAAGAATGTATTTTTCTGTGCAGCGTTATTCAACATTATTTAGGTGTTTTAGAAAACAAATTAAAATTATATTCGATGCCGAAGAAATTCTCCAGCTATAAACCAAATGTTTTTTCTGCGTTTCGCAAACTTGAACGCTTTTTCTCGAGTATAACGTTTTCAACACTATATCTCGAACGCACATATCTGTCTGAAAATATTTTAATAAGTCGATTTCTTATTGATATTGTGCAGTTGACAGATTATTCATGTGAATTTTACTTTAAATAAGGAAAATGAAAATACACATCAGACCATGTGACAACGATGTACGCAAACAGTACCCCTTAAATATTGATTCCTCCCGCGAAAATATAGTTTTGTGGAATCTTCTATCTAACTTCGCCAAATTCTGTCTTATTGATGTTGGATAAATTGCATGTTAAAGAATAAGATTTCAGCATTCCGAATCTGTCAAAACGCCAAAATCGATAATTTAGCCGTAGGACCCTCTTCTTCGAAGCCGGTCACATATATTCGGCACAAAAAATTCATTCGCTTCTTATTAAGAAAATCCATAATACCTTAAAGTTATTAATATTTAATAATTTCCTAATTTTCAAATTGTCTTTTTCTCGAACATTTTCCTATGTAAGGCCATAAATTTGTTATTTTTTTCTGACAGATTTCTGACAGATCTAAGAGTTCATATAAATTTGAATGACCATACCAAAAGACACCTGTATATTTTAGTAATCTTGGGTACGAACCTATTCAGCAATGTGATGCAAATATTGAAAAAATTGTTGTGATCACAGTCATTTTCTTAGGACATAAGAAGCTTACTTTAAAGCGACAGATCAAAATTAGTTTGCGTGGCCAACAAAAACTTTTCACACAACATTTCTTACTACATACCACTACACAAACGCACCCATATTAAGATTCCATATAGAAATTTATATATTATATTATATTATATTATATATTATATTATCATATTATTCTTTTTATTGTCGACAAACCAAGGAACAGCTGACTACGATAATATAATCAGATTAATGTAAGTGTTTTTTAAAACTCGGTTTTTGGAATATTCAAACACCACTACTAAAATTGAAAAAAAAAAGGTTATAGCGACTTGTGTTTACGTGTAAAATTAATGAGCGAATTGATTAAAAGCGTTACCATGATCATTTGAAATCGATATTAGATATTATAGTTATTTGCAAACTTAAATAGGCAGTTTTAACATATTACAACTTAGTTGTAATAGTAGTATAAGGTCTAAATCACCCATACTCAATCTCAAGGCCACGATATAGATTCTAATAAATATATTTTTATATTAAACATATCGAGGGCATCATATCAGAACTGCGTATGAACCATTTTTTGTTTTGGTTCATACGCCCTTCTGATATGATCCCCTCGATATTTTTCAGTTTATGGTGTGGAAACTGATTCTAATAAATATATCTTTATTTTAAACATATTTTTCAAATATTTCCCCTGTAAATGTCTCTAGATTTGACCGTGCTGTACCAATATACATAGCAAACTAGCGATATGATTGATGAACTACTATTGTTATCAAGGTAATCCTTTTGGAAATATCAATTCATGTTTTGTTTGAAAAATTTGCAGAAATTATAGATTGATGACTGAGATATTGCCATTTTTTGTGACAACCAATAACAGACCAAAGAACTCCTTGATTCTTTCAATAACATCCTTAGCCTTTGGTCTAAATTGGACAAGCACCACGCATTTGGATCTACCATCTATGATGCTCATTTTGGCCACCTCTGTGGTGGTTTCTACGTCTTTGGATATTGCCACAATTGTAAACTTGTCTAAGTGGCTGAGGATTTTGTCCATCGATGCTTCCATATTGTCATATTCAGGGACGTTACTCATGATCTCTTCCAGCCTTTCCATGGTATCCTGGTCATTTTGGTTTATTGCTACGACGTCAAACTCGAATGGCTCTGGGTATGTTGGCACTGTGAAAAGTAGTACTGGTTTGGGGCCTAAAGTACTTGGCAAGGCTATTGGTTTAAAAGGCTTCGAAGTGTATATCTCCAGCAAACGTAGCTTTGCTATGGTGTCTTCTTTATTCAAGTTCATTTTATATACATTGGGTATACATCATGATGTTGCAAATTAAAGCATAGAATCGAATAGAATCAAATAGAATTTGCTCATGCAGATAAATTATTAATTTTTACCAAAAATTGTCATATACATAAATTATACAAAATTTCCTCAACTTATTATATTATTTAACTATTTTGACGAAATCACAGAAATGGCGGCTCATTTGCAAGATCGTTTAAAAATGCTAAGAGGAAATCTCCAGTTCCTTTGGACCCTTTTGAACAAAAATAATAAATAGTCGTATAGCATGAGGGATTTTTTCTTGACAAAGATAATGAACGTATAAGAAACAATAGAACCAAAAATACAAAGACAAAAATCCTGTACTCGTGTTCATCGAGCATGCAATAAAAGTTTCCAATATCAAATAACTAATATACAATTGAAAGTCGTCAATATTCGTTGGAATTTATTCAATAAATTGTCCAGGGATAATATTAATTTAAAACCTAAATTGGTATGGAGAACAGTCCACAAACAAAAATATACGTAATTTGTTAGACAAGGAAACAACGCGTGTTTTAGAAACGCGCTTTCACTCCAAAACAGACAGAGAGAGAAGTGGTGGTACTTGCAATTGCAGATGCGTGGTGGGGCGGCATTCCTGACCGATGTGAAAAACCTGAACGATGTGAAAAACCGGTTTCAACACGAAAATACGAACCAAAACTATTGCGGCTGTGGCTTAGTTAGTGTATCTCAACCAACAGACCGATAATTTGTTTTCAAATGATCTAAATCAAACGCCAAATATCGGTGAAAGTAGGAACAATGTGATTAGTGATACTGTGTCGGACTTCAAGTGAATTTCTGTGATTTTCTGGATACTATCATGCGGGACTGCGTAGCTGTACGGAGGTAGATTTGTTTTGGTTATGTTTATGGCTTTGTCGCATACTTATGTGGGGTTATGTTTCTTAATTAAGCGTGGACAGTATTATTGCACAATGGAAATCAAGCCAGGGATCAACGATGGATAGAAAAGGTCAGATTTATTTGTTTTAGTTATTTTTAAGACTGCGAGTGGGGTTAATTAAAGAACAAGGATTTTGGAGTTATAAAGAATAACAAGCAGTATAAAATTCAAAATGACCAACCTACCGGCGACAGCATAAATAATACTTGTGTAAAACAGGAGCATATTTAATTTTGTAAATAAAATTGATTTTTGTACTTGTAACACATGCTTAAAGTGAGGAAACATGTTTAGACTTCCAGGGGACGGGGGCGGTTCCCCTTTAAAATTCTAGGAAACTTTCTTTCAGAAACAATAGTTCCTAACTTGTTAGTTTGTCGTTTCTGCGGAATCCACAAATCAGCTGCTACACGGAATCATTAAAAAACTCATGAACTGAGACTACAGTAATGTCTGTTTATTTTGTTTTTGTTAAATTTTGTTCCAAATACAAAAATGTTTTTTCTTCATTTTTATGTATTTTTATATTCATTTCATTGTAATAGCAAGATTTTTATCATCAAATAAATGATAGTTACTAATAAGCGTCGTTGAGTGGAAGAACAGAACAAGTCCAGCCGATGTTTTAGCTAAAACCTAATTTATTATTGCTTTTTACCGAAAATTTAACTTCATAAGAACTACCATTGATATTTACTACATCTTTTATGTTCTGACCAAATCAGTAAAATTTACAGTTGTCAAATTACACGGTTTTCTTCAGTTTCCCAAAAACGTCCGATTTGGACTTTCTCTGTTTTTCCACTCACCGGTTCAATTACACTGCGTGACAAATTGAGTGAAGTTGGATCTAACATTGATCAAAATAATATGTTTGACCAAAGTCGACCTGCTGATCACGAAAACGGCGTTGCAAATTTTCTATCACGTAAGGTTTTCGAAAAAAATTAGCTCAAAATGCGAAAAACACGTGACTTTGGGAATGTTTACGAATTTGTAGCGGCTGAACCCAATGTCCCTAAAACTTCAAAAAGATCTCAAACAAAACAGCAAACTGTGTAGTTTTTACATCTAATCCTTAAAGTTAGGTCACTAATGGCTGACAAAGCTTGTTGATGTGTCAGCGGGCAACAAACAAGCTGCTGTTCATAGGTTGGTCCTTGTAAATACAACCCACATGGGACTAGAAATTAATGCTTTATCTACAATAAGACAACAATATTAAGTAATCTACAGGACATTTTACGGTTTTTTTTTTTAATTAAATTATGTTGTATGTATCAATGTTATGTTTATTTTAGCTATTTATTATCTATATATTTTAATTTTAATATTTTTATAAGATTATTAAGGGGAATATCATTGCGACATACTAGGATACCAGGTCATATGCTGCTTTTAACTTATTTTAACTTCGGGGTTTCCAAAATCAATAATTTCATATCTATAACTAAATTAATATATCTGCGTGGTATTAAAACACCAATACATAATAAAGAAATATTGACAAATTTGGCACAACTGGAAAATATCATATTTATAATTCAATATTTCGCCCTGAAACAATTATATAACATAAAATAGTTGTTCTGGTATTGGTGACTGTCCCAATTCGTAATTTTTCAGCCTGATCTCTGTACTATCCTGGCCATATATTATGTCCCGTCTTTTGACGTCCATTTTCTCGCCAATCTAGGGACGAAAAAATTTGAAAAACTTCTGGTGCTGTCCTTGATTAATATGCTACAATTCATAAAAATTAGAAAGCTGTATATTGGCGTTTACCAGTTTTTTTTTCAAATTAAGAAGAATTGACGCCGTTTTTGCCCCGTAAATTTAATTCGTTTAATTTTAGCAATTAATTTCTCCGGAAATAATCCATAGATTTCAACGAATTAGAAAGTAAAATCACCTGCGGAATGGTAACTTTTAATGTGCATTTTTGTACAATGATGGGATTAGTGGTTGACCCACAAAAAGCTATATTATGCAATGCCAGCAATTCCATTATTAGAAGAGCTAGGATGATGAAATATCGATCATAGGCCACCCAATAAATCATATGATTAAAGTTTATTACATAATCATTGTTTATCTTGCATTTTCCCTACAAAAGATCGTGTTGAAGCATCTCATGATCGCCGCAATTGACGCGGCGCTCTACGGTCTTTGGGGTTGTGCGGGGGAAGGGATCGACAGCGACGCTGCTGGTAGTGGTGAATTAGTTACTACTTACTTTATTCAGTCGTTGTAGAGTTGCAAGCCTCCAAACACAGGGCTCAATACTTTTGCAACCCATAGTAGGAGAACAGTGTTTACGGACAGAATATAACGACCTATCAATTTATATGCTCAGAGCTGCCGTTAATAAAATATATGTAATACATCAAGAGTTGTATTTATGTTATATTGTATGCAAAAGCATGTATTTAAATATTACTAATAAATAAACACAAAAACGGACTCACTGACCGCTCTGACCGATCTAGGCAAAATATTGTTCATGTTTATTTCTCATGTCTTAAAAATTAACAATGCTATTAAATTCAAGGGACATGTGACGCATTAAATAAGGATTATATGCATGCTAACTGCGTTGTCATGTTAACATTCGTTACTGATCTATCCGCTTCCATCAAAATCTTGTTTACAACCTTATTGTATAAAAGCTGAAGAAAACAAAAACGCCAATCGATAAAAGAGACTCTGAATGCAACCTGAACAAACATTGAAATATTTGTGGTAAGTGGTTTAGGAGAGAACAAAAAACGGAAAGACGACTGTTAATTTAGAAATGCAAAAATCGGCTCGGTACATTTTTTCACTTCTCTCGCGCTCATGTTTACACCGAGAGGCAAAAAATTTTGATTTTTCTTTTTATTTTTTATTTTGTTCAAACCCAGAGTGTTTATGGCATAACACCTAGTCAATGACTAACAAGTTATTTTCACTTAACCTAAACTGATAAAATAATGAGTGTTTCTACAATTTTGCCCATTAGCCCAAGTTGTTTTAGACTGACAGTTTTTACCACTCAAGTAGACGGCGGTTGTTTTCACCTACACTATCACTGTGAATACACTACGGGTGCTCTGCTTTTAGTCACTCCCGCATTAGTTCGAATGGTTTAGTTCTTTTCAGCCGACGCACTAGCGCAATGTTGTCTAGCAGCTGGATGGCTTCAATGTTGTCGTGGTGGAGTAGATGATCCTCGTGCTTCTTAGCAAATTTTGATATTTCGCTAGTTACCATCTCCATGCGAAGGTCCCGATGAAGATTGGTGTTTTTGATGTACCATGGTGCACCAACAATGGCCCTTAGAACTTTATTTTGGAACCTCTGAATGAGGTTGATATTGGACTGCTTAGTGCATCCCCATAACTGTATTCCATACACCCATACTGGCTTTAATATTTGCTTATATAGTAGGAGCTTATTTTGCACTGACAGGGCTGACCTCCGTCCCATTAGCCAATACATTTTGCGGAATTTTAGGTCGAGTTCGTCCCGCTTTTTCTTGACATGTACTTTCCATCTAAGCTTGGCATCCAGTGTCATGCCAAGGTATTTCGCTGTATCCGCGTATGGAATATCGTTCCCATTAATGGTTACTGGAATATAGTTAACTCTCTTATTGGTGTAGTTTACATGCGTGGATTTTCCTTCATTTAGTTTGATGCGCCATTTCTTTGTCCAAAGGTTGATTTTGTTTGCAGCTATTTGTAATTTTTCAGTTGCTTCTTCGACACTGTCACTAATCGCCAAAATAGCCGTGTCGTCTGCAAATGTTGCCACTGTGCTTTCTCCCGGAACAGGAATATCATAAGTATACAGTAGGTACAAAAGTGGTCCCAATACACTTTCTTGTGGTACTCCGGCATTGATATTGCGTAGCGAGGAGTATTCGTCATCTTGTTTCACCCTGAAGTGACAATCCTTCAGATATGATTTTAACAGTTCTGTATATTCAGTAGGAAGCTGCTGTTCCAGTTTCTCAAAGAATCCATCATGCCACACCTTATCGAAAGCCTGAGCCACGTCTAAAAATATTGCTGAGCAAATTTTCTTTTCCTCAAGAGCCTTTTCTATAACGTCGGTAATTCGGTGTACCTGATCGATTGTTGAATGTCGAGCTCGAAATCCGAATTTATGAGGTGGAATAGTTTGATTTTTCTCAAGAATTGGGTATATTCTCTTGATAAGTAATTTCTCAAACAGTTTTGAAATGGTTGGTAATAAAGATATAGGTCTATAGGAGGTTACATCATTTGGCGGTTTACCGGGTTTGGGTATCATGATGACCTCGGCCACTTTCCAGCACATATCTTAACCTAAGTGCAGCGTTGAACAAATTTAACAATTTTATACGGCTTTTCTCGGTAGCTGCTTCAGCAGGGCTCCTGATATCAGATCAAATCCCGGTGCCTTTTTCGAACTGAGGTTGGTTTTGATTTCGGTCATTAGTTCTTTTGGTGAAATATGGGGTATAGGCTTTGACTCCAGTGCTGTCCAGGTGATAGACTCGGGAAGTTTAGGGGTATGAGTTTCATTCGGTGTAAATGTCTTTTCCAAGTGATCGGCAAAGAGATCGGCCTAATCATTGTTACTTCTGGCCCAAGATCGATCTTCCTTTCTTATCGGGGGAATTTGCATTATCGGTCGCTTTATGTTTTTGGTGGTTTTCCATAGAGAGTAGTCCGTAGCAGACTCATTGCTTAGCCCCTCCAAATACCGACCAATAGTTTGCTGTTTGATTTCTTCGGTAAGTTTGCGAAGTTTCCATACCATATTATTTAGTTCTGTCTTAACTATGGGGTCTCTTGTAGTTTGCCAACGTTTGCGAACTTTTCTCTTCTTTGCTATCAATTCTCTGACATCTAAAGGATAAATGTTGCTATTCTTGATATGGTAACTTATTTGGGGTGTAGCTAACCACGCAGCTTCCTGTATATCGCCGTGGAATCTCTGCACTGCGTCTTCCAATTCTTCGGGAGTTTTGAGTGAAACTGATAAGTTGATGTTCTGCTCTAGGCTTGCTTTGAATGCTTCCCAATTTGTAGCTTTAGCTGTCAGAGCTGGTCTTCTTTCTTTCCTAATTACCGATTGACTTAGAGTTAAGATAATTGGTGTATGGTCAGAGTCAAGATCTAGTTCCTCGGTGATATCAATGCAGCTAGATGACAGATTTTTTATTACAAAAAAGTCTATTAGATCTGGAATCTTGTTTCTGTCAGTAGGCCAATAAGTTGGCTTACCTATTGAGTGGACTTCGCATCTGTAGCTTTGGATTGCATGTAGCAATTCTCTTCCCTTTGTTGTAGTTAGCCGTGAGCGCCAATATGTATTCTTGGAATTAAAGTCTCCCCCAAGTATGAACTTCCCAGAAAAAGTCTGCAAAAGATCTAGATACGGTGTTCTCTTAATGTTGTGCCTCGGAGGTGAATAAAGAGCTCCAATCGATATTACTCCACATTTTGTTTTGACTCTAATGGACGTAACTTGAAATTCTTCTTTTTCGATTTTCTCGTCCTCATGATGAGATATATTATTTTTAATTAATACTGCGCTTCCTCCTCTTGCGCAATTGCTGGGGTGCTGGATTTCTCGGTACATTTTTTCACTTCTCTCGCGCTCATGTTTACACCGAGAGGCAAAAAATTTTGATAGTCATACAACATGTAGAAATAATTGAGGAGTATGACACACTTGATTTAAATTTTTTCTGTTCAGTAGTTTTAGAGTTATAAGACGGCAAACACAGGAGTCAATACTATCGAAACGAGAGATGGCAGTTAGGGCATTTCTCTCGTACCGGGTCACATATTATAATCAAAATTCTGAATTAAAAAATTAAGAATTTAATTCTGTTAAAAAATTACTACCTTGACAAGTTATCGTTCTTTTTGTGTATGGGTAATCAGCTGTCCGCCGTTCTCTCACTGTCGACAGCACCGCTCGGAAAAACGCCAACATATACAACTTTCTAATTTTTATGAGTGGTAGAATACTGATCAAGGACAGCATCAAGGACAGAATTTTTTTAGCTTTTTTCGCCCCTAGATTTGCGGGAGAATCGACGTCAAAAGAGGAGACATAATATATGGCCACGATAGTACATAGTACACCGCAAAACGTTACACCACCCTAATCCTCGTAATCATTCATTCCATTCACAACTAATAACCTAACCTACGGCTTCTGGAGCCAAACTTCACGACACAGTCCGGTTTGGCGACATTTAATTAAACTAGACCGGTCTACTCCTCCGAAATAATTACGGGACGCTTTGATATACGATATCGTTGTCTTGGGCCCGGATGCCGGGGTAATTGCAATAATTGTTCCACAGCCGCCGGCCACAAAATCGGGGGTGAGTTATTATTTTTAATAATTCCGGCGGAACAAAAAAAGGCGCAAATAAATTGCTGGTCCGCGGGGACTGGAGAGGCGGTCGTTTGTCAACGTACACCCCCTCCAACACCCCTGCCCCTGTCCTAGATATCGCAGGCGTGATCCGAATTGTATTAGAATCAAATTGCATCAGAGCGCCCGAACGCTATTACGAGAGCTGGCCTCCATTTCCATATTCTGCAAGCGTGCTTTTGTAAAAAATAATTTAATTTTATTTCTCTTTTAGGTAGTAGTAATAGAAATCCTTTGAACATGTAATCAATGTTAATATAACGCTAAGTTAACGTACTAGTATGTCACATATTTAACTGCCTTATATTATTGGGGACAATCACTGCAAAAGGTGGCAGATTGTTTCCTATTTCGTACTAGTTTAGTACCACTTGTACCACAGTGGAAATCGGAACTTATTCTGACCGCAAATTATGTTTCAAACCAGTAACACTAGAAGAAACTTTTGTGGATATTTGCAAATAACTCGTCATAGAAACTATTTCGATGTCAAGAAAGACAGCGACATAAAATAATTAAAAAGAAAGCAAGACAGCAACAAAATAGCAGAAACTCAACTACCAAAGTCTGTTAGCTCCAGACACATTTCAGTTGTCTTAAATCTAGTATAAAGTTTAAGGGAGTACTCAGGTACTATGATAGGTATTATATAGTCATATCACACAGAGAAATGGTTGTCTAATGTTACGAAAATACCATTCTTAACATTTTTTTTTGTTTTAGACAATAAATACTTATATCATAAGAATATTTCTATAATATAAAACCACCTAAGTATTTGCTTTAAGAAACCGATTGGTTTGATTTAGGAAATTCGTTGTTTTGAAAATAATGTGGGATAATGTAAACAGGATGCCGATAGATGGCGCTCTATTTTCTCGTCGTAAGAGAGGTCTCCTGTCCTAGAGGGTATATAACCGCATACATGTCTATGCAGTGATTGTTTATACCGTCAATGTACCTGATGTAGAAATGTCCAACAGCTCTAATACCGTTGATAAGAGTCTAAGAAGGGACACCGGGTGTCTTCTCTAGTTGGAAAATAACAATATTCTTCTTTGTATGCGTTAATTGCATTCCATGTAAAATATTATTGCTTTCATTATAACATGCTGATATTTAAAAGAAGTAGGTCAATGTTTAATCCAAGAATGTGAGCTCATTAATCTAACTACACAACCTTTTGATTTAAAAGAACAAATTCTTAAGTCAAATAAGTATAGTATCCATTTAAAATTGTAGAATCTTAAAGTAAGACAGCCGGTCAAAGCAACGGTTTTTTTCAATGAAGATTCCTCTGATTCCAAAAGTACAACCGTTGTTTTGGATTAACAAAGGTTGCTTTACATTAATACAACGTTTCATTGTGTGATAGATACGTATCAAAAACATTAAAATTCAATATGGCACCCATTAATGATGTCGGTCGGAAGTTTTTCATACATTGGGAATTCTAGCATCATATATAGATAATTGTAAGTAAACGGTCACTTTTCTTTTACAAGAAATGCTGTGGTTCTAATCTCAATCCTGTGTGTCAATCCGAGACACCAAGTGTCTATCATTACAATCAGAAACAAAAATTACATTGCAGAATATCAATATCTAGTATTTTTTATTTTTTTATTTACTCCAAATGCTATTATCAAGAGAAAAGAAGTTGTCTTAAAATCATTAACATTATTAGATTTTTATTTTTATTAGATATTTATTACTTTTGTCTATACTTTTATGTAGGTACATTAAAAATATCAAAAAAATATACACCGTACTGCAGTTGCCTAAGTAGTTGTTAGAACACTGGTCCTCTTTAATAAAATCACAAAAATACAAATAAATATTTACAACAAAAAATAATTATTAATCCATTAGTTTATTAGCATATTATACAATTTTCCGTTGAAAGTTTGTTTTGCACGGTTCGCACGATAACTCAAAAAGATGTCAAATTTTTTTGAATTATCAGATATATAATTATATATATAAACAGATCGATGAATACTCGGAACTAAAAGAAGTCAAAGCTGGGGTGCCCCATGGTAGTGTATTGGGACCAATTCTCTATCTACTATATACAAGTGACCTTCCACAGATGGAAAATGTAACAGTCGCCACATTCGCAGATGACACGGCTCTAATGACAGTGGGATCAACTATTCGTGAATCTACCAGGAATCATCAACAAGCTAGTAACAAAATATACAAATGGACCAGAAAATGGAAGACCAAGCTCAACGAACTGAAATCTGTCCACATTAACTTCACAAACAAAAGAATCGAGGACATACCTCATGTCAAGATTAACGACGCCATAGTTCCATATGCGAACACTGCAAAGTATTTGGGTATGACACTGGATACAAAACTAAGATGGAAAGAATATGTTAAGAAGAAAAGAGTAGAGCTTGGCCTCAAATACAGAGAACTGTACTGGCTTCTGGGAAGAAACTCTCAGTTGTCAGTACAGAACAAACTACAAGTCTACAACCAAGTACTAAAACCGATTTGGTTATACGGCATCCAGCTTTGGGGCTGCGCAAAAAGCTCCAATATACAAGGAATCCAGATCTTCCAAAATAAAGTACTAAGGAATATGGTTAACGCTCCTTGGTACATACGGAATAGTGACCTGCACCGTGATCTTGGTGTCCCACAAGTCATCCAAGAGATAAAAAGATTCGCCACTAAGCATGAATCTCGCCTAAGCCATCACGTCAACGTAGAGGCCCTGCAGCTACTGGACAACCAGAATCTAGTGAGAAGACTAAAAAGAACGAAACCCTTCGAACTAGTGAATCAGCGAAATGTGTAAAAATACAGAGCACAGTGAGTGAAGTGTTAGTGCTTCTTGTTTGGGACAAAGTAAATATAGGGACATCAGTGGATAGCCTATTAGAGACAAGTACCTAGTTTTAAGAATTCAGATTTAAATTGATGGTTAATCTTTTAGTTTCAATATGTTAAGCATCCTATGCTTATTAATAAAAAAAATCAGATATCTTCTATAGGCTGTCGATCCGTTTTTAAATAAATAAATAAATAAAGCCTTTATTAACTTCACCACATTACAAATCATACCTACATAAACATTAAGAATATTGTACCAATTAGGTGAAGTTAAAAGGAGTGTTTTGTATCCATAACAAGCTTTAGATTAACAAATTGTTGAAAAACGGCAAACCTGTTCGCTAGCAGTAATATTTGTTTTCTTGCGCTTAAATAGCCAGCAAATAACGTCATGGACATTTTGTCTTATTTTTAACAATTAATTTCCTATAATATATTCCCATAAAATGTTTACCATCTGAGGTTTCAAATATCTATTATTCTGATGATTTTTGAGCTTTAAAAAATAGCATTTACCCATACGTATTGGCAAATCCTAGGATTGACCAATATGGATTTGCAAAAGTCCAAAATCGTACTGATAATAGGTACACTTCTTAGGGCTTTTATCACGTCAAAGTGGCAAAATCCTAGGTTTAACGTGCCAAGTAACGTGTGTGTTAAATAACACAGAAACATACACCTATCTAAAAATTACTGAAATACCACAACAAACATGTATTCATCAATGTGATAGTAAATATAAGGCCATTAAGCGTATTCTGTTTACTTCATGATTCATACGAGACAAATAATAATATAATAACGTAAGTTATTGTGTTAGGGAAAATTTCAAGACATATGTACACAATAATCTAACGGAAAGCACACAGACAGTCATAAAGGGGAAACATTGAGGCAAGTGCCATTTGTCTTGCATGCAAATGTATGACCATTCCGCTGAAACTACGTGCATTTGCAATTTGCTATATGGATACATGTGGAATAACAACTGGACCAATTCACATCAGACCATTAAAAGTTTAGCAATATCGCTGATGCATGCAAGAACCCTTGAAGTTCTGAATTGCCGCGCGTTAAATCGTACGGTTGTATTTTCAGTACGTTTCAGCGGAATATATTTTGAAAGTATGTTACGCGTGCAATATTCGCTGATGGCTAATAAAACGGATTTATTTGAGATCCTAAATTGTATGCAATTCAGATAGATCGATACGATACCGTGCGCACTTTATTCAAATTGAGGATTGCGAACTCAACTTTCGCAGAAATAGTTGCATTTCATATTACTTACGTTCAAGGCTACAAGTTCTGTGTTCACAGTTAGCCTTTATAACTAATTTATATATCTTTATAATATATATAGTAGTGGGGGTAGGCGGCCGTCATATTTGTCCGCAGCTCGCTTGTATTACATATATAAAAGCGCTTCCCCTCGACGGCCGCCTACCCCCACTACTCTACCGCTTTCGAGCGCGCGACCGCTTTCGGTCATGTTTTCAAGCATTTGTCACCTATGTCTCAACATTTTAAAGCAAAATTAAAATTGACGTTTTGTAGCACAATACTTCTACTTTCGAAATTCGGACCACCTCCGACGCATCCAGGCTCGCCGAAACATATTGCATAAAAAAATTCAAATCGCAGTTGTGCAAAAACTAATCATCGGACAACGCCTGGGTGTGCACACTCAAAGTACCCACCAATCTCTACTTTCTCGCGAAAAGCCTGCGCTATAACTTCGAAAACGGCGGAGTTATTATTTTTTTAAAAAACGCAGATTTTTCCGGGTTTTCTGAATTTTCTCCGTTAATATTAATCCGACCGAGTCCGTGTAGGGCTCATTTTTTTCGCCTTTTCGTTCTGAGCATCAAGGTTGCTCTATCGGTTTAGTTTTTACAAGCGAAAAAAGAAAAAAAAACACGATGGTTTGAGATTTTTGCTTATAACAAATTGATTTCAAATTTGTAATATTTGCGGGTCGAAAACACATCACAATACATCTACGGACTGGTCTACGTCACCTGGGACCGTCGGCTTCCTGGGAGTCTACTCTTGTCATCTTTTTGAATCGAATGAGACTTCTCGAATGGTTAGGTGAGACGGAGTGGGGATATCAGAGGCTGCCCTGTGTTTCGATCGTATCTTGCTTGTCGCTAACAACAATAACGCACGCGCCATGCCCATACGTTCCAAACACCAGGGCAATCGCCGATATCCCCACTCCGTCTCACCTAACCATTCCAGAAGTCTCGTATTCGCTTCAAAAAGATGACAAGAGTAGACTCCCTGATACTAATTTTGTCAAGTAAAATCTCTTTTGCCTGGTCTAGCAGTGTCGAAGCATTGTTTCTGCTTATAAGTGTTTATTTTATTACGATTGACTATAGAACACTGTCCGATGTTAGATATGACAGGGATTTTCCTAATGACTTCCACTAATATTTTTTTTTCATTAGTTTTTGTTGTACAACTATTTTAGTTTCTGTACTATTACTATGTTGTAAAACTATCTTTTACATTTAACAAAAATCATCTGAAAAATTACAAGTAAAAGGTGAAATAAAACTAATGGTTAAATTTAAATAAAATCAATTAATAGTTCAGTTTACTATTAAACCATTGTTTTCAGAAACAATAACTTTTATGATTGTTTTCTTCTTAATATGATTTTTTACAATAGCCATTTGTGCCATCAATTTCTCAAACTTTTCTCAAACTCTTTACTCTTGAGGAAGATGATTGAGAATTAATAATCGAAATATACATGGAATATATGTCATAACGGAATTACTCCAAATTAGTAATATTCTGATTTGAAATGCGTGAAGTAGCCCTAGCGTTTTCAAAAACAGAAAATAGATATTTGACTACTAGTACTAACTAGTAATACTACTAGTAGTACAACTAACTAATAAGTATCGATTAAAATTAAAAATCAATCACAATCAATTTAGTCAATCCACATTTTTAGTAATATTTAAGTGTTACTAATATGCTAATACTCATTTTATGAGGAAGTACTGCATTACTATTACTAAGAAATCTCATTATACTTTATCTAATGTAGAACTCGAAGCGCATAACGAAAAGAGTCGTTTCTTAAGTAAATCGTTTTATTTTTTTTATAAATTGTTACGCGGATATGATATTTTAATTTATCATCACATACTTATAAATGTTAGAAACTAATACATGCATTGATCGTTTCAACTTATCGGAAATTAATTTTATCCTGTTCAACTTTTCAAAATGGATTACTTACACCATTTTCCCACATATTAGCCTATCATAGTTTTGGCAATCAATATTGCTCAGAATGTAAATTTAATTTAATTTCAATTTAGTATTGTTACTTAGTAATAGTTTTTACTTACCACTCTACCACTCTGTATGTTACATTACCAGACTACGAGTTATCGGAAAACTCAACAGTTTACAACATTTTGCGATAGATGTACCGTTGGTTATTGTTCACTTCAATGCAAATTTCCCTGTATTTATAATAATAATAATAATAATAATCGTTTATTTGTCGTTTGATCCATACAAGATATTGACAATTGTCAAGTGCATACAGAAAAAAAAATAAGAAATAACACTTAAAAACAAACACTTAATGGTGGGCCGTCATGTACTCCTCTAAAGTGTAAAAAGAATGGGCAAGCAGATATCTCTTTACCTCCCTTTTAAACAATCCCATGCTTTGTGCCGACAAGATATCGGGCGGCAGGGCATTGACAGTCTTAATTAATGCGTAATGCGGGCCGTTCTCATAGGCTGTGGACGTGTGACGTGGGACTGCTAGGCGTGAGGCGCTCCGAGTGGTCATAGAAACAGATATATCCCCGTTCCTCACAAAACTACTCATGTTCCTCCGATAGTAGCTCAATAGTCGGTATATATACAGGCAAGGTAGTGTTAAAATAGATTGCTCCCTAAAATGATCTCTGCAGGACTCTCTGTAGCTCACATGGAGCATACATCTCAAAAATCTTTTTTGCAGGCGGAACAGTGAATTTAATGACATGAATTTAATTTAATTTTTTAATTTTAATTTAATTTAATTTAATTTAATGAAATGAATTTAATGACATTTACTGCAAAATCTATTCATTGTACAGATTGTGCTCCCCAGAAAAGCGTTCCTCATACACATTCTTTTTACAAAGCTCTATTATTCTGCCTTTCAGTGTTGGGTTTCAGTTGTCATCGCTGAAAGCCGGTCAAGTATGAAATTCCGTTCAAAAGCATCCCGTTACCCACTATATCGCTCCCTTCTGCCGATGTTTGTTTTCCATTATTTTCTGCTTAAGTTACAATCGCGTCCTACCACTCCGACTGCGCCATATTCCCGCCGCCGTTCACATAACTTAATTTTACCGAAATCAATGGTACGACCGCATGAAAACGCAAAATCAATACCACTGAAATTTGCGTGGGTGAAGTTATGCCTCTACAACAATTCGGAAACTTTTCTTTGTATGAAGTAGTTCGCCCGCTTCGAACTGTTCAACTTAAGGGATCAGCAAATCCGTACCCAGGTCAGGCATAATTTAGGACTGGTCGCTACCCTTATTAACGTGAATAAGCCTTTGTTGAACCGGTGGTTGGAAGATACACAATGATTGATATAGGATTTGGAATGGGTTGTATGCCGAGTTATAAACTAAAGTGCTATTGATATTCTAGTTATGAGCTATGGATAATTTGTTATTATATTTATATATAAATACATTTAGAAATATTGTTTACTTTGTGTGCTTCCAGTAATTCTGGTCGAATTTGAACTACCATAACATTAGGGATGGGCATTCTCGGTCATTTCAGTGAGCCGGTTCTGTCGAACCGGCTCACTAAAATGACCCGTTCAATCAGACCCGTTCAAAATGAACGACTTTCATATGGACCGACCGAGCGACCGAACCGTTCAAAATGAACGAATTTCATATAGGTTAATAGACGGATCTAGCGAACGAACCGTTCAAAATGAACCACACACACCATGTGGTCACTTTTTTTTATTTTGTTTAATAAATTATATTTATTGCAAGTAATGGTTTACATTATCTACTGCCGATTATAATATTCCAAAAATATTTAAAAGTAATTACAGTGTAGATATACGGATCTCAACATTGTAAAAGGCAATGAAAATATTTGGGCAGAGCCATAATATGTTGACAAATCTTCATTCTTCAATCAAACCAGAAATAAACGAACGAAAATATTTTTTTCATACTACTTTACGCGGCACTGGAAACAAACGAACACACGTGCATCAAAGACGCCGCCGCGCCAGCGCCGGCCGTCGCAAAAAACTTGCCTGTGACCGCCTTGAGCCGTCTATCGATCTTATGCCTTGACCAGAAAAGAGCCGAGTGCATAAACGCCGTAAACGAACGAATCTGACCCGACCCGTTCGAGCGACCCGTTCACTTTGCCACTGGTGAGTCGGATCAAACCTCCAAACGGTTCAGACATTTGACCCGTTCATTTTGAACGGTTCGTTCACTAGATCCGTCTATAATATAGACGGATCTAGTGAACGAACCGTTGAAATAGAACGAGACACACGACGCGCGCATTGCTGGTATCTTCGTTCAGCCATCGCAGCGGCCCTATGTAATTTACGAATATACCAACGCGCGACGGCCTAACTCTTGCGAATATTGTTTTTCTTTGTCAGAACTGGAATTTTCTGATTTAACTTAGTTTTTCTTGTAATTTATGCTGATAGAAATTACCTCCATTCAGTAACAAAAACAAAATAGATCCTATAAAAATGCTACTAAGGCTAATAAGTCAATGGTAGTTGCATATATATAATTTACATTAGTTAAACCTAATTTTGATCTTTTAGCGATTTTTGAAAGCTAATTTTACGGAATTTATACAAAACTTTTCAATAAGTTCTGTATGTCGTTCAATTTTACCGCAAAAATCTCATATCTTTCATTCTGCTTTTTATTTTTCCTTATATATTCTCAAACTTTCATTTTGTTTAATAAATTATATTTATTAAAATTAATGGTCGTCATTATCAACTCCCGATTCAATATAATATCCGAAAAATATTTAAAACAAATACAGTGCAGATATACGGATCTCAACAATTTTAAAACGCAAAGAAAATGTTCGGGCAGATTCATAATATGTTGACGAATCTTTATGCATCAATCAAACCAGAAATAAACGAACGAAAATATTTTATATATGTATAATGTATATACATATTATGTACCTACGCGGCACTGGAAACAAATGAACACATGCTGCATCAAAGACGCCGCCGCGCCGAGCCGGTCTGGTTTGAGCCGTCTATGCTTTGAGCAAAAATGAGCCGAGAGCGTAAACACCGTAAACACCGTATCTCCTACTGAACGGGTCAGTTTGCCATGGTTGAACCGGATCGAACGGTTCACACATTTGACCCGTTCATTTTGAACGGTTCGTTCGCGAACGACTCATCCCTACAGAACATACAGAAAAACTACGTTTAATTCAAATATGCCTTGACTATAAGAAATATCTTCAGTTATCTTTAAAATGCGCATATGTCGATTCAGAAAGAGAACGATTTATCCATTTTCCATGCACAGAGATCCAAACATTTATTGTGTGTCTGAGTCGGCATACGCGAACCTTAAAGGTTATCGATGCCTTGTATCAATCGGGGCAAAAATATAATAAAAATTATTTATAACATTATTTTATTAATTAATTAATTTTATATAATTTATGTTTTAAGTTGTAATTATTAAACTGATAACTTCAAAGAAAAGAACCTGTTTTTTTTACAAATATAAAAGAATAAACTAATAAATAATACATGCCTAAACCAAATTGAATACAAGCAACTATTCAAAGGTATATTAAGTATTGGCTTATAAATCTAATTCTTATTCAACCACAATAATCTAGAAAGGGAACCTTGTATCAGAACATATCTCGGGGAGCATCACCCCGAGATATGTATCATGTGTATAAAGGTCCAACATTTGTTGTTTGGTTTCCTGGGTACGTGTTTCCTGTAAGCAGGCACTTTTTCTTGAAAAAGTTGCTGTCATAAAAACGTCTACGCGTTCTAGAAGCGTCAATGCTGTTTTGTTAGCCATGAACCCATGGTTTCATACAATGCACCAGCTCGAGCAGCACTTATTCAGGCCATCTCGTAATAGAAATGTATCTCTGTCAGTTCATCCCATACATACGGTGTAGTGGCAATGGCAAGGCAAACAAAATACCAAAAGAAACAATTGGCAAAGACATCCCATAGTCATATCACAAGGCACTTGAAACTTGTAACCCTCATATTTAGGAAACAGTACACTTCTTACTGCATATTTAGTCGCTAATCTTTTTGTCTGTTTTTTTGCGAAAACACTAAAACTGTACAGAAGCGCAAATGTGAGAGCAAACGGTGGTACTGAGGAGCAAATTGCGTTCAAATAATAAGTAGTTGTGATCGAGCAGAACGCAGAACGCAAGTAACTGGGATCGAAAAAGTTAGAAAACTGACTACGTGATTGGTGCTGCTTGAAGCTATTTAAAAGTTCGGCTCAAATACGAGACCCAAACGATTCGACCCGTAAATTTTAAATTAAAATTTCAGTCTGACTTTAGCTACCTGCGAAGCATTGATAAATGCAAATGACATCTCACATACAAAATAAATATATTTTTGCCAAAACCGTTTTAGTTCAAATTTATTTAGAATCAAAAAGTGCTTAATCAAAATACAAAACCTGCAAACATACATCGCTTAAATAAATTATTGTGAGTTGTAATTTATTACTGTAAAACCGGATTTACTTGTGTGCATGTCACAGCTGAATGATCAGGTAGAATTAAATCGTTGCCACGACGAGATAGGCCTGACAAGTTTAGAAAACTATACAAAGGATCTATACACAGGAAAAAATAAATCCTAAATTGTGATAAAAACTCATAAGAGAATTTATGAAACGGTAGGGAACTGTTACGGCAATTTATGTGCTAGTAGCGTGAATAGACCTTTCAAACACTCTATTACCAGTCGAGCAAAACGCAGAAATCTTTCAGTTGCCAACTATGTTTACAAACCAATTCAATAAAGTTGATTTTCCAAATGCGCGCGAACTCCGCGTGAAAATGTCTGCAGAATTTCTCACCCAGAATTGAACTGCATACGAATGACGTGACAATTTCGCTATTACCGTCGTATTCAGAAAGCTCCCTTGCGTTAACCTCTGCAGTCGCTTTGACATTATGTTTCTTACTCTGGTGATTTTCGAATGCTACGCTTCGTACTAAAGATATCCACAGTGATACCATATTTTTATAGTTTGCGACATTCAACGCACAATTCTTGAAGATTATGGACCTCTTTCTCAAAAAATATTTAAAGGTGTCTATCAATAACGAAATAATAAAGTATTTTTTCTACTTTGCGTTCACAACCGACACATTGCAACACTGTATTCGGTGTCACAATTAGAAAACTGTTGGTGAATAGTGTTACTCCGATCTCCCGATCTCTATTGTGATCATAGTTGTGACGCCGTTCATTTTATTTATGAAAACTTGTTTACATTAAGTAAACTAATTTGGCCTGTTTTAACTCAACAATTCACTTGCAAAAAAGTGTCAGCAAAACGCGACCGTAGCCGTATACGACCGATTCTACGTTGCTTGAGTTTTTTAAATCGACGCAAGACGTTTTGCAGACGTTTTGCTTTAATAATTTTCCAAAATGAGAGCGAATAATTTCAAACAAGATCTCATCAACTGACAGTTATCCCTAAAAATTCGTCCGGCCTTATGTCATTGTATCTATGAGTCTGGTGTCGGATTGACCCTACGGTTATACCGCGGCCTGTATCTTTTCATTTGCGCGATAAATTGTTCACAAAATGCATTTCTACAAGAATTCGGTCGTTTTTCTACATATCTACAGTTCTAATTGAGAATGACCATGTTTAATCGGTTAGTCGTTAGATGGCGGTTTCCTTTCCAACTGCTGCGACGTCTACAAATGGATCAAAGATTTATATTAAGAGGAGTTTCTCATGTAATTGGCTGAAAAAATCAAAAAAACTTCTTTCATTTTTTGAAACCTTGAAGGATATAAAATAATTCCCTGAAACAGTTTTTTGATTCTCGCAAGCTTTACGATTTTTCAAATGATAATTTTCAGGAACCGTTTAAAGTAGGAATGTAAAATTAGGATTTAGAGAACGATCTAGGTGCTTATGTTGAGTAAATTATTATATTTCACTGAATTCATATAGAAAAGAAGTTTTAAAAAGTATACTTAAGAGGCTGGTTCAGCCTAACTTCAGGTCTGTTCCGGTGGGCCCCTATTGGTCCAATTATTCAAACTGTTTAGTGCTCGTGTGGGTTTATTATTGAATAACGATAGCATCTTATGAGATTATAACAATCTAAATTAACTCTTCTTGGTCGGACTTGCTCGATATTTATTATACCCATGCCCAATTTTAAACAATTGCTGCTCAAAATGGACGTATAATTAGATGTCGTGATTTCAGGAATAACAATGTAATTATGTTTTCTGTGTCAAGTCCGTCGTAGTTTCACTTTACGTCAATGTAATATTTGTGAAAATTCCAATAAATAAAACAAAATAAAGCCACATTTTTAAAAAATCGGCGTCGCATTTTCCCAATTTTTCCATCCATGTTCGAGGCCATTTCGAGGCTGGACAGTGTGGCCATCTACGATGTTGTCGAGAACTAGACGTCATTAGACGAAGATAGTAATGGGTCTATCTCTATCTACCATATACCACAAACAAAGCTGTAGCTCGCTAAAATTCACACATTTTATTTACTGGGACAGATTTCGAGAGTTCTAACCTACAAATCCGATATAATCTGAAAATGTAGAAAACTTGGGGACACTGCACAAAGAAGTATTCTAATCGAAATTAGGAGATTACATAAAAGTTCTACTATTATATCAGACATTAATCAGGTTTGTGCCTAAAGAAGTATACTATTGTTTTTTAAAATTTACTTTTCAATTGTTAGGTTAGTTAGCAGAATATACATATAAACAGTGCTGTTTTATCCATTCTACTACCAGAGAATTCAAGCTCCAAGTATGGTATGATGCAGATAGCTCATTACGGGTTTTGTAATTGGATTCAAATCACATTACGAGGAATCAAAATCCTTACGTACTATTTTGTTGATCGAAGAGGATTTCTAGACAAGAGATGTGATTACTAATTTTCGTAATTTCCATGAACTGACAATAAAATTATCGAGGTATGCTGAAGATTACCGATTTTTTATCAAATTTTTTGGTAATATTACTGGAAGACATCTATAACATTACTATATGAGAAATGTATAATGGGACATAGTCGACTTGTCAACCACTGACTCCAGATGTTTTTCTTCTCAAGTGCAAAGTGTATGGAGGATTACGTTTAACACAACAAACCGCAGATAGTATTGCAATTAGCCCCGAAGAACCGAACAAGCATTACGACCCGTATGCGTGTGGTCTCATGATAGCGAGGATCAACATTTTTGTGATTTTGATATTATAATATAATATTAATAAAGCTTATGTTGTCTATTTGTCTTTTATAAATCATATATGAATTACAAATTGGTAAATAAAGAATAACTTATTAACTGTTTTGTTTTTCTTATACGTCATCAGATCCCTGTGCTGTGGATGTACATACGTATGTAATATCGACCCGTGCAACAAAGACTAATAACTACATTTAGTTTGTTAGTTACGATAGTCTTCGTTGCATGGGTCGATATGTATTTGTTTTTCAGTAGCTAGGCATAAGTGTATTATCGGCTGAGAAATGAGTGCATAATCTATCGTACCAAGGGTAAGTAATCTGTGACCAAAGTTATTGGTACGGGGTTTGTTTTTTAGGAGGTATAAATGTATATGGGCGCATAATCTCAATACACTTTCAAATATTCCACATATTCAGTACGTGTGCGTGTATTCATAGTACGTGGTTTTTGCATATATCACTTCATAAACCGTAGACAAATGTTGAAGTTATTTATCATATAAATATATGATAAATATCTCACACTCTCCACATAGGTTATGTCACGGTTATGTCAACAATTTATCACAGTAATTTTTAGAGCTACCATGTTATGTTGGTAAGCGTTGTAAAATCACTAGACAGCCTGCTTACGTGTGCAAAAATAAATTGAAACAGCGTTAAAGACGTTAGATCATATAATGTTGACCGCACGTCGGCAAAGTCTATCTTGTTCCAAAGTAGCTTTAGCGAAAACGTCGACATCCCCACGCAAAGACCAATTCTCGACTGATTTCTCTAAACTTATCAAAAACAACCAAGCCTCTGTCGATCAGCTGTTGGACCCGCCACTTAATGTTTCTTTTTTATCTTATATACATTATAATGTTTCCAGCTTCTCTTGCAGAGTTTAGTACACCGATACAACCGACGCGTTTTTCTAGAAACACGATATTTCAAACAGATATGCACGATTATTTTTGAATCGTTTAACGGATCGAGTTATTCTTTTTTTTCCCTTGGAGAAAATACTTTTTATTGGAGGCTGAACCTCATAATAAGTGATAGTCTTAAATAATTATATTATTTATAACGATTTGAAAACGAAAAAAGCTGGATACAATCTAACTTATCATTCAAACAGCAGCCATTTTGTCAATTTTAATCTTTTTTTTAACTGAGTGCTGGTTTAGCCTCCAACTAATTTCCTCTTTATATTCCTCTTCTTATTGTGAATGAAAAAAAAATGGTGTTTAAGCTAATTCAGGCTCCTATCTGACATCAGTCACAGTCATTTTTATAAAATTTCGAATTTAAATCAAACAGAAAAAAGTTCTCCCAATAAGCGCGGACCACGCGAGAGGTTTCACAGAAATGTCGATTTCTGGTTTCTCTTATCGGAGGTATCGTGCACGGCGCTGGGAGATGCATGCCGCGCAGGCCTGATACTTCCTACAACAGTATCCAACTTTTTCTTTTTGTTAATTTTTTTTTGTACTAAGGTATAATAAATATATAGCAAAAGAAATAATATTGATATCTCTTACAATTTGTTAGAAAAACTTTTCCAGAGTTCAGTTACTTTTTAGGTCTCTACATGAGAACCTCCCATTAACCCATCATAACCTAGCATAACTGTTGTACCTATTATAAATGTTATCAAGGTGGTTGCAATTTGTCGACACCACAAATAGCATAACGTAAGTTTATTACATGTTATTATTACGGTATATTTACGGTAGTCGACATTTATTGAATATTTTTAGGCTCCATAAACAAGCTATTGTACCGTGCCTGAATACAAACAATATGGGTGATTTAGAGAGAACAAAAATATAAGATAATAGAGATAAGATAAGATAATAGAAATAGCTACCTATCAACACAATAAACTAATTGTTAGTGAAGTCTAACATGGGTATGGACACGTTGTAAAATTTACCCAAAATGAGAAGATATAATTCTGTGAAAACGGATGACGATGAACAAGTTAAAAGAGTGTGTTGATAGAAGACCAAGAAACAAACCTACAAGGACTTGGAATGAGGTCCTCAGCATGATTTTGTTGCCAAAGGTGATCTCACAAAACAAAACATAGGACGCACATTGGGGTATTTGACCCAAAAAGCTGGCCATAAATCAATTTTCTAAATTGTTAAATTCCAAAAAGTAAACCATTTTCTGGGATAGGTCACGGACAGATGTATTAAAAGGCAGCAATATTTTTTCAGAGCCCTGCGCCGCGTGTCCTTGTCAGCCAAAAGTTAGATTTTACTGTGGCTGACCATAGATGCACATAAGTTGACGCTCTTGAAAACGGTTGCAATTTTGTGTGTGACTTTTTTGTTATTATTAAAATTTTATATATTATTTTAATGTCAATTAAAATTTCCCACAATTTTGTTTATTGCAGGGACGAGAACATTCGCTATTATATAAAAAAAAAAACAGTTTTATGCAGAATTTGAGTGTTATAGTTTAGAGTTTGGCTTAATTGTGCTCTTGAAAGTGGTTCAAAATATAGTACACATATTTGACATTACAACTACTGCAAAATCTGCTGCGGATAGGTGCGGATGCGGTTTTTGTGATTTTATTTCGTAAAGGAAAATCCAAAAATTGATGAAAATTTGTGGGCTTATATGTAATTTGATGCAATTCCTTGAAACCGTGATAGTAGAGGTAATTTAGAACATATTTAACCATATTTCGCTATATACAAGTGGTTACGGTTATCAAGATATTGACAATTTTATGTTTAATGCATCTTGTATGTTGTAACTGCCGTTTTGTACGTATATTTTTTCGTTTTGGACCATGTATAGCAAACAACCCCGATGACTTAGACTCTTAAAAATCATCCGAAAAAAACCTTAAACTTTGTACTTGCATGTGAATTTCTTGGAAATTTGTTGCTTGAAGCGAATCGGATTTATATTCAGGGCAAGAAAATATATCGAACGCACCTACTCGCATACACAGTTCTCTGCATTAAAATGTATTATTGTTGAGGAGAGACAATAGTAAGGTTGTGAATAGATAAATGTGTTTATGCGTATTAGGGTCCTACCACTAAAAACACGACCGTTTCAGCTTGAAGGATGATCACATTTCGAAAGTTTTCATAGAAACAATAAGTATAAGTATTAGACAATTTTGAAATATGTAATTCTAAAAATAATAGATTTTATGATGATAAATATGGTTAAATAGGTTCTTAATTGCCTCTACTATCACGCCTTCAAAGAATGCATCGAAGGGAAAATAGCATGAATAGAGTATGTACCGTTTCAATACACAATATCGACTGGTTTAAACTTTCGTTTTCTTCCTCTACCCCTGGTCTTAAAAAATAAAACCATTTCTTACAACATAACAGACCCAAAATTATTATGTCATATAACTCAGAAACGACATCAATTTTAAATCCGTCTATTATGCGTATTAAACTGGACATGCCATATATATTTTTGTAAATTTCACACAGTAATAGAAATAAAATCACAAAAAATATTGATGACAAATTTTGTAGCAGTAATTAATTACTACTGCAGTGAAGAACAATTTTTAATGCAGTTTGCTTTTTCCCTATTTTGTACTGTTTTATTGAGTTTATTAAGTTCTTATAGAGCCCTTATAGGTGAAAAAATAATTTTGGCCAGGTTTTCGGGTCAAATACCCCACTTTACACCACTTACTTTACACCAATGGATTCTGCAGGTTGTCATGTAAAAGATCTCCACGAAAACGAGCAATTTGTTGCCAATATCAAGGTTATTGTTGAATTTAGAAGATACATACAATTTTTTTATTTATTTGACATTTTTGTCGGTAACATCTACGCTGTGATTAAAGCTCACAGTCAGTAAAAGCTGATTTTGAGCTTCACCGCTAGATACAAGGAACTGCTTTTTAGACAACGTTTCCTAAAGTAGAATAAAATTATTCACCATTAGTTTTTATCCTTACCTTACTAAGTTGACAGTAACTACAGTGCTACCACATGTTGCCTGCAAAAGTACTCTTTGACGGACTGACTATCAATATTTTGCCTCTCGGTATAAACATGAGTGCGAGAGAAGTGAAAAGAGGTACCCGATTTTTGAATTTTTAAATTACTGCCCGTTTTTCCGATTTTTTTCTTCTATAACTCTTACTAAAAAATGTCAGAGTATTTTTATATTTTATATTAGTATATACATTTTGACATATCGAACGACCACCACCCAGTAAAGACATTACTGGTGTATCATAATAGAACTCCTGACATCATTATGGAAGAGTCATTACCAGTTAATACTAGCGTTTGTAAACAATAACCTTTATTAGCCGTACTGAAGTTTCAATTTATGTTGTACTCGTACCACATTAAAGCTTCAGGCATGCGAGACAGTAATTTTCGTTTCAACATAATTAGAAACCATCAAGAAGTTATTAGTAGCTCGAGTGAAGGACCATGGCGGCCGTATGTACTAACACTCAATAAAACATGAAACAAATATTCAGCCGACTGGCCGCATCTATTTTTTTGCCTCGCACTTTGATGTTTGGATTTCGTTATACTGACATGTACGGTACGTACTGTACTGTACGTGACCGTTTGACCGTATATTACAGTTGGTGAAATGCGTTTGATGTTGCCTGCTCGATAAAAATGAAGTATATAAAGTACCGTTAGTTTTACGACGGAACTGTGGGAATATTAGGATGTATTTCCAACAATTTTTATGGAGACATTTTTGTTTGTTGTGTGGCGATGTACAATGGAATATTAACCATCGAAAGTAAAACAAATTAGCTAAATAAACATTGGTTATTTGATTTTATGCATTAAATGCATCTTTATTTATAATTTCAAACATTAGAAAAAACGTTGATAGCTTATTGCATCCTAAATTTTCTGAATAAATCCAAACTTTTCACATATGGCCAACGGAATACAATAAAGTGTGCAAGTGATTGCATATTAAAATCAAATGAATGAATAAATACATAATACGTACGGATATTATGGTATAGATACTTTATTTTAATTGAATGTTCATCAAACGTTTTAGTACGGATCGTTTAACTAAATGAATAAATTATGGTAATCGGCTATTTTCCATTTACGATCAATAAAATAGTGTATTGCATCATACCAAGCTTCGACATATAGATAAATGCATAGTAATATAAAATAATAAAACACGGTGTTAAATAAAATTAGCAACATCAAGCATAAAATCCTTCTCTGAAAACTTTAAGTAAACTCCTGGAATATGTATGCAGTGTGCGCACCAATCGATCTGACGGCAACCGGAAACTTAATATAAATGCAAACTCCCATCAATGTCGGCGACAACAAAGGGTTTACATCGAGTACCATGAGTGAAGTCCGAAGTTCATACAAACATTTCGTACTTCTGGACGGATTCAAAATACTCTTTATTGGATGTTCCTTAAAGTTAGAATCTGATACAGTTTGGCCGAAGCACGTCAGCAATAGTAGTTCGTTCTCAACAACTTTTTAAGAACTACGAGCAAGTTCGTTGGTTTATGTTAGGTTATCCTTCTTCCTTTTTACCAAAGCCAAACAAATATCATTACCTACTAATTTTAATACTGAAACTTTCATTTCACATTAAATTGCCCCGATATTTACGTGTAAATTTTGTCATTAAATAAGAAAACTTTTGATGCAAACGATAATTAAAAACAAGTAAAACTTTTGCCAACATTGGTAGCTCAAGGGGTTAGATCACATGACTGTGAATTGCGATTAAAAGGCCAAGCCAATGTTTTTTTTTTCTAAAAGAATCCTAGCCTGAATTGACTGTCATTTGCATACTAATATATGTTTTATATAATCTGAAAACTCCTCAAATGTTTGGTAAATTTATGGTTTTACATATCCAATATATTTTTTAATTGTCAAATTTAAATAAATTTCATTATTGTTGTCTGAGATTTTCGCTTTACTTTTGAGTTTAGTTTCATGTCCTTCCTCGCTAAAAGTTACGTTTTGAGCATGTTTGGAAAAGTTAATAATTTATGGGAAATATTCATATTCAAATTATTCATTAAGATAGGACTGAAAATGATACAGGGTGTCCGTTTATAGTATGAATGTAATGATATCTCGTTTATGTCAACAGATAGAACAACAGTTAAGGAGGCAAGGTTACGAATTTGTGTGTTAATTATCTCAAACAAAATTACATCCATATTTTTTTAGTTTTGAAGGTATAAAAAACCTAAATATGATTTTTTAAGGTTTCGTGTGTTTGATAGTTATCTTAACCTAATTCTTTGCAGAAACGTGACTTAAATCGTATCATCATGTAAATAAGATCACAAATCATTCACGCAAGAAATAGACTAAAAACCCAGAATCAGGAAAAACTGTTCTCTCAAAAAGATATCGGTCGGAATAGTTCGGTAATTATAGTTATTTGCAATTAGGACAATTTTAACCCAGATTTAACCACGTAAATTAATAAATAACATTTCTTTCTATCTAGGGGATCAAAATTTATCTTGAAAATATAGAAGAAAAATGTGAAAGGTGAAAGTTAAAATTTTGCAAATCTACAAAATTATGTAAAATCATTTATATTTCATAAATAAAATTATACGTTGTCATAGGTTCTTAGAAATATTAATTATGCCGAAAACTAATTCCTAACTCGGCACTAGTACGGATCAAGAGTTTTTACTGGACTTTCAGTTTTGAACTTATACAGGGTGTAAGAATGTTGTAATAATGTCTTTTTGCCTGAAATTTGAAGCACTATATAGAAGTTTCCAGCTGTAACAAACTGGCAATAATTGAAATGAAACTGTAATCTGAATCTTTTTTATTCATTTCATTATCTCTGTTTTTAAAGGAGATACAACACGAACTGATATAACAAAACGGCAAGATGGCACGATTTCAAGGTTGATCTTTTTTAGAACCGTTCAACTGATTTTGGCGATTTTTTATTCACTTTTGCTTGAGTTTCATTTTTAATCGTAGACAGAGCGTTACAATGAGGATACGTTTCACTTGGAAATTTGGAACACTCTGTCAAATGCGCCGTCTGTACCAACTAATGTTAATATAACTACGTGTGTTAGTAAAGTAGATATGGTAAGAAAAGTAATAACAACTCGCACCCCATTTAAAGGAGGCTTGGACAGAAAGCTGGAAATATAAGAGCGAGAGATGTTGCAAATAATCATTGTTTACAAAATAAATTAAAATTAAAACGCATTCTATGAAACACATTTTGAAATTCGATAGTAGGTGTGATCTCCACGAACTCTCAATTTAGCGTTACACCTGTGTGGCTGGACAAGATTGTCTAAAACTTCTTGTGGAATTCTTGTCCACTCCAAATACCGCATAAACCTATCGATGCGTATTTCTTTCTTCATAATAATTCTTAACATAATTTGTGAACTAGCTAAGTCAATCGTATTAAACATAATTAATATCAATTAATAATTAACCTTGACATACATTCGATGTTACGACAATCCATTGTATAACTCTTATTCAGGCCAATTCGCAGTGTAACGCAATGTAACGCAGTTGTTACGTAGCAAGTGGTTGTTAAATTTCTTAGCAACGTTGTTAAAATATAAAGTGGTATTCCGTAACATATCCAGTGGTTAAATACTTTGACACCAGTTGAGTGGCGAACTGAGTGACTACGAACTACGTAGCAACCGATAGGGGGAAGGACGTGCTGTTAAACACTCTTCAAGTCTTTAACGTTAAAATAAAAACGAATTGTTTGGTATATGGTATTTGTATCGTAAATAAACAAGTGGTAGATGAACTAGAAGATTTACATGAAAGCTGATTGATTTTGTTTTTACTATCAAATAAGTATGATAGTTATTTTGATTTAATTTATATTTTTATTTTAGTGGTTACCTAACAATCGCCAGAAGGAACTTAGGGGATACATCCTTTGGCTATTACCTAGGATGTATATCTATACAAGTAAAAAAAATAATGTTATAATCAAATACAAGTTTTTATTCGTCGAGTATTAAAACAAGTTTGGTAAACTTATTAAATCTACAGTGGAAAGATTACCACAGTTAAATTAAATGATCATTGTTAAAAAATTAAATTAGTATCCAATAGACGAGAAAACTTTTAAAACAACTACTATGCCTGCTTATTACAATTCGTAACTGCTTACCTATGCAAAGCGCCATTTTCATTTGATTTGGGCCAGAGCCTGTCATAACCTAACTTTTCACCGTATGAGCCCCCGAATGTACACTTATTTAAGTATTTTAAAGCTGACTGTAAGTAGATTGAACTCTGAGAGAGATTGTTTAACTTATACTTTGGTTTTCTGTGTAGCGAGACATGAGAATGACGAAATCGAAATCGTTCGTCTCATAATAACGTTTTTAATAAACGATTGCATCTCCAGGCTTTCCTTTTATTGAAATCTACAACTACTATAATTTAACAAGTTGTCGTATTAATGAACCCCTTCAATTGAAATGTGTGGTTATACAGATCCGAATAACCTAACCTCACAATTCAGTAATACATTCAGACGCGAAGTCTCAGAAGAATAAGAATACCAAGAATAATTCAATTTACGCGATTTCAGTGAGCAGCTATCTCCTGTGGACCTTTGCACATATTTAATTTTTGCATAACCTGTTTCAACAATTCTTCGACGTTACGGGCTTCCGTAAACGGAGTTGAGTGCGTCGCAAAAGAACTTTATTATTGTGCATAAAATTATCCATGCCGGCATAAATATGTGTGCCTGGATATGAAAAGGGACCAGTTGACCGAAATTGAGTTATGAGTGTTTTTAGATAGAATAAGTTATGGCAAAGGTACTCCAACATTTTAAGCCGATTACCATAAAGAGAAATTGAAAAAAAAAATATTTAAGTTGCTGGTGCAAAAATTAAACTTTTGCGCTATGACGCTTCAAACTTTTGCAAAGTTTAAAAGTTAATAACTTCCCGTATATTTGGAAGTTACGCTGACTCCAACATTTTTGGAACAATTTCGATATTAGTTTCAAGATTTTTAGTAGAATTTATTATTTCATTATTCCGTTTGGATTTTATAGGTTTCTTATTTTTTGCGTCATTGGCCTGGGCCTACAATATGTATAGTGTAAGCTAGGTATCTTCATCTCTCGAGTCTTAAGAAGACTTAAGCATTCTCGTAAGGGGTTTATGGGGTCCTCTGATTCCAAATCTTATTTATTTTTAGATTTTTAGAATTCAAAATGGCGGATCTAATATGGCGACCAAACATGTAATTAAGTGTCGGATTTATACAAAAATTAAATTATGTGATATATGAAGGTTACGGATTCCTAATCTGTTGTCAGATGTATAAAATTCAAAATGACGGATCTAATATGGCGACTAAACATGTAATTAACTGTCGGATTCAGAAGAAAGCAAATATCTGAAGTTAGATGTTTATAATTCAAAATGGCACCGAGTGTAATCTGGCAACCATAATAAATTAACGTGAATTTGCAACTTTTGTCATCCTATTTCCTGTTACATAATTATGCAGCTGTCTGATTTCAACACTTATGTCAGTTAAAAATCCAAATTGGAAGTGTCAAATAAATCAGATAGTATCAAATTATTTTAAACGTTTAATGATAAGAAATAAACATAACTAGGGACACAAACATGGAAATACAATCATAATAAATTTATATAAAAAGTGCATTTTTTAAAAACTACGCTTTATAAACAAAATTACAATTTTTTAAAATTTTCCATTTTGTGAGTCATTTTATTTTTTTCGAGCATTGTCGCCGGCAATCTGTCATACAAAATTGACATACAACATTTTAACACGATTGGACATATTTTCCAAATTCAAAATTTTTTTATTGCTTTATGTCATTGTCACCGGAAATCCGGCCACAGGCAAAATTTCAACTCAAATGGTCAAATTTTCCAAATTTTGAATTTTTTTTCCAATTTTGGAAAAGTTTCCATATTTTTTTTATTGCTTCTTATATTGTCACCGGAAATCTGTCCACATGCAAAATTTTAACTTGATTGGACACTGGGAAGTAGAAATAATATCGATTTCAAGACTTGTACAAATTCAAAATTTTTTTCAAAATATTAGAAAATTTTCAAAATTTTTTTATTGCTGTTATTGTCACCGGAAATCCGTCCACAGGCAAAATTTCAACTCATTTGGACAAATTTTACTAATTTTGAAATTTTTTTCCTATTTTGGAAAAGTTTCCATATTTTTTTTATTGCTTCTTGTATTGTCACCGGAAATCTGTACACATGCAAAATTTTAACTTGATTGGACACTGGGAAGTAGAAATAATATCGATTACAAGATTTATACATAACAAACAGACAAACAATCAAATCAACAAACAAACAAACAAAAGGTGAAGTTAATATAAGCGTAGTATTTGTCCCGGAATATTATATAACTTTGTAATTATATTTTATACAAAAAAGTTTATAAACTGCTATCATACAGATATTTGTTTCTGCCACTGTATGCGGCAACACCATAATGCGCTAGAGCGTAGCGTGATAGCTACAACTGGTCCCTTTTTCGTTCGCAATAAAAACGCATTTTTTCCTGCTTTTCCAACCGCAGACGGGTTACAGACGAACACATCTGATAAAATACACAATAATGAGAGTAATTAGCCAATAAAACAAAAATGTGTATTTTGCACCAGTTTAACTTTATTTGCGATTATCTGCGTAACTAGAAACGGACAACTGGTCCCTTTTCACATCTACGCACACATATGGCTTTTGTGTGGTTCTACTCTCGCAGATACTCCTATTCATTATTATATTGCATACAGAAGTGTGTACACAGTACATCGAAGGGTACTGTTCAGCTGATTGAATGTTTTGCACTGAATGCGCATGATCATCAACAGTTAACCACTGTTGTTAACCGCATGATTCTTAACAAGTGGTTATTTTTTCCAATATAGAATGCGAAATCTTATTAAAGTCGTTAACAAGGTGCTTAACGATAAGTTGTTAATGTAGTTGCTACATAACAACTGCGTTACAGAATTGGCCTGATTGTAGCTCTTATTCTATCTCCGTAAATAAATAGATACAATCAAAAAGCGAAATATTCAGAAAAGGTCAACACGTCTCACACCTTAAAACTGTTGTTAAAAATATATAGTCATTTTTACCAGCAAAAAAGCATAGCATCATCATTTCCCCCTGTATTTGCACAAAATTGATAGTTAAATAAAGCTCTTTATCACCAAAATCGAATAAATGGTGTGGGAGTAAATTAGCTTTAAATTTTTATCAAATCATTATCCCCTTCTTTTGGCCAGTGTATTTAATATCTTATTCGCAAAACTGACCGAGAAATATCACTTATTGTTGCTAAAACGTACGATTAATTTTTCCTGATTAACAACAAGGTATATTAGATATGCATGGAACACTGAATTTCTCCAAATGCGAGAATAGGGAATTAAAATCACGCCTTCGGGGGTAACAATTAGATTTCGGGAACCGAGAATTTGATAGGGAGAGTCTCTCATGTTTATTCAGCCATTCTCCAAGCAGTTGCGTCAACAATCTGTTAGAAATACACGTATAATTAGATAGGTTACCTTGGAGTTTCTCCTGGGGCACAGGCGGCGCTGAATGTGCCTGCGTGATCATCGCAACCAGCAGATACACGATCGTACAATGGATCCAGTAATCAAGCGGCATTGTTTCCGATTAGTGTCCCCCGAACGTGATGACACACACAATTACATTACAGCCGCACAGCTTGTTCGCCACTGCAGAGTTGCACGCGTGTCGGAACATGCACCGCACACTACTTGGCTCCCTATTGATTGCCCACTTCAGTGACGAATGATCCGAATCATTACAAGGGCATAGTTCTCACTGCTGTCACAGATTGCACAGATTGCACTTAAATCATTTTGGTCTCACGCAGGTTGTCAGTTTTCTGGTCTGGGTGTTCGTCAGGGTACCTGAAACAAGAATAAAGCAAAATTATAATTCTATGTTCAAATGATTCTGATTTCTATCATGTTGAAAGTATTGTAACTTCAGAAGATACTCCACAAGCGGCCAACATTGGACATTACTTAGTTTTATCAACCAATTATTAGGGCTATCTTAAGCCACTGTTAATTTAATAAATACTGAATCACTAGACCTTTGTTGGACATTATTATGTAAATTCACGCTTTCATAAATGGTTTGCTGTATGGCCATAACTGCAAACTGAATTCAGAATATGATTCGGGTTCATGTTGCAAATAGATGTGTATAGATTAAGAAATAAAATCCTCTTAAACTTGCAATGATTTTATTAGATATGCTCTGGTACCGGTTTCGACATTACGTCATCTTCAGCCAGAAATCTGTACAAGAAAAGACACGACAAATAGCAAACGGAATTAATAAATAATAAAAACTTACAGTCAATTAGCGTCAACAAGTGTACGTCCCATCAATCAAAATTATTGGCACGTGGCGAGCGTACATATAAGTATCAGAACTGGACGAGAACATTTAAAATTATGTGTGTTACCCCACAAACGGTCGCAGCTTAACAGGACGCGACGGTATGAATTTTCTGCGAAAACGGGAAAATAGTGGGCGGCGTTCTCTCGGCGATAGCAACAAATAAGAGACACCAGACATCAACGTCAATCAAATAAAACAACCTTTTGAAATATAGTTTTAACGGTAAGCAAAAATACTTAGGAATAAATAGAGCAAAATGAAAAGTCAATCAAATCAAATATAAATGTATACACATACAACACAAGACAAGGTATCAATTGAGCGAATTGAAAAAAGGAAGAAAAACCTCTTCAACATAAAAAAGGGGAGGTGCGCACAAAAAGATAATATTCCTGGGGTTGGGGAAACCTCCGAGAAAAAACACAAAGATGAAAAGTGTTATCAAATGCTCTCAAAAAACAATAACTTGAACAAAGCATCACAGGAAGCCGGCGGCAAGTGTCAGGGCAAGATGGCAATGAAAAAATGGCAATGAAAAAATGTAAAAAATGAAGAAATGAAAATAATCAATTAAGAACCTCCCAAGGAGGAAAAACCTCATCAACCCCCCCCCCCCCTCGACATCAAGATTGCTATATCGGTTCCGTTTTTACAAGCGAAAAACGAAAGAAAACACGATTTTTTGATTTTTTCGAAATAGCTTCTTGTCTTCCTTCCGATGGTTTCACTAGCGTGTAAGTTAGGATAATATTGTTAAATCTTTTAATCATCTACAATAAATGTCATGAGTATTTTTTCGCAGAAGCGACCATGCTTACCCAATTCGACTAAAAGGCATCACCCACATGAAAGAGTAGCAGGCACCCACTGTTGACAAAGTGTTACCTTTCAAATCTTACATATTTCGAATGGAATTTAATAGAGTACAATATTTAATGCTCATCCACAGGTGATCTATCATATTTTATGGTGATATACTGCTGATCGGACTACCCGTGACAGGCCATCGTTTTGTCGATAAACGTTGGTTTTTATTGAAAGAAATTTAAAACTGTATTGAACAAATCAACGATATCTTTAATGTTGCTATTATCCAAATTATGAGATTGGATAAATTTGGGTTGTGGTGTAAAGTATTGCAAAGCTATAATTCTTTCTTCGTGGAGACGTATGTGTACAGATTGACTATATCCAATCATACCATAAAGGAATTATTCGTTATTTTTATATTTTGTATCTTATTTATAAAATCGCTGGAGTTTTTAATTTCGTAATATGGTTTGAACTGTAAGATTGCTTGATTGTTTGTTATTTAAATAACCAATTTGGCCATCTTTGACTGTGAATAACTCGCGACACAGACACGATATCGATGTGGATTTATTTGAAAGTTATTTGTAATAATGAAATCAAAAAAGGTATATTCCGATGTTGTAATTAGTTTTATTTCGTTTCTCGTGGCTACATGTTTCGGGAATCTAAATTCCCGTCTTCAGGCCACGCGTCAAAGCCGCTATTACAATTGGTCATGTGGTAAAATAGGGTTATGAACAGTTCACTTCACAACTGGGATCTAATCTTAACAAATCGGACGGAGCGTCATGTCGAATGTGTATAAACCCTATTTTACCACATGACCAATTGTAATAGCGGCTTTGACGCGTGGCCTGAAGACGGGAATTTAGATTCCCGAAACATATAAAAAATAAAACTAATTACAACATCGGAATATACCTGTTTTGATTTCATTATTTAATAAACTCCGGTGGAATGGAACCCTTCATATCCTTATTTGTAATACCCTAGCAAAGGTGTATGCAAAAGTATCTGCTTCAATGGACTATCCCTCGGATAGACTATAGTAGGAGTTTTTTAATGCTGATGTTGAAAAACATAAAGATATCCACGTACGCCCTTAATACGACGATATGAACATTATACAATTTTCATAATTGTCAAGTACTTTCGATGCTTTGTTTACTATTTTCATTTAAATTTTTTTAAATATTTCTTAAGTCTTTAAAAATAGCACTGTGGTTGAACGCACAGGAATAGTATATTACATTACAAGAGCTGTAACTAGCATAGTACGTACGAGTGGAAAGTTAACATACGAGTCGCGAAGCGGCGAGTTTTGTTATTTTTCACGAGCACATAATATGCGTTACAGCTCGGGTATTGTACATAATTTACCTACGACAGACAATTACAGAACTAATCATTTACTTTAAATAAGGAGAAATAGTCCGACAGAAATAGATATATTGGTTAGGTTATATAGTATATTTGACAGTTCAACAAAAATGTATTTTATCTATTGCTAGTTATTCGCACGACATCTATTTCAACTGTAGGGAATTGCATTTGTACTGTTCTGACAAGAGGAAAATTATAATCAAATAGGAAAATATGGTTCTACATTTGCATTGTGATGACATTATGCCGTGCGTTAAAAACACAACAGCACAACCAAAAGTACATGTTTGTTATAAGCAATATACGAGTGAAGCAGTCCGTAACGTAATGGACATTTATACATACAGTCGTAGGTAAAAATATTTTTAAATATAAAATTTATCAGATCGTTCGTGCTTTCATAATTTACGCGAGCACAGTATTTTTGTATTTATTTTTAAAAATCGGCGCTTTCCATAAACTAAAAATCACGAATAAGTTTAAATAAATGACAATTAAAATGAAGAATCACAAAATACAGATCTAATAAAGCCCTAAATATGATTCTCTATCTAGCGGCACGGATTCTTCATGTAGCTGCACTGCACATGCCTAATAAACAGTATGTCCGAAAAACGACACACTCACAGTCAGAATATTGATTTAACATCGGGCTGTACCGACCCTTATCATTTTTTCACAATTAAATGTTACATATCATAGGAAACAGCTGCTCTAAATGTAATTTAATGGTAAGATATCAAATTGAAATGTGGTATTTACAAAGCTGGGCAAAGTTAATCAGAAAGTTAACTTCGTTAATCATTAATCCGTTAACGAAAAAGTTAACTTCGTTAACCTATAGTCCGTTAATTTGTTACAAATGTAACGGAAGTTAACGTTAACCGTTAATCGTTAATTTTGTATAAAAAAAATATAGGTTATGTTGAGTCTCTACCGGAATCTACCGGTGAGTATGCAACCCAAATAACTGCGGACCTCTCTTGCGGTTGCATATGTAAAAATTACCTTAGAAACTTTTCAAACTAGGTACAGTGGTATCTAAAAGAACTACATTGCGAGATACAAAGAAGAAAAGATCAACTAAAGCTACTTTTATATCTATGCAGTTCAAACCTGCAGTTTCAACAATGCAGTTTTGAAAAATCGCATGCAATTTTATGACAATTTGTACACCATTTACATCAGTGCAAGTTTAATAAAGGTGCGTTTTCATTAGTGCTAATGACAGTGGTAGTAGACGCCATTATAGCATTTCTAATAGAAAATTGCTAGTGAGTCATGATTTTGTTCATGCAAACCAATATGTGTCACCATCACGACATGTGAGAAATACTATAATTTCGTCTGCTACCACCGCCCTTACGTACCATTACCACCAATCGGAACGCACCTTAAATCGCATGGCTTGCACATCAGTAATTTTTACTTTTTGACAATATGTAGTTGCTTTGGGTTGGTAGTTTGGTAGCAAACATAACCTGCATGCTTTGCTATTAAATTATTGATTACGCTTTTCTTCCACACACAGTTTTTAAATCACAGCAAACAATAAGCAACAATAACGAAATGCGGAATAGGTTATGTTTCGCGTCTATACACAGTGGTGTCACCAAATTTTCGTTTTAGACAAAAATTCCTAGATTGTTGCTATAAACGCACGCACTGACATATTTAAACCTGATCGAACTGATCCTAATTCCATGTAACTTGGTAATTTTAAAATGTTTCATACAGTAAAACTAAAAACACATTGGACTTGATGAATTTAATTGCGCGTTTGAATTGCACAGAATGAAGTAAAGGGGGCTTAAGGGGGTTGGAGTTGAAACAACCAAAAACAAAACAACTCGCGCGCATGCTTTATATACGGACGCTACGTCACACAAAGTAGTACGTCACACATGTAAACAAAACCATGTCCGAACGCACATAATGCCTATACAACCATTTGAAATATTTATTGATGATATTTCCGATTTAACGGACTTGAATTAACGGATGATGAATGTAGCGGAATTTAGTCAGTCCGTTAATGGTTTTGAATGTTAACTTAAATGTTAAGTCGTGCCCAGCGTTGGGTATTTATATTTTAACATTGTATCTATTGTTTTTATAGCTGGTTCTTACTTTATCGTTTCCAGAGTAAATATTACTTTACGAAATCAGTTCTGCACATTATTCTATGTGTTATTTAGAAAGATCTTCCATATTTTACGATTTATCAAATTCTGTTCTAAAAAATCAAGCGGTCTACGTGATTGTTTATCTTTCAATCATTCTGTATGTTCAAATTTACAAAGAATAACTTTACCGTGAAAAATTAATATTAATGATTATTTTAACGAAAACTTCATTTGAATTACATTGTATTATCCTCTTGTGCATATTATGTTTAATAACAGCGGCATGTTGCAAAAAATAATATTTATTAAACAATAAACTACTGATGATTGAATGAGCAAGCTGAACACAACAAACAATTATTCGGTTTTGATAACAAACGGAAGTAAAGTAAAGTAAAATTAAGTACCTTTAGACAATATTCATCAGCGAACTGATATAAATCACATTAATGTGCTAACACAAGTCGTCCGTGTATATCAAGACCAGTAGCGGGCCCGGAATTGATCCCTGCGGCACCCCCGACGCCAAAAGCACGCAAGTGAATTCCGTGTGCCGTCGACGGATACTGTCTGCTGTCTGCCCTCCAGATACGACACCAGGAAACTCAGCACATCACCCCTCAGCCCAGAAGAACTAAACTTGGATGAGAAAATCTTATGGTTCACACTACCGAATGTACTGGATAGGTCAATGAAGATTGTTAGTGTCGTCGATCTTAGTCTTTGAAGCTGTTTAGTTAAACAACTTAAAGCCACTTATTTAGAATGGTAGAAATATAGAAAGCGACCTAAATAAATAAAACAAGATATATTATTTTGTTCTTAAAGGTCATTATCGTTAGTCGTCGTAACCGACGAGCTCAACACATTAAAAGTTCTTTCAGCATTTTTCAGGCGTGGTCTGAAGTATTGATTACCCAATTTACTACCTCATACCTTTCAGGAAGAACTTTTTCTATTATCTTTTAATAGCGGCATTTTTTCCCGTAATTAACGTCCGACGTTACTGAAGTTTAATTAGTTTTTATTTCCAATAACGAGGTGCACGCGTACTTCAAAGTAGGCAGAGGCGCTCTAGCGCTCTTCGCTTCCTACACTTTAATAAACACCTATTAAACAACGCTGTTACCCTTAATAAAGGGTCCCTGATGAAGTAAACTGTCCCACGGATTTCATTAAATAGAACGTGATTGCGCATCCAGCTGCACGATACTCCTGCGAAGGGAGATACGGGCCTCATTTACCGAATGAATATGTCTCAATTTAGCAATTTTATGCGAGATGGGTAATATTGTTAATTGAAGCTATCCAACTGAAAGTAAAGTTGGACGTATTCCAGCTAGTTACCATGGAAATTTCGTATAACTTAAATACAATCCGGTTTAAGTACAAAATTAAATTCATATTTCAATTAAATGTTATTATATTTAAGTGGAAGAGTGTAATACACTTTTATCTTTCTTTAAAACCTTTACTTATCCGATTCTTTTTCTATTTTCAAATATAATTTATCATCAACTGACTTAACAAAATCCCATCTTCAAAATCAAAATTTCCCTTGATATTAAAGTCAAGGTAAAACTCAAGAAGAAGAATCTGAAAGCAGATCTGAAAGAATCTCTAAGCAGAAAGTCTGAATTATGTCTCGTTGTTCGGAACAAATGTTACTGTCACTGATTGTCTCAAAAACTAAGTCTTCATATTCAGATTCTACAAACTTTGTAATCCGGGTAAATTGCCAAATAAATATCCGTATTAATGGTAATTTACGAATTTTTATTTATCGTAATTTACCGTTGGTAATTTACTGATATTTATAATAATTTCAAAAGTGTCTTTGGTATTAGTTTAAATTTTAAATTACCCTGTAATTTAAGCCTACGTAATTTACCATTTTTTATTTTTAATTTAATATTTGAATTTAATAATTTTAATTTCAACGGTAATTTATGAGAAAAAAAACAATTACCGTAATTTAACATCCCTGGTGATCACCAAACCTCAGTATTTCTTTAGAATATTTACCGGAAATTGCTTAAAGACAATACACGGAGATAACCAAATTGGCGGTCATATGCATTGCATTAAACCCCTGTATTTTTACTTTATCATACGCAGTATGTAAAGTATTGTAAACGTGCCAAAAAAATTTTTTGAGATTTTAGCGGAAATATGTCTTTTTGGGTCCCCTGAACACTTTTGACCAAGGTACAAAAAAATGTCTGTGTGTGTGCGTGTGTGTGTGTGTGTGTGTGTGTGTGTGTGTGTGTGTGTGTGTGTGTGTGTGTATGTGTGGATGTGTGTACCCCTTTTTTGTGGCGACGATTCCGGAGAAACTACTAAAGGTATCGGGACGAAACTTCATATTTAGAAGTTTCATAACCAAACTTAGAGCTGAAAAGCTTTCTGTTGAAAATGGTCCAAAGGAACTGCAGGTTTAGTCTTAGCATTTTTGAAACATTTTGTAAATAAACCGCCATTTCTGGAATTTCGTCGAAATAGTTAAATAATAAATTAAAGAAGATGAAATTCTGAATAATTTATCACTATGACATTTTTTGGTACAATCAATAGTTTAGCTGCATGAGCAAATTCTATTTCATCGAGATCGGTTGTACTCCTTTAAAACTAGTAGCCAGGATATGTCAGATTATATGTCAGATATGATCCTAATGACAGTACGTAGTGTCAAACGCAAATGTTTTGACAACCTACTGTCAATATAAGCTGCGTTCGGATATAGTATACCGTATACTTTTTACACCCAATAACACGTAAGTGTCATTTGGACAGTGTACCCGGTGTCAACGGAGTACAATATCCGAACGCATCTTTAATCGAGATATCTGTCTAGTTCTACTAGGTTTATTTTAATGCAGACATAGCCGATCTCGATCAAATAGAATCTCATGCAGCTAAACTATTAATTTTATATATAGTATGATAAAGTCATGTGCCTGGCCACATCAGATTTTTTTGATTATGTTAATAACTGTGGTATGCAAATTTATTGTAGTAATTTATTCTCGATTTTTAGCCCCTTGGGCATGGGTTAATATATGTATTGATCGATCTCAAAATTCACGGAAATTAAGTGTGGACATAAAGCACTAAATTTGGAGGGTCCTGTATAATAAGTTTCAACGTTCACAAATAAGGGCCACTCTAACGTGTGTATACAAAACAAATCATCAGACATGGATCGAAGTATTAATACCCTTTGAATAGTTTACGCATATTTCTAACACCCTGTATAAGACTATAAAAATATTTATTCAACTTCAGGGAAGTTAAATAAAACAAAATATTTTGACAACAATTAATGGTATTATTACTTTAAAGGAGCTATTGTATGATACATTCTCTACATTCTACATTAGTTGCCCTATTTGCCCCATAAGTTGGACATAAGTTGCCCTATTTGCCGGGGCTCTCCCGACATTTTTCGGTTCCCTGGTCTTAAAATAGCTTTCTAACCTGATGACAGTAAAGAGATTCTTTTCCAAATTAAAACAAAAAACTCCTTTAGAAAAAATGTCGGGTGTTGTCTACTGTGTGCCTTGTGGGAGTTGCAGCCTTAAATACGTGGGACAAACAGGAGGTTGGCTCAAACCTCGCATGTACCAGCATAAACATGACATTGTCAAACATAAGGCGCCCTAGCACACCATGCAAAGGCCACTTCACATAGCATTGATTTTGAAAATATTAAAATGAGATTCAAGAAAGAGTTTTTAAGAGAGAGATTATTTTTTGAAATGATTGCAATTAAGTCAACCGATTCCACGATGAATTTGAGGTCTGATGTCGACGGGTTGAGCATAATGTATAGCTCTTTATTAAACAAACCAAGTGGTTCTGGTTCGTGTTTGCGGTTTGGATACAGGCAACTTAAGTGAACTCATTTTCTAGCAATGTTTTGTCATGGTCGGCCGATTCTTGTCCAGTTTCAAATTTCAAAATTTTTTTCGCCGGTTGCAGCAGTGTGAAGTTGGCAACATTTTCAGTCTAGTTTATTTATTGTCAAATCATAACCAACAAAAGTTTTCACAATCTCACACACTACGTTTCATTTCAAATATTTTAATCCATGTTTAAACCATATTTAATCCAAGATTAATGTCATCGATAGTTATGTATTACTTCATTATCTACGTAGCCTAGACTATTTATTGTAAGTAGACTTCTGTTATATTTTCACATGTTCTAACCTCAAAGACTTCCTTGATAAAGCTAGCAACCGTTAGCGAAATATTGAAATTAATAAAAAAAAGGTCAACGAAGACAAGGCTTTTAATAAGCTCTTTACCCAAATATCCAGCCTACCTTGATGACTGTTTGATCAACGTGCAAACAGTCTCCTTGTCACATTGTACATAAAATATGTAAACAAGCAAACAAACAAACCCCCACAAAAAAAAATGCAATGCTTAGTTACAACAACAACCCAAATATTCGTTAATAACATTGCTGAAATAAATTACATCATTACTCTTAAAATAATAAAGATGACGTCGATTTCCTCAAGAGTATGTTAGTTTAAAAGTACTAAACGAATAGTTCATGACACTGTAACGATAAAAAAGCATCAAATCAGCAGAGTATTGTATCTTGTGTGGAATTAGAAAAACTGTGCGCCTATCGGCTTTAAAAGTGAGAAGGGTTAAGTGTGCATGTTTGTTTATCCAGCCTGAGCACCTGATTGAGCCGCATCCCAAGTGGCAACGCAATATGGTGGAGTCGCCGGGGTTAAGCGAGTGGAAGAGCCTTCAGGGCAGAAGAATGTTGTAACTTTGTTCCAGGGCGGACCTAAGGAAAGCGGACGAATACTAATTTATATGGAGACGGGGTACTTTTTATGTTGTCATTTTTACGTAACATTTGTATATTTATTACCAGAATAAAATTATAGGTGCAGCCAGTGGCGGATTAAGAATGGTCGGGGCCCCTAGGCAAATTATCTTTGGGGGTCCCACCCACCCACAACGTAAAGTAAAAGAACAAAAAAAAGAACATATTGGTAGCAAATAAATTCAATCATTTATAAACAGGATTATAAAATACGAATTCTTCCATATAATCTCTAATGAGTCTGTAAAATTTCCTTTTTTTGCAAACTTATATTCGATTAAATTAGTGATACGGTATTTAGGTGCTTTTGTCCGACTACAGCCCAGTTTTTATTTTTTATTTAGGTGGCGCTAAAAATTGAGATATGCCATCAAATATACTTCATGGTTTTTAATAAGATTTACGCCGCGATGTTCAGGTATTTCCATTCAAATGGTAAGATAATACAAAATATATCTGGCTCAATTCAGTCCAGTCTAGGTGACGGATCTTAAGAATATTGTGACTCATCATACTCTTCTTGCGATCAATTAAAAAAACACCGCTATTCATAAAAATCGTTACCACAGTCGAAATAATTGAGCCGGACATTTTTTATTATAAAATAAAATAAATAAATAAATCTTTTATTCAGTAGACAAAAAGTATAGAACACGTCAAAATAAAACAAAATTCGATATAGGGGTATAAATAACAATTAATCAAAAATAGAACATTCGTAAAATTCTTGAGCTTCATAAAAGGCATTTATTATTAAAGGAGTCTTCAACGCAGATTTAAACAATTTCATCGATAAGGACTTATACTTGTGGGGAAGATGATTATACAGTGCTTCCCAAAGGTAACGGATAAATTCTATAAAATCTTAAATAAAAATATTTCAGAAAAATGCTCCGACACGTCGATTTTTACTTTTAACTTACTATCCTAATATACACTTTTCAGCCCCCCACCCCATCACCCCTAAGGGGTGGTAACCACAACTTTAAAAATTCAAATAGCAAAGTACCCCTTGCGATACCTCAATTGATAGACTTTTTTAATCTGAATACAAAGAAAAAAGAATTATCGAAATCGGTTGATAAATAACGGCGATAGTTATCAAAATTTATTTATACACGAAATTGAGGAGTAACAAAATTTAATTAACTAATCCTTAATTAATTGTCAAAGTGCTGCGCCTTAACGACGAGACAATGCCCTAATCTATCCCTAAACGCTTGTTGAACATTTTCTAACGTTTTATTTCGAGTTTTCGAACATTCCTGGAGTCATTAAGTGAATTACTGCAGGAATTCTTTCCTTTAACGCCTCAATATTTACAGGTCTATTAAAATAAACTTTACTTTTTAAATAGCCCCAAAGAAAATAATCTAGTGGGGTGAAATCTGGCGATCTTGCTGGCCATTCAATAAGCCTTCATCTACCAATCCATTAGGAAATTTGAAAATATTTGGATTAGGAAATACTTGATCGAGGTATTCTCGAACTTGTCGCGCATAATGTGGAGGCGCACCGTCTTGCTGTAACCAAATTCTGTCCTTGTGTCTATCAGGATCTTCTGCGTTGGGAAACAACACCGCTAAAGTAGGTAGTAGTTCATTTCGTAGAAAGTTCAGATAACGTTCACCATTCAGTGTTCCGTCGAAAAATTTGGTCCAATAATTCTAGAACCCACCACACCAGCCCACACATTAAGGTTTTGAGGATATTGTGTGTTCGCTTCCACCATCCAATGCGGATTTTGACGAGCCCAGTAACGGCAATTTTGTTTAATGGCGGTGCCATTCAGACAAAATGTTGCCTCAACAGAAAAAAAACGATGTTTCTAATTAAGCAAGGATTTTTATTAGAGAGTTCCATCATTGTCTCACAAAACTGCACTCGTCGATCAAAGTCATCATCGGACAATTTTTGTACCAAGTGCACTTCATACGGGTGAAATTTGTGTTTTCGAAATAATCTGGACACTGTGCTTTTTGACGCACTAACCTGTGAAGCGACCTCCGCAAGAGTTGAATGATTTTCTTGCACCATTAAAATAGCATCCAATTGTCGGTTTTCAATTAAGGCCAATGGACGTCCTGCCTTAGGCTTATCCCGTACATGACCGAGATCGCGAAATTTGTTTTCGATTCGACTTACTGTAGATTCCGATATTGGCGGACGGTCCGGGTGCGTTTCATTGAACAAAACACGAACTTCGTCATGCGTCCGGCTTCTATCTCCAAACCCAATCATTAAAACTTCGATTCTTTCGGTTTCTGTAAATCTCATTTTGCTACTATTTCTTCAATGACGAAAAATCTGAATTGTGTTTGACATAAAAACAAGTTGCAATTGTTTGAACGATATTGCTATGCCCGCTTCAACAGCGCTTACTCGAATATTGACGTTCTTCTTTGAATACATTTTGGTAAATATCGCGGTTATTTATCAACTTATTTTGATAATCTTTTTTTCGTTGTATTCAGAATAAAAAAATCTATCAATTGAGGTATCGCAAGGGGTACTTTGCTATTTGAATTTTTAAAGTTGGGGTTGCCACCCCTTAGGGGCGAAGGGGTGGGGGGCTGAAAAGTGTATGTCAGGATAGTAATTTAAAAATAAAAATCGACGTGTCAGAGCATTTTTCTGAAATATTTTTATTTAAGGTTTTATTGAATTTATCCGTTACTTTTGGGAAGCACTGTATATCCTTAACATCTGTGTAGTTACACTTTTGTATATTCGGGCGGAGGCAGTTTGTGGGATTTTTAGCCGATTCGTAATATTCCCTCTTGTGTTATGAAGATGGTCTATCTCATAATTTGTAAACTCCTCCTCATAGTGTTTCTTCACAAACACGGCACACACAAAAATATATACTCCCGTGAGGGTAAGTATTTTTTTCTTCTTATATATTTCTTTACAGGAATCCCTTGTTTTCAGTTGAAATATGCTTCTTAGACATGCCTTTTGTAATTTCTTTACTCTTGCAACCTCTACCGAAACTCCCCAAAATTGGATACCATATTTTATCGTGGAATATATATATATATATATAAGCGTAATATGAGGCCATTGCCGCTTCTTCGGAGACTACGTTGGTGATGGTACAGAGGGCATATATAAAACTTGAGAGTCTTGTACATAATTCCCCTACGTGCTGCTTCCAGCTCATGCACGAGTCAAGAACAACCCTAATAAATCTTGCCGATCTTTCGGATGTTAGTGTTTTCTTGTTGTACACAATACTCATTTCCTCGTCCTGTTTTAAAACAAACTGCACCATTTTCGTTTTTTCTATATTCAATGTTAAGCAATTGTGATCAAACCACTGTGATAGATTAATCAGGCTATCTTCGAGTTTCTTCTGCTCAGGAGTCGAGGAGTCAATCCTTGCTGTCTGAATGAACAATCAGCGAAGTGTCGTCCGCAAACATTCCCACCCTATATGACAAAATACATGGTAGCTCATTGCAGTAGATTACATACCAGATGCATCCTAGTACCGATCCCTGAGGGATTCCCCGTTTTACCTGTCTCCATTTCGAGGCTATATCTTCAAGTCTATGTGGATTGGTTGCCACTATTCTCTGTTTTCTATTAATGAGATAAGATTTTAATTGTTCACACCTGTCCTCGAAATCCCAATATCTCCAGCTTCTCTAGCAGTATTTGATGATCCACGCTGTCGAAAGCCTTTGACAGGTCCAGAAAGACGCCTACCACCTTCTGTTTATTATTCAGCTGAAATATTATCTCACTCAAAGTCTGGTAATTGCACGGGTTGTCGATCTACCCTTGAGATAAGCATTTTGAGCACATGAGATCAAGTTGTTTTTCTCCTGTTTTTCTTCTCATATCAGAGTAAATTTGTCAAATTCTCCAGATGGAGATCGATATATATTTATTATTATCAACTTGAGTTGTGGCAATCTTATGGCACTGCATTCTAGAGTTTGTTCAATTGACTTTTCCACTAAACCTGCCAATTGTTCAAACATTACTTCCTCCTCAATAAATATACAGCTCCCACCATGAATCTTGGCTGTTCTACTAAAATGTGATCCTAAAACATAGTTTGGTAAATTTATGTTTTCTACCTGCGACTTCTTTAACCAGTGTTCCGTTAGTGCAATTACATTGTATTTGCTTTCCCTTTCCTCTAACAATATGGTGATTTCATCCAGCTTATTTGAGATACATTGGATATTCTGGTGTAAAACTGAAAAGGAAACATTCTGTTTTTGGAAGATCTTATTTATTTGTGAATGTGATTTTGAATTCGGCTGCTTATTCAAATGTCTTTCTTCGGTTTTGCAAACCTGGCTAAAAAAGAATTGACACGAGCATACGCAGGCCATGTTTCTGGTGTTTCGATGTTATTAGCAAAGGTTCGATGTTATTAGCAAAGGTTCAAAGTTTACTCTAACGTATATTTTTAATCCACAAACTAAAACATGCATATGAAACAGCCGATTGAAAATTATGATTGCATTCCCTTTTTAAACACTACTATCATAAAAGAAGATTGTTCACATTCACATACTACGACGTCTACGTCAAATTTAGTCGAAATGCGACTTTTGCTGACTTGAAGTTTAACCAGAATTTCATGATGAAATTTTGCAAGTCGGAGATATTTCCTTCATTATAAGCCCTTTTCATCAATGTGAAAGGCAACATGTTGATGAAATTGTATGATTTAATTTTCCAAAAGATCTTCCAGATTGCTTGATTGCGACTAGTTGCTTAGCGGCTTGTTATTTACGTTGTAAATTCAAATCATAATATAAAAACAGAAAGGAAAACTTTGCGTGAAGGCATGCGCTTTACCATTTTTGCAATTAAACTGTAGTTAGTATAGCTAAATACGTTTCAATTTTGAACAGATTTTTTGCCGAATATACTGGTATATACTGGTTTCTTGAAGAAGGTTCTTCTGGGAAAAGCTTCAATTTTAGTTTACGTTTCTCCAATTGTCGGTAATTGTCGAACTGATCAAATACACTCAAATCTTGATGGACTCCAAAATGTGTTTCCCTTCTGATCTAATCAGATGATATCCACCAAAATTTTCTCGAATTTGTTGATTGGAATGTTTCTAGTTCGCACGGTTACTTCCAAGTATCTCATGCCGATATTTTTTCAAAATTAAATGAGGAATCCAGACTTCAACAGAATCATAAATAAATTGTCGACATCACACAAACACTCCCTGCGGTTTATCCAACAAGATTTAGGGAATGGGCACTGCAAGGTAAGTATTCGTCCAGATCATTGATTTTCTTTATTTAACTTTGCACATGATTGTATTTCCTTGACATGTTTGCGTTGTAACTTTGTGGACGCAGTATATAATAATGAATGCACTGTGCACTGCCTGTGTGACTTTTAATAAACAATTTCAGAGTGGACAAATCCGGAGTGGTAATATCTTTTATTCATATTATCTTCGTCTTCTTTGCTTTTTACTATCTACTTTGCATCTTTAATTTGTTTTAGTACGTACTTTCCTAACTATTGAAGAAATCGACAATTTGAGAAAACATATAGTTGAGCACAATTTGCGTAATCAACGGTTTGGAAAACGTTTTGCTTAAAATAATCCAAATTTCGTTATACGAGAAAAACCATTAATTTTTAAATCATTAGGGGAAGATGTCTTGGCTGGGGCCCCCCCCCAAAGCCCGGGGCCCCTAGGCACGTGTCGCACTGCCTTATAGATAGTCACTGGATGCAGCTTTTAATTTTAACATTGTTTTGAATTAATATGTTAAAGACATCTTAAAATATAAGATCAAATTATAATCAAAGCCAAATTTGGAGAACAAAACAGAATGTGAAATCTTCTATTATAATTATATAACTCTCAATCGTTAGGAATATTTCTTTATAATTTAAGACATACGAGACATACGAATAAGAGTGATTAATCGCAAGCTCACACAGGATACACACTAATTGGCTTTTGGATCCAATAACGCATTAAGTTGCATCGTAACGAAAACCTTCCATATAACTTCAATGCCCTCGATTCATAACAGGCCGGCCGTTATCGACATCCGATAACAAAGTTATGCGACTTTGGGCGTGAACATGTGACGCGCAAATTACCGAACTAATCGTACCCGACTGACTGCAGCCATTATTCTTTCACTGGACTATTAGCGCTGTCGCAGTTGCTATTGCTAGCTGGCAATACGCTGCCACTATATTTACGGTGGCAGCCGACTCGGTCCACTATTCACATAATCGTTGGCACATCTGGTCCCCCTCCTCAATAATAAATTTTCATAGAGTAGTGGCGACCTCTTGCGAGTTTGCGGATCAGCTTGTATGGAAGTTGAAGCACGGAACCTCAGCCGGTCGGATACGTTTTGTGTACAAAGTTTGTTCGATCCGAACGGTTAGATAATTAATTGAGGATCGCAGATTTGTCCTCGGTGACATATTGATGTACCGTCCGCCTGTCGCGTCTGCTTTATTACGGTTTACGTTGATTTAGCAACGGCGCGCCACCTCACGGAATAAATAATTATTAATTAGGTACCGAGTGGCCCATTCACCGGATATCCTGTGATATATTGCCTTAATTAAGATGATGTAGGGTCTTTTTAACGAGTACACCGGAATTTGCTGATAAACGATGCTTTTTCTGCGTTGTAATGAACAATTCTGGTAAAATAAACGTCTTATACACTATGGTGGAACGAAAAAAATCGACAAAATAGTTGCCTAAGGATTAAATATAATTAAGTTTTAACAAACGTACTGACAACACTGACAAGGTGTGGGATATGGCAAAGATATGGCGGATCGTAGCGTTTATTTGTTTGGTTATTTCAAATCTTGGGCAGCTCTCACATGCTGTAATGTCTGTGGCAACATTGGCCATTGGTGTGCACCGCCTAGAGTGAGCTAACTCCATCTATTCACTTCGCCAACATAAACTTCGCCATGTAAAGTTTTATTATTTTTACCATATAATTCGAGTTTGTAAAACCGCTTAATTTAAACTTCAAAACCGGTTTTCGAATGTCACAAAAAATCACATTAATTTTATTTCGGTTATTGTTTCACACCTTTGTACCAGTTCTCCTTTTCTAATAGTACTGTGTTTATTTATTTTCGTCTCCAATGTTTTCTATACAGCTTGTTTCTTAATACTATGCTAATATTTAAGGAGGTTATCCTTGGGTGCATTTTGGGGAAAAGAATTCATATGGACATATATCCTAAAGGTGTTAACTTTTGAAGAGTTAGTGGTTTAGAGATGCAAATGAATGAATTTATTTCTTTATGAGAAAAACGTACGTTACCCAAAAAAAATCCAGATCAGATTTGGTAAGTAAGGAATGAGGATTTAAAAAATAATTTTTACTTTAAGAGAAAACAGTGGCGTATCACTTTTCTCTTTGAAATGATTCAATACAAACCCCGCACGAACGCCACTGGCAAGAATAAAAATATGTTTTACAGCAAAAAATGTCTTTTGATGCATGGAAGATGCGTACTACGTTTCACAAAAATATCTAGAGTCGTACCGAAGTAATCATAGAAAATATTTTTCTTTCTTAAAACTTTAGTACCCTGTAGTTCAAAAGCTTTTAGGGCATATGTCCATAAGAATTTTTTTCCTCAAAATGCACCCAAGAAATCCATAAATAATATTAGCATGTTATTACGAAACACTCTGTATATATATTTTTTTATATTAAGTTTCTTATCTATGAATCAATTATTGTTGTTTTGATTGCCTGTCTTCCTTCAGCGTTTGCCTATTTGCATTTTTTGTTTGAAATTTATTTTATTTATTTATTTTTTTGTATTTATTTTATTTTATTGATATTTGGGGTGCTAACAGACCTGAGGTCCAAAACAGCACCCTCGAAATACATACAGAACAGTACAATACCATCAGTACAATAATGCGCAATAAAAATTAAAATTACAAAACATGAATGGAAAAGAAACTTAATTATCTACTTTACATAACCTAAAAAGAAAGAAAAATACAAGCAATAAAAAATTAACATAAACTGAACAATATTATTAAAAAGATGGTATAATTTCCTTTTAAAGCAGGGCACAAACAAATCAGGCGCCGGGTCAAAATATTTGATTGCACTCAGAATCCGGTTTAAGGGAGAATTCAAATAATAGTTGGTGCGACAATCTTGAAATCAAACGTCAAATTAAAGAAACTCGATGAGGCAACAAAAAAATCTAAAATTCAACATTAGTAAGAAATAAACATAAATCCGTCATTTCGTTGAACCGAACTATACACACAGAGAAAATTTACTATAAATAGACGACATATACAGGGTGTCTCACGGAACTGGTACATTAAAAGTTTTTGATGTTCTACTATTTCTGGAAACTTGAAATTTTGGAATTAGAATTTACTCGATCTGAGCTCTTCAGCTCAAATATTCTCAAGTTAACTGTCACGTCCGGTCACCGGAAGTCGGAATCAACTTTGTTATTTTAAATGGAATGATATAATTTTAATATAATTTTTGGTTTCTACGTATCAAAATACATCATTTTTAATAAGGTTTCTCTATACCTAAATATCACCATTTTTGAGTTTTTTTTTATTTTACTAATTTTCTTGTGATTTTCGCGGTTACGTTTAAAATTGAATATCTCGGTTATTATTGAAACTAGAAGTTTCATGATTGGTAGCCCAAAACTAGAAACATAACCAAATAAGACCATGTATAGTTCAACATGATATCTTACACAGGCTGTACAAAATTTACAACACAATAATTGAAGTTCCAAACGTAAAAAACTCATCTTTTTCAAATGAAACACCCTGCATACCGATACGGCAATCGATAGGAAATCCTATTCCCTATCAATCAATATTAGAGTTCCCTATACCTATCTTTAATAGTTTTTGAGATATTGTCACTTTTTCTTTAAATCCATTTTGGATACTCCCATTTAATGATGGGGGACGAAATTAGATACGAAATTTACAACATAATTAAGTTTTAATTTAAGTTAGATATCCCAAATATATTATTTTAGTGTTAACAAACCTTTTCAATATTTTTCTGTTTTCCTGCTGTTCCAAAGTTGTTACATTCCTATAAATGAAGAATAAATTGTTTTGTATGTAGTTTGTATTCTTTTATACTGACAATATCTCAAAAGCTATTGAAGATAGATACAGGGAAGCCTAATATTGATTGATAAGGAATACGATTTCCTATGGAATGGCGTATCGGTATACAGAGTGTTTCATTTGAAAAAAATTAGTTTTTTTACGTTTGAAAATTCAATTATTGTGTTGTAAATTTTGAACATCCTGTATAAGATATCATGATGAACTAAACATCGTCTTATTTGGTTATGTTTCTAGTTTTGGACCACCAATCATAAAACTTCTAGTTTCAATAATAACCGAGATATTCAATTTTAAACATAACCGCGAAAATCACCAAAAAATAAGTAAAATCAAAAGAAGTCAAAAATGGTGATATTTAGGTATAGGGAAACTTTATCAAAAATTATGTATTTTGATACGTTGAAACCAAAAATAAAATAAAAATTACATCATTCCTTTTAAAATAACAAAGTTGATACCGACTTCCGGTGACCGGACGTGACAGTTAACTTGAGAATATTTTAGCTGAAGAGCTCAGATCGAGTAAATTCATGTTCCAAAATTTCAAGTTTCCAGAAATAGTAGTACATGCGAAACTTCTAATGTACCAGTTCCGTAAGACATCCTGTATAACATATGTACATATGTTATAAAATGCATTGCCGAGTTAAGCATCCGAGCTGTATTTTGCTTTTACTATATCCGTGAAAATTGTAATTGATGAATGAGTTTATGTTGATCTGTTAAAGTTAAATAATACAAGAATATGGCAAAGAACAAAATAGAAATTTTGCGGTAAAATAATAAAAGCATTATCGGATATCAAAATTTAGATTTATTTTACACCAATACCTTTTATTCCGCCGGTATTTAATAAATAATTGATCATTATTTATTTGTTTTGCTAGCGTTCACTGTGATAACAAATTTCGAACCGCTCTTTTAATTCGATAATCCGTTTATAGAAATAATAGCCGGATAAAACAATGTTGGCCAATGTATTTATCATAATCTATTCAGTTCATGGCAAACACACGAATAATGTAATTAAATTTATTTTTAATTTTGTTCAAAATAATTATTATTGTTGCCGCAAAATTTTAACGACGTAGGTAACTTTAATAATAAGGTTGTGTTATACAATAAATTTTCCAAATTACATGTTGGCTGTTTTTTGTTTGGCATATATTTTGCAATTGCATGGCTATTTATTTTCCGACCGAAAGCCAAACAATTAGCATATGAAATTTCAATATTTCGAACTCGAATATTTTTAGTTCATTTACTACAATTACTACACGCCCTATAAATAAGCAATTGTAATCCAAAACACGTTTAACAAGTACGCCCGCACTGCTGATAAATCAAAAGCTGCCAAATACATAAGCTATAATTTAGGTTACAACTAGTAATTTTAATGGTAAATAATCTCCTAAGCCTATTATTTAGGTAATTTCTGATATATTCGGCAATTATTATGTTATACACGCGTCTCTGAAATAACTGCTAACATTGAAAATTCCCAAAGAAATATTCTAAGAAACATTGTCCGGTCCTTCCGATAGTACCAAGAGTTTTTTATGGTTTAAGCTTTCATTTGGACCTGCTTTCAGAATTCGACTACGTCACATTTTTAATGCTTTTAAGCTTAAAATCTCAAAAACAAATGCTCTCCTAAAATATAATTTTACATGATAAAATTATGTAAATAGGCACAAATGAAACAAGCTAGCACCTTGAACTTTGAAGCTATGAAGACAAAAAAAATATGTGAAAACCATGTGAAGTGTTGTACCCAAACTGTAGTTTAACCTTCCGTGTGTAAATTTTAAATTAAAATTACGTATGTAGGTTGAAATGAAACCTTCAATCTTAGACCAGCTATGAAGCAAAAAGCTATGTAGCATCAGTGTCAAGTAGTATTACGTTGCTGTCCAATGAGGAAACAATATCCATACACCACTTCACCGAATTCTCAAAAGTATGGTCCTTGTATGTACTTTAGTAGTTTACTATTCGAACTTTCATTTCAGCCTATTTAGATAATTCTATGTAATATAATAGATAATAGATCATTCTATCTTGTTCCGTTGTTATTGGGTAGGCATTAACGTTTAAAATGTTTTCAATGGGAAGTTAAGGAAACTTTACAAATGATGAGAAAATATGCAAAACCTCTAAATTGACATTACATGCTTTTTAAAGACTTTTTTGAGCTTTGATTTAAGTAAAATGCGTTTTTTACCATATTTTTTTTCACCATGCATCTAAGAGTTTAAAGCATAACCGTTAAATCCAATCTTCAAACACACGCCGTTTAATATTTCTATTCTACATTGAAAATAAAGCTATTTTAGTCTGATGCATTTTTTTCAAATAGTGAGCTTGAATAGAAAAGTGCCAGCATTTGGTACAATCAACGTAAAATTGACATTATTTCCAAAGCAGTCGATTTTACACAAAAGTATGCTAGTACCTACCTTTTTTTATGTAAAAAGTATAACTGTACAGTAACATGTCCTTATGACCTTATGGCCTTATGGCCTTCATGCCGGAAAAGCTTTGTACATTTCTTTTCAATATAATCAAATATTAGAGTAATGACAGATTAGGCTGGCCCACACTGTGTATTAATTTTATTACAACACCTAAATTGATTATAACAAGACACTGAAAACTCTTTTTTTTTCAGATTTAGGGGTTATCATCCACGATTTATAAAACAACTGTTAACGTAATATATTTTTTAGAAAGTTTTTAATGATTTGTTACAAAGTGCAAAAGGTGGTTTTAACAGAGTTTGTACATTTTCTCCTCAAATAGGTTATCATTGGTTAGGCCAGATGTAGTGTAGAAAATTAATTATATTTTAAAATCTAATAGGGTATTTGACTATTATTGGAAAACCATCTTAGTGTGTTTATTCCTTCACTTGTTTTCGTAATTATTTCCTCAATATTTCATAAAAATTAGCGTTAAAAATTGAATCACAAAAAGTCCCGCCAAAACGATACTTTCTGTTGTGTGACGTCACACGATAGTAGATGTCAAATCTGCCCATATGGTCTGTCAGCATCGGCATCGTTGCCGTTTGGTAATTGTGTTGTATTCATAATTTCTACATAAAAATGGGTTCTAAATGGTGTATAAATCCACAATGCAGAAATACGTCAATAAAGACTCCGGATAAACTATTTGTAGCTGTTCCGCAAGATTTGAAACTGCGAAGAAAGTGGTTGGCTCGTAGAAATCCAAATGAAATAAATAGCGGCCAATACAAGTGTTATTTGTTGTGAAGATTACTTCGACATAAGTAAAACTGACTAGAATAAGTCATCTATCGTATTTTCGAACCAGGTATTATCTGATCTGACAGCTTAAGGTTAGGGCTAACCTAACCTACAAAGTTATGCTTACACTTTAGTGCTATTAAATTCAAACGGGAGAAACATAAGAGCGCGTTCGGATAATCTGGTAGGGTACGGTGAGAGTGACGCGCTGCATAATAGGCGGACTAACGTCATACGGCGTTTATCTGCATATTAGAGAGAGACAGCCGACACAGGTTATCTGAGCATTGATCTCCCCATACCCTACCCTGACAAACCGAACCAAGCGTACTAGCGAATGACGTCACTGGAGACTGAGCCAATTACAGAGAGTTTTCAATCACGTGATAGGAAGCGAATAAAATTCAATTTTAATTTTGGTTTTTAATAGAAAAATCATATTTTTTTGAAGTATAATAACAAATAGTTTTCTTAAACTGTAATCTATTAGGATGACTATAACACAAGTCATATTTAATACAGTCAAATACCCTATTTTAAAGACTTGACACCTGAGTCTCCACTTTTTAGGAAAAGTGGAAGATTAAGGTTTTGGAACAGTCACCAGTCTTCGGAACAGATCACCTACACATTCTTTTACCTGAAACAGATGCAAAAAATATGCCATAATGTCAGACTGCAGCCATTATGTAGGACCTTAGGTAAACTAAACTTTCGAATGGCTGGATTCGAAATAAAACTGACAAAACAGTTCTAAATTATGCCGGTTGTAATTTTTGCTTGCTCATTTGGCAAACCAATTCTCGTCTGGAATAATACGAAACGAGCGTCTGGGGTTTATTTAAATTTCTGATTCGGCCGATGCGGCGGCTGGCACATATTTTCTCCGTTATTCAAATCTGCTCGACATTAAATTTGCAAACTTTTTCTGCCGAACAAAAGTGGCCCATTTAAGTCATGGCTCGGACAGAATCGCACCGTGGAGACTTGTGAAATCACTTCCTTAATTTCGGGCAAATAAAATGCCTCTTTTTCTTTTCCCAACTCTACTGTGCAACCCACGCCGTTGCCATGGACTATTCTAAAAGAAATCACCGCTGCGCAAACTTCTATGCGACAGGGGATACAGCGAGACAGAATTCATTAGTAACAGTCTTCTATTATTTCAAAGGATATAATATAATGGCTTACTTCTATAAGTAAACGAGTACGTTGTAAATGAAGGTACATTATGATGAAATATTCAGACATGATGATCATTAATGCTAAAGCAATGGAACGAACAGAAGCGATCCTTGTCAACAAGTCTCCACTAAACATCTTCATAAATAAATTCACGATAGTCTAAGATCCTGACAAATCCTTGTATACTCCAGTTGTATCAGAGATTCCTGCATATCCCAGTTTGAGATACATTTTGTCACCTGTCATCATTCAACTCATTAACAGGTTATCGAAACTAGAGGTGGACGACTAGTTGCGGGAGTAACTATTTTACGTACCTACCAAAGCACGGCGGCACAGGAGATGAAGAATACATGCCGGATTTAGGATCCGATCAAACCTAATACTTAAAAACTTATTTTATAACTTGGTTTTCATTGAGGCACACATTTTGCACATTTTAAAATTATTTTCAACGGTAACTAACAAGGATAAAGAAACAAAAGAACTAATTTTTGATAGTAAAAGTATCCCATTTTTTACAGTTATTATTGATTTGCGATTCTAATATGACATCCGGAATAACTGGAGATTTTCTAAATGCCAAATACCTTAAGAATTTTAAATGGAGAAGCCTGTAAATCTTGCCATACTTGAAAAGATCGATAAATCACCATCAATAGCTAAAAAGTTATTAAGTATCTAATTTAACATTTAACATAACTCATGCAAAATAATTCACAAATTAATATAAAATGTGTCGTTGCCACGACGAAATTCAACAATCGCACAATTTTAATGATTCTTCTGTTCATACCGCAACATTTAGTCATTGCAAACTGCTACTATGATTTACACAAACGAACATTTATCCAAGAATTAGTTTTATTAGTACCAGTCAATAAATTATTTAAATTTTTTATTTATTTACGTAATGTTCTCAATTATTTAAAGAATTTTAATGAACCCTTGGCTTGGTTGTAGTGGTCGAATGCCTTGGTCGAAGCCAGTTAAACACATAACACAGTGTCAGTAATACATCAACCCCCTCAGTTCAATATGTTTAGGTCTAGCTTCAAATTATCGGTGGAAATATTACATATTCCATGGTTTCCACAAAAATATTTTGACGCCCCCTTATTTCTATTCTTCATGTTCGCTATCGTAGTTGTAATTTTCCATAAATTTCTTCCTCCATATGTCTCCAGATTAACAAATCAAACTGGGTTAAATTAGGCGATCTAGTTGTTCAAAGCGCTGGACCACCACGAACAATTTAATGTCTTTGATAAATATTATTTAAATAATTTTAGAGTGATACATAAATTAGTAATTCTTTAACTTTGAAGAAAATCATGAACACAAATTGTACGTTTGCGTAAATCAAAATTGCAGAATGCTATTACTAAAAGCTGTTGCATGAAAGATTGCAAAAGATTTGTGAGATTGTTGAATTTCGTCGTAGCAACGACATATTTTATATTAATTTGTGAATGATTGCGCATGTTACAAATGCTAAATTAGATGCTTAATAACTAGGGCAACCTAAAATACGCTCTAAACAAACTGATTTAAGCGCTTATAATATGCCCTATAAATATGAAAATATGCTCTAAAAAAACTGAAAATATGCCTTAATGACTGTGTAAATCAGGGTTTTGGAAAACCTCGGGTTTTTTGAAAAAAACGTTTTTTCGGGAGTTTTCGGGCTTTTTCAGGTAAAAGTGGGCAATAGTAAATGTTAACCAAACCCATACCGTAAGATAATAAATTGAAGATAATTTTTTTACTAGTTTTATTCTCAGTTGTCAGATTTTCACAAAATAAAGGCGACAAAATTGCCGCTTATTCCAAGCTAGCCCAACTATAAAAACCCCAAATTATTTCAAAATGGTGCGCTCCGAAAAAACTCAGTGGGTTTTTTCAGGTGGGCCCAACCCGAAAAACCCCACTAGTTTTTTCGGGTCGGGCCCATTCCGGCGAACCCTGGTGGAAATACACTTTAAAAATACAGATTTAATTTAAATTTTTATTGCAGTAAATAATACACGTATGATGCAAGCTTTGAAATAAAAAAAATTGCCCGTTTGACCTTAATACACCTTTGTACATGGAAAACGTCCTCTCTACATCTACCGATGATCACGACAATTTAGAGATTTCAAATTTTAATTTTATCGCGAGGAAGAATCATTCTAGAATCATTCAGTCACTCTGTCTAATGCCGCACTTGTTCAACAGTGTTAGTCTGAAACCTGTAGAGCCATGATATATTGATTTCCGGGTGGAAACCGCGTTGAGAACTTTGAAGCAGTCAACGTTTCGCGCTCTGTTCAAAAGGCATCTTCAGGACTAAGTTATCAAACCAAGCGCTAAGAAGATACTGTCGTCTGATGCTGACGGGTCTTTATATATGAGTGGGGTGGAGTCACCAAATGGTGTTTGGAGTGGGGGTAACGAAGTGGAAGGGGTAGGGTTAACAGGTAGGGGGCCAGCAGGTAGAACCGGTTGGGACAGGACTGATTTACAGGTATGATGTAAGTGAAAACCATCGTCTCTATTGATATTGGAGGGGTGTTTTAGGATTTCTATTGATTCACGGATCCTTCTAGGGTAGTAATGGGATTCACGGGCAAGGATTTTGGTATGTGTAAACAGGATGTCATGCCCCGTGTTGTATCTGTGTTCAGCGAGAGCTGAACCAGCGATTTGTCGCAATCTAGTGCATCGCTCGTGCTCAGATTCTCGGACGCTAATTGATCGCTTCGTCTCGCCAATATAGACACTTCCACAAGCACATGGAATCCGGTATACACCAGGGGAAAGAAGAGGAGGAATTTTGTCCTTTGTAGAAGGAAGTAAGTCCGAAAGTTTGGAAAGGGGTTTGAATATCGGTTTTATGTTGTACTTGCGGAGGATGCGTCCAATACGATCTGTCGTACCCTGGACGTAAGGAAGGAAAGCTGTTGCAATTGGGACGTCCTGATGCTGATGAGGTGTGTTATCGGTTGAGTTTAGGTGTCGGGAAATGGTGTTAGTTATCGAGGACTTGGAATAGTTTTTTTGGGATAAGACTTTGGTTAAGTGGTCAAGTTCGTTTTGGAGGTATGTGGGGTGGGTTATAGAAATTGCTCTTTTCACAAGGCTGTTGATGACTGCTTGTTTCTGAGCTGGGTGATGGTGGGAATTTGCATTGAGGTATCTGTCGGTGTCGGTGGGTTTTCTGTACACGGTATGTTCAAGGGTGCCGGATGGAGTGCGAGTAATAGAGTAGAGCCATACTGTAGAGCCATACTCAGCCATTAGTGATTCGCTGTATTTTTTATGCTAAATAAGTTCACTAGTTTGCATCATATTTATCAGATTTTACCTTGTTTCTAAGCTATGTAACGGAAAGTTTACCGTATGACAAAGATAAATCCGATACATATGATGCGAAGTAGTGAACGTGTTCCTTAAGCCGGCCCTGATACATCTACACGAGAGCATGACGCGAGGTCAACCAATCTTGTCAACATATATCAAACGTGCAGTAGATATTCTGGTTGTTTTCTATGCTGTGCTATGGCTACCGATTTCGGCGGTCAACAGATTTACGCGACCTGCCGGGCTTATTACTGCAAAAAAGCCGGCAATTATGTAGTAAAATATGCTTTTATGTTCCAGTAGGGATTTTAAGCATTTAATGGTAAAATATGCAAAAATATGCCCTAACTAATAAGGCATAATAGGGCTCAAAATGAGTGATTTTCTCTGAAACGGATTTCTATCAGGTCTATTTTTTTGTCAATCGTATGGAAAAAAATATGCAACTGCGTACATTTGGTTGCCCTATTAATAACTTTTTAGCTCTTGACGATAGACATACCGAGTTAGAAGTATCGATGAAGTATCGATCTTTCAAAGTTTGTCTATATACACAGTGTTCCATTTAAAATATTGTCTTTAAAATATTTATCGAACCATCATGAACGCCGTTTCCACCCGGAAATCGATATATCATTGACAGACCGCGGAAGTCTACAATCTAGACAGTATCACTATATTTCTGAGAGAGACATATCATGTTCTCAGCCCCCTAATAATAGTGATTCGACCATAACAAACTATTGTGAACGTTTATTGTTTTGAAGATTGCTTTTCAAATCATGACAGGTTATTTCGATACACCTTTTTGTGTAAACATGAATGATACTGGCAACCAAAAGTCTTTATCACGTTATACATATTTGTAGATTCTACAGCATAAAGACGGCAGCTAGTTTTCTTTTCAAAAATGACCTATCTATGCTGTTGTAACTAATTTACTGTCAAGTTTCATGTAAGAAATACTTCCCTTAGGTATTTATTCAATTATTACTGTTAATGGTGATAACTTAGCGATCCATATTCACTAAACTCCCAAGAATCTCCAATAGGTGGCACCACGGATTTGTTTACGTTCGAATTTCGAAATCATTCCTTGAAGTGACAAATCCGCTTATAAATTTGTACTGCCTCGGTAGCTCAATTGGGAGGCAAAAGTTATTTTTGTCTCAAATTATCTTCACATGGATTAATCATAGTTTGTATATAATTAACAGAAGCAGTAGAAATATAAATCTCCTTGGAAATTTTTATGCTAAACATGATGAAGGAAGAATTTAGAAACCCTATAACTTTGACATTTAAATAGTGAAACGTTTCTCCTGTTTACTCGAAAATTAGTTTTCGGAACTTGCAGCAAGGGTTTCATTTGTTTTTAATTGGACTGAAACCAACTCTATCCATCTCTGTTTTAAGCGGAATGAAAATGGGCTATAAGTCTATAGAGGTATTTGACCCAAACTTTTGTCCGTGTTGCCGATGTCAAATTGACATCAAATACCGGCTATATTTTGCAAATAATTCTCCTCAAATCGAGGGTAACGTATGTCAACGAACGACGACTGGGAAATTGCCACTTTTCCCGAACAAATCCTGGCTTTAGAAAATACCGTTGGCTTCAGATCGCGCGACCCTTTCCGTGAGTAAACGGGCCCTACGGCCCCGGCATTTGCCAGCGTCTGAATGTCTTTGACATGCTATCGGTGGACACGCGGTTTGCACCATGTCGCCAATAAAGCAATATATTGTTTGAAAATCGTCAACTGAAAAAGCCTATAAACGTTTAACTAGAAATATATCAAACAAAGTTTATTGGAAATGTATGCACATCGTTCACTTTTTCCAAAAATCTATCTTTTTTTAGTTTTATTTCGTACAAACTTAAAATATTTGCACAGCAAAATGGCAATGGCAATTGCTTGAATTGCTTTTAAAACTAGATTTACTAGCATATAATAGTATACTTTTTTACGAGCACATTACTAAGGTTATAAATCGCGAACATGAAGTTTATACGCGAGCCGGAGGCGTATAAACATGCTGTGCAAAAAAACTCTTTTTTTGTCGAAAACTAGACTTACATAATTCACTAGTTGTATCTGCGGATTCAAATTTTACGGAATCATTTCACATATTTATTTTCTTATATTGAATGTTGGCAATTGAAAATCTCTGATTGTGTCCGATATTTAGATTTAAAAGTTTATTGATAATTTTTTTTATTAAAATACTAATTCTGGACTCGAACATTTTCTGTTAAATTAAAAGTATAAATGATTGATTTTTCATAATTTTCACAGGCGATAGCAACTCCTAAATGTTCGTTTAATTATAAAGAAAAGTGTAATTGTGCTTCTGATTATATTCGATTTTGATGAAGTCTCGTTTGAAAACAAATATTTAAAAAAAAATAAGGAGCATTCAATTACAGTGTTGCAATATATGTTTTTATGTAAGTACGTAGGCTTTCACGGTCAGATTTGTTAATGCTGACGTTTCGCGAACCATGTTGCTCGCTTCTTCAGAGCTAACTGAATACTGAAGACCTACCAAACAAATCTCCCTTATATACCTAAATTTACACCTCACTGCGCACATCTGGAGCTACCGCTTCCATGTGCTTTTGCACTTGACCGCGTTAAGATCTATTTCCCGACCCTACTAATGTCAGTGCCGTTCTCGCGATTGATGTGTTGTCAGGATGTTTGTACATTTCGATGTCTGCTCTAATAGGCCTTCGATGATAATTATCCACCCTTGCCAACATCTTCACGTCATCGAAATCCATTGTGTGTCCCGACTAGTGGCAGTGTTAAGCAACAGCGGGCTGTTGAATCTTACATAGCCGGGTGTCCCTACTATGCTCCTTGATTCGACATTCGATGTTTCGTCCTGTCTGTCCTACATAGCATGTTCCGCACTCACATGTTATTTTGTATACCCCTTCGTTCTTCAGGAGTGGTGTGATATCCTTTGGGTTAGGCAAAAGATCCTATACCTTAGCTGGTGCTCCGTACCTTACCGTGATACCCAATTTCTTCAGTAATCTACCGATTCTCTCTAATACCCCACTTACTATTATGGTAAGCAAGCGAACCCCTTTGACTCTTGCGGCTCCTCTGAGACTTGAGGTTTTCTTTGTGTGACACCCTGTATGTCAGACCTGGTGTATCCATTCTGACGCAGGGCCCACTCCAAGTGTTTCCGTTCGAAGCCATCGAAATTTACAAACATCCTGACAACATCAATCGCGAGGACGGCACTGACATTAGTAGGGTCTGGAAATCGATCCTCACGCGGTCAAGTGGAAACGCACATGGAAGCGGTAGCTCCAGATGTGCGCAGTGAGATATAAATTTATGTATATAAGGGAGATTTCTTTGGTAGGTCTCCAGTATTCAGTCAGGTCTAAAGAAGCGAGCAACATGGTTCGCGAAACGTCAGCATTAACAAATCTTGACACACGGCATAACCCGGAAGCAGTTTATTTTCTATGTATTTATATTTCAAATCTTTCAGCTGGGTGTATATCTCATGAAAATAACCAAACACTCCTATAAACATGGGTGTACCGAAATGAACCAAACAAATTATCTACTAAATAGGCGGTACTAGTTTATTTTTTTATTTCATTTTTATTTTAGTTTATAATTTAGAATAGAAATAAAGAGTAGAACATAATACAGTTGATGAGTTGATGAGTAAATCCAATGTTATAGCAGTTATGCGCCAACTTTAACGTACACAACAATAGGTACACTCAAACAGTCAGATAACTTGGAAATTAAGCAAAAGTATACTAAAACAATACATGAAATAAATTTACTGAAAATAGCATTATGTATGTGAAAATTCAATTTTTAACAATAGTTATAATGCCGCACTCACATCATTAGGTTTATATTTACAAAAAACGACGAAAAATTGGAATTAAGAATTTTTTTGCTGCCAATTCAATAAAATGTGAATGATTGCTAAATGTTCTAGATACAAAATAAAATTTATAATGTAATATAGAAAAAAAAACGCAAAAATCAAGACGATCAAGCTGTTATTGTTAAGCTAATTTGGCTAATTGCTTTCTAGGGACACGCCAATGGTATAACTGACCAACTAACAAAGACCGCTTCTCAAATGTCGGACTTGCGATAAACACGACATTCGCCTAACCTCACTCTTTCACGGAATTATTTGAAATAGCTAATTTCTGAGGTGTATGTTAATTTTTGTGATGTTAATTTTGACTAACCTTACCTAACGTCGCTCTTTGTCTCTTTCTACTTACTTTTAGTCCTGAAGATGCCTGTAAAATTAGGCGAAAGCGCTCGATAATTGAATAAATGCTATAAGAAAGAAAAGACCAACACCTTTATTTTCAACCTTTCCGATTGGGCTTAAATTACCGGATGAACCAAATTCCTGTATTGAAGATACCTTTAAAATTAACGAATTACATACTACAGACATTCTAAATGTTTAGTAATGAGCTGATAAATCACTCTTAATAGTCCCCGGCGCATCCACCAGAAGTGAAAATACTATTTTCTAACAAAATAGGTGGGTTATTCCGGCTTACCACCACTGAATACATTTCAGGATCATGCAGGGGAAACTATCCACTTCCGTAAATTAATACACGTCGGGTCGCAGCGTGACACGCTCGAGTGATGATTGCTCCAACATAGCACTCGACATTCATCGAGCTGTGCACTGGATAAGAGGTACTTGTTAGTCTTAATTAATGAACCAGCACCTTCCCCAATCACAACCAAGCCGCATATCGAACCTCGCAAAATCCGCAACGTTCCAATCTGGCTTAGTTGCGAGAGAACTGCCAGTTAAATTCGTATGGGGTAAAATTTGGAGCTCTTTGATCTCCACTGATAAGTTAATACCACGCACAAACGGTGTATCGCAGCCTCCGCACAAGCCCAAGAACTGGTACGGAAGGGTAATACAAACAGATTACTCTCTCTGCTTGAAAGGGGGAGATGTAGTTGGATTTCGCTGGAAATCTAATCTAATATTTGCTTAAATGGTGGAGGTGCCGTCGATATTAGGCGCAAATGCTTTAAATTTTGATTTGATAAAGTAATTGCTTATTGGCTTTACGTGTGCTGATGTCGTATGCGTCTGCAAAAGGAAATTAATTGCGTGATGTTGATGAACAAAGAAGAATGTTTATGGGCGTAATTTCATGTGAGTTCAATAGATTACGTGATTAAGACCTTTAGAAACGTGAAATTTCGATATAAATGCGAAATTTGGCTATGCGGGCCCTAATTCAGATGATGGCCTCCATTGCGAAATATTTGTGTTTGTAAGACATTTACTATAATTAAACTGTATTTTGGGATATCTGGTTTGTTTTATTATTTCTTTGTAACACAGTGTAATAACAGTGTGTTACAGAAATAAAATACACCTTTTACGAGACATAGTGAAAGTTGTAGAACTGGTGTAACTGAACTTAATAGTATAAAAGAAAACATCGATTAAAAATAAAATTTGGGTACTTGGCATGTGTATAAAAATTCATGACACCATTTTATATTAGATTTTCAAAATACAAAATGCAGTTGGGGAATTCCACAGTGACGGTCATTTTTAAATCATTTTGCTGAAACACATTTGGTATATAATGTTTAATATAATCTAATATACTAACAATAATATACACTGTGGGCCAAAACAAAAAATGGTACAAATTTTTAATCACTCGCATTTTCAATCAAATATTTCTTTGAAAAACAAATTGCTTGTAGTGTGAAGATTCAAACAATACAATGTTCGCAATAACAGAATGTTTCAATCCAAAGATATGTTACTTTATGTTTGGCTATGCAACATTTCTGATACTATCGGGTCAATTTCATGTGAAATAAAAGGTGTATTAAAATCCATTACCTATTGATACATTTGTCTTGTGTTGGTCAAAAACGACAGTAGAGATTTTATAGCATCGTATACAGGCTGGTTTTGTTTCTTATATTTATTCTTGATTTTCATATTTTAAGTGGTCTTTTTGTCAGTTTCAATTATGATATGTCACAGTGGTTGAGCTGTAAATTTCAGATCGGATCTTGTACTTTCGTTTTTTTTTGCAAAGATTGAATCGAGCTGGAATCAACGTTTTTTGAGTATGCCATCCCTTCAAACCAAGTATTTTTTTGATTTTTTTTGTCATGTTTAAATGACGAGTACTACCAACATCAGCCTGAACTCTAAATACAATTCAATTACAGTGTAGGAATTTTTTGCCCTTTGATCATCACGTTCATCATCATTACGTTATATTAATGATGATGAACGTGATGATGAAGACGTATTAGTATCTTTTGATGTGGTTTCGTTGTTCACGGTTATTCCTCTTCAATTGGTCCTTCAGATAATTGAGGAGGAGTGGCAACTTATTAGTAATTTTACGCAGGTTGATAAAGTACAATTTTTTTTGCAAATTATTAAGGTTTTATTTGAGAGTAATTACTTCGTGTGGGATGACGTTTTTTATAATCAAATTTTTGGCACTCCAATGGGGTCCCCACTGAGTCCGATCATCGCCAATATGGTGCTCGATTATTTGTTGTTACGTGTTCAGCCCACATTGCCTTGTGAATTGGGTATTATAAAGAAATACGTTGATGACCTGATACTGTCCTTACCTCCGCAGTTTGTTGATGAGGTTCTTCGTATATTTAATTGTTTTAATGTTCACGTACAGTTCACGGTGGAGAGGGAGGTTGACAACTCCATACCGTTTTTAGATGTTTTGTTGATCAGGGGGGAGGAGGGAGAGATAAGGACTGATTGGTATCAGAAAGTCACAAACTCGGGCAGATATTTGAATTTTCATTCTAACCACCCCATTAATCAAAAACTTAATGTAGTCACCGCCATGCATAAGAGGGTGATGAGACTCTCACACCCAGTTTTTCATACAAAAAATAAAAATAAGATCTACAGATTATTTCTCAACAACGGTTACCTTTTTTTTTTTTTATTATTAGTAAACCAGATCAACATTTACAATATGTTTTACAGGTTGTGTTGCTATATATATACATTTACATGTCTAAATTATATTTTGAGAAGGTAAGTGTCTCTTCGAAATATGAGTTCTAATCTTCATCGGTCATGTGGATGTCCTGAGGGAGCCTTCTTTTTAATCTTGTATGCAAGCCAACGTGTCCTAGATGGTGTTCAGATGCGCTACTGCATTGATTGATATTTGAGTAGAATTTTTTCGTAAGACGATGTATGAAGGTGGAGAGTTCTTCGATATTTAGTTCGTTTCGAATTTGTTGATTCCGGACGAACCAAGGTGCATCCACTGCAATTCTTAGCGTTTTGTTTTGTAGAGCCTCTAGCTTTTTCAGGTTGCTTTTGGAAGTATTGCTCCACACCGGACAGGCGTATGTTATTAGTGAGCGTATTAGCGCTTTATATAAGATTAGTACGCATTTGGTCTTTAATACTGTCTTACGGTTGATTAGTGGGTAAAGCTCGCGGAGTCTATTGTATCCTTGATGTAATTTATGGTTGATGTGCTGTCGCCAAGACAGTCGCTGATCGAAGCGCACACCAAGATATTTGACAGTATCGTCAGATGGATTCCAACGTATCGGCTGGTTGCTTATTGTTAAAGCTGCTGTATTTTTTATTCGCTTAAGGGTGAATATTTTGGCCTCGCACTTGGTTGCGTTTAGTTGTACAAGCCATTTTTGTAACCATCTTTCTATGACATTTAGTGCTTGCTGTAATTGATCAATTGCTTCTTCCAGATCTGCGCTCTGTGTTACTAATACCATGTCATCAGCAAACATACCAATGCCACCCGGGCCATGGATAGGAATGTCGTGCATGTAAATATTATACAAGGTCGGTGATATAATACTTCCCTGAGGTACACCTGCTCTAATTTTTCTTGTTGAGGATGTGTGTTCATTAATTCGAACATAGAATGTGCGGTTCTCAAGATAAGAGTAGATGGTTTTGAGCAGATAGTCTGGAAATCCTAATTGATGACATTTGTATTTCAAGCCCTCTATCCATACGGTATCAAACGCCTTGGCTACATCAAGAAAGACCGTTGTAGTAAACCACTTATTTTCGTATCCGCGTTCGATAGTTTCTGTAAGCCGTACTAGTTGGTGTACGGTTGAGTGTCCGTGACGGAAGCCAAATTGGATGTTAGGGATGATATTTGAATCGTTGACCTTTTCGAGAATTCTTTGGTGGATGACTTTTTCGAATACTTTTGATAGTGTAGACAGCAAGCTAATTGGTCGGTAATTTCTGTAGTCGTTCTTCGGTTTACCAGGTTTTGCAAACATCAGTATTTCAGCCTTTTTCCAGGTGGTCGGGAAATATCCAGTTTTCAAGCAGTCATTGCAGATGGCGCTTATTTGTTCGATGGTTTGGCTGGGAAGATGTTTTAGGACAATATTGGGAATTAGATCATGTCCGGGAGCTTTTTTGTTTGGAAGGTTTTTGATAATTGCGGAAATTTCATCGGACGATGTAGGATCTTCACATGGACTTTCGATAGGTAGATGGGTTTCATTATGTTGCTGGATGGAAGTAGCAAAACATGTATTATTATCATCGACATTAGGGACAAAGGTATTTTCTAAGTGGTTGGCAAACAAGTTGACTTTGTCGGCGTCTGAGGTGATGCTTTGATTATGGTTTATGAGATCGGGTATATTTTCGTACTTTCTTCGTAATTTTCTTGTCGTCTTCCACATACCGGGGTCGTTGGTTTCAAAGGACGATATAAGATCTTCGTATTTTTGTATGCGCTGACGTTCGAGTTCACGTTGAATGGAATGGGTGAGCTGGTTCACTTTGTGTTTTAATACAGGGTCTCGGGTTTGTTGCCATTGTCTTCTAGTTGTGCGTTTCTCTTTAATGAGGTCAAGAATATATTTTGGTGGAATGTAATAGTTTTCTGATGCATTTGAACGTTTGTTTTGAGTAGCTGCCTTTACCGCATCGGATATGTTCTGGGTGAGTACTTTTACGCTGAGGTCTATGCTATCTGGGGTTGAAGTAGAGTGCTTATACTCTGCATTTGTCAAGATATTCTGAAATGATTTCCAGCACACATATCCATTTAATAGTTTGGGAACTTTTGGTCTTATGTTCAGTTCTTCTGTGAATGATACTAATATAGGCAGATGGTCAGAATCGAGCTCATTTATTACTGTCTGGCGGAGAGGTAAATTTAGATGCTTGGTGATCACTATGTCTAAAACATCTGGCTGATAGTCGTTTCTGTTAGGATAATATGTAAATTCCTCAGGAGCGTGCACATTTAATTGATATTGGATTGAGATATTATTGAGGTGAATTCCATTTGGATTATCTGCTCTACATCCCCATAATTTGTTTTTGCTGTTGAAGTCTCCTATAAGCATTGTTGGGTTGTTTGTTCGAAATATTTTTTTAATGTCATCCTCTACTAGTTTCTTGTTTGGTTGCTTATATCCACATATTATATTTATTGGTTTTCGATTAACGGTTACCTAAATTACTACTGACTAAATTACTACTTAAAAAGTTAATCTTTGGTGTCGCCTCAAGCAGAGTTATTTCAGATTTAACTGCCCCGATTGCACGTGATCCTGTTATTTATAGAAGGTTTCCTTTCATCCCTGGCTTGTCAAATGTCCTCTCCAGTATTTTTTGTATTGAGAACCTAAGAATTGCCTATTACAACCTGGGTACGGTTGGTAATTTTTTCACTAGGTTGAAACAAAAGACTCCATCAGAGTATATGTCTAATGTTCTTTATCGTGTACCGTGTGCTGGGTGCGAAGCTCGTTATGTTGGTCAAACGGGTAATTGGTTGAAGACCAGGTTAAATCAACATAAATTAGACATCGGAAACCAAAAACTAGCGAGCGCCTTGTCCCAGCATTCGATAAATGAAATCCATGCTATTTATTTTGATCATGTGGAAATACTTTACAAGAAACGCAACCTCCGTGAGGGGCTATTTTTCGAAATGATTGGGATAAAAGAGACTAATGCCGCCATGAATTTGCGATCGGACACGGACAATCTGAGCAACATATATAGTTATCTGTTAAACTTGGATTATAGGTAGTCACTCCAATATTTTAAATAACACAACGGTTAACTTTGGTGACATTAATGAGCTAGTGTTTTAAATTTCGACCTGTGTCTTTTTTTTTTAAATATATATATAATTTTTTTTTTAATTATGCTTATGGTTGTCTTTTGCCGTTTGCATTATTGTAGGTTTTTGCATAATGCTGTTGTTGTCTTTTTTTTTTTAATTTTATTAATTGACTAGTTGAATCTTGTATGACAACTGATATTTTGTTTTGTTTTCAAATTATAATTGTCAAGGTAGACACATTGCGTTGGTTGCTTTGGGGTGGATGGCGTTTTTATCAATACTGGTTATTTTTTTGTGGTTTCGATTGACTAGTTCCCGCCAGTTTCTATCATTCGTTTGCACTGGCACCTCGTGTATACAAAATGCCGTGGTCTACGTTACGTGTGTCTATGTTTTAGGACTATTAATTGGTACGTTTGTTCAGTTTCTTTTGTAATGTAGCAATGTTATGTAGTCCCTGAAGAAGCTAAAGTTTTTAGCGAAATATTGGATTAATTAAAAAAAGTCAAACAAACAACATCTGTTTTTCCCAAAAAAGACTTATATCATCATTACGTCTAAATACAATGCTTGCTCTATTTTTTTCGATGGTTTTCATTTGAAGATATTATTTTTACGTAAAAAACGTACAGCAAAGACCTGACCTACCCGTTTTTTGTGGCAACGATTCTGGTGAAACTACTAAAGGTATCGGGACGAAACATCATATTTAAAGTTTCATGACCAAACTGTGCTGAAAACTTTTTGTTCAAAAGGGTCCAAAGGAAACGGATATTTCCTCTTAGCATTTTCAACGATTTTGCAAATAGGCCGCGATTTCTGTAAGTTTGTCAAAATAGTTAAACAATAAATTAAAGTTTACGAAATTACGAATAATTTATGTCTATGACATGTTTTGGTAAAAATAGTAGTTTAGCTGCATGAGCAAATTCTCAATATGTGACTTAGAGTTTACTTTCATTACATTTCTATGTATATTCCGGTTCAAGCTGAATTGAGCTGCACCAACAGTAAAATGTTTACTCATTTGCTGAAACCGTACTGATTAATGAGCAGTAAAAAAAGATTAGAAATATGTTGTAACTCCTGTATATTTTAAAATTTTCATAAATCCCTTGTGTGTCAAGTGTTTCTCCAATTTAAGCAAATAATGACTCATTTTTTTAAAGTAATTATTATTATTTGACATTTGAACATTTATTTATAACACCGCCACCCTACCAGTAAAAGTTTTTAGAATGTACGTCTGAAAATGGCTGCATGTCGAAGGTATGTTGTGTTTTTTTGGACTTGCTCCTACGATTTACTTTTTGTGATTTTACTGTTGTCCCAACTATTTTAGGTCTAATGATGCCCAGAATGTTTGGGTGAAAGTACTTACCGTATACATTAAAAGCCATAAATATAGAAACACAACATCTCCTTTTCCAAATAGACAAGTTGGGACTAACCTTCACCCGTTTTGAATTACTTCAGTATTATTGATCAAACGCCCAGTTAAATATCACTCTATTATTATTTCGTTTCTCCGCAATAAGTATTTTAGACTCACTGCGTTGCGGGTTATCTAAAAGCGAACCATCTTAAAATCGGTTGAAAAACAAGTTACGAAACTTTTAAAATAGTACTCGTTGGAAATTAAACACTGTTGAGCTTAAACTATTTTATTTAAAAGAATATACAACTGTATTAGCCAAAGGCTCGAATGAATCTGTCGGTAAGAATGCATATAGTGTAGAACGTGTGTTGGTTACAGGCTGGTTGTGTAATATAAACATCTCAAGTGTTTTGGGGTTGAGCTGGCGTCTAGGCAGAGCTGGGTGGTCGGCTAGTCTTCTTGTCTGGTTTCGTAACACCTTCCCCTTATAAAGGATGATTTATCGGTATCGAAAATCATTGGAAGATGACTGGTGCCGACAGGGTGTGCAGTTCCAGTTGTCTCAATTTTGGGTCGCCATGTGATGAAGTCATCTTCGGTCTGATGTATCCACTTCTCGGTATCCAATTCTTCTTCTTTCGGGCTCGGGCAAACATATGTGGCAATTAATAATTTGCATTTTGGTGGTTAGTCGGACATATAGTTGCAAGCTATTGTCATAAGATACAGCAACGTATTTTCGGGTGGAATAAGGGAGGTAGCATAATTGGAAAAGGAAATCAGACTGTTTATAATTTTGGCTTGTGACAAACGGAACTTGATAATGAACGCACATATAAAACTATAAAATTACTCGTTTCTTACTCCACATTATATTCAGTAACTCTAAGACAAAATGCTGTCTATCTACAGACATTGTTAAAATTTAATATTCAATATTTTTAATATACTTTAACTTAATTACTAGATCTGATTCTGCGTATATAGTTTAAACACTTTTCATGAATAACTTGCCATTTTGCAAATCACTAACGTAATTTATTTGATGGGGGAAGAACTCGAAACAAAAGGCTTCAGCTGATCAAAATGAAACTTAGATAACTTTTTATCTAACTTTATAGTAGCCGTTTTATTGTTCTCGTCAGTTTTCAAGACTTCGTATGGGCCTTGGAATTCTGTTAATTTATCTGTGTTCGATTTGCGTTTAAGTAAGACGAGTTGTCCTATGTGAAAATTAATTTTTCTGTGTGTAATTTTTTTATCAGACCTATCTTTAACTTTAATTCTATTTTCAACCTGCTTATTTCTAATGTCGGTCAAATCGGTTTCATGATTTTCTTTAAGCTCGTCATAATCCGCATCCTGAACGTAAGGATAGACTATCTCTAATGGCGTCTTTCCAAGTGACGAATGACAGGATTTGTTATACGAATTCAAAGCGACAAGAAGTGCGTCACTTAAACTTTTAAAAAGGGTGTCCTCATCATTCAAGCAACAACGAACCGTGTCAGTGATAGTTGCGTGGAGTCGCTCGACAATTCCGTTGGATTGAGAATGTTCCACAGAAGAAGTATTATGAGTTATTTGATAGGATTTACAAAACTCGCTAAATTTTTTATTTACAAATTCAGTTCCGTTATCAGAATAAATTTGCTTGGGTACAGTGAAGTGTTGCATATATATTTTAATCTTATTAATTACGGCTTTGGATGTTTTATTTGTTAATACATAGGCTTGGGCATACTTTGTCAAATTGTCTATGATAGTCAGAATATAACTTCTACGAATCATTAGGAGGTCAATAGATACTTTATCAAAGGGCCTGTGCGGCGGTTCAACCACTTGTAAAGGTTGTTTTCTACTTCTTCTGTCAATTTTATTCAGTTGACAAATCTCACAAGAGCCTATAAAAGCGGAAATTGTTTTGTACATATTAGGCCAGTAATAAAAGGCTCTTATTTTTTTATATGTTTCTAAAATTCCCTTGTGATAGTTATCAACTGATGAATGGTATGTATTTATAATAGTGTCTACATCCACTTCCGGTGGAGTGGTTACCAAATTTTGGCACCTAGTAAATTCTGCACCTGGGAAGCAAAATGAAAGCATTTTCAAAATTTCGCAATTTTGTACGTTGTTTATAAAATACGTATTGTTATTGTCTATATCTATTGAAGTTACAACGTCATACAAGCCATGTAGATCATTTGGATCCAACAGAACAAATGTAATATTTTGTTCAAACTCGTTTTTAACTGTGAAGATATTTTTATCTTTGAAGTTTGTGCTATAATGTGATGGTATGTCGGTTTTGTCTGTAGCAAAGTAAATTATATTTTTATGTTTCTTAAACATCACTTCATCAGGTATTGTCTTGAAATTGTTTGCTTTTAATTCGTCGATCCTTTCCAGGAAATCATCGAATGTACCAGAGGAAACTTTATTTATCTTGATGCGCGATAATGCGTCAGCGTTTGTATTATGTTTACCAGATTTGTGCACAATTTTGTATTCAAATTCATCCATCTTTAAACGCCATCTAGCCAATCTACTACCCGGGTCCTTAACTTTAAACAACCACGTAAGTGGTTTATGATCGGTTACGATCGTGAACGGAACGCCAAACAAATACGGTCTAAAGTGTCGCACTGCATAAACAATTGCAAGCAACTCTTTCTCGGTTGTTGAATATTTAATCTCAGTTTCATTCAGAGTACGGGAGGCAAATGCTATGGGTTTGTCATTGTTAATATCGCCCTGAGAAAGTATGGCTCCCAGTGCAAAATTAGATGCATCAGTTGTCAATACAAATGGCTTAGTGAAATCTGGATATGCCAGGACTGGGGGGTGTGTTAATATCATTTTGCAACTCCGAAAAGCGTCCCTGCATCCATCGTCAAACAAAAACTCTCTATCTTTCTTTAACAAAAATGTCAGTGGTTTGGTTACCTTGGCAAAGTCTTTAATAAACTTTCGGTAATAACCGAGAAGACCTAAAAATGATTGAATATCCTTAATATTTTTCGGTTCGGGATAATCCAAAATTGACTGTATTTTACCGGGGTCGGGTTTTACGCCGTTCTCCGTCAAGACGTGACCTAGAAACTGTACCTCTTTACGTAAAAAGTGACACTTGTTTGGTTCAATCTTAAGGTTAGAATCTTTCAGTCGATCAAAAATTTTGGCAATTTTAACGTAATGATCCTGCAAAGAATCGCTGAAAATTAGTATGTCGTCCATGTATATCAGACAAGATTCACCAATCAATCCGCGAAACACGTTATTCATGACGCGTTGAAACGTTGAAGGGGCGTTCTTCAAGCCAAATGGCATTCGCAAATACTCGAAATGACCATTACTGGTATTAAAGGCTGTTTTCTCCGTGTCCTCCGGAGCCATTTCTACCTGATGGAACCCAGAAAAAAGGTCTATGGTACTAAAGTATTTACTACGACCCAAGGTATCAAATATATCCTCGATGTTGGGCAAGGGGTATTTGTCTCCCTTAGTGACCTCGTTTAATTTTCTATAATCAATTACTAGGCGCCACTTTTTGTTTCCATTGGAATCCGCCTTTTTTGGAACCACCCAAAGTGGGCTTGACCATGGTGAGTTTGATGGTTTAATAATATTTTGCTCCAAAAGATTTTGAATTTGTCTGTCAACCTCAGGTTTATGAATGTGAGGATATCTGTAATTCTTAGTGAAAATAGGTGGAGTGTCACCTGTCAAAATTTTATGTTTAACATTATTTGTGAATGAAAGTTGCTCGCCCTCCAAGAGAAATATGTCGTTATATTTTTTACATAACTGTCTTAAATGATTTTGTTCCTCGGAATTCAAATGACTAAGACATATTTTATCAAGAATTTGTTCGGTTCTGTCAGATTTATAAACTTTTATAGTATTGATTAATGTGCTACCCTTTGTTTGGGGCAATTCTTGTAGTACTGTACTTAAGTTCCTAAACGAATAAGTAATATTCTGTGAAGTATTTAAAACTGTGGTGAAAAAAACTCCGTTCCTTACATGAACTAGTGCACTAGGAAGTTTCAGATCCTCATTTATTTTCCTTTCCGGACAAATTAAATTTTTTTTATTTCTAAAATTTAGACAGTTAACTTGTATAGTAGTTTGACAGTTTGGCGGTATGCTTTGCTCTACACTTTCCTGGCTTTTTATCGAATGTAACTGCTCATCAAGACATAATAACTGAATTGTTCGATTAGGTGTTACTAATTGTTTGTTTGCAAAGTCCAAAGTACATTGATTGTTTAGAAGAAAATCAATTCCCAAAATGCCGTCGAATACCGAACTAAAGTTGTATATATACATTTTCTGTGCTTTTTCCAAAATGTTAATCGATAAGCTTTCATTAATTTTATTCGGCATACCATTAATTCCAGAAACACTTAAATTTTCCTTACTAATTTGTGAATTAATAATTTTATTGGGTTTTATAATAGAAATAGTTGCTCCGGTATCTACCAAAAGTTTTAAGTTAATATTTTTTACTTGAATGTACAACAGTTGGTTTTCTGTGTGAGTTAGATTGTTAAGTCGTTCAAGTGGTTTGTTAGGTCTGGCGGTAAGGCACAGTCTGCTATCTCTAAAAAATTACCGGGTCCGACCTCGACTTCTACGAGGTCCTGACAATCATCACCCGACTCAAGTGTTTCGGTGACAACTTGTGCCTTTGCAGCGCCCCTTAGCGATTGCTTTCGGTTCTTTGCAAAACACTCGCTTTCGATATGACCTATTTTTTTACAAAATGTGCATTTTTTCACAAACATCCTAACAGGTGACTTTACTGTGTCTGTATTTTGCCGCTCTAAGTTTATATTGGTCGTTGATGAACTGGGTAATGGTTGAGAATAAGGTTGCAGTACTTGAGGGAACGTTTGTTTTGATATGAATTGTTGGTTTTGATTCAAAATCAACAAATTTGTTAAATCAGCTATGGTACTAGGATTTTGAATACGTATATGTTGACCCAATGGCTCCCTCAATCCGCTCAAGATAGTAATGAGTGCAGACTTTGCTTGGTACTCATAAAGTACATCTTTGCATTCTCTTTTATAATCGGGATTATATTTAACAAGCTTCTGTATTCTCAGAAGATGACTCGACACTCTATTGACAAACTCGAGAGGGGCTTCAATGGAATTCTGTCTAAGCTTAGTCATCTCAAATGATAAGCTATGAATATCCAAAGTTTCTCCAAATTTTTTAAACAATTCGGATCGAATCTCCCCCCAGCTAGTGAGTTCCAAAATTCCTATGTGATTAAGTGCCGCGCCTTCGAGCTTAGCTTTTATAACAAACTGAAAAATATCGCATTCCGCAGGATCAAACCTTTGAGAAACAAAGTCCGCGGAGTCAATGAAGTTATGGAGCTTCTCAGGGTTTCCATCAAAAGAATGGATCAGTTTGAGAGCCTTATCGTAAGAAATGTAACTTGAGTTTGCCATTTTAATTATTTTCATCAATTAATTCAATCCTTTGTCACAAGTCACAATACAAAACTAAGTATCTCGGATCAAGTATTAGAATAAAAATATGTGTTCGGTAAAAAGGGAAAACGGGAATATGGTAAATAATATGTAAATAGAAAAATACGTTAACTGCACTTACGAAATAGTCGTTGCTATCCTTGTTCGCAAATGAGCACACGTCTTCGAATCCAATAGTCAGCTTTTTGATTGCAATAATCAAATTTTCGGCTCCAATGGTCCGGTTTTCGACTCCAGTAGTCAGGGTATTCGACTCCAATAGTCAGGGTTTTCGACTTCGATAGTCAGATGAGTTGATAGCGAGATTCCTTCGATTTGCTGCCAACGGCCAACACTTGATGTTCGAATTTGTGAATTAATGATAGAAATCAAAGACTGATTAAATTATTTCTCGGTCTTCCACAAATCCTACCGACTGCGCCACTTTTAAAATAGTACTCGTTGGAAATTAAACACTGTTGAGCTTAAACTATTTTATTTAAAAGAATATACAACTGTATTAGCCAAAGGCTCGAATGAATCTGCCGGTAAGAATGCATATAGTGTAGAACGTGTGTTGGTTACAGGCTGGTTGTGTAATATAAATATCTCAAGTGTTTTGGGGTTGAGCTGGCGTCTAGGCAGAGCTGGGTGGTCGGCTAGTCTTCTTGTCTGGTTTCGTAACACGAATAACTTATGCGACTAGCTTCTCTTTGTTATTTCCTCTTTGTCATTTTTACATCGGTTTATCCTTTCCATCTTCTACCAGTTGTGATTTGAGATTTGATAATAATAGTTTTAATATATTTCACAGGGTATTTCACTACAACTGTTTGCTCCGTTATTGCACTAGATATTTACTGTTCAGAGAGTTTATACGTGATGCATGTATAAAGATAAATTAAAAACTTTAGTTGCAGCGTGAAATTATACTGGGAAATGAGTTCTGCACTTCAAACAAATCCCATAACGATGACACGATTTTAATTAAATAATGATGTCCATGCTACAAGCTACTAACGAATGTCGGACGAACACATTATTAAATGCAATTTATTTCTGGGTTATCAGATTGGTTATAAATTCACATATGTCAATCTCCTGGATATGTATGCATATGCCAAAAATCTTAAATCTTATAAGTAATTATCAATCCTAAGATTTGCTGATCACCTTTTTCTCTAAAACTGTTCAAATATTTTCTGTAATTATTGCGAAAATTTACGATTACATTAGAGTGATGGTAGCAAAGGGCGAAGCGGTACGGTCCATGCCACAATTGTAATTTAATGAGCGTCACATCTTGGTCGCGGTAGCTAAATAATCCACTGGGACAGATTTGCTCGACAGGCGTATCGCTCTCACCCCCATGATTAATGAACGACATATTCTCAGAGATTTCGAACTGAACCTACACAACATTGCCGCAGTGCACATCGCCATAAAAATTAATGTAGCGAATGGAAGCACAAGAGGGGTTTTATACACGTACCAGTCATTTAAATTCGAATGCTTAAGGGAGTTACTTTTTTAATCTTCTTAAGAATGGAAATAAGCAAAAGCGAACATAATTTTGATTTTGCAGTTCACATTTTTGTGAACTGTAGAAATGTTTATTTATAAGTTTGCACACTATGCCCCACTTTGTATAATTTGAAAAGCAATTTTCCTCAAATTAGGTAAAGAACATCAGCAACTTTATTTTATCAGCTAGCTGCAGTCCTACAACTTATAGTAAGTGCTGACGTCATCGACAGTAGCAAAAGGAAGGTTTATTGGACTGCATCACAGGAAAACAATTTTAGAAACACGTTTCGGGGCACTGAAAACAATTATTGTATCGCTTACCATCCAAGAGACTAATTGAAATATTGTACCATTTTGAGACTTTTGGCATTTCCCAGTTAACCCTTTGAGGAACTAAAATCGTTATTAAAATTGTTTACAACGAAAAAAAATTTAGTAGGTACTTTGCGTGTACCACTAAGCCTCTAAGAGTTAACAAAGCAAGCCGAATCGTCCAGCTTGAAAATCAAGAATGCATCGATCTCTCAGATGCTGCAAGCACCGTGACGTTTTGCACATTTATTATTAAAAGGAGCTAATTATTTGAACTTAGTGCCTTTTCTAACTACCAGTGTCAACCGTTCTTACAATATTAATTAATTTGGTCGCATGTCATTCAAAGTGTGCTTACAAACTCACGTTTGGAGGTGAAAGTGTCTCCATCGCATTCCCCTATTATCCTATTATGATATTCCGGTTTGAACAAGATGTTGGTGATTTTTTTTCATTCAACTTATGAATTATCACGAAGAATAACATACTTCTTTACAAGCCAATAAGTTTTGTCTTAACCATTTTACTCGGTTGACTGTCTGTCTGTCTGATGTCTAGTAAACTCTTATTTATGTGTGAATAAAGATATATTGCTGGAATTTAACTTCTAAAAAATGAGGTTTATAAAAGTCTCCATACTCGTCATCAAATGTATTGGGGTGAAATAAAAGGTCTACATATTCTTGGGTCCCTTTAATTAGTCGTGTAGATAGTTCACAACTTCCGTACTATCGATTTCGATCCCAAGTAGGGATCATCATCAGGCAAGGCATCAATGTTGGTAGGAGTAGAGTACGTAGATAAGCAGGTCAAGCGATAATTTGCCGACATACAGTATTAAAAATGATATGCGTCGATATGCGTGCACGCTCATTTTTAATACTGTATGTCGGCAAATGATCGTTTGACTTGCTTATCTACGTACTCTATGCCTACCAACATTGACGCCTTGCCTGATGATGATCCCCACTGGGATCGAAATCGGTAGTAATAAAGTTGTAAACTATCTACACGTCTTATTAAAGGGACCTAAGAATATCTAGATCCTTTTTTTTATTTAGACCTTTTTCTAGACCCCAATATTTAAAAAAAAAAAATCTGATGTGGCCAGGCACATGACTTTATCATACTATATGTAAAATTAATAGTTTAGCTGCATGAGACTCTATTTGATCGAGATCGGCCATGTCTGCATTGAAATAAAACTACTAGAACTAGACAGATATGTCGATTAAAGCTGCGTTCGGATATTGTAGTCCGTTGACACCGGGTACACCGTCCAAATGACACTTACGTGTTATTGGGTCTAAAAAGTGTAATGCAATATGCGAACGCAGCTTATATTGACAGAAGTTATTGTCAAAACATTAGCGTTTGACACCAAGACTACCTACTGTCATTAGAATCAAAAAATCTGACAAATCCTGGCTACTAGTTTTCATGCAGTACGACCGATCTCGTAGAAATAGAATTTGCTCATGCAGCTAAACTATTGATTGTGCCAAAAAATGTCATAGTGATAAATTATTCAGAATTTCCTCATCTTTAATTTATTATTTAACTATTTCGACGAAATTCCAGAAATGGCGGCTTATTTGCAAAATCTTTCAAAAATGCTAAGACTAAACCTCCAGTTCCTTTGGACCCTCTTCAACAGAAAGCTTTTCAGCTCTAAGTTTGGTTATGAAGCTTCTAAATATGAATTTTCGTCCCGATCCCTTTAGTAGTTTCTCCGGAATCGTCACCACAAAAAGGGGTACACACACATGATTTTAAGAATGTGAGAATTTTACGTTACCTAGTTTTTGTGAAAAACGCAAAAACTACGTAACATAACCACCTTCATCTTATTTTCGAAACTAGTAAATTTTGTTTATTATAACTTTTTATTGATTTTTAAGAAAACAGTGGTATTAACTATATACATAAACTTTGCAGACAACCATTACGATGTTACGATTCCTTGCACTTCGGCCGGATTTTGCTTTATGTAACATAACTGAATAGAATTAAGGGAATCTGCCGTGTTTCTTTAATCTCTTCAATCTTATTTGGTTTTCTAGCTATTCAGTGATACCTGACACAATTTGCTAACGTTGTACCCAATTTTATATCGCTTCATTCTAGCACTCAATGATGTTCAATGATGTTAAATTAAAAAGAAATTTTATTCAAAACTGGTTTGTGTTTAAAAGATCTATGCAATGATACCACACACGACATAAATTACCATGTTTGAATGATACTGAAGTCACCAGAAGTTGATAATATAACTACCATTAAGTAAGTACGTAGGCTTTCACGGCCAGAATCATATAGACATGCAGTATTCAGTTAGCTGAAGAAGCGAGCAACATGGTTCGCGAAACGTCAGCATTTACGAATCTTGACACACGGCATAACCCGGAAGCAATTTATTTAAGAACTACCATTGTTTGTCACCACCGTAACCTATCAAGTATGGTATAAATTATTCACAAATTAAACAAAGCTATGTCGTCATATATCATAGATTTCCCGAGAAAATCAATGTTGACCAGTGAAATTAGTTGATTGATAATTGATAAACATCCCAATAACATCCACGGTGAGGAGGACAAAATCAGCTCATTGGCATTTCAAAACGAATGCACCAATACAGTAAAAAGTTTGTACTTTGACCTGTTATTTTTTATTCACTGGTGTTACTGGATTTTTTTTTCTATTTTGCTCGAGGCAGTCAGTAACACTTCATAGATATGAGTTCTGAGTCGCTTTTACATAAATAAAAGGAACGACGAAAACGACTTCATAACGAATATCTATTTTATGTATGTGTATGTATTCCAACAACATATGCAAATTTAAAAAGTATCAGAACACGTACTGGTGGAACTTAATTGCATTTTCACAATGATCAACTTTTCTACCAAACTTAAGTAAAACTAAAGATCATCAAGCTTTTGCATGTATCGTGTTTGCAAGGACAGTAAAACAGAATATAATATTGAATGCCAATAAAAATTCCGCAATTGCTACCGGTAAATAAAACCTACCATAATTCTTCTCTACTACCAATCGCTCCATCAGGATGGTATGACCATTGGAAATGGAAATGAGAAACGGTGTAATAGCGGGGAAACTTATCGGCAAAAGCTTTTATTGCGGTGAATTCCTCCCAGCAGAATAAATCAACTGTGACCCACATCACAGCGAGCACACTAAATTTGGCGCGTCCATCGCAGCAATAAATACTGATGTAATCTACTTCATTACTAACCCATTTTAATACGACCAAAACTCGCTGCATTCGATACATGCATATGGTCAAGCGCATATAAACTGTTGTTGACCTGCGCGCTTTATAAAAGAGATACACACTGTTGTTGATTAATCCTCATTTTAATTGTTTCTGGTCATGACGATCGGGCCGAATTTTGTTACTTTTGATGTATTTACAGCTACAAGCGTGTTAAATTTAACACAAATACGTTGGAAATAAACGGGTAAAACCATTGGTTGATTAATTTTCATTATAATTGTTCACTATTGTTACCGATTATTATTTTTGAGCCGGAAGCATTTTATTGTATTAGCCGATGTGAAACAATTATTAATTTTTTTCAATACGAATCTAAAGATGTTAGAAAGGAGCTGAATTGATCGTCAATCGAGTGATTACAGATGAATAATACAGGTACATGTCAATGATAAAACTAAACATCAGTAAACTTTCAGATTACTAGTTTGTTGTTTGTTCTTTTGTTACGTTCAAATCCTGTAATCGATATTTAACATCTTGCCAATGTCCAATAGAGTTGAAATATTTTATGTGGACAGATTTCCGGTGACAATGCATGAATCAATAAGAATTGAATAAAATTTTAAAATTTTCCAAGATTTGGATTTTTTTAATTTGTGTTTATTAAAAATTTTGGCCTGTAATCATATAATAATAATAATAATAATAATAATGACTTTATTTCCCCCAAAAAGCACATTACAAAGTCATATCAATATACAAAAAAAAAACTAAAAATGCTTCCGGTGAAAACAGGCGGAGTTCAGGTTGCCACATGCAGTGACACCTGCTCTTCCACTCATACCTTAAAACTAACAAACAAAATAATAAATAATAAATGTTTGATGATTGTTAAACTAAATAAAAATACATGTAATAAATAAGTAAAGAGTGTCTGGTCAAACTGAGCGCTAGGCGCCGCGCTGAACTGATTTGAGGTGACTCCTCAATCTCCGTCTGAACACATGCACCGATGTAGTACTCCTTATATTTAATGGTAAACCGTTCATTATGTTTGTAATTTGATACGAATAGCTATGCTTGAATAATTGACATCTATGCATCGGTGGAGTCAGTGTGCCCTTGAACCGAATGTTCACAGTGTGAACATCAGTTCTGAATTTAATTTTTTTAAATAAGTAAGGAGGCCTCTCAGTACTAATTATATTGTAGAATAGGGTCGCAGTGTGAAGAATTCTTCTGTCTTTCATATTCAGCCAGTTAACCGATGACAACTTATGCGATACGTGCTGTCTGCGTCGTATACCAAAAATCAAACGCAAACACGAATTCTGAACCTTTTGAACTTTACAGACACTCCTATAAGACAGGCAAGGACTATACAAGACATCGCAGAAATTCAGATGTGACAGGACAAGTGTTTCACATAGCAAAATCTTTGTTTTTCTATTAAGAAATTCACGGTTGGCGTATATTACCTTCAGAGCAGCATAAGAACGCTGAGTACATTTATTAATATGGTCGGAAAAATTTAAATTTTCATCCAGAATAACCCCGAGATCCCTGATTGAATGTTTTAATTCCAAAGATTCACTATCGATGTCAACGACAATCCTCTCCCGAAAAAGGGTGTCAGACCTAATCTTCCTTGGACCAAACAAAATTAATTCCGTTTTAGAATGATTTAAGCTAAGACAGTGCTTCTTAGAAATCTCGTCCAAATTGTGAATATCTGCCTCAAGTCTCTTGCATGCGACGTCCACCTCAGCTGGCAAAAATGACAGGTAAATCTGGGTGTCGTCAGCGTAAAAATGACACATACAATGATCTATTTGCCTGCTAAAAGATGATGTATATATTGAGTATAATAGTGGGCCCAATATTGAACCTTGTGGTACTCCAGTTGACGTTGAGGCAAAAGAAGACACACAGCCATTAACACTTACACATTGCCTTCTGTTGGTGAGGTAATGAAACAACAGATCAGCAGCCAAAGGGCTCAAACCAATGTAGCGAAGTATTGCATACATTAGCTTGTGGCTCATGGTATCGAAAGCTTTCGTAAAGTCGAGTAAGCACAATAGTGTAAGTTTACCATCATCTTGAGCTCTAAGTATATCATCAACAATATTCAGCAACGCTGTACTGCAACTGTAATGCTTACGGAAACCAGATTGTGTTAATGGCAAAATATTATGTTCCGATATGTATTTCTTCAATTGTGCCTCTATCAATTTTTCTACAACCTTTGACAATATCGGTAGGAGACTAATCGGTCGAAGATCTTTCAAACTATCAACACTTGCTTTTTTAGGCAAGGGGATTACAAGAGACTGTTTCCAACAGCTAGGAAATTGACCGGTTTCAAAACAAGTATTGATTAAGTGCGTTAAATAAGGCACGATATGAGGCGAGCACATTTGTACGAACTTTATATTAAGACCATCGATGCCCGCACTAGAATTCTTAATGGAGTATATAATGTTTAAAACTTGATCATTATCAACTGTCCCAAAACTAAACGAATTAGTATTCAGTCTGCTGTTCATAAATGATTCATAGATATCATTATCATGAGCCCGCCTAGGAATCGAATTCACAAAAAAACTATTAATTGCATCTGCGTCCCTCAAATGCTCGGGTATACTATTTGAACGTTGAGGAATAATGCCTGCTCCCCTCAAAAGACTCCAAAAACCCCTGCTACTCCTACCGAGGCTTTGCGTTTTATAATCAATGTATGCACGTTTTTCTCTGCGTATTGCTTCAGTCGTCACATTACGGAGCATTTTGTAGTAATCCCAGGACGCTACCAAACGGTTCCTTTTAAACGATGAGTAAGCCTTATCGCGAAGTTTCTGCATTTCGCGAACAGTACCTGTTAGCCACGGAGCAGGAGGCTTGGTAAACCGTGATGTTTTTAATGGCATATGGGAATTCAATAAATTGCATAAATGATCATTCAAAAATTCGGCCATTGCGTCACAATCATGCATATCATAAATTAGGAAAAATGGAATTTTATAAAGGTCCATCTGAAAGTTGGTGTAATCGAAAAACCTCTGACAACGGTATGTACGGAAACAAGCTTTTGGTTCATTAATTTCCATCTTCAGTGAACAGTAAACAAGATCATGATCAGCAACGGCCACATTCTTTACGCCAGAATCGAGCAGTAAGCTAGGTTTAGACAAAAAAATTAAATCAATTAAACTTGATGTTGTTTGAGTTACCCTAGTTGGAACATCGATTATTTGTACCAAGCCAAAAGAACCCATTGCATCACTTAACGCAGCACCTCGATAAGTATCATTCGCCAATAAATTTATATTAAAATCACCCAGAATCACTAATTCATCACATTCCGGAAAAGTAGCAGACAAGCTATTTTCAAGTTCGTCTATAAACATATTATAATCATACCTAGGCGGTCTGTAGACAGAACCTACCGCGACCCTCATCTTATTAACCTTGATGGCTATCCACAACTGTTCAATATTTTGACTGCAATCAAAAACGCGATAAGTTATGTTATTTTTTATATACATTGCAACGCCGCCGCCCCTACCATCTCTATCTTGACGTATAATGCGATAGCCATCAATTCTCAAAAAATCATCACCGCAACCATGACCCAACCAAGTTTCGCTCAAACAGAGAACCGAGAAATCACCCCGAGACAATAAGTCTTTAATTTCACCAATGCAAGGCAACAAGGAACGCACGTTTATATGTGCGAGAACCAAAGTCTCCATCGATCAGACACTCAAATACCAGAGAGAATATTTAAACAAAATTAACAATAAATGAAAAATAAGTAAATAAACAAATCAAACCAAACAAACTCACTAACCTACCCCTTATACGCAACACTCACTCGGTGCAGCACCTCCGTCGCTGTATAACTAACATTACGAGTTATGTGCTACAAAAAAAATCAAATACTACTTCTAAAATCGTCAATCGCAAAATCTTTAAATATATAGTAATGCAGAAACAATAGTAACCTGTAGCAATTCAGCGCAAATATAATAGCAATTCAAAACATTTTACTACTAAATATCACCATAGTCAGGAAAAAGAAAAACAATAGCGCTAAATATAACCAAACACTATCTATATGTACAAACTAATACACATTCTATTCTAGCAAAATGCAGAAAAAAATAAAGCAACTTAAAAATAAAATGCAACTTTAAAAAGCAGAGCATAGCAAAGGAAAAGAAAAAGGCAAATAATACGGCTTACGTGGATCCGATACTAAATCTAATCACCACTGATCATGCACCAAGGTCCTTCATTGAGTTAATTTTGATCTTTCTCGCATCCTTACTGTAGAAAACACTTCCATCGACACTCCAGACCATCCTCATGCCAAATTTTTCCTTTGCTGCCCTTAATATCTTGTATCGGTTGCTCGTGAGGTCCTCAGCGATTGCAATTTTGCTTCCCTTTAATCACTTCTTGCTGTTGAACACCATTGCCCTATGTTTATAGTTTGTAAATTTGACGATTACCGTACGATTTGTACCTTTGTCAGGCCCAACCCAATGACAGCGATCGATGCAACCTCCGGTAATATCTAAGCTCATTTGCTGTTTGAAGACATCCACCACTTTGTCCTCTAAATCTCTATCTGGAATAGTGTTATCTATTCCAAAAACTCTGATATTTGTCCGTCTAGAGTACTGCTCCAATCCATCCAACTTATTTGCTAAATCTTGATTTTCAGTCTCTAATGCAATTATTTTCTCCTCATATTTGGCACATAGATGTTCCAGGCGGACGGAAAATTCTGTTGATAGTTTTTCTATAACAGGTTTTATAAACTCTTCGCTCTTCCATAATTCAGCAAAAGAGCCTCTAAAAACGCCTTTAATGTCCTCAATTTGGGCTTTTGTAAACACTGGCATGTCGATTACAAATTGACAAACGGCTCGACAAAGTTTGAAGCTCTAATTCGCACAATAACTCACTAAAAACCACGATTATCTCAGGTGCGCGCACACCACGTGTATACTACTCGTACAGGTACATATGAATCATAATCATAATTGGTAATGTTGAAAAATCTGGAGAAATATCATAAACTTAAAAATTTTACTTTTCTTCGCAACAAAAAAAGCAGGCTAAATACACTGTTCATACATAGTATGGTAAAGTATTGTAATGGGTCAAAAAAAAGTTTTTAGCGGAAATACGTCCTTTTGGGCCCTCTGAACATTTTTGACCAAGGTAAAAAAAAAATTCTGTGTGTGTGTGCGTATGTGTATGTGTATCTGTGTGTGAATGTCTGTGCGTATCCGTTTTTTTTTGTGGCGATGATTCCGCAGAAACTACTAAAGGCATGACTAAACTTAGAGCTGAAAGAACTTTTGTTAAAAAGGGTCCAAAGGAACTAGAGGTTTACTCTTAACATTTTTCAACGTGTTTGCAAATGAGCCGCCAGTTCTGTAATGTCATCAAAATAGTTAAATAATAAATTAAAATACAGGAAATTTCGTAGAATTTATGTTGGTGACATTTTTGAGTCATATTAATAGTTTAGCTGCAGGAGCAAATTCTACTTGACCGAGATCGGTCGTGTCTGCATTAAAACTAGTTAGCCCGGATTTGACAGATAATTTGATTCTATTGACAGTATTGTCAAGACCTCAGCGTTTGACTTAGTTTGAAACTGCTGTATATTATTATAAGGTCATGTGCATGGCCTGGCATGGACACAACACTACAAAGAAACGCCATCTGTACCAAATTTTCTCACGTGACAAATCGCTAAGATAAGCTAATTGGGACCACTTTGAAGTGAAATATCAATGACCGTCAACCTTATATAATGGTATACTTGGTTCAATAGGTTTTAAATCACATTCTCTGTCACCTAGAAAATTACATCGAACTACCAAACACCTTGTAAAGGTTTATTTTTTTTTTATTGAATTTATGGTTCTTATTTAGTCCAACAATTTCTTTAAATACTCTAGATTGTAATATAACTGACTATAGTAACCAGAATGTCTAAATTTATATTATAACTTTTATGAAGTGCCAAAATGCAAATATGCAAAAATTAGCATATGTATACAGAAATCGATTCAATTTTATTGTAATTTAGACAAATTTGGTAATTGGAAATCTGTAAAATGGTTTGATAACGAAACTCAAAAGTTGATTGATTATTTTATTATTATTAAGTCAATATTCAAAATTATTCAAAGTGGTGGAGAATACATATGTAAGCCTATCAGTGACATCATAAATTCTTGCTTTGATCAAAACACCATACCCGACAAACTGAAAATGGCAAAGGTCATCCCTATACACAAGAAGGGCGACACCACCGACTGCTCTAACTATCGTCCGATAGCTATCCTTCCGGTGATCTCGAAGATTTTGGAGTCTACATTTCTGTCAAGATTGGTGTCTTTTATCGATAGCCAACAAGTCCTCACGTGCGACCAGTGTGGATTCCGGAGAGGGCGCAACACCATCGATGCCATCCAGTCCCTGCTGGATTACGTGTGGACAGAAACAGAAAGCGGAAACGATGCGCATGCGGTGCTGTGTGATCTGTCGAAGGCGTTTGACTGCCTCAACATCAACATTCTTTTGGAGAAGTTGGAACGGATCGGCATCAGGGATCAGCCGCTTGACCTGATGAGGTCATACTTTACCAATTGAAAATAGGCTGTTTGCGTGAATGGAGAGCTTGGAGAATTCCTGCCCAATGTTGGCGGTGTAGCCCAGGGATCCCTGATCGGACCTTTGACCTTCTGCACGTACATCAACGACTTACCACAGAGTGTACCAGGCCATGTCGTTCTATTTGCCGACGACACTACCCTTGTCACAAGCGACAAAAACATTGAAGAACTCAACAGCAAGGCGTTGACAATGCTCGAAGAAGCAAAAACCTGGTTCGATCAAAATGGCCTGACCTTAAACGAGGCCAAAACCGCTCACATCACGTTTACCAATAAACGCAACACCACCATTGGAAAGACATCAGCCAAACTGCTAGGAATAACACTGGACACCCGTTTAACATGGAAGAACCACGTAGAAGACTTGCTGCCAAGGCTTGCCACTTCCCTGCATGCAGTTCGCCGAATAAGGCAGATTGTGGGGGTCGAGGCTGCACTTGTAGCGTACCATACAAGAATGACATACGGCATCAGACTGTGGGGAGAGTCAAATCAGCGTTTTACAAAAATCAGCACTAAGAGCTATTGCACATGCACCACCAATGACTCATTGCAAGCCCCTGTTTAAAAAATACTGGATTCGAACCCTAGCCAGTGAGTATTTATATAACCAACTGATGAGAGCTTACAGAGAACTCGCGAAAAACCCAAGGAGTTACCATTCAACATCTCGCAACCTGAGGAACCAGAACCAGCTCACCGTTCCATACCACCGAACCACCTCAACAGCTGCCCAACACCGATATCTTCACCTGATGAATGCCCTTCCAGAAGTCTGGTTTGGAAAGTCGCCAAAGCAGTTCCAGCAAGACTTGAGGGCTCTGCTTTATGAAGAACACTGTCCAGGAATACCTTGACCACATGAATGGCAGCTGCTTCTTTATATTTTTTTATTGACAGTTCACAATAGTACTAATACCTATTACAACATTTTGTATTTTTGCCATTGTATTTTGTATGTATTTTGTGGAAATAAATTGAATTGAATTGAATTGAATAAATTGTGGTATGTTTTTTTTCTGTTATAAAAAAGGAATTAATTTTTTTTTTACTTTGTAGCTAATTTTGTTGTCTTTTTTTATTCTCACGTCCACATGTAACAACGGATAAGCTGAATACCAAAGCAAACAGAACTAATTTTTGTTCTTCAGACACGTCAAGCACGCTACGCATCAATTAAAAATTCAAGCGACCGCCTACATACAAATGAGTCACGAGGTCTAATGAATCAAAAAAGAACTGCGCGAAATTTTCCGGGCGGTTCAAGTTCCTCTCGACGTATCCCATCAAAAGCACCAACGTTACACACTTCGCAAGTCTCGTCTCTTTCATGTTATGGATTATAAAAATCCGCAGAGCCTTTAATTATCTACTATGTTGCAGCATCGCGTACCACTTCCGCTCTCCCTTTGTATACCTTCCGCAGTAACACCGTAGCTCTGGAAAGCTTTATGAATAGTTGACACCAACATCAGCGTCGGGGACAGCACGAAAAATGAGACCCCGATGACGTGATAAATCGTGATAACTAACCATAAATAGACGCTTTATTTTCTCGTTTCTGTGGAGCTAAAGTATGGCTAAATCAACGGGCGTATTTTCCCGTTCATTAGGCGAAAACTGGTGGATGAGAGTGGTTCCTTTGTCATTGTAGAGTGGGACGTCTCGGGGATATGTCGTTGACGTGAGGTTGCCGTAATATATTATTTATTATCTTTACCTCTAGCGGAAAAAAGCATTCTCAAAGGAAACTGTAATGGGTAACGTAAATAAGACATCGATTCCTGTTTGATGTTTTACTCGCAAAGCTTTCCAATCTTTCCGATAGAATTTCCCATTAAAGATTCGTGGAAAGATTGCAAAATGTAGGGAAGATGGGGTAAATATTTTCAATATAGTGTTTGATATTTTTTCCTATTAAAATATTATATTATAATAGCTATCGCGATCGTGTGTGATCTTCACATAATTTCTGTCTATAAGTAGGATGTGGATCACGATCACTATGCTATTGTATGCAATGCTAGTTCATATTATTGCATATTAAATTATTGGATTGCTCTTCTATTGCGTGTACATGATAATAATGTCACTGGATCTATCACCACCAGCAAATGCCAACGATCAATGTAAACTGGAAATAAAATAAATACGTCCTAATTTCGTAACCTACATCTAAACGTAATTACCCAACATTTAGGTTGGGTACTGGCATAATGAATACCTGTCTGTGAACCCGACTGGGGAATACAGACCCTTTTGGAAGGTTTAATCTGGACGATACTTCATACACGTTTAGATTATACACAATTTGAAAGTTAACTCGTACAAATAACTTTATAATTGAGCTAATTAATGTGGCATTAGAATGGTGGAGCACATACAGTCCTAATTGTATTTAATGTGGCTTCAATTTGATTATATTCTATTTTAAAATTTTTTTCTAATTCCCCGGCGCCTTCACCAAAAATATCTATACCATTTTTTTTAATCTAAAGTGGAATTCTATAGTCCAAAACGTTGAATGTTTGTTTATTTCCTTTCATTGCATTTCCTTTTATCTGTTTATTACGTCGTAATAACAATAAACTTTAATATCAAGACCAAAATAAAATCGGGTACCACTTAGTGTTAGTTGCATTTTCAATGTTGATTTTCTGTCTAACTGCTGACAGTTTTTGAATCATTTTTTAAGTTTTTAGGGTTTCTATGGGTTATCAACGTAACAAACCGCGTTTGATCCCAGGAAGTTGTTTCAAAATTTTTGTATAGTTTTTGCGATTCCTATTTGCTACCATTTTTGATGTATGTCTTTTAGTAATCGACATGACGACGTGAAACAGAAATAATTTGTCTTCTATTGACTTGTTTATATGCGCTCCACAGCACAGGTATATCTTCTAATTCCCAGAACATGCCCAACGCTTTTTTAAATTTTCTTTTAATGTGGTTATGAAGGTCTCCATTGACATTGCCATTTTTTTCTTTTAATCCTACACTAGGCGAAAACGTAATTTTTGCCTCTCTATGGAGACATGAAAGATGCTAATTACCCGCCGGACGTGTAATGAACAACTCTAGCCATGAAAGTAATTACTCACAATATTGCCACCAGGCGGCAACCCAACGGTTTGTCGAATAAAAACAGGGATTCGGTGTGAAGTTGGTGATTAAAACAACATTTGTCAAAAACAAATCTCTCAGTGATTCGTCTTTAGAAGTCGGTGAATTTATTACGATAATGTTGTGGAGGATAAATACATGTTGCACCACGCCCAGAAAATTATTTCCAGCAAAGTATGCCCAGCCGCGCCTATGGCTCGGTTGTGCATCTCTTCCCTGGCCTGGAAACGAATCATTTTCTCTGCTTGGTACACAACTACACAATGTACTATTTTTAGCGAGTTTTATAAAAAAAACGACGAAAGGACGACAGAGCATAACTGACAAAAACAAGACGAAAAAAATGAAGACAAAAAGGCTAAAGCCTCGTTTACATCCTGTTAACTTAACTTAACGTACGAAAACTTAAACATTAGAGATAGTTGAACACCATTGAATTATATGTGTTCGTTTACATTCACTTAACGTAGAAAAATTTAACGTAACGTACGGATTTGTTCACTCAACTTCAACTTAACAGAATCCGTGTACTGTGCACCAATCACAAGCTCTCGATTTTGACAATTTGGATGATTGTGACAGCGGGCGACAGTAACATAACCTAAAAATTAACTCATGCGACTTGAACTTTGTTCTCCTTGTGTTGTTTTGCAATATTTTTAGCTCGATTGACGGATTATTAACACGGATGATGGAACCTTGATCCAACTTGCGTGTACATAAACGTATTTGTATAATAAAACCGATAGATTTAATATTTCATATTATGTCACTGTCAAATGCGCATGTCAAGCACCCCAATGTAAGTGAATGTAAATGGAACGGATCTAAATTTCGTACGTTAAGTATAATTTAGTGTTAAGTGCATGTAAACGATACTTTATACGGAAAAAGGTACGTAACCGACAAAAACACCAAAAGAACCAAATGGACAAAATTGATGAAAAGAAAGGACACAGGACGTTAAAGAGAAAAGTGATATGGAGAACACCATAATGGACAAAGATACGGAAACGCAATATAAAGAATGAGCAGGAAAAAGGAACGTAAAGTGCCAAATAGACAAGAATGATAATAATTCATAAGAATGGAAGACGAACACGCTAACGGATAATACAAAGCAATGAGAAAAGTATGGGAAAAACGGCAGCAAGTACGAAAATTACGGTAAGTACGCAAAGGACAACAAAATTTATGAAAAGCTATGATAAAAGGTCGAAGAAAACAAAAACGGGTAATTTTACAAAAAAAACACACAATGGATAAAGTGACGAAAAGGAAAAAAGTGGAACAAGGACAACATTTATAAGATGGCATAAAGTACTAACAGGACGAAGAGGATTAAATGGACATAATCGACAAAAACCCAGCACTAAAAGGACTATCAAGACGAAACTGCCAAACGATGTAAAATTACAAAAAAAGACAATGGATAACAAATGCATAAAAGATAAAAGTATTGTAAATGATAAACTCGCCATATTGGGAAAAATTGACAACATTTATAAAAATGGTGGTCTTTCTATATGTCCTTTTTGTCCTTTTCGTATTTTTACCCTCCTCGTCGTCTTCGTCCTTTGTGCATTTTTGTCGGTTACGCCCTCTTCCTCTGTATCTTGCTGTTGCCCTTTTTGCGTTCCGTTTATCCCATACCCATACCTATGCCCAAAAATCTATTTTCTGCCTCTAACATGATATCTGTTAACCCATAAATACTAATAATTGATTAAGAGAGTCAGCTGTAGTCTCAAAATTACTTATTGTCTTTAAAAAAGACAACCCAGACAGCAACAATTTTACACATGAGTTCATGGATGTCTTGCCTTGAATTCGTTTTGTATAAACTGACAGATCATAACACAAAGTTATTTTTATCGAATTTTGTCGTAGATATGAGTCGTTTTTCGTCATAAGTAGTATCTACATAGGAATATGTATTAGGTATGTGGCCTACATCCTTTCATCAAATATCAAAATTGAATTATTATCGAGGTGTGCAATACACCCGAGACAAATACAGTAGATATAACGACTATGTATCCTGCTGTCATGCATGGGATCCGGAAAGGAAATAACTGACTGATCAGCGAGTTGCACACTTTATACAGAGGATATGGATATAGAGTTACATACGAAGCGAGCTCCACCTAACAAACTCTTTCTGTCAGCTGGAGCTCTGTGGATGATATCCTTCGGCATCGGAAAATAATATCTATCAGTACCTATTGCGAGTATTCTGTCACACATATGCACAATAACCGTCAGTTGAACCTTTGCAAGATACCCGGATATTGCAATATGCAATGCAAGGAAAATATTTCGTCAGTTGTGCGGAACAATAGAATTTCCTGCTGTTCGTTATGCGATACAAAGGCATTTTGCGTCATATATACTAAGGTTGAAGGTAAGTGCTGTTGCTATCGGATATATTGCTTCCTCAGTATACAAATGAGATCAGGAACATTCACCGTATTACTATCAATAAATACTATATTATATATTCTCCGAGGAATTTCTTCATGATTTAATAAAGCTTATTTAAGCCCCCACGTTGCCACTAAAAGTATTATAATATCCCAAAACAAATTTTACATTTTAAGGGGGAACTTTAGGAACTTTTAGGCACTGGTACAGAATTCAAAACCATTTCTAGTGGTTTAATAGATATCTGCCAATTAACAAGTCCATCTGCCTGTAATAACTTGTATAATACATTCACAGTGAGTCAAGTTTAGAATTTCATATCTTAAGTCAAAAGCAGTTGTAAATTAGTTGTAATTGAACGTCGTGGAAAACCCGCGGTTTCTCTTAACTAAAGACTGTAATGGCGCATTATAGTTACAAAAGCAAGCACTGCCATGCTTGTAAAACTGAAGACTACATCCAGTGGTGTGAAGAATAAGAAGTTGATACCATGAAAAAACAATAACGTGAACCAGATGTTAATATTATTATGCAAGTATGAGTTTCCAGAATTTTGACAAAACAAAAATGTTAAACATTGTGACTCACCACATTCGGTTGGTGAGAGCTTGTGCTTTTATTGTTTGTGTATTCGCAGGTGGTTATTATACCAGCTTAGTATCCAAAGCTGGGCAAAGTTTATCAGAAAGTTAACTTCGTTAATCATTAATCCGTTTAAAAAAAATATAGGTTATGTTGAGTGCTGATCTACCGGTGAGTATGCAACCCAAATAACTGCGGGCCTTTCCTGCGGTTGCATATGTAAAAATTGCCTTAGAAATTTTTCAAACTAGGTACAGTGGTAACTAAAAGAACTACATTGCGAGATACAAAGATGAAAAGATCAACTAAAGCTACTTTTATATCTATGCAGTTCAAACCTGCACTTTCAACAATGCAGTTTTGAAAAATCGCATGCAATTTTATGACAATTTGTACACCATTTTCATCTGTGCATGGCTTGAACAGTGATTTTTATTTTTTGACAACAATAGTTGCTTTGGGTTGGTAGCAAACATAACCTCCATGCTTTGCTATTAAATTATTGATTACGCTTTTCTTCCACACACAGTTTTTAAATCACAGCAAACAATAACAAATAACGAAATGCGGAATAGGTTATGTTTCGCGTCTATACACAGTGGTGTCGCCAAGTTTTCGTTTTAGTCAAAAATTCCTAGATTGTTGCTATAAACGCACGCACTTACATATTTAGAACTGATCGAACTGATACTAATTCCATGTAACTTGATAATTTTAAAATCTTTCGTAGAGTAAAACAAAAATCACATTGGACTTGACGAATTTAATTGCGCTTTGAACGTTTGAATTGCACAGAATGAAGTAAAGGGGGCTTAAGGGGGTTGGAGTTGAAACAACTAAAAACAAAACAACTCGCGTGCATGCTTTATATATGGACACCACGTCACACAAAGTACTACGTAACACATGTAAACAAAACCGATATAACTTGCACAATACTTGCACATAATGCCTATACAACCATTTGAGATATTTATTGATGATATTTCGGAATTAACGGACTTGAATTAGCGGATGATGAATCTAGCGGAAGTTAGTCAGTCCGTTAATGGTTTTGAAAGTTAACTTAAAAGTTAATTCGTTAACGAAAAATTTAACTTCGTTAATTAACGATTAACGGATTAACGCATTTGTGTCCAGCTTTGTTAGTATCAGATAATCATAATTTTCCGCGTGCAGTGTAATTAAAAAACATACACCTTTTTACACATTTGAAGTGCACTGTTCTGTCTCTCTTTTTGCAAAAAATACCTATTTTTTTTATCAGATTTGCGCTATTCCCTTATATATTCTTCAATCGTATGAGATCACACGTTGAAATTTACTTGTAATGTAGGTTAGATAGTATATCCGTATACCATACGATTATAAAACCATATTTTAATTATTGCAGCATTACACTGGGTTTGTGTACGGACAAAGACATAAAAATGCAAGTACAACAAAATCGAATACTTTCTACAAAATAAACTGTATTACAATGCTCTTGGTTAACCTAATCGAGTCCATGTTGAGTAAGCTAAATTTCTTGAATGTTAAGCAAGGAACGGTTTATCAGGCACTCACTTTAATATATAAATGAATAAATAAACAAATAATAAATTGCTAAATTAAATGACAAATTATTTAACATACAATAGTTAGCAGTATGAATACAATGCTCGGAAAAAGGACCACTTCAGGTTATCAAAATATACAAAAAGCAGTACGCAAAATACATCTTATTACAAAGCATTGAAGATGTGTAACAGCCTACCAAGTGATATTAAATACAGTAGTTCGCTAAGTCTTTCTGAATTATCATGTGTGTTAGTCTAATGGCTTTGGAGCATTCGAATCAAATAAAAACTATTTCATTCTTGCTGACGTTTCAATTTATTTAAAATCTTATTCATAGCTACAAAATACAATAACTTAGTACTAATTACCCCAATCAACAAACAACCTACCTCACATGGAAGGGATTACATTAGAAGAATGTCACAATACGAATAGGACACGACTCAGTCAGTTATCAGTTATCAAACTATTAGTTTTATAACATCTGTCTGAGGTAGGTAGCTTGTTGATTGGTGGAATTTGTGCTAACTTCATGCATTTTGTAGCTATGAATAAGATTTTAAATAAATCGAAGAGTCAGCAAGGATGAACAGTTATTTAACCAACAAGTATATTAAAAAGAGCGATCAATGATCGAGACTGTTTAACGCACGGGCGTTAAGAGAGTGCGTTAATTGTCGAGATCATTAATCGCCGTTTAATATCCGAGTTGGTTACAAAATGTTTTCGTCGATCGTATTCTTCTGGCGTTGTCTACATAGATTTTTCTTCGCCGATGTCTTTGTTTTGATTCACATATGTTCGATTGGCTATAATTATGTCGTTTGATTGGCTATAACAAATTATTCATTAATAGAAATCGTGCATTTATAGAGCTGTTTAATTAACGATTTCCTATTCACTAAACCGACTCATAAATGATCGGCGGAAAACATACTTAAATACATAAATAATAGTTCAAATATCCCAACTCACTATACAGAAAAAGATTTTTTTACAGAATCATGCCGCACCAGTACATAATTATGGATAACGCCTGGGCATGTGGCAATGCGAAGTAATTTCCAGACTCAAATCGGGACCCGCGATTAGTATAGCGTCTCTATGATATAAATTTTCACACATATGTGAGAAATCGCGTCATATTGCTAAAATATGGTATTGTATCGCAAACATCAAAACGGACGCTAAAAAACACTAATAGCGCACGACCTCTGACACCTTGAAAAAGAGGGACCCAATAATGTCATTAGGTGACTGTCCAAACAGTGACCTTAGGGTTATGCAAGGATGCTTATCTTTTTGTCGGCGATCCGAGGGTCTTTCAGTAGCGACCTTTTTGTTTGTGCTGGTGGTCGTTTAGATAAAAGAGGGCCTTAAAACCTAAAAAGTAGGTTAAAGAGGTATGGGTCAAATGTTTCAATAGCATGATGTCTGGCAAGTTTGTTATTTACGAGTTATAGCGGCTGAACATCAATGCCTAGAGGCTTCAAAAGATTGCTTTCTCAAAGCAAACGTTAAGCTTGTTATTTTTGAGCTGTAATCATAACAATTTCATCATTAGTGTCTGAATTACTGACAACATTTCTTGTCAACCACAAACTATTTTTCGTAGGTTGGTCATTGCTTTTGTGTTGCATACTCGACATTGGCATTACAATGATGCATTGAAATGTAAATACATACGTATAACTGGAAAGGACGTGACATGGTGAACCAAATCCACTTGGTATGCAACCCGCAGTGATGTGGGTAGCCATCTCTTTCTATCTCATACGGTGCGCCATGGCCGTATGCGGTTTGACGGTTTGACATTTTTTTGAGATATCGTTTTCAATTTAAAAAACACTACAGCGTTCCGCTATCTACATATGTAGTCAGACAGTGACACATACGACCCCACATCATCGCTCTGTCTCTTTTGCTTGCGCCTGCCTCAATCCTCGCCAGCTAATGTAAAGCGCGCGTCCCTTCCAGTTTGATTAGAGTTCACCGCAATGATATCACTGCATCACATATTTGTCACATACACACGGGATTACACCTGATACGCGGGCTACCGGAAACTATTATAAAATTCCGAACTGTCAGAAACACTGTTGTTTATTATGGCTGGGATTATGTCGACAAAGATAGTAAATTAATGAATGTAGTAGTTGTGAATAATAGATGAAGTTACTTATCATGTTGGATAATTTTTTAAACTTATTTCTGAAAGTGGAAAAATATATACAGTGTGTCCCACTTAAGAGTGTAACACCTTCATATCTTTTTTATTTTTAGTCCAATTTTAGAAATTTTTTCTCTCAAATATAGAATACATATTGCTCTATTTACTGCCAAAAAACCAATTGTCTTCTTTAAATGCAAAGCACCTTGTGATGGCAAAGGGGATGGCAAAAATCAAGAAATCACTTTAGGGATTTTTTTATCGAAAAATTTTACTAGTAATAATTGTTCAGAATTGCCCAAAAACCCTATATCCAAAATTTCATGAAAATTAAAAAATATTTAAATTGTCTTCAAAAATAATTCTAAGGGCGTAAATATTATTTGCATAGGCAGCTGCGCTCAAAAAGTGTGCTGTGGGAATTTTGTTTGAAATAAAACATGAACTGTCAAAGTGCTTCAGCTGCTTACCTTGCTGATCGCGCATTATCATTATCATTATCGACAAAACTTATTATTTTCACCTTTTCGGCGAGCATAAGCATTATTATTCAGACAGTAATTAAATACGACAAAGCACTTTGAGCACTCTGGTTTTATTTCAAACAAAATTTCCATAGCACACTTTTTTTAAGCGCAGCTGCCTATGCAAATAATAACTACGGACTTGAAATTATTTTTGAAGAAAATTTCAATATTTTTTAATTTTCATGAAATGTTGGATTTGGGGTATTTGGGCAATTCTGAACAATTATTACTAGTAAGATGTTTCAATAAAAAAATCCCTAAAGTGGTTTCTTGATTTTTGCCATTTATTTTGCCATCACAAGGTGCTTTGCATTTAAAGAAGGCAATTGGTTTTTTGGCAGTAAATAGAGCAATATGTGTTCTATATTTGAAACAAAAAATACTAAAATTGGACTAAAAATAAAAGAGATATGGAGGTGTTACACTCTTAAGTGGGACACACTGTAGGTGGTAAGCGCTATTGCAAAATCAACGTTGGTTACAGTAGCAACACAAAAGAAAGAACATGCCACAAAGTTCAAAACTAGTGGAAAAATAACAAGCATGTGATGCGATTTGGAAAAAGGTATTTTGCTCTAATGCAAGAAACCATTTATCAAGTGAAAATTGTCGATTTTTAGAAAGCACGGTACCGCATTGCTTTAAAAACTCCTTCATAGTTTTAAATTACAATGTTCAAAAAAATGTTTTATATGATTTATGTTACACAGATAGAAAATATTTTTGAGTTTTTAAAAGACACTATCTTTTGAATTTATTCGTTTGGATCAAAACATATTTCTTTGGTATAGTCGGGCCAACTTAAGTAGACGGGTCCGAATATAGCTATTTAAATGTATCATGCTTTCATTACCATCTTCATATAAATTAAAAACGAAGTAACAAAATACAATTAAAGCAATCAGTAGTGTGCCCAAAGTATGCGTCTTAAATTGCTATTTAATGTTATCATTATATTTCCAGATAATTCCTGCAAAAGATCTAGAAAAAATGCATATTTATACAAATTTTATTTTGTTAGGTTGAATTTTGCAGTTTGACACAAGGGATGACCTTATACAAGGTGTGATCAGAAATGTTGTATATTGCGCTACTAGAAATAATATTAAATTGCCGCGAGACCGTAGCAAACAGAGTAAAAAGCTGATTGCTAAATTAATAGCTTATTTTGAACGTGAACATGACCACGGCGGCTCTTTTCAGCCACTGACCTCTATGCAACTTAGTTTTCACAAGTAAAAACTTGTTGCACGCACCCTATAGACGTAAATTGCTGCAAAATATGAAATGTCACTATCTCTATCTCTGTCACCCCTCTACTAATATTGGCTCGACTATACAAACAATATTATTGTGTACAAGCAAAAGTGTTTTCGCTTTAGTTTAAAAATACGTTTGCTTTTGTCTACGAATTCAAACATTGATTGAAATAATAATAAGTAAGTATTTTTAGTGTGAATGCCTCATCTAACTGTATTGTTAGATAGCGGAAAGCACCATTCATTGTAACCATCAACTATCGGAATTTTACCATTTCGTTAAATTAAAAAATCAGAATTCTTTCACTCAACACAATAATTATTTGAACTAAATAATTATTAATGAGTAGGGTTTCCGCAAGTACAAAGCGCAGTATTATAATTAAAACTTCTTGGTGTCGTTCGTCCTTGTAGGTTTACTAAAAGGTACTTTCGCTACATGTTTCAGCTACATAGTAGCCATCTTAACCACGAACTACGTAATTTCATATTATTTTATTGATTGTTTGACCAGAGATGGTGCAAGAAGCTGAATTTTTGTCCAGTGTTCCATTGTGAGAAGTGGCTAGTACGTAATTTTTAAACATCTAATCATTGTTTATGTCTTTGTAACTGTTCTTCCCATTTTTAGTTTTTGCCTGAAGATGGTTACTATGTAGCTGAAACATGTAGCGAAAGTATATTTTAATAAACCTGCAAAGAAGAACGACACCAAGAAGTTTTAATTAAATAATTATTGTTATAATAATAATAATGTTTATTGACCAAACATAAAAATAATACAATATAAATACAAGAAAAGAAATGTCAATTGGAGTCGAGTCAGTTCCACTACAACTAAGTTACAGTGGCCCTGTTTTTGATTATTTGTTAATTCTGAAGCAACATGAATAAAGTAAGACGACTATTATATGTAAACACAAAAAAGCTTTTAATTTTGAACTTCGTTATTTGCGAAGTTTTACATTATACGTTATGCATGCTTTCTTCGATATTTACGTGATGCTATTTAAACACAAAACAACAATCACACCAATTTAGACCGATATTTTCACCAGACAATTGTTTTGCTTGATTTTTGCGTGATTCACGTTTTTTTTAAAATATTTTCTGTGAGGATGTACGTATATCTTCTTTGTTTGAAAATATTTGCGTACAGTGGAAAGTTGCGCATTTTTACGTAACAATTTGTTCAAATATAGTAAATATAAATCATTCTTAATTTTGAATAAGTAGTTGATAGCAGTGTTTAGTTGATATCTTCAAAACTAAAAAATAATTAGCATACAAATACGTCCAAAATTTTTAACCGTCATACGCGGCACATTGTCAAAGTCAATCTTTTTTAAAATGTTCCTCAAAATCTATAAAATCAGAAACAGTCAAGCAGGATACTTTTATAGTTTTCTCTTCCTCCATATATAACAGTTTATTTCTTACTAAATTTGATACAGATACATATATTATTGGAAAAGGCGTAAAGCCCGTAAATACCTGAGATTAAGAATAATGAATATAATGTTCAGGAAGCCCAGTATTAGATTATACACCGAAGCAAATCTGAATAACTAGCGACGTATCCTGTTTGTATCTGTTAATAGCTATAACCGAACTGCTAATTAATGCATTTCCCCTTGGGCATTGTTTGCTCGTCAAGATACTAGTAAACAACCCTTCTACCGTAATGCAGAATATTTCAGTCGATAAGTTAAAGCAACTAACAATTGTGATAGGTTTCGGTGTTAATTTTCCGAAAATTGAGTGCATTTTTGTATTTTGAAAATAGCTAATAGTATACAGCTTCAGCCTTTCAGATTTTATAAATTCCTCGAACCAGTAAGTGTTCCATGTTCACATATTGGACAAGAGAAGACGTTTCCAGTGTAGAGAATTTCTGGAACACATTCCAACGCTATATGCTTACATTACGAACATGGCATACTCGCAAATTCTCGAGGTACCGTCATATTTAATACGTCGGAATTTATATTGTTACATGTAGAAAATTACCATTTATAGTGCCCGAAACTAGCAAGTTTATCCAGTAAATAACATTATGGAATAAATACGAGTGAATAATGGCGTGCATGTTAACAAACACGTGTGCAAAATATGTGATGCTGCAACTCTGGTGCAGTTATCTTTATTCCTTAGTAGTATAATTTGGAGAAATAAAAAACTAAAACAAAAAGATAGTTATAATAAATACTCAATAGGCACTGCTTTTCGTGTAAAGTTTTATTTATACTTAAGAGTTACTAGTTTCGCTTACGCATCATCAGACTCTCCTGCAAGTTACACATACAAACTCAATTAACCTAAAATTAAGAAGTCAAAATCATTTACGTGTCAAAAAGATAAAATAAAACTGTTGGTATACACTCACACATCTTAAAACTGACAAACACTATAAAATTGTTGTAAATATAAAATAATAATTTAGAAATAAATGGTTAAAATTGTATAAGGATTATAGATAAAAATGTGATGTGGCCAGGCACATGACTTTGTCATACTATATATAAAATTAATAGTTTAGCTGCATGAGATTCTATTTGATCGAGATCGGCTATGTCTGCATTGAAATAAAACTAGTAGAACTAGACAGATATGTCGATTAAAGCTGTGTTCGGATATTCTACTCCGTTGACACCGGGTACACCGTCCAAATAACACTTGCGTGTTATTGGGTGTAAAAATTGTAACGGTGTACAATATCCCAACGCACCTTATATTGACAGTAGGTATTGTCAAAACATAAGGGTTCGACACTACCTACTGTCATTAGAATCAACATATCTGACAAATCCTGGCTAACATGTTTTAATGCAGTACCACCGATCTCGATGAAATAGAATTCTCATGCAGCTCATGCTGCTCATGCAGGTAAACTATTAATTGTACTAAAAATGTGATAGTCATAAATTATTCAGAATTTCCTCTACTTTAATTTATTATTTAACTATTTCGACGCAATTCCAGAAATTGCGTCTTATTTGCAAAATGTTTCAAAAATGCTAAAACTAAACTTCCAGTTCCTTTGGACCCATTTCAACAGAAGGCTTTTCAGCTCTAAGTTTGGTCATGAAACTTCTAAATATGAAGTTCGTCCCAATGCCTTTAGTAGTTTCTCCAGAATCGTCGCCACAAAAAACGGGTACACACACATACACATACACATACACACACAAATACACACACAGACATTTTTTTGTACTTTGGTCAAATATGTCCAGGGGACCCAATAGGACATATTTCCGCTAAAATCTCAAATTTTTTTTCGGCACATATGATAAAGTAAAAAGTCTAACTTTGTAGCTGTAGAAAAATAATATCGTAGGCAGAAATCTGTAAGTCCTAAACCATAGTTTTGTGATAATTAGTATTTGGAGAATAAAGCAGTTTGTTTAGAGTGCCGGACTCTTATTTCATGTTTATATTTATTTTATTTAGCGCATCAAGAAACCATATTTATAGAAATCAAAGACACATATTTACTTTCAATTGCTAAAAATCCAGGTCTAAATTTTTTAATTTAATTTTTATAACAATTTAAACAATTCTGTTTTGCAATAGTATATTGTATATCAAGCCGTGAAAGTGATTCTTTGCCGGGCAAGAGAAGAGATGCTTCTGACCCAGGAGGTATAATAAATCCAGTAGCTAGTATACTAGATTCTTGACGAGTACTTAGTTAAAAAGATTGTCCGAAATCTTAATTTAATGACTTTTGTATTTATACATTTACAACAGCAAAAGTCAGGTCCAGCAAGTGCCGCTTTCCTGGCAATTAAATGCTTTTTCACCGCATTGAGCGATTGTATGTCATCTCATTGCGAGCTACTGGTGTTCTCAAAACTGTAGTTGCATTCACCTTTTGGAACCAGTTCAGGTTGTGAGCACGGATTCCTTTACAGCGCAGAGGCAAATACTTATTCACATTGAATTTGATTGTTACTAGTGTAAAGTATAGACTTGGCAAATTTATGCGTGAAATATGATGTCGACCAAGTGCCCTTCATGACTGCTGACATGACACCATTCTTTTAGCAAAGTTTTCCGTAACTAATTCCAATAAATGCGGTTCGATTTCAGCAATTGCACGTCGGATGTTCTGCTTTTGTTCTTGTATCGTAGCAGTTTTGTTGACATAGACCATTTTCTTCAAATAACCCCAGAGGAAAAAGTCTAGTGGGGTTAGATCGTAAGACCTCGTGATCCAAATTAGGCTTTAGGATTGAATTGCGCGCCATTTTCGTTTAATGAATGTTGGAAGTTTGCATTTTAACAGTTGATATCTAAAGACATGTCAAACTCTGACATCAAATTCAATCAAATTCATCATGGCGACGTATACTGTGCAGCAACGCGTAAAGGTGCATTCACAATACAAGCTAATCTCTCCAATAGCTTAGCTTGGGAGATAGATTTTTAGGGAGATTGACAGCGAGAGTACAGCGTGGCCTAATTTCGTGCCAGAGTCCAGAGTTTTCACTCTGGGCGACAGGCAAGATGGCCATCTCGCATCAGCTGATTTCACGAACACCGGTTAAGATTGCACTTTTGCATTCCAACATTTATTGCCGTTACCACAATATTTTTTATGTGTGAGCATGTCGCAACGCCAATGTTATTATATTTTATTAAAATTAAAAAGTATATAGTATATTTTCAAGGTTGGCACCAGTTGGCACCAAAACGTAAGTTGGCAACAATCTTATTTCCTGTGTAGAGCATATTATGTCCATATGTCAGCTGTCTGTCAGCTTCCAACCATTCCAACTCTTACAATCAGCGAACCCGGGATATGGAAAGACGGTAAACCATTGATATAAACATTATATTTAATCACTATTATAGATTTTTTAGGTGACGATAAAAGCTAAGGTTTCAGTTAATTTATGCTACAGAGAAAAGACAATACAACATTCAAAACATAACCACACCGTTCTTTATACCATGGTTATACCTATATTTTTGGCTGTGTGTGAAAGAGGCACCATTTGGGTCTACTAACAACTCCAATGCATAGGGGTTCTAACAGCTGTTTGGATGTACCAAGCTTTCGAAGTTATAAGTACGCTACAGGCAATCCGGAGAATCAATATAAGCATTCGTCATTAAAACGAATCCATATATCACAAAATTCAAAACAGTAACCATATCGTTATACCTACATGTTTGGTGTTTGAAGGAGATACAATATTCTTACAGAATACACTAAATGCTAACAACTCCAATTCGTGGACATCGTAACAGAAGTAAATAGTAGCAAGGAAAGGATTTTCATCTGTTTTTCATGCACAGAAAATGTCTATGGTACCAGAATCTTTTATTACGTTATGTGTTTAACATTCATGGTGCCATATGCAGCTAAAATATTATGTTTTAAATAGAGTACAAGACTAAATTTTATTCTGCACTCTAATTAACAAATCCACATTTATAATATAAGATTATTGTATAATATAAGGTATTTATTCTTTTGTATTTTCCATTTTTGTTCAATAAATTGGATAACCATTTAAAATAATTAATTTTCCAAATGCTATTAGCTAAGACAGCTTATATTGTGCGGAATTTATATGGATAACAAACAGGTAAGAATAAACAAAGTAATTATTATTATGTTCGCAGGATACCAGCCAAATATTTAATATTTCAATGATCCATAATGTTGGAAAATTTTGTATCGAACTTGGTAATAATATGAAAGAATAATATTGCCCAGTTGTGTCTAAAATTCTAACTTTATTTAAAATTTACATCCTCCCAGTTTGTCATCATCTTTCTATATTTTTCAAATAAATACATGCCTGATATGCGAATAATTTTGGATATATTATACATTACATTATTACTACTGTTAGCTTTATGCAGTTAATATTTACAGTAAGTAATTTTAAATGCATTTTAATTAATATACATTTTTAAAAAGCTTTAATTATATTTTGGCAATTTTGAATTAATTCTTGGGATACACAAAGGAATAAAACATAATATTCGTTCTTATTTGAAGTAATATATATATATATATATATATATATATATATATATATATATATAACTTGTAGATTTCAAACAATTTACATGACATTTTGCCAAAATAAAAACCTAAACAATTTTTCAAAAGGATAAATGGATAAGATTAATTATGATTTTAATAGAGAACCTCCCTAACGGAATGATCAGAATTTTAATAATACTCACCTTGTCCGAAATATCATAAAAACACCTATATAAACAGCATTTGTTTATTGAAGATCTATATACATGTATTTCTAATTATTGTAGTTTGGAGATTATAAACAAATGTGCTTTGCACATAGCAGAAATACTTGTTAGTTGTCCGGCTTTGTGGGACAAGTACTCAAATATTTACAAAAATAAAATAAAAAGGGACGGCCATAAAAGAATTAGCATCTAACTTAAATTGCTCAACTAAGGACAATGGACATTTGCAGTATTGTTTTATTATTAATGAAAATAATTTTAACCGATCAAGTTCAACAACAATTCAGAGCGTTAAGGGAAAAATATAGAAGAAAAAAGGCAAAAATAAGTGGCAGTGGCCAAATAGAGCAGGAACCATGGCATCTGTTAAAAACTTTTAAAAAGTTTAATGGATAGTGTTTATGCGCCAAGAAAGTAGATATATCTGTATTTTGCCTCAATATATCTAATAAATATTATTTAATTTTAAGAACAAGTGAGTCTAAGTTGATTGGTGTTACAACAGAAAACTTATCCATTACATCAAGTCCTGTTATAGATATAGAAAGGAAAATTAAAGTGGTATCGCACCAGTTTCGGTGCACTGTGATGATTATCATTTGAAGATAAAAGAACTTTAAACATTTAACTGCATATGAAGGAGTCAATAAATATATTTTTTTGATGAACACTTATTTCAATATGTAAATATATATAGTTAAGTATGGTGTTAACTTAATTTAACTGAAATAACAAATTACAGATGTCAGAGTTACCACTAGTTTTTCAATTAATTGTTTGAACAGATTAATATGATGCACTTAATTAACTTCAATTATTTCTGTTTTTTATTTAAAAGGAACAAAATGATTTTAAATGTTAAAGCTTTTTATACTTGATTTATCACAATAACCTTCTGTTTAAACTTTAATATGTTCTTATAATGTTTAAAATTAATATTTATTTTTAAAAAATATACATATACATGTACAAATATACAGCTAAAAGAGGCCACAAGATGATTTCATGAATTTGTGGAAATGTTGGCTATAGCAGCAGATAGAGCAAATAGCCAAAATCACATTAGCCGCATCAAGGCATTTGGATTATTTACAGAAGCAACTTTACAACGTTTCAATAGCATATTATATGATGAAACCATTAAAGAAATTTCAGTTATTAATGTACTAACTACAAAACTAGTCATAAAAAATAATTATATTAGTATAATGAAAGTAAATTAAATAAATAATTTAAGCCGATTAAGTATAAGAAATCTACATTTGGTATCAATACTTCTAATAATATATTATCTAATTTTGAGAACAAGCGAGTTTAAGTTTCGAGCTTCTCCGAAAATTGTACGGGTACTTCTAGACACGTTCAATCCCTGTTATAGATAAAGTCCTGAAGAAAATGGTAGTATGGTAAATAAAACTCAGGAATCTCTTGAATGCTGCTTTTTATCAATCACAGAACTATGAACTGAAATCTCCCTTTATGTGGTGAGCTGAAAAATACTGTGTAAAACATTTGCACAATTTTTGATATCTTTTAGACATCTTACCTGGAGAATATAACAGCTAAATCATTAATCACTGCAATTTGACTCGCCAACAAGAGTCTGAACAGTCATCTTCATATTAAACCTCAACCACTTGCGATATACATTGATGACAATAGTTTCAACCATCTTTGCCTTCACATGTAGAAGTTATTGTACATTCTTCGAACTGTCCTTCCTCAGTATCAAGTAATTATCACTGAAACCTTAGCTTGTACTTTGTAGTCCCTGTATGTAGATTCATTTTAATGACTGATTGCTTATATATTCTCCGGATTGCCTGTAGCGTACGTCGAAACTGTGATAAATGTCGAGAACCATTATTGCCAACTGCAGCATTGCTAATCTATAAGTTTTTAATTAAAAATCAAATCATTGGTGATAAAAAGTATTTAGACGTACCCGATTCATCTTTTTTTTCGCACTGAGAAAATGTAAACAAATCCTAAACTTTTCAACGGCTGAACTGAAGCTGATTAGCTGATTCTGTGTCGGCTACATGCTGCTCTCGTTCTCAACCATATACATATGATGCCCTGCTGCCGTATGTAAATATTTTAGCTGCATATCGCACGATGATGCTGAACACAGCGTAATAAAAGATTCTGCTACCGTGGACACTTTCTGTGCATGAAAAACAGAAGAAAACACTTTCCTTGTTACTTATCTACACCCAAAATGTAGGTATGATGAATGTTTCCCGACCGCTTGAAACATAAATATAACCTCGAAAGCTTGGTTCATCCGAACAGCTGTTAGCATTCCCATGGATTGGACTTGTTCATAGTTGGTAACTATCTGTAGGAAACTCGTACCTCCGCCAAAAATATAGGTATAACGAACGGTATGGTCACGTTTATGTTTTGAATGTTGTGATTGCTTGTATGGTCTTTTCTCGGTAGTATAATTTAACTGAATCACTGAAACCTTACTTTTATGGTCACCTAAAAAATCTGTAATAGTGATTAAATATAAAGTTTTTATGAGTGATTTACCTTGTATATTATGGTTTATCCTGTATATGCCCCCGAAACGCTGGTTGCAAGCTGACATTGACAATTTGACAATAGTATAGTGCACAGTGTTGCCAATAGTTGCCAACGTTTTGTGCCAACGTTGAAAATATACTATATACTTTTTAATTTTAATAAAATATAATAACTTTGCGTTGCGACATACTCACACATTAAAAATATTGTGGTAACCGCAATAAATTTTAATTGACAAAACTGCAATCGCACACGGTGTTTGTAAAATCAGCTGATGCCGAGACGGCCATCTTGGTGTTGCGCAGAGTGGACATACTCTGGGTCCGGCCGGCCAGAGTGCAATCTGGACAAGAAATTAGGCCACTGTGTACTCTCGCTGCCACTCTACAGAAAAATCTATCTCCCAAGCTAAGCTATTCGGCAGATTGGCTTGTATTGTGAATGGTACTTTAATGTCGTGCAAGTTTATTATGAAAGCAGACGATCAGTTACGATTACGCGAAGAGAACTTCGACCACTGTTTGGACGCGATAATGTTCCAAGTGAGCGGGCAATTCGTAATCTACAGCAAAAATTTGAAAAAAGTGGTATGTTATTGATAAACCAAGAGTTTGCTATCAACGCGGAAGGCGTTCAGATGAAAATATTGCTCGTATGCTTGATAGTGTGCAAAAAGCACCAAACACGTCAATCCGTCACCGTTCACAGCAATTGAATCTTTAATATGGCACGACTCAACGAAATTTAAAAAAAGACCTGCAACTAAAGTCTTATAAAATTCAATTTACCCAAGAACTTAAACCAGCGGACCACCAGACACGCCGTACATTTGTGAACTGGGTTTTACGAAACAAAGAAATGGATGCTGATTTTTACAAGAAACTCATATAGAGCGATGAGGCCCATTTTCATTTGAATGGGTATGTGAATCGCCAAAATTGTCGCAACTGGGGTAGTGAAAATCAACATGCTTTTCAAGAAAAACCAATGCATCCAGAAAAATGCACTGTTTGGTGTGCACTATGGGCTGGAGGAATCATTGGGCCGCACTTTTTTGTAGACGAAGCTGGTAATGCGGTTACTGTCAATGGTATTCGCTATCGGGAGATGATAAACAACTTTGTTTTCAATGAAATCAACGATTTCAACTTAAATGACATCAGACATGTGGTTTCAACGAGCCACATGTCACACAGCACGTGGAACCGTCACTATACTTGAAACAAAGTTGCTGGTAGTGTTATCTCGCAGAGGAACGACATCAATTGGCCAGCGAGGTCTTGCGATCTAACCCCACTAGACTTTTTCCTCTGGGGCTATTTGAAGGAAAGGGTCTATGTCAACAAACCTGCTACGATTCCAGAACTAAAGGAGAACATTCGACGTGCAATTGCTGAAATCGAACCGCATTTATTCGAATTAGTTACGGAAAACTTTGCTAAAAGAATGGTGTCATGTCAGCAGAGTCGTGGAGGGCATTTGGTCGACATTATATTTCACACATAAATTTGCCAAGTCTATACTTTACACTGGTAACAACAAAATTTAGATTTTTCAATTATCTTGACTTTTATTAAAAGAACAAATCCTAAAGCCCAGTTTGGATCACCACAAGATAGATGCATTTTAAGTTTTAAACACGTTGTATCTTTGAAATGAAGCGTCCCGGACATATGTTGAAAGAATAAAACAGCCGACACTTGGTGATGATGGAATCAATTTCAGAAAAAAGAAAATATCCCTTTGATTTATTTTGTTTCAAAATAGCTATCCAATAATTCCTCACACAACTAACTATACCTATAATAGTGTTTTAAAAGTCGGTACCACCTTCCGTTCTCTTTTGTTTGGAGTAAAATTATAACAGTTTATTTTCAATTGTTTAACGGATAAAAGCCATAAATACTGTAACTATTAAATATGACAATTTATACACTGTATTTATCGCAGTTCAGAAAATAGGAAGTTGAGTTAAGAATAAAGAACCTTTATTTTTAATAACACCGACAATTTTTGTTTAGAAAAGTTAGAGATAGCTAAGAATTATATTCAAATTTAAAACCACAGTCACGTAGCTTGATTATTAATGGACAAAAAAATACATTTTTGGAATATCCTTGAGGTTAGTATGACCCGTATGCATCTTTTTAAAATTTTAAATGACACCTGAATTGAAAATATCACAACCATACTGTAAAACTTATAGAACGTAACTCTAAATATATTATATTATATTTGTATATATGTTATTCAATTAATTAGCAATAAAAAGAAATATAATTTTTAATAAGCATTTGCGACAAAAGCAATAAACATTATCATTAACAACCTATATCAATCGCAGAGAAATATTCCAATATACTTTGAAAGTTTTAAAAGTTGTACACGGCGCAAAAGTTGAATTGTTTGCCTTTAGCAATCCATTATAAAACGTCGCTAAACATCAAGAGCGAGGGCCTAAAACTCCTAAACAAGTGTATAAAAAGTTTGAAAAATTTACCCGCATCAAAATCAATCCGAATCCTTGAAGTTAGACACGACACCCACACACACAAAATCCACAATTCACCACTAAACTCCTTTTCCAGTTTCAGTTTTCACACGTTTCACACAACAATTTTAAAACTTTTCTAAAAAAAGTCTAAAAAAACATATTTTTTTCAGTCAAAAATTAAATCGATCTATAATATTTTATCTGGATAGTACGGCTGTCGGACGAACGCGGCGCGATTTCAGCCAATGGGGAAAACCCGTTTAGAACCGAAAAGTGTCACGGGCCGTTTGCTACTGACGGGAGACTGTTGGAGCGCTCTGTTGGCAGCACTGCGCCTGATCCAGGGAAACCGGTGGCTTTTTGAACCTAGCGTGCGGTCCCGCGTTTTCTCCGGGACACCACCACGAATCCTTCGGGACGAAATATCGTGCGAAGCAAACAGGGAAGAGGTCACCGGTGTCATTCAGACCTTAGTACTTAAGAAATTATACCTGAGAATGCAATATCTGAGAGAGCTGCTGCTCAATTTCACTCGACAGGATGGATCTGGAGTTTTCCACTTGAAATGTTGACGAAATGTAAAAAGGAGTGATAAATGTTGTTAAATATAAAGTAAAAAGGGAAAAAAATAAGTTATATTGAATATAAGCATAGAATCGTATAATTTACTTACACTGTGTTAAAAAATATAGTCAGTATTTACTTCAATTTAGGCTTAGTAATTTAGAAAATAATTATAACTTACTTGGTATTATTATAAAATAAATATTTTGCTTTTAAAGCATATGACACTGGTATAAGGAGGGTAAAAGCAATTGCCAGCGGAACAAATTCCCAAACGACTTGTTGTTAAGGTAAACAATTCTTGGAGGTTAGATTTGATGTGAAGTTGCTTGTCATGAAAAAATCTTATCCAATTATGTTTTCCACCTGCTGAATATATACAGGTAGATTATAGAGTCGCAGTGGTCGATTTTTGCGTTATTTTAAGAGGTAGAAAAAACATTTTATACAAAAGTTGTTTGGCTCATAATTTTCAACATAAATTATTTTTATTTATACAATATGTTGCACGTAGGCCTGGGGAAAAACTGTACAATTGTTTAAATGGAATATCATTGATATTATATCATGTTATCAGCACTAAGGAATTTGTCTTTCCAACTGTATCTAAGTACTTGTACCTATGCAAAGTAAATAGTTTCTGAGATATTCAATGGTTTGTCATAAAAATTGCAATATCTTACTAGTTTCTTCGACAATCACTAAAACCAGTAGTTAGATCGTAATATGGGAAAGAATAAAAACAGGCTGATTGATCATATCACGTATTAATTTACTAAAATAAATTTACTGAAAATGTACTCTTTTTGAAAAAGTAGCATTATTAATAACTATGGTGGAAATAGATGGAAATAGCTCAAATAAATACCTAATCTAAAATTAATAATTATGTAAAAATTATTATTGTACCTTACATTTCTTATATTTCGTATAAGAAAATAAATATATGCGGCAATACGTAAAATCAACCCCACAATACAATAAAGTAAAAATCCATGTAAATACCTAACCCTAAAATTTCATATGAATGAAACTGGGACCAAAAAAACACATAAAGACGCATATTCTCTTAAATTTCTTATATTTCTTATCATGAAATAAATATTGGCTGCATAACGTAAAATCAATCACACTATACAGAGGGGATAAAAAAATATAAAATGTGAAACGGGGCCAAAAGTACACAAGACGCATATTCTCTTGTTTGTTATGTAATATAGGTAGAAACAAAATTGCACTTTGTATGTGGTGCTTCGCTTTAAATGAAACTTGTAAAATCACTGTGTTATATAAGATACATTTCACTTTCAGAAATATTCAAAATTACCGGTGTTACGCCATGTTTAATTTTGCCATTACGCTCAGTATTTGTATTACTGGCATCACATCAAATTTATTCATATTATGTAAAACCATACAACAAATTTTAATAAAACTAAGGTGTTTTAGAGAAAAGTATATGTTTGGCCGAAAAACTGTCAACCAAAATCTTGTTAGAATACAAAAATTCACTGTAATTTCGCCTATCATCAGAAGTAATAAGATTTACCATGCCATGGAGCCGTGTTGATGGTCATGCGCATTCAGTACGACAGCTGATCAGTACCCTTCGATGTGCTGTGTACACACTTTTGTACGCAAATTAATAATAAATAGGACTATCTGCGAGAGTAGAAGTACACCAAATCCATATTTATGCCGTCATGGTTAATTTAATTCACAAAAATAAAGTTCTTTTGCGACGAACTCAACTCCGTTTACGGAAGCCGGTACCGTCGAAGAATTGTGGAAACAATTTACGCAAAAATTAAATTTGTGCAAAGGTCCACAGAAGATAGCTGCTGAGTGAAATCTCGTAAAATGAATTCTTCTTATTGTTATTCTTATTCTTCTAAGACTTCGCGTCTGACTGCATGTCTGAATTGTGATGTTAGGTTATTCGGATATGTATAACCACAAGTTTCAATTGATGGGGTTCATAAATACGACAACTGATTTTATTCTAGTAGTTATGGTTAAAAGTATTAAAGGTTTTCTCGTTTATTGGATACTAATTTAATTCTTTAACAATAATCATTTAATGTAACTGGGAGAATCTTTCCACTGTACATTTAACAAATTTAACAAACTTGTTTTAATAGTCAACGAATACAAAAATGTATTTGACTATAACATTTTTTACTTTATCATACGTAGTATGTAAAGTATTGTAATCGTGCCAAAAATTTTTTTTGAGATTTTAGCGGAAATATGTCTTTTTGGGTCCCCTGAACATTTTTGACCAAGGTACCAAAAAATGTCTGTGTGTGTGTGTGTGGATGTGGGTGTGTGTGTGTGTGTGTGTGTGTGTGTACCCGTTTTTTGTGGCGACGATTCCGGAGAAACTACTAAAGATATCGAGACGAAATTTCATATTTAGAAGTTTCATGACCAAACTTAGAGCTGAAAAGCTTTCTGTTGAAAAGGGTCCAAAGGAACTGGAGGTTTAGTCTTAGGATTTTTCAAAGATTTTGCAAATAAGTCGCCATTTCTGGAAATTTGTCGAAATAGTTAAATAATAAATTAAAGAAGAGGAAATTCCGAATAACTTATGACTATGACATTTTTTGGTACAATTAATAGTTTAGCTGCATGAGCAAATTCTATTTCATCGAGATCGGCCGTACTGCATTAAAGCTAGTAGCCATGATATGTCAGAAATTTTGATTCTAATGACAGTAGTTAGAGTAGTTAGTGTCAAACGCTAATATTTTGACACAATATAAGCTGCGTTCGTATATTGCACACCGTTACACTGTTTACACCCAATAACACGTATCATTGTGACGGTGTACCCGATGTCAACGCAGTACAATATCCGAACGCAGCTTTAATAGACATATCTGTCTAGTTCTACTAATTTTATTTTAATGCAGACATGGCCGATCTCGATCAAATAGAATCTCATGCAGCTAAACTATTAATTTAATATATAGTATGATAAAGTCATGTGCCTGGCCACATCAGATTTTTTTAGTTGTATAGATATACATCCTAGGTAAAAGCCAAAGGAAGTATCCCCTAAGTTCCTTCTGGCAATTGTTAGGTAAATTCTAAAATCAAAATATAAATCAAATCAAAATACCTATCATACTTATTTAATAGTAAAAACAAAATCAATCACCTTTCATGTATATTATTATTTTATTATTTCATTTACCACTTGTTTATTTACGATACATATACCATAAACCAAACAATTCGTTTTTATTTTAAGGTTAAAGACTTGAAGAGTGTACAGCAGCACGTCCCTCTACCTATCGCTTGCTACATAGTTCGTTCACTCAGTTCTATTTAACCATAGGATATGTTACAGAATAGGATTTTATATTTTAGCAACGTTGCTAAGAAATTTAACCACTTGCTACGTAACAACTGCGTTATAGAATTGGCCTGAAAGTGATGATATGCGGTGAGTAGTGTATCAAGTAGCCACATGTCTGGGTCTTTCTAGGAAGACTTCGGGGTTTTTCAAACCTCTCACATGTTGGGTATGTTTACATCTAATGTATACATCTAACTGTTACCGTTTTCATTTAGTAATTATCTCTAATATTGCGAAAGCAAAAGATTCCGTGGAAGCAGCGGAGTACTGTCAACACTGTATTTGGTTTTCATCAATTGTAATAAAAGGGAGAAACCTTCTGGTACATTGCATTAAACTTCAAACTTTTTGTTTGCGATCCTATGCCACGCACAAAGTTATCAGAATACACACTAAAATTGTTACTGACTTTTGCTGTAAATGAGCCGTGATTGCCTGAAAACAAGACTTTTCTTCGAATACGTTTAATCATACGTAGTATGACAAAGTATTCTAATCGTGTCGAAAAAAAGTTTTAGCGGAAATATGTGGTTTTGGGTCCCCTGAACATTTTTGACCAAGGTACAAAAAATGTCGGGACGAAACTTCATATTTAGAAGTTTCATGACCAACGTTAGAGCTGAAAACCTTTTTGTTCAAAAGGGTCCAAAGAAACATTTCTATAATTTCGTCAAAATAGTTAAATCACAAATTTAAGTAGACGAAATTCTGAATAATTTATATCTATGACTTTTTTGGTAAAATTAATAGTTTAGCTGCATGAGCAAATCCTATTTCATCGAGATCGCTCGTCCTGCATTAAAACTAGTTAGCCAGGATTTGACAAATATTTTGATTCTATTGACAGTATTGTCAAAACATCAGAGTTTGACACAGTTTGACACTGATGTATCACCAACAAGCTTACTCAAGTTTGCTCCATCCTCAATAACTTTGCATTTTGCAAACACAAATAAAATAAGTTTAATGACCTTCATATTAGTAAAAACTATGTAATTGAAAAACTAATTCTTAAATCTTCAATTCTCTACAAAATTAAAGGTTTTTGTAGAAAGTTTTTTAGAGCCATCGTCTTGTTTCACGAAGGCACAGCATTTTTTTCGTTTTGCATTGATAGTAAAAGTCTCTATCAATTATTCTAATTGAATATTCTGACAACTTTTTTACATAACCTAGAACCACCATAAAAAAGGTGGAAGCTTATTGCAAAGTTCAAGCTGTCATAGTACCAAAAGCAATTTCTCCTTTTTTTCAAACTGTGGCAAAAAATACAACGTTGAAACGACTCTGTATCAAAGGAATCGTTTGCATCTCCAATATTTAAAATACCTAAACGAAAACGTTAGTAATGACAGGCAAAGGCAATTATTAGTAGCATGAATATAAGAACTTTTATTTTATGAATTTCTCTCGAAATTTAAACCGATGAGTTTTAATAGGTACCCGGAAATTTATTTTTTCTTGGTAAAAAAAAGTAAGCTACTGAAGCTACCGAAACCGGAATGAAAAAGGGGAGAAGGTTGGGCTCCATAAGAAATCCAATATACATAATATTGTGTTTTCTACGAATATTCAGACCCGGCGTATAAAAAAAAATCCCAAACACAAATGGATATATTTTCGTTTCGTTTTCCGGTCCGGTGTGGCCAACCGTTAAAAATAAAACTTCGGAAAATGCCCCGTCGATTGTGCGCGTTCGTGTTCCATTAAGCACAAAGGGACAGGGAAGGAGGAGGTGGAGACCCGCTCCACCATGGTCCCTCCAGCGCGCGAAACTTCCATTCTTCACGTCCCCAGTGTCAATAAAACGCCTTTAAAGAGTACGTATTGGTGCAAAACAGAAATTAGGTTTGTAATATTTTCCAGATCTTTCCCCAGGCCCTGTCACAAGAGCCAATTTTCGGAGATACGAGGACACGATACTCGTACTCGGGTTTCACGTTGAAAACGTTCCTCCCATCAAAACTGTTATAGCGATATTCGTGATTTATTTTCGCTTTATATTCTCAGCGTATTACTATCAGTGTGTATCCCACGTCGAACTTTTCATATGATACCGTTTGTTTTTTTGGGTTGTTGAGACTGTGGAGGTAGAGGTAACATTTATATTGAACACAATGTTTCTTTGTTTTGATATTCGTGTACACTAAACGCCATAGGGGTCTTGCATGATTTTACCTAACTTAACAAATAAAATCCTTAGGTGGTAAGAAAACCGCGTGTAAAATTTTTCCGCTTAATATTGTTGCACTCAATTGTTATTGAACATCAAAGTTTAAACCGGATTAAGAGCGTGCCAAATCGCTCCGTGACGTCATGAGATTGGTGAGAAGCTCAGCGAGCCTAGGCCGTAAAGAGCGGCCGAAAAAAGCAGGTCCTACGGGCACGAGAACGGCATTCGTGTTGAATGTATTGTATCTGGAGGACCTTGTGTACGTTGTGTTAACGAATAAGTATAGTTGGGTCAAGGGATCATTGCTTGTTGTCAAAAGTGACTGTCGTCTGAGAAGACTTACGTCCAACGTTAATGCCAATCTTTTCATATGTCGTAGAAAGAGTGAAGGCATAACATGAGCTAGTTACGATGCGATGGGATGCGATGGCCAGGCATCGGCCTTCGACCAACCTTGCTACGTCACACCAATCACATCGCGCTCTGTTCTGACTATATTTAAAGGGACGAGAATGATTTTATTATGATTACTTATGTACGAACCGATTTTTTTCTTAAAAAAGCGTTTGCAGATGGTTCTGGTATACGTTCAGCACTAATAGAGCGTATTAATTTTAACTTTGAGACTTAGTGCAAGACCCTCATTGTAACAGTAAAAGGGATTGATACATTGGTGTCCTACACAAAAAGCTTCAAATAAAATTTAAGTGGATAAGCAACAAGTAAAACAAAATCACTGTTAGCATCGTCCTTATTTTGCGACCTATATTTTATCTTTTGCAGGACCCTCTCAAGTTATTCATTTATATACAACTTAATATAAATGTAATTTAATAATCTAAAAATATAATTTTACTTTACTACAACAAATTTACATACCACTATTGCTAACTTAAGAGAAAAAATAATCTATTAACTTTGGGTCTAGATATCATACCATCTCACATATTTTCTATTACTACATAAATTATCATACATAGTATGACAAAGTATCTATTGTAATCGTGTCGAAGAAAAGTTTTGAAATGTAAGAGGAAATATGTCCGTTTGGGTCCCCAGAACATTTTTGACAAAGGTATAAAAAGTCTGTGTGTGTGTGTGTGTGTGTATGTATGTGTGTATCTGTTTCTTTTGTGGCAACAATTCTGGAGGAACTACTGAAGATATCGGGAAGGAAGTTTTGTGAAGTTTTATCTATGAAATTTTTTGGTAAAATTATTAAAATAGTTAGGCTGCATAAGGAAATTATATTTGATCGAGGTCACTCGTTTCTGCATTAAAACTAGTTATCCAGGATGTGGCAGATATTTTAATACTATTGACAGTATTGTCAGAACATCGGCGTTTGCGTTATGAAATACTGCTGTATAGTATGATAAAGTCATGTGCCTGGCGACAACAATAAACAAAATGTGATAACTGAAATGTGATAAGAAGTGATAACTGCTTCTTATATGATTTTCTCCATAATATCGGAATCTGAAGGCATGAACTCCGAATTGGGCCTAGTTTTTGAAAAAAAAACAAATAAAAAAATTCTAAAACCGCAAAAATGTTCTTTTCTTCATAAAAATTAATCTTAATTTGGAATTTCTGCTTTCTGATTCAGATTGTATGAAAAAAAAATAACTACTAGAACCAGTTTTTACTTGTCCCAGTTTGTGTTACTCAGTGTTATTCATATTATAGGTTTTATCATTTCACAAATTTCGGAATGCGCTCAAAACATTTAATCGAATCTCGGCTCGGGCAAAAATCGACTGCCCTGGTATTTTAGGCAGGGAACAAATACCTTTGCATGCCGCCTTCCATCGGATGAGGGAGTAAAGCCGGTGGCCCCGTGTGCTGTCATGATGCGACGTGCATGTTAAAGAACTGTCACTGGAGGTTGGAATTCCTTCAGTTCGACAAAATTCCTGGGTGTGTGTAGCCTGCTCTCAGCGTCGGTGATTGGCCTAAGTTGCTGAAATAGACCGACGTAAAATAAATAAGTCAAAAAAAATATGTTTTGTTATATCCTGTATTAATATGTACAAGAGGCATTAGCTGGCTAATGCTCCGCTGAACACTCCGATGCCCAACGTTGGTGATATACATTGGAGAATGTAAGAAAACCTTACGCGAGTATATATTAATAAGTATGTACACTCAACTCTTATAAACTCTTCCTCTAATGATGTAGTCAACGACATCAATTCTTTGCAACCATAAACGATTTCTGGATTATAGCTGGGTATGTATACAGAAAGCGTGGGTTTTATCTCGTTTAGAGAGGCCAAAAACATTCTTTTGCAGCGCCATTTACATTTGCTCGGCAAATTGTATTTTTGATAAATTAAGTACTTCGTAATATGTGAACGAACTCAGGCCCGGCGCGTGGTATTTTTCTTGTGTGTGCTGGCGCCTTTCGGAAAAGAATTCACCGATTTTGTGGAACAATTAAAATACTTACCTTGGTATCAATCGGCTCTAAAATATAATCTGACATTTTATAATTTGCATGTAGAATTTAAATACTGTAGGGCAATAACATAAAAAACGAATTTTTTTTAATCGACATGACATATCACAAAATAACGTAAAACTCTCTTAAAAGCTTCAGTAAATTTGTAGGAGTTTTTATTTCATGGGATAGTTTTAACTTCGGAGTTTTGCTGTTTAAAAAGCAAGGCTGTGCTAGAAAAGCTACCATCAAAATTTAGGCAAAAAAGTTATTTAGAGCTTCTTTTTCATATATTTTCATATTTTTCTAAAATTAAAAATACCAAGTTTGTTCTATATATCTTGTGTATCTGGTATCTTGGGTATCTTGTGATGTAACAATATCTACATATAATTAGGAAAATGTTTGTGTGACAGGTAGTACTTGATGTTAACTCCCATTATTGTTATTAATGTCTGACAAGATTAGTGGTTTATTTATATGCTTGTTCTAGCTACTACACATGATGTAATCAATCTAGTAGTAGCTAGCCTAAATTTCACATAAAAACTAGAATTATTTATTAACTTTATCAAAAAAGATACTTTACACTAGGGCCCTTCCGCGAATGTTTTATTTTAGGTTACCAAAACCAAGATTTCGCTGTGCTGGGAACGACCGTCACAGCTATTTAAAAAGATGTTTCATAAAACTCATCAGTTTGAACATCTGTCTACAACAATTGCTTATGAATAGTCGTTAAACGGGCATGACGGGTGTGACACGTTACTGCGGAATAATCCACAACTAGGTGTTTGGCATTTTTTCAAAACCACAATAAAAATTTGTTTCCTCTGTGTACCTCAATCCGTGGATATATACTGCATATTTATTTGTAAGGAACACATCCAGCTTTAATTTTTAAAATATCTCTGGTAGTTGGTCATTTTTATTTGACTGTGCAATCGCCTTTTCAACTGAGATAATTGCTCTAATTATTCTATTTTTCCTGGTTCATTTAAGTCATTTTTAAATTTGGTAAAATTTGTATTGCTCTTAGCCCAGGCGCCACTTTCTGTCGTTTTCCCTACAGCGAATTTTTATCCGCCGTTATCAAACACACGGTTTGTCAAGATGTGCGCCCATATACGTGGTGCAAATTTTCATCCGCGGCAATAAAAGAATCCTTGCCGGGCGCCTAGGCTTAGCAACTAAAACAGGCAAAGTCAGGACAAGTCTGAATTTGGGAAAATTATTATTGTTTAATCATCATCATTGATTTTTAATATAAATACATTTCTCACATATTTTTAAGATCTCTTGGACTAGGATTCCTTGCCTATTTTGTATATTTGAACTCCGTTTATGGTTTAAACTGGCATTGAAAAATCTAGCCTTTAACGCCCTTTTTTACTGCGCCGGTATGCCCCGCACACTTCGCACGCGCCTCCCGCCGGCCCTGTGTGAACTACTCTGATATCTTTACTAAAAATCTGATGTGGCCAGGCACATGACTTTATCATACTAAATATAAAATTAATAGTTTAGCTGCATGAGATTCTATTTGATAGAGATCGGCTATGTCTGCATTAAAATAAAACTAGTAGAACTAGACAGATATCTCGATTAAAGCTGCGTTCGGATATTGTACTCCATTGACAACGGGTACACCGTCCAAAAGACACTTACGTGTTATTGGGTGTAAAAAGTTTAATACAATATCCGAACGCAGCTTATATTGACAGAAGTTATTGTCAAAACATTAACGTTTGACACTACCTACTGTCATTAGAATCAAAAAATCTGACAAATCCTGGCTACTAGTTTTAATGGCGTACGACCGATCTCGATGAAATAGAATTTGTTCATGCAGCTAAACTATTGATTGTACCAAAAAATGTCATAGTCATAAATTATTCAGGATTACCTCTTATTTAATTTATTATTTAACTATTTCGACGAAATTCCAGAAATGGTGGCTTTTTTGCAAAATCTTTCAAAAATGCTAAGACTAAACCTCCAGTTTCTTTGGACCCTTTTCAACGGAAAGCTATTCAGCTCTAATTTTGGTTATGAAACTTCTAAATAGTTTCGTCCCGATACCTTTAGTCGTTTCTCTGGAATCGTCGCCACAAAAACGGGTACACACACACACACATGCACACACACACACAGACATTTTTTGTAGCTTGGTCAAAAATGTTCAGCGGACCCAAAAAGACATATTTCCGCTAAAATCTCAAAAAAAATTTTTGCCACGATTACAATACTTTACATACTGCGTATGATAAAGTAAAAACATTTGGCGTAATGAACAAGGCCTATGAACTACAAAAACATGTACTGTACAAAAACTAATAGACCTCGGAATACTCCAACGAGACCAAAATTAAATCAAAAAAATCAAAAGTACTTAATTCTAACAATGACCCAAACTCAAAATGCAGGAACAAGAGTAGTAAGCAACACAGTGGCGAACCTAAACTACACGACAAGGCAAAACTGTGGCAAAACTAGAAACACGATAGTGTGACGATAGTGATAAGTGGGGTCTACTATTTGTGATCGGATTTTTTGACACTGCTATAGTTTAAGAAGAGGGGAATCGAATGGTGTTGGTTTTACTAAGATTGAACAAATGGTCAACGAGTGACAGCCCATTGAATATCCCGATTTTTGCAAATATTCCGTGTCACCTAATCAGTTATTAATTAATTACGGACACTAATTTACAAATTTCGGATCGGACTTTTCCACTTTTAGATTGGCCGAAGAACGCTCGTTCGAAGAGTGTTAGTTTCATTGCGGTACCTCTAAGGGCACTCGAGTAATTAGACTTTTATATACTTAAATTCCCATAAGATGGGGCTGGAAGACGGCCGTCCGGGTTAACTACGCAAGCTGTCGCAAACCACGCCGACCTTCGCCCACGCATACTACCTCAAAGCTATGTAATTGCGATCGGACTTTTTGACATTCCTATTGTCGAAGAAGAGGGGAATCGAATGGTGTTCATTTTATTAAGATTGAACAAAGCGTTAACGAGATACAGCCCATTGAATATGCCGATTTTTGCAAATATTCCGCGTCACCGAATCAGTTATTAATTAATTACGGACAATAATTTAGATATTTCTGATCGGACTTTCCACTTTTAGATTGGCCGAAGAACGCTCGTTCGAACAGTGTCAGTTTCGTTGCGGTATCTCTAAGGGTACTCGATTAATTAGAGTTGTTCTATACACGTAAATTCTCATAAGAGGGGGCTGGGGGCTAACTTCACATAGGTCTTCCGGAATGCTTATTTGACAAAATGTTGACGCCGAGTATGTGATGTTCAATCTCAATGCAAGACTATCTACTTTGCACTCAAAATCTTGACAAAATAAGTAGGTACTGTGCCACATTCTAGAAGATAATTGCTTTTGAATTCAATTTAATAGAATATGTAGTATGTAATCTGAGCTACAACTACCATCCTTTATAGTCTCTTATAATAAAATCAAAACTTATCGAATGAGTTCCGTTAAACGTACGATTCGGGTAATAAAAAAAATAAGTGGATCTCCGCCATAAACCAGCCAGAAAAGTTTATTTTAATAGCTGTCGTAAAATATCTAAAACAGCTTTAACTGGCATTACGTTAACCCCTTAGGAAGACGGTTACTCTCCACATAGTTGGCCGACATATTTCCTAACCCCGGCCAACTTATATATTTTTATACCTTTCTGACCCACTTTCGAAGCACGAACTTGCGAAAGATATAATCTCTATACGTCGCGCGGTTCGCCCGGCAATAATCAAGTGCTTGAATCGGAAATGGAGAATGGAAAATTGGAGCCCAGGGGCACACCTCTCCCTGCAAAATATATGAAATACTATGCACTGAAGATTCGCAATGAACGGGAATATCGTGCGGGAAACCGACACCTTTGTAATATTCTCACCGACTACAGCGCAAATAATCGCCTGAGGGAAGGATATTTTAGTCCTTTCATCCACCGTATTATTTCACATCCTTCGATGTAGGAATACTAATGATGATACATATTTGAAATTATTTGAAATTATATCAAATATTAGGTACATAATAGTGTTAACTGAAACTTGTTGAAAAATTCGAATCATCTTGCATTACTATTTGTACACCTAATTACATGGAGATTGTTATAAACTACGGACATCTCTGTTAGGTACCGTTTTGTACTGTCCAACTTCTCAGCTTCTCTTTTCGCTGATTTATTGAAATTTTAAATGGCACTCTAAAAATCGTCGTTAAAATTGAATACAACTATAGTTATTTTACTTATTGGTTATTGTTTAAGCAAGGTGTGTGTTGACGTTTTTAATTACTATACTTATCACATATTGTGTTGTTTTGACGAATACAAAATGAATGCCAATGTGTAGATATATGTAGATTAGGGTGGTTCAAAAATGCATTGGAAAAATTTTGTGATGATAGAAAGCAACGATCCCCCCAAATCGTTTCCAAATCCAAAAAAAGCGGACACGTATTTTTTTTTCTTCGAAATTTTGATTCTTAATGGTGCCTGTCGAGGCCTCAAATTTACATAAGAAAATGCATGGGAAAAAGACATTTTTTGGTATTTTTCGAATAATTGTTCGGGGTTTGGGAAAACTTTAGATTAAAGTTATAGGACTTGTAGAGGACTTTCCAATGAAGAATTTTAGGTATTATACATATGGCTTTGACGCCCCCAACCCACCTCCACAGTGCCCTGAAAACTACCATTAAATGAAAAATATACATTCTTCAGAAAATTTACCCTTCTAATCACTTCATTCTCTTTTTTTCTCATAGAAATCATTACTATAACCCGTCCCAACAGACGACAGTATCTTCTTAGCACTTGGTTTGATAACTTAGTCCTCAAGATGCCTCTTGCAACAGAGCGCGAAACGTCGACTGCTTCAAAGTTCTCAACGCGGTTTCCACCCGGAAATCAATATATCATTGACTCAGACCGCGGAAGTCTACAATCTAGATATCATTACTATAAGTCTAGTTGAATGTTTATAAACATTTGTCAGGTGATTTCCATTTGTTTAAACAAATTCCATTTGTTTAAATAATTCGCGTTTCTCGAAACTCCATCGGACATCTGTTTTCTGAGTTCGAAATGGAGTTTATTATCTTAGAGTGACATTATTCATTAAACAAATTCTTCCTATTGTTTAAACAATCAATTATTATTAATTTTCAACTGTTATTCTAGTTATGGTAAAAGTCAGCTTTTTTGTGAAATTAACTTATAAATTTCATGTTCGAGGTATCTTGCCTATGTTATTAGCTAATAAACCCAAATTTGCTTAAACAAATTCCATTTGTTTAAGCAAATTTGGGTTTTTGCAATTTTTTTTGCAATTCTCCTAACATTCATTCTTTTAGATCGGTCTGGTCAACTGTTATTGTCAAGTGACATTATTTATATTTTGGGATAATTTCCATTATTTAAATAATAAAATATTATTCAAATGCATAATGGTGATATTAATATCAAATACATTAATGGTGGAATTTATAAGTTAATTTCTCAAAAAAGCTGATTTCTCTACCATAATTAGAAAAAAGTTAAAATGAATAATAATTTATTGTTTAAACAATAGGAGTTTTTTTTAAAGAATAATGTCACTCTAAAATAATTAACTGCCATTTCGAACTCAGAAAAAAGAATTCAGACGGATTTTCGAGAAAAACGGATTTTTATTATTTTATTATTTCCATTTATTTAAACAAATAAAATTTGTTTAAACAAATGGAAATTAACTGACAAATGTTTATAAACATCCCACTAGACTTATAATAACGATTTCTATGAGAAAAAAGAGAATGAAATAATTAGAAGGGTCAATTTTCTGAAGAATCTACATTTTTTCATTTAATGGTAGTTTTCAGGGCACTGTGGGGGTGGGTTGGGGGCGTCAAAGCCATATTCTTCAAATACCTCAAATTCCTCAGTGGAATGTCCTCTACAAGTCCTATAACTTTAGTGTTAAGGTTTCCCAAACTCCGAATAATTATTCGAAAAATACCAAAAAGTGTCTTTTTCCCATGCATTTTCTTATGTAAATTTGAGGCCTCGACAGGCACCATTAAGAATCAAAATTTCGAAAAAAGAAAAAATACGTGTCCGCTTTTTTTGGATTTGGAAACGATTTGGGGGGATCGTTGCTTTCTAAATAAAAATAGCCAATTTGAACCACCCTAATGTAGATATGTGGCCATTTTCGTCTGGTGTATACCTTGGCATGTCGCCCAGGTGTTGGCAGTATTTTTTTATAAGTAACAGTCGAAGTGTGGAGCTAACAAAAGACAACCAAAGAAAATAATTTATCTATTTGACTTCCATCATATGTGACCGGCTTCGAAGAAAGGGGCTTTACGGCTAAATTATAGATTTCGTGGTTTTGACAGATTCGGAATGCTGGAATCTTCTTCTTTAACATGCAATTTATCCGACATCAATCGGACAAAATTTGGTAAAGTTAGACAGAGGATTCCACGAAACTATATTTTCGTATGATGTGTATATTCATTTTCCTTATTTAAAGTAAAATAACCGTGAATAATTTATCAACTGCACAGTATCAATAAGAAATCGACTTAATAAAATATTTTCAAACAGACATGTGCGTTGCAGATATACAGTTGAAAACATTATACTCGAGAAAACGCGTTCAAGTTTGCGAAACGCAGAAAAAACATTCGGTTCATAGCTGGAGAATTTCCTCGGCATCGAATTTAATTTTATTTTCTTTCTAAAACACCTAAATAACGTCGAATAACGTTGTAAATGTTGCACACAAAAATATATTCTTATGCCCACAAAAAACTTATTTTCGAGCACGGCTTAGATTTTTGATAGTTCTGTTCGTTTTTGACAAATCTATTTCTGAATATGACATAAAATTGGCTGATTTTGCAATTTTTTTTCGAAGAACTCAGGTTAATAATGAAAAAAGTGCCACTTAATAGGTCTAAGTTACACCTTCCTCTATAAGTGTACAAAATTTCACGTAAAAATATCAATATCATGCTTTTTTCACTCAAAACTTTACTTCTTCGAGTACATGAATAAGTAATATTTTAGCACCTAGCGTGGATACAACAACAACAAGTAATACTTATACATTACCACAGCAAGTAATACACCTTTATCTATAATTTGATGTATAACATGAGAGAATTGATACAGCATTAAGGTGACTGTGGATGCTTGTTTTATAGGATGTACCAGCAGTATTGATTCCGCAACTGCAATAAGGAAACATAGAAATATAAATGTCGAAATCACCACACAGTGACAAGTCTACAATACTAAGATACCTTTCTCAAAAAAATAATAGACAATATACTACTAAAATTATAAATTTTGAAGTTTTGAAGGTTTGCAGAAATCTTATAATTTTGTAGTGCATAAACAGCCGCGGGACATGTTCAGTCAGATGACTTGACTTGATTAGCAACGTGCATTGTGCCCTAAAACATCCTCACAACACCTCAAAGATGTTCATAACTCTGAAATGACAACGGAAAAATATCAAATTAACTGCGTAATACTCCTGAAACATTTCTACATAACTTGTATTCTACATAACTATCAAAACTGTCTGCTCTTCCAAATTTTCCAACTTTTACTCGATCATGAACTGACATTTTTGCAGTAAGAGGTTTAGAAGAAAAAAAATCGGAAAAGCGAGTTTTAATTTAAAACAGTTAAAACTGCAGAAAGCGGGAACCTCTTTACACTTCTGTCGCGCTCATATTTAAACCGAATCGTAGAAAATTTTGATAGTGATACACTACATATAGAAACGACTAACTAATATATCACACTTTATTTTATTTGCTTTTGATAAGTAGTTTCAGAGTTATGAGTCTTCAAACACATGTCTGCATAATATTATTTAACGCCGGGCAGCGCTGTACTCTAGACGCGTATTTCTCGAAAACTTGGTTTTAGAAATAAGACCCCTTTCTTCCGAGCGGGTCACATATCATAAACTAACCTTTTTAACCAACTTAAAAAGTATTTATGAAGGCAGATTAAATTTAGAGTGTTTACTAATTGTAGACAGGACTTTTATCATTGGAAATAGTAAAGGGACAAATGCAAGGCCGTGGGTGCTAATATTATATTGCGTTTTTCGGCGAAACTTGACGTTTTATAAAAAATTTCAAGTCATTCATCATAAAAAATACAACTTTTATAAGGTTCACTTTTTACTATGACCTCAAAACTTCCTAAAAAAATGCGAATGCGAATGCAATTTTTTTTTGTTGTTTTATTTTTCAATGTCGCAGAAATAATTCAATTTTGATGATATACCATTATTTGTCGGGATCCCGGGATTCCGACCAATAATGTGCTTTTTCGGGATCCCGGGATTACAAGTTATTTTTTGGCTGCGGTAAATTAATAAACAGGTCAAAGTAGATAAGGAAAAAGAATTTATTTTATATACATATTAATAATTATTGTTTATTAAATTCACGGCTTATATATCTTACTCTATTTAGCCATAAATTATAAACATTTGTGCTACATGCTATATTTCGGAAACTGAGGCCGATCGGAAAATAATATCTAATATTTTTTACTTATTACATAGTGGCTTCAATAACGCCGCGAATGGACTTAAATTTGTTAAAAAAACATTACCGAATATGAAAGAATAGATGAAGATAAAAGCTACGTGGCGAATTAAAAAAAAGTGTTGTATTTGTCGCCAGCGAATGCGGCGCTATATTTTTCGATACCGATGTTTCTCATGACAAAGAATGATGGTGCAAGAGCAACAAAATATATTAGAAAGAATATACGCCAAACATCAAAAATATTCACATTAAATATTATAATTCATCACAATCATTATTTTTTTTAGAAGATTCAATATCAGTACCGAATCCTAAACATAAATATTTAATATTGTTCACAAATTTTGTCTGTTATATTTTTGTTATTATTATTAAAATAATAAATATTTATTTTTTTGCTTAAATAAAGCCCTTGTGGCATGTAGTCACGTTGTACAATCGACCTAAAATTTGGAGGGAATTAGCTTTTCAGTATGTAGAACAAATTCCAGGGGTGGCGTGGATCTAATTTTGAAAAAATCTTTAAGAGTAAGTAAGGTCCACCCTAATGTGGCTGTGATTTCAAATTTGTATATAATTTTTAATTCTAAATAATATATCAAAATAACATTTTTCGATAATGGTTAAAACAAAGGTACTGTGATTTCATATTTGTATATAATTTTTAATTCTAAATAATATTTCAAAATAACATTTTTCGATAATGGTTAAAACAAAGGTACTTTACTCATATGTCAAATTCAAATTTTCTGAACTACCCCGTATATGTTACACAATATTTAAAAGTTTATGATTGAATAATAAAAAAAAATCCATATGATGCCAACTTTTTGGCGGTCACTGTATAATTGAATCAGTGAGTGGAAGAACAGAATAAGTCCAAAATTTGACATTTTAGACTAAGATAGCCATTTTGAATAAAATTTTTCGATCTTTTCGAAAATATGAAAAAAATAATCATAAATATTACAGTACTGCTGCAGAAGCACCGTACTTTACGCATTGACTGGAAGAACAGAATAAGTCCAGGACATACTCTGTTTTTCCACTCAATGCATGGAGCGCGGTTATTTTTAACAGATGACGTCATAGACGTTTTTTTAAATGACAACCGTATATTTTTTTAATGAATTTGACAGATCTTTTAATTGTCCTAATGGTAGCATAATATTTTTATGGCCCTACATAAGAAAATTTTCGAGAAAAATACTTCAATTGTTATGAAATAAAAGTAAAAAAATCTCCGGAACGGCTCGACCGAATTTAACGAAATTTTGAAATTAAGTATCTTTCAACCATGTTAAGTCACTGGCGTTATTATTGTTGATGCAACGTTTACAGTTTCTGAGATATAAACTGATATAATGAAGACTATAACAGAAAATGTCAAAATTAACAATGTGTTCTATTTCAAATTCAAAAGTTTGAGGTTATATCTCAGAAACTGTAAACGTGGCATCAACGAAAGTGACTTCACATGGTTGCAAAATACTTAATTCCAAAAATTTGTTAAATTCGGTCGAGCCGTTCCGGACATTTTGTCACTTTTAGTTCATAACCTTCAATTGTCTCCTTCTCAAAAATTTCTGATGTAAGGCTATACTACCACTCAGACAATTAAAAATTCTGTCAAATTCATTAAAAAAATATAGGGTTGTCATTTAAAAAAGAATGTCGATCTGTTAAACTCAATTAATCATAAGGTGTATTTTGATAATTATAAATCGACGTGTTCGGGGGTGTTTCAAAATAGCAAATCGTTCTTGAGATTTTCTCATGTTTCCATACTTTACGCGCTCACTGTATAGATGGCTAGCCCACTCATACTTTCAAACTATCAAAAGAAACTAAAAATCGTCCGATACATCCAACAAAATCAGCATACAACAACCCAATGCCTAGTAACTACCTTTTTTTTTTTTTTTTAAATAAAGGGCGAAGGGGCCCAGGAAGAACCCACCTCCACCCCGCTGCCTGGTATCGCCGTGAGGCATTCTGCAGTGCAGCGGCATCTTCCTTCCTTACCACAACAACAATTTGAATTATAAAAACCTGGGCCCCTTCGCTCTTATGCTCTAGTGACTTTATTTTTTTAAAAGCAAATTACAACTAAACCCAGCCGGAGCTGACACCTTAAGAGGTTTACATAATTACCCTTAAAAGTAACATATAACATACAGTTCCAAGCGTCTATGCACTTTACCCTATTTGCAGGCGTCCTCGCGCACTCACTGGGACACATCCTGAGCTATTTTCCGAAGCAGCGGTTTTTTTCCTGCGGCTCCTCCCCAGACTACGGTGTATCCAGAAGTCCGTGGTCCGGTGTTTCCAGGACCCTTTTCTCTCATACTCCGGTTTTCCGGGAGCATTCCCGCGCCGGTTTTCCGGTCGCTTACATTCCTGTTTGCTTTCCTTTCCGTCTGTCCCGTAGACCGTCCCTGTCCCTTATAACTAAGGGGCGGGAGGTTCTCTCTCCTCGTCGCCTGTCTTCCTCGTCCTTTCGTCGGAGTATCGTTCCTATGGTACGGGTAATCTGCTCCCACGCTTCCGTGCTTTGCAGCATTCTCCGTACCATTCCTCCTGCACTGAGGTCATCCCCGCATGGGCACTCCCTTCTATAGACTTCCCATCGGGGACATACAAATAGCGTGTGCTCCGGGGTGTCCTCTTCCTCTCCACAGTGTCTGCATTCGGGGCCGTCCCTCCTCTTAAATTTGTAGAGGTAGGCTCCAAAGCATCCGTGCCCAGTTAGGGCTTGGGTGAGCTCGTAGGTCACGTCTCCGTGCTTCCTACTCGTCCACTCATCCAAATCCGGTATCAGTCGGTGCGTCCACCGACCGTTGTTGTCCTCGTCCCATTCCTTCTGCCAGGCTTCCATCGTGCGTCGACGATGTTCTTGTCTGGAGGCGCCATCCTGTCCGCGTCCGTCATATATCCTCCTTCTTTCGTCTGCTTTCAGGTGCACCGGCACCATTGATGCTACCACCAAAGCAGCGCCCGTCGACACTGTTCTGTAGGCCGACGTGACACCGACGGCAGCCCTTCGCTGTACTCGCAGGAGCCTTTGTTTCCGGTTTTCTAGCTGCATGTCGTCTGCCCAGACTGGTGCTGCATATAACATCACTGATTCCGCAACCGACGCCAATACTCTTCTCTTAGCCGCCGACGGTCCCTCCATTCTAGGCATAAGTCTTAGCAGGGCCCCGGTGGTTCTCTCCGCTCTGGCTGCCACCTCCTCGACGTGCCTTCGGTACCTGCGGTTTCTTTCGATCCTCACCCCCAGGTACTTAACGCTGTCTCCTGGTTGGATTCTCTTGGTTCCTACCGTCAGCGTCACCGGTTGACATTTTCTCTTTCCGGTGAGGAGCACCGCTTCTGTCTTCTCGGCCGCAAGTTCAAGGTTTCTTTCCTCCATCCACTCGGTTATTCTGTGGACCTAGTAACTACCTAAAAATTGCTAACTTAAGAAAAGTTGAAAAGTTTTGGGAAACATCAAATCATGATGAAGACTAATGACAAGTTTAGTAGTGTTGTTTTTTTTTGTTAGTACTAATTTTGTTTCTAATATTAAACTTGTTGTTCGTTTCGCTTCTATGCATTTTTATTTACCACTTGTGCTAATAGCATAATTTTTTTCAACAAATAAGTGATTATTATCGATAAGCATGTTGTTGACTGGAAGAACAGAACAAGTGCAGCCGATGTTTTATCTAATTGCTTATTTATTATTGCCTTTTGGACCAAAATTTACTTCCAGAACAACTGCAAAAGAAATTTAGTACAACTTTTCTGTGCTTACCAAATCTGTAAAATACACAGCTGCCGAATTATCATTTTTTTTAGTTTGCCACAAACGCCTGATTTGGACTTATTCTGTTCTTCCACTCACCGATTCAATTACAATATATACGTAATTAGTTACAGAAAATAAACATTACTAAATCTCATTGGTGAGGCATATTTCGTAAAATAGGATATTTTATATAGGTACGTAACGGTTGGTAGTTTCATTAAACATCTATTTATAGGCGAAAAAATATAAACTCAATATTAAAAATAATATTGAAACTAGAATGATTCTACTGCCCGATATAAAACGAACAAATTTCCGGAATATGTATGAATCTGTTCGTCATGCGGTATGTTATTAAATCCTAGTGGCGCAGAGCGCGTTCGTATACATATCAACCTGCATATCGGTGCGAGAGGTATTTCGAAAATCGAAAAATCGAGATTGCAGAGAGGTTCGAACTCCTGAGGCCGTTTCACAAAATCGACAGATTCGCCTAGGGATGGCTACATTGTGACATGCGGAATTCAATTTATTATCATACAGCAACACAATCTGCTACCGACTGGTCGAACGCACTCTCGTGGTGACACCTGATATTATTAAACATATCGAACATTCAACGAATTCGCTTCTCTTTCCATTGCAAATCACATCTGTGCCATACTCGTATCGATCGCAGTTGGCACAAATGATACGGACGCTATGAAAATAATTCTTCTACATAAAACGAGATGATCTTTATTTTTGGTGGAGTTGCCGGGAGTTTACTAGCTTTTCTTGAGTTATTTGTTTTTTTGCAAGGAGCAATAAACCACAAACATGCGAAATAGAATATTAAACTAATATTGCTGTTAATTTCACATAATTTTGAAAATATTTCTTTTTAAGTCCTTGCAAAATTGTAGTGCATGATGTACTGGCCCATTCCTTAAAAACAGCCTTCCCAGAAAACAGCATCTTAAGAGCTAGCTTATTTCTGAACAACTAAATATTTGTTTGAAGTAATTTATGATTAAATTCTATTATAAGACAAGTTGGTGGTTTTCGAGATATATTCTTCAGAAGAAAAAGGTACATTAAATAAATACTTCTCTAGTTCTTTAGGGGCTTTTTTCCAATCCTTTACTAGCGAGCATTTGAATACATCTTTACAGGACTTGTGTTGATTTCCCGTAAAAAAAACAAAGTGAGTATTGCATAAGACACTTCTCAACATTCTTTTTGTTATAAAATATGATGTTCTATCATGTTTTCAATGACTTCGGGTGCGGAAAGGTTTACCTAACACATAAATACGTTGTTTCTCTTACGTGCTCTTGGCGCTTTTCTAGACCTATATTTCCTTATAACGCTCATAGTCGGTGATCAATAGAAATGAAGATGTTGTTGAAGTACTGTTTTTTAGCTAAATAACCTAAAAACTGTCGGGATTAGGTCACTGGCCCTCACTGCACTCTGCTTTTTACAGATTTACTGAACTAGTTCGAAGAGTTTTGCTATTTTTAAACTTATTACTAGCTTCTGGTTGTCGCGTAACTGCAAAGCTTCTACGTTGACGTGATGTGCAGGCGAGATTCATGCTTGGCAACGAATCTTTTGGCCTCTTGATGACTTGTGGGATACCAAGATTGCGGTGCAGGTCACTGTTCCGTATGTTAACTTTGGAAAATCTGGATACGTTAGATATTTGATTTTTTAAGACAACCCCAAGGTTGAATGACGTATAACCAGATCGGCTATAGAAATTGGTTGTAAATTTGTACTTTATTCTGTACTGACAAATGAGAGTTTTTCCCAAAATCCAGCACAGTTCTCTGTATTTGAGGTTGAGCTCTGATCTTGACATAAGATATGTCTTCGATTCTTGTTGGTACAGCTAGTGTAGACAGATTTCAGATTATGGAATTTGCGCTTCCATTGTTTTTTCAACTCATGCATTTGATAGCAAACACGTTTGGAGCGTTTTAGTAGATAGATAATTGGTCCCAAAACACTACCCTGGGGCACGCCTGCTTTAACTTCTATTGTTTGCGTATTAAACCATCCAGGGATGTAAAAGCGTAATTTACAGCGTAAATTACCAAATTAATTACCGTAATTAATGATAATTTACCGAGGTTTAATTACCGTAATTTACGGCTTAAATTACCATCGGTAATTTATTGTCTATTTAATTTTAATTTAATTTTACCGTTGGTAATTTACCAGTAAATTGCTGAAAATTTTAATCACAGTTCTTAATTTACCGGAATTTATAAATTAATTTCAGAAACCTTCCATCAGTACTTGCGTGAATGTAACCCATCACTCCTAAGCAGTCGACAAGTGCACAGTTGTTTGTTCTTTGCCTGGGAGCTACTTAGGGATGTAAGAGCGTAATTTATCGGATAAATTACTAAATAAATTACTTAATTCAGCAGAGCCAATAATGCACGTTTTAAATCAGAATCCTATCAAATTCATGATTTAAACAAATGTTCTGGTGATCCGGATAAAATGTGATCATTGTTTCTGAAACCGGGCGTTGTCGTTTTGTGAGTCCGTAATAAATTACAGTATTTTATACTATAATTATGCTGTTAGGCTGTCCATTTTATAAATTGCTGGTATAAAAAGTATTTTTATTGTAGTCCCTTCTTTCATTTTAATAATGAATTACAACTATCAAATCAGGAATAGCATCAGCGATTGGTGGTTATCTACAATATAATGACTTTTAAGGCTGTACCCAATTTTTTTTACATAACTTACTGTCATCGGTAAATCATTTTGAATCACAAGGTAATTTAAGAAAATATAATTTACCAATTGAAATTTTTAATTACGTGGTAATTTAAATTTGAAAGTAATAATTGTAATTTCAGCGGTAAATTACTGAAAAAATTAATTACGGAAATTTAACATCCTTAGTGAGATTGCTAGTTAGCTACAAAATAATGACCTATTTACCAAGCATTTTTATTAACATAAGTAGCATTCATAACCTACAGTGATCGGTATTAACGCCGGTTTAATTTACCATTTTGAATTTTTATTTATCCGGTAATTTAAACCAGGGTAATTTACCATCTTGAATTTTTACTTACTCGGTAATCTAAGCCAACGATATTTACCATCATTTAATTTTTATTTACGTGGTAATTTAATATTTGAAATTAATAATTTTAATTTCAACGGTAATTTACGACAAAAATTAATTACCGTAATTTAACATCCCTGAAACCATCGTACCAAATCTCATAAAAGGTTTCTGTTACTTCCTTTTGTCTTCCGTTGTAATGAGATCATATACATACAAGTGTCTTTATTTTAATTCAAGTTTGTTTGGATCTTTGGCAATTTCCATTGGAGTAGCTAGATGGGTGGTTTCTGCTTCAAGTGTCAAAAGTTTTAATCAAGACTCCATACCCACACGTCCAGGACATAGTGTTTGCCTGGGCAAAAGCTTTATTCCTAAAACAAACCCTTTGCCTACGACATGTAAACACAATTCAATTTCAACCCATCGGACCACCTTGCGGAACGTTGGCCGTAAACCGTCATCGCAAATCAATAATATGTGCCCGCCGTCGATGTAGTACCTTCATTATTACGTTAGGAACTGCTACATTAGTCAACAGTCAAAATGTACATTGGATGCGGCTATTTTTTTCTTATGTACTTAGGTCCGCCAAACTCAAAAACCGTATTAAAATTTTTTTGAATGGATACGTTTTCGAATTATGAATATTTTCTTTTATTTTGCTTTTTTTGCGGTAGTTTAACTATTTTATGCATATCTAGAGTTAGGAACGTCCAATGTGGTCACTGGGCACATCAAATTAAAGCTAATAGTATCGCCAACAAATGTTATAAACATAGTTTTTCAATCGCTTCAGTTGTTTCAACGCAATGGGCCACAATATGAAAAAAATGTGGCCAAAATGAAAATCGAACATTTACTCTATTACGGTGAAAAGTAGAAATCGTGGAAAAATGGTCAGTTTCTTATTCTTGTACGTAGAGTGTACACTTTTACGAAGACAATAATGAATTTACGATAAAAATCAATGCAAAAATGCCGAAGTTATGAGCAATTATGATTGATAGGTACCAAACCACCAAAAACCATTTTTTTCTCTATTTATCAGTTTGATTAATTTCGTTTATTTTTATAGTATGTTTGTAATATATAATGACATTAGAAGTGATTCCGGCTCCTGCTTCGCCTTCTGTTGTTGTCGGTATCTGTTTCTCTTATGAAGAACCAGATATAATCCCCCATCATTCTTTCATTACAAAATCCCTGGTAGCGCCTATCAATGGTCTTCATCTCCTGGTGGAACCTCTCACCATGCTCGTCACTAACGTCGCCAAGATTCTCAGAAAAAAAATCCAGGTGCGAATGTAAGAAATGAATTTTCAGAGACATGTTGACGCCTGTTGGAAAAATAAAGGAAATTAATAGCATATATCAGAAAATGAATAGAATAACAGTATTTTATACCTATTTTTGCATATTTATGGAACAACTCTTGAAGAATCGTCTGGAAGTTCGGGCTTTGATTGTTTCCAAGGAAATCAGAAACAATTAGCTTAACAGAACTCCAGGCTGCTGCTTCATCCGATGACAAATATCTTTGGAATTTTTCATCTTTCAACAGCTTCCTTATTTGTGGAAAACACCTTCCTTGATTTTCGCAAAAGAAAGAGTTTTAAATAAGGTTCTCAAATAAGCAAACGCTTCTTTATTCAATGCTTTCACTGAGTCCTTGAAGAGTCCAACTTTAATATGTAGTGGTGGAAGAATGATGTTTTCTTTTTTGATGAGTGAGACATTTAATGTTGTATTCGCCCACTGCGACCTCTTTCTTTCCGGCCATTGTTCTCTCTTATAATGATGTTCTCGAACACGGCTGTCCCAGAGGCCTAGGAAACAGCAATATTTTGTGTAGCCACCTTGCATTCAACATAACATGCCCACCACTTTCAAATCGGCACAAGCTTTCCAGTCGTGTTCTTCATTCTTGATAAACAATTTGACCATAGTCTCGTATGATTCCTTAGTGTTTACGACTGCATGTGCGATGGGAATCGATGGTTTCTTGTTTCCGTTCTGCAAAATTACTGCTTTCAAACTTTCTTTACTACCGTCAATAAACAGCCGCCACTCGATAATGCCGATCATAACTTCGTCATTTTTTCATAGATTTTCATAGTAAATACCTTGTTCTCTTTGTAAAACTGCAAACTCTACGTAAAAAATAAGAAACTGATTTCTACATTTCCCCGGCGATTAGGTAACTGTTCGATTTACATTTGTGTCAAACATTTTCCAAAATGTGGCCCATTGCTCTGAAACTACTGAAGAGATTGAAAAACAATATTAATACCTTTTATTGGCCATTTAATTGGCTTTAATTTCATGTGCCGAGCGACCAGATTGGATGTACCAAACTCGAGATATGCTCCAATTAGTCAAACTACCACCGAAAAAATATATTTTTTTTTTTAAAATCATCTCCAAAACGTATCCATTCAATTTTTTTTAAAGCGATTTTTTACTTTAGCGGACCAAGGTATATAAGAAAATAATAGTGGCACCTAATGTACATATGTTTTTTAAACTGACTAGTGCTATTACGTCTCCCGTAAATCCTCCCGTTCACATCAAAACGCCAAATTTATCAACCAAAAATGCAATCCACAATATAAATCTTCAATGGCACTCAATTACTAACAAGAATTAAAACGCACCAAGCCCCTTTAATTTCTCCATTAAAGTTAATTTCTTAACTTGTAGATTCCAATCTAGAAACGAAAACAGGGGGTCGTTCCACCAAAGAAATAGCTAATAGATGTAGGATTGCTTTCCGGCATTCTCTTAAGAAAGTCGGATTAATGTAAGGGCGTAATCAAGGCACTTGTGTGTAATTAGATCTTTCATGAGCTGGTGCTGGAGAAGGTTAACCGCCGTCGAAGAAGGGAAGCGCGTTGCGTGGGTTATTTCATGGCACGCTGAGTCCGCGATTATACCTCCGCGACTGTACACGTATTACTTTAATGCCGCTGTAAAACTGTAATCATGAGGTAAGCGGTTTAATTATTAAAAGTAGTGGAAAGAGGCCGTGTGGATCTTATATCACCTAAACCTTCTCTTTAGTATTCATTTGAAAATGTCTTATGGTGACTAGGTTTGCATGGCTACCCTAAGTTGGGAAATATGAACACCAGTGAGAGTGTGTTTTATTTTCACCACGACTAATTTCAGGGGATGAAAATGTTTCATCTATACTTTATTTGCTTTAAGGGGATTGCATACATTAGCGAGTGAAAGGGAAGGGAAGGGAAAGGGAACAAACTTTCATTGAATCAGATAAAAGCAAGTATTTTCTGGTTACTGATTATTTCAAAGAGTTACTTTCATAACCTCTTAAAGTTTTTATGGCGTTGGGTTCAGCTGATGTAAATTCACAAAAATACCTAAAATAATTAATTGAATTCATCCCAAAAGAATCTAATAAAATCAGTTTGTGACAAATTCTATTGCATCCATGTCAAACATTTTCTGTTGTAATTCATAATTTTAACTTATTTTCATGAAGAATACATTTTGTTTTAATTATTAACATTAATAGTTATTTAACCAACAAGTATATTAAAAAGAGCGATTAATGATCGAGACTGTTTAACGCACGAGCGATTAGCTAGTGCGTTAATTGTCGAGATCATTAATCGCCGTTTAATATTCGAGTTGGTTACAAAATTTTTTCGTCGATCGTATGGTTCTAGCGTCGTCTACATAGATTTTTCTTCGCCGATGTCTTTTTAGGTTATGTGACAATTTATGTAATGTTTTCATTGGAAGGCTTCATTTCACATATGTTCGATTGGCCAATTAAACGACGTCTTAACGTCGTGTGATTGGCTATACCAAATCATGCATCAATAGAAATCGTGCATTAATAGAGTTGTTTAAAAAACGATTTCCTATTCACTAAACTGACTCATAAATAAACGATCGACGGAAAAAATAATTAATAAACGTTTGAGTGCTGATGGATGTACTGAAAAAATCATGTTAATGGCGTCATTAGGGATTATGTCATCTAAATGGTGTGATAACTTTATTGATTTAGGGAAACCATTTACTCAAGAATTTTTAAGTTAGCATTTGCATAAAACCGAAAAGGTTCCTTTGGAGCTTCCAAAACCAATGATGTATATTGAATATCGACAACTTTAATTATTGAAATATTTGCCTGGTATTGTAACAAAAAAATATAGGGAAATGTTGCTGTATTTCGCCCAGAAACGCAATATGCATTTAGGCGTGAAGGAAAGACTATTATTTTTTTAATGGAATGCCCTGTATACCATAACATGTTATGAATACTAAGGTAGGTCTGTCTTTCTAACTGAATCAAGTTGTTCCTGTGTAAAGTAAACAGTTCTGAGATATACCATTGCTTGTCAAAACAATGGCAACCGCAGGCCTATCTTCAAGAGTACTTAAAAACTACAATTTTGCAGATATTATCTTACAACTGTGTCAGAGAATCACTAAAACCAGGAGGTAGACGCTGAAGTTGATTTTGTTTATCTCGTAATAAATGCTATATTATTATATTATTTGTTAATTATATTATATATTAATAAATGCTTGATAAATGCTGTATCAACCACTTACACTCTAGTGACTCACTAAAAAATCAACAAAACTCTGTTTACTGGAAATGGGGATTGTCCCGATCAGTGATTTATAAATCTGAAACCCTGGTTGTAGCCCATGGTTAGAACGAAAAAACATTCAAACATTTCTGTCTGTACAAGAAGTAAAATTGTTGTTGTAATGTACTCAATTGGTATTAAAACGCACAACTGGGTTTTACACTTTTATTACATTACTCAAACATTGGTACAGGTAGAATGGTTACATTCATTGGGCACACATAAATTACGCACGGTCGACCGATTTTTGAAACCAGGGCTAGAGATTAAAAGCTTGATTAACACTAAGTATAAAATATAAATACACTACAGTTGTCAATTAGCTAACATTTCCCACTTTCCCGGACACACGGGGTAAGTGAGAATGAAGGTGGAGCAGTAATATTAATGTACATATTCCTTTTCCTGTAAGTACGCTCTTGTGTTTGTAGAACGTTATTTGACACAATCAGTAATCAGTTAATCAGTTCTTACTAATCACACATCTCGCGACCGCAAGCTCTACACATACTAGGGTTCCCAACTCTACAAAATCAAAATGCCACCGCTGTGGAGTCGGAGTCGGAGTTCAGACAAATTTCAGAGGAGTCGGAGTTGGAGTCGGAAAAAATGTACCGGCTCCGACTCCGAGTCCAGGTTTAATTATTGTAGAAAAAGAAAAACATGCGAGATGGACATTGCCTCAGTAGACAGTAAACATATAAAACAAATAACATTCAATTAACAAATAAACATTCTCTTAGGTCTTTGACAAAGTGCCTATCTACATACATATAAAAATAATCAAATTACAAAACACAGTTTTTAAACGAAAGTGGAGACGATTAACAAAGGTAATCCGGCAGAAATTTCCAAAAGGAAATTTGAACAAGAGATTTTAAATGAGATTGAGAAGTAGGGCCGTAGTTCAATGTAGTAATAATAATCATTTATCTAGATTACCTGTTGCAGCCATAATTATGATTATAGTTTTAGATTAGAAAATAATTAGAAATTATGTAAGGGTATCCTTGCAGGAGAATTTGGTTGGAGCTATTCTGTTCCTCACAACAATTTTATTAACGTATTTGGCATTTAATTCTGCTTTTATTAGAATGAATTTTAGAGAGTCGGTTAAATGGACAAAGTAGTGCCAATTTGTATGTACTCTGGAGAAAACAGTTTAATACTTAATGATGTCATGATGTTATGTGATGTTGTGTGATATGTGGTCATGAAGTTTTTATTCGTGGTCCGATCAATAGGCCCTTTTGATATCTATATCTATATGCCGTTTTTTATTTACAATTAGATTGTCAGTTTAAATACGTTTGCCAACAAATTCGTTGGACACAAATAAAATTCAGTTTTGCTTATGCTTTCAGCATTTGTTTGTGAGTAATTTGATATGCACAAGGCATATGTTTAATACAATCAGACACTAAAATACTAGAATAGAAATTTAATTTATTAAATTTGGTTCTTTTTCCTGGTAGTGCTTTTATTTTCATAGCAAATTTAAATATCTGGAGTTGGAGTCGGAGTCGGAGTCGAGAATTTTCTTACCGACTTCGCAGCCCTGCCTTAAATACTAGTCAATTTCAACCTATTTTTAAGTTCTTTTAATGCTATAGAATAAAAAAAAATCCGGCGGACCTTCGGACTTTGCAGTGGAAGATAATCACCTTACAACTCGGCCAACTCCAAAAATAAACATGAAATTAAAGATTACATTCTCACATATCTACACGATTAAAGGAATCCAACACCAATGTTGCTAAACTATGATGTTCAATAAATTTAGTAATATGTGACAGATTCTCATTCCTTTTTTTCAGGATATTAGCATTGTGAGGAAATACCCATTTTTACCCATTTTTTGTATGTTCGAGCATGTCGGAACCTTGTACGCTGCGCTTTCCGCTGCGCTATACGATGTCTGTTTGTGGCCATTGAAAACGTACGTGGGCAGTCAAGAACTTGGAGTTTGAAAATAGCCCCCTTCTATAAAGTTTAAAGGGTGTACTGTTGGATGGCTACCATGCATGGTTTCTCACGAAAAGACATATTTAATGCAAATAAAAGTCAAAGATATTTACATATTGTACAAAGTAAAGTAAACAAATAACTGTACAGTGTGCCAGTCATGGAGAGATGTATGTTCCTGTCGCTATTTCATGTTTACCGACATTCTTGTTTAAAATTGTAAGTTAGCGATAGAAACATACATCGTTTCATAACTGTATATAGTTGAATAACTATTATAAACTTCTATGGTATACTTGTTCAGGATCTAAAGGACGAAGGATCTTCAGGAACAGTTTAATATTACCAACTCAATTAACAAACTGTGTTTGAATGTTGAATTGAAATTGAAAATTATACATAAACACAAATTATTCAGTACTATTTATTGTTATGCAACAAACGACATATATGTATAGTTGAGAGTATAATATACGAAGAGGAAAAGTAGTTGATTAAAATATTTAGTAGAAAATAGATTACATTTACGTGTGCATGAATCATTGTTTAGCTGTGTCATTCCCTGTAGCAAAGTTTAGATATTGGTAAAATTGTAGTGCAACACAAAAATGCGCCACAGCATGTGTTAGTACCTAAAAACAATTAAATTACTTCACATTTATACGCGGTGTCGCCTGATGAAGCCGACAAACTTATACCGTGTGTTCTCGGGTAAACACATAAGGGGGAAATATTACTTACATTTGGTACCTGTTTTTCATACAGTGTCATTACACCTCCAGGCTTCAAGATCAGTACCCTATGGTTTAAAGATTCATGAATTGTCTCAACCTGCAATGAGTAGTATTTACGTTAAATAATCACCTCCAACAAATCTAATTACCAGAAACGATTCTGCTTTTGGGAGTCGAGATACTGGAAATCGATTCAAAAATGCTCGCAGGTCATCACCCTGAAAAGATAACACCGGTGTCAATAGGCGTACTTACAGTTGCGTCCAGTAAAATAATTAAGGTACAATGAAAATAACATCACTATCTTTAATTCTTTTGTATTGAAGCATATGCTAAAAAATATTTTGCAAAAATGCTATACGTTTTATTTTTCATTTAGTTGTTTGAATTACTAAGACAATGATTGCTGAAACTGTCATTATTTGTGACAACCAATAAAAGAGCAAACACGTTCACAGAAGATTTGTGCCTTGTAATTTTGTATGTAGAATAAGAACAATATTAAGTACCTAATCGTTAACATAGTGCAGGCAAATTAACTGATTATAAGCCAAAACCGGTATTAATTGTAGACAGGAGTTTTATCATTGGAAATGGTAAAGGGGCTCATAGTGAACGTAAAAAAAATAAATGCAGGTCATGGGGTGGTATAGTGTTTATTTGGGAGGGTTGAAAGCGGGTGCAAAGCATATTATTGCGTTTTACGGCGAAACTTGACGTTTTATTCAAAAACGGCCTACACTAAGTTGTAGATCATAAAAAATCTACAACATTCATATTGGTCACTTTTTACTATGACCTCAGAATTTCTGAGAAAAATGCGAATGCCAATGTCAAAACGAATTTTCTGTTTTTTATTTTTCGCTGACGCAACAATGATTCAATTTTAATCAAACTTCGTGAAAGCGTGCCCTTTTATACCTTAAATAAGCACATATTTTTTTATTATACAAAAAACAAGAAGTTTTTGAGATATTTAGTTTTTCCGACAAAATCAGACTTTTTTTAAAAAGAAATTCTGTGGTGAAAAATCATCGTACAGTTCTTCTGGGTCTCATTTTTGTTGTTTTTACATGTACTTATTGACACAATAATAAAAATAATAGTCCCTATTTAACAACATGCTCAAAAATTTAATAAACTCAAAAACGACTTTTGCAATAGTGAATTTTTCAGTAATTGTTCATTATTTGTTTAAATTTTTAAGAAAATTTCAATACTGGTTACGACATTCGATTGTACGGAAAAATGTACAATGGAAACTGTCTCCCATTTCTACACTAATGCTATAACCATTAAATTAGAATAAGAAATCTTCAGATAAGTAACCAAAATAGTCAGTTTTTGTCTTAGTATCCAATACAAAAGTTGTAGGTCAAGAAAAAATATACAACTTTTGTAGAGGTTACTATATAACATAACCTCAGAACTTCCGAGAAAAATGCGAAAAATTCATTTTTTTTTAGAATTTATAATTTTAATTTAGTTTTGACAAAACTTCTGAAAGTAAATTATTTATGTCTTAAAAGATCACAAACTCTTTATGAAAAAATCTTTAGTTAAAAATGTGATAACATTTAATGTGAAACAGTACTTTAATAATTGATAATAATAAATTACAAAAGTTAATATTGTAACACGCCCCTAATACCAGTGCGCTCCATGACCAGCGAGGGCGTAGGTGCCCCCTTCCACTACGTGTCGACACACGACCTGGACCGAGCAGGATAAAAGACGGTACGCAACCCTGGCACATGAGTTCGCTCACCGGCCTGGAGGAAACTATTAACTTGGCGGACCTCGTAGGGCCTTGGTGACAACGTGGAATCCAGACGGAGAGACAGGCATCGTCAGTATACGACACGCTGCACCTACCGCGACTTGCATTTTCAAATATCATTTTCCGAACGACCCCACCCCGTCAATATATATTTACAGATTTATAAATAAAAAATGAAAAGTATTTATTTATCATTTTCTATATGATTTTTATAGATTGGCATAGTTATTTAACTATGCCAATCATTGCCTTATTCGCAATTTTTCTCGGGAGTTTTGAGGTTATGTTATATAGTAACCTCTACAAAATTTGTGGATTTTTTCTTGACCTACAACTTTTGTATTGGATACTTTTTGATTCTAAGCCAAAAACTGTTATTTTGCTTACTTATCTGAAGATTTCTTATTCTAATTTAATGGTTATAGCATTAGTGTAGAAATTAGAGCCAGTTTCCTTTGTATTTTTTCCGTACAATTTAATGTGCCGTAACAAGTATTGCAATGTTCTTATAAATTTAAGCAAATAATGCACAATTACTGAAAAATTCAGTGTTGCAAAGGTCGTTGTTGAGTTTTTCAATGTTTGAGCATGTTGTTAAATAGTAACTATTGTTTTTATTATTGTATTAATAAGTACATGTAAAAACAACAAAATTGAGTCCCAGAAGAACTCTGTACGACGATTTTTCACCACAGAATTTTGTTTTAAAAAAGGTCTGATTTTGACGGAAAAAACTAAATATCTCAAAAACTTCTTGTTTTTTGTGTAATAAAAAAATGTATACTTATTTAAGGTATAGAAAGGCACGCTTTCACACAATTTGATTAAAATTGAATTATTGTTGCGACAACAAAAAATTAAAAACAGAAAATTCGTTTTGGCATTGGCATTCGCATTTTTCTCGGAAATTTTGAGGTCATAGTAAAACGTGACCCATATGAATGTTGTAGATTTTTTTATGATCTACAACTTAGTATAGGACGCTTTTGGATAAAACATCAAGTTTCGCCGGAAAACGCAATAATATGCTTTGCACCCGCTTTCAACCCCCTCAAATAAACATTATACCACCCCATGACCTGCATTTATTTTTTCTACGTTCACTATGAGCCCCTTTACCATTTCCAATGATAAAACTCCTGTCTACAATTAATACCCAGTCTCAACATAATTTGCCTGCACTAACACGACATTTTAGGTTTTGCTTTTTTATGTTAATTTTAGCTTTGTGTATATTGTTTATTTTGTTTGGAGTCGGTATAATTATATTTTGTAATCTTTTTTTAGTTCCATAAATATTAAAGTATTAAAATATATATATACATATAATTATTGTTTACTGCTTAATTATATTGATTTTGTCTGAACAGCTTTCAAAACCGGTTTGAACAGCTTTTTTTGTTGGAAATTAGTAATTCTACAACCCCAATTTAGCATACGTATTTTAGATTAAATGTTCACACACCCTGGTTCTAACTTTATACTATTGGACAATCAATACTGACATAAAAACCTTTAATTTTCAGTCGTGTGAGAACCAGTATGTGATTGATATGTACTTTGTACCTAACCGCCTTTTTACCGTAACAACTGTAACAAAACGGGCCATGTCCTCGGCACCCACTCATTAAAAATTTTTCTTCTGTCAAAGTTTTGTGCTAGGTGTTATGTTGGTTTATGCCGTAAGTCAAAAATTTTGTAATCCTTTCGATTCGGAGTTATGAGTAATTTTCGAAGGGGGGGGGGCTGTTGACATGCTGCCCCCCCCCCCTCTCCACGTTCAAATGTCGAAATAGTGTTGGTCAAAGTTATGTGCCAGTTTTGTGCTGGGTTGTTCCGCATGCCGAAAGTTTCGTGCTACCAAATCGTACCAAATCTGGTAGCTACACTAAATGATCTTTGACCAAGTATTACTTAAGAAATAAATATTTGGAATTACCATCCGTCACAGATATTTGATAGGGCATGTGATGTATCTTGGGACAGGCGTCAAATAACTCTAAAATTAAAGGAGCACAAAACTTCTGGTTTGCGTCACAAAACAGCACAAAACGTGCACAAAGCTTTGACAAAAAAAAATAAAATTTCGAATGTGGGGACTGGTGACGTGGATCTGTAACAGAATGATAAACTTACCACTGACATTGCGATTGTTGCGTGGTGACTAACGCACCAACTCAACGAAAAGAATATGATTGTCATCACTCCAGCCAAGTACATTATAGGTCGACTAAGTACAGCAGGATCGTGTAATGTTATTAAAACAAATATAATAATGAAGCCTATGCAAATTACGATGAGCTGCATGCAATAAAAGATAGTTGCAGTACTACTTGCGTCATTTAATAACTGGTAGTTCTTCACAGTACATTTCTGAAAATCGACAAGTCTCTGCAACCTTCTGCGCGTATTAATTCTCAAAATATTCGTATTCTCAGATTGCAGGCTTAGACAGCTCATTATATCAACGTAACAACACTTCAATATTCTTACATGTATCTGTATTATAATAATTACGGCAACCATGAAAAGGGTACTCAACGAAGCACTTATTATTACCATTAGTGTCATAAATTGAAATCCGCCTGTCACATACAAAGCAAAGAGTATGGTTGCAGTAATCATTGCAGGTAACCAACAAAATCTTAGCAGATAATACATATCTTGTATCAACTTTTCCTCCAGTTTTGACCAGTGTGATGTATATTCATAATAGTCAAACATGTTTGCAATATTTTCAAATGCCACTTTAATCTTATTTATATTCTTCAAACACAGCAATGCACGTATTGCTTCAGCTTCGATGAATATGTCCAATAAGAAGAAAGCATACGTTTCGATGTCCAGCCACGATGCATCACGAATAAGTCGATGAATATCATGAATTGCAATCGATAGTGGTATAACAGCTAATGCCACGCTTATGGAAGTGAAGGTCCAATTAATCTTTACCTCGGTCTTTTCTTTCGTGCATTTGCACAATACGGTGAATGGTAATATTCCAATAAACGACCCACTTAGAATATATAAGTTTGCGGTACAAAATAAACATTTCTTGCTCGTAGACATTCTAAGCGTATGTATGGTCGCATAAGACTGTTTAGACTACTGTACAAATATTGAACTGAAACTCCACAAACACGTATTTCATGATAATGACCCATGTTTTATATATTAGGTGCTCGTATTGATTTTTTGATTAGTCACTTTACAATACCAATGGTGAATAGTTTATGGACCTTTTGCGAATTAGCATTTTCTAGAAGCTCGCTATCTTTTTGAAAACGTCAACACTATTTCACTCAAAACTTTTTTTAATGTGTTTTCAAAATTTATCTCACACATGTATTCAATTTCCGAATGTTTACGAAGGTTTTGAACATGATTTATGGTGCACAAAAAATTCTAAAAATCATTTAATTAGTCACTATAACAATATACTGTATTAATTGTTGAAGTTGAACACATTAACCATTAATGTATATCTGAGTTCTTAAGAGGAATCACTAGAGGTAGTAGCGTACTACAAAACAACACTACATCAAACCAAACATCCTGAGCTTAATTGTGTGTTAATAATCACGTGTAATACATTAAATTATAGATAAAGGTGTATTACACCGGGTACGAATGCCACTTTTTTTCATTTGCGTTGTTGTTTTGTTTTTTTACCCTTGGTAATTTTTGTTATTTTTTTTTCCAAATCCGAACCAAACATCAAAAAAGCAATATTACAACATTTTGTATTGAGCCTTCATGAACTGGTGTAAAAAAATGACAACAAAATATGAATGTTGTAATGATTTAACCGTTGGTTTTTTGAACATGTGAATGAGACGAGAATAACATATTTTATAGTCGTACGGTGCAGCCATCTGTTGGATAAACACCACATCATTTTCTTCGACCAATCAAATTCAAATGGTACAGTCTGAAGCAGCAGCATGAATACGTAGCCAGGGGAATCACAAATATTGAGCAATTTCGGCCTAACAAAAATATTGATCGCATGTTGACACGTGAGGTGTAGCGGCGCCGCGCCCGGCAAACGAAAGCCATACGAAAAATAAATTTTACCGTGCTGGTGCTACGTAGATAGCAACGACTCGCTTATAAAATAGGTCAGCATGTTCTTGCGGAAGTGTATGTGATCAACATGAATTGTTGAATTTCGACCAAAATAGGCTAGAAACCGAATACGAGAAATAATTTTTTGCCGTCCTGATGGACTCTACGCAGACAGCAAAGAGCGAGTTATAAATTAGGAGCGCATGTTCCCGCGAGGGTTTATAGTGCAGTCCCCGTACGACACACGGAACGTAGAATAATCAACAACCGCAATACCTACTTACAATGTTACAACTACTAAATAATTAATAGGAGTTAAATAAATTATTACTAAGGAAATACAAGTAATTTAATTTTTAATCAGTCATTTATTTTTCGTCATAGAATTTCAAATATATTGGTTTTTAGATTTAGATAATAATATTAATACCAAACACTTGTCGCTTGGCAATGCATTCAGGGCAATCGCAATCTATGTAGGATGGTTGGCTTTAGTTCTACTTGTTGTACAACTGACGTAGAACAGACGCTAGAAATATGGGCAAATTAAGAAATCAGCTGCCTTTATGTGGCCCGCATTCTAAGAAAAACTAATAAGAAGAGTTCTATTAAAGTATTATAAGTTCTAAGAAACTAATAACTTGCGAGAGTACCTGCGGTAAGTGTGTATGTAGATATTATACGTGTAGTGTAATTCTTCGCTAATTAACTTCGCTAGTTAATTTGGGCAATACTCTCTTATAGGCGTAAGCGTGCCGGATTACCATATATGGCAAAAACTTTTATAAAGGTGTAAAATATTTGAACATGTATCTATATAATATATAATAAATGACTTATACATATATACATAAAGCTGTATACTACGTATACTACCAAGTCTATACCTAGCAATAATAATTTTGAGTAAAATTTCAAAATGCGGTATCCAACTGTATCTAGAATTAAAATAGGAATATTATATTTACTAACACCTACTTGCGTCAGCCGATAAAAATTTGAATTTTTATATGAGGTGTGTTTTACCTGAAAGTATCGATCTCTGCTAAGTACGAACGAGACATTCGAGATTATTGATGCTTTCACGGCCAGAGTCATTTAAATTTAGATGATAAATAGTTACCGGTTTATGCCGTGAGTAAAAATTCATAATTACTGTCTTCGCTGTTCGCTTCTTCGGAGCTAACTGATAATTAGTTACTAATTCTAATAATAAATGTAAAGCAATAAATGATTTATGTAAGAAAAGCTGTCTGTTTTACCAAAACTACAATTTTTTTCAACATACAAAAGGTAAAATGTTCAACCATAGTTAGTAGTAAAATAGGAATGTTATAATAAAGCAATTAATTAATTTGTAGCACTGTATTATTTTGTGGAATTGTATTTGTATTTAAAATATACAAGAAAAGCATTTCAGATCATGCGATAGTCACATACACAAAATTATTAGGAAACGGTTCGGCGCCAGTCGACACCGCACGGCCCCTTTGATCTTCCCCGCCAAAGAACGATACCGCAGTTCCCCTCATCTAATCAGTGCGTTGCTTGCATTTTCTGCGGAGTGTACAGTGTTGCCTCCTTGTTGCCTCCTCTCGCGGCTCAGTTTCGTCGAACTTTTGAGGCCGGTGACTAACATTTACTCTTAAAGAATTTCGATTTTAGTATTTTGTTGCAAACTTGTCACTTGTTTATAGTAGATAGAGGATTGGTCCAAAGACATTATAAAGCATGCCTGCTATTACTTCCTTTGGGTTCGAGAATTCATCTATCTGATTTATCCTGAATATTCTAACTGATATTGATTTCAACGCAAAATTCTGAGCCGACAATCTTTGTATTAGTATGTTGCATCGCCATTATTGTGTCCTCAGGAGCCATTTGAAAGAACTGGCACACTGAATACAACAGGCGTTCCTGTTACAATACCAATCGCCCTGTAAACAATCTTCCAATAAATTACTTATCGTATTGGTGTTCATATTAAAGATTCGAAGTAACTCACAACGGAAAGCAAACAAACGAGTAGACATTTTTATTATAAAAATACGTCTTCGTGTACACCTTTTTAATATTTTAAAACTAAACGTTTTGTGTAGGCGTAGCATACACTTTTTCTTTGATTAGACCTCAAACACAAGAAAATCTAAGGGATTGAGATCGTGTGATCTCGCAGGCCATAAAATGTTACCGCTTCGACCAATTCATCTGTTTGGGAAGTGTTCATCTAACCAAGGTCTTACATTCTGAGCATCATGCATGTAGATCATATTGGGCTGCATGTTCAATGGAATGACATCAATAACCTATTCCAAAAGTTTAAGGTATTCATCGATATTAACACGATTTGGTAGGTAAATTGACCCAACAACTCTGTGATTTATTATGCTCACCAAATATTTAACCGAAAACCTTATTTGGTGACCATATTCATAAAATTCCCGCAAGTTTTCATCAGCCCAATGGTGAAAATTGTGATTATTAAATGCGCCATCTCTTGAAAACGTGCACTCATAAAACTAAAGAATACGTCTCAAGAAGCCAGTCTCGTCACGAAATCTATTTAAAATTATAGTGCAAAAATGTAACCGGAGAGTTATTATTTTCATGGAGGGGCTGAACTTTGAAACATGCTATGTTACAGCTAATTGCCGGTTACCAACTGAGTAATCTTCATCCGTTGCGTCTAAAAGTTGTTCTTCAAATTGTACTTTGCGGCTTCGCCTTTGTCGACCAGCGGTCACTTTTCTTGAGACAAACGACCCTGTTTTCCTAGCACGTTGGTCCAAATATCGAAATACGTTTGGTGTAGTACTTTTGTTCTGTTCTGTTATCATTTCCATTACAGAATCGGTATAACATATACATATCAGCATACTCATTAAACGTATATTCCATGTTGAACGAACGAAAAAATAACTATAAATATAATAACGAATGAAAACTGCAGGAATAACCACAGAAGAACGGATTAAAAACTTTTTTGGCAAAAAGATAACATCCAAGGAAACATCTTCAATGTTGTGCTTTATTTTAAATTGCAGCTTCTCCATCAATAGATTTCAAATAATAACACCAATCGAGAAATCGGATATCATGTCTTTGAAGACCTGGTGAAGACTCAAGAGCATGGTACAATATTTTAGATTATAGATTGTTGTCTCAGAATTTTGTGAAGAACATCGTCACAATGTTTTTTAACCGCTAAACATGTTATATTGCGACAACATTCTGTAACTTTGTATGAAAGTAACTTTTGTAACATATTTTTGTTACGTTATTACAACATTGTTGAAACATTCGCAAACAATGTTTTATTGACAACATTTTATATACATTAATACAACATACTTTTACAACATCAATAATGCATATCATTGAGACCAGTTTATCCATATAAGTGCATCAGTTAGGTAATACGCCTAGCGACTGTTAGATGGCGCTGGTAAGTGCTAATCTCAATTCACATCACCTTTCGGTATAAATACTCAAGCTGAAATGAGTGTTGTTTCTGTTGTTCTCGGTTTAATGATAGCTTCAGTTCTATCTTCGATAAGCGCAACGGATACGTTTGTCGTTGTCGAAATGCGCAATTTAGCTGTGCGCCCGTAATTACTGTCATCATTATTAGTCAGTAATCAATTGCGCACTGGTGTCTCCCGTACATTCCGGCAACGAGAAAAAAGTATCCCCCCTCCGTTACGCCTGTAGAACGGATTTGAATGACTCTTACGCCCTGCGTAATCCGGGAGTACGTGAAAATGTTCCAACTCAAATGATGTTAAAATATTACAACAAAATTAGAAAAATATGTTGTATAAATATTACAGTTATATTTCGTTGTTTAGTGGAAGTTTGTGTTCTAAGTCTCTCTAGAAGCAGCTTTTGAAAGAGCATTGATTGGTAACAGTTGTATTGGGCGATATGATTTGGCCCTGTGATTTGGCCTCATTCCATGTTTTTTTCTGTGTTTTGTATAATGATGACTTGGACTACTTTCCAGCCGCTGGGGACATATTTCAACGCAGAATTTATTAAATGCGGTAGTAAAACAAAATATTTCTTTGGTAGTTACCAAACAGTTGTCTGGTTGTACTTCCTCACGCCTTTCCACACCAAGTGATCTGCTTCTTCATCTGGACTAAATTGTACTATTAGGTTTGTTCGAGCAGCACCAAAATAAGTGCATAAAGCACTTATTCTTTCTCCTGCGCACACACAGAAAAGTGATCTCTCGAACGAAGAGAGAATTACTTGGCTGAAGTAGTTGGTAGGTTCGTATATACGCAAGAGATTATTGACTTCCACCAAGAAATTTTATTTCTTGAAATAATTACTAGATTTAAGAAAGTGGTTACTCTGGTGAAGTAAGTAAACAGTCTTCAATGAAGTGTATATTTTTATTCCCGGTAAATATTTTTAGCTACTTAATGTAAGAATTTTAAAGATTTGGCACAAATACGTTTTCTATTGCTAATTAACAAGATAGGTACGTTATATTTACTTACTCGTTCTAAACTTTTGCGTGCGTTACATCAAACTATTCCGTGTTGAAACGTTTATTGTACACTATAAATCACAATACACATCCCCAATAAATGACAAGGCACATCCCCTACGGGTACTTCGTTGTTGTTTTCGTACTAGGTTAGGCTCCTTTACGGGGCCAGCACCACGAGCGGGCGCGCGAGCCTTGACAAAATCACGGTGCGCATATTTATTCCAGAGAAAGGGATTACTTGAAAGAAGTGAGAGTCACTTCAGTTAAATAATTGGTGGGTTTTTATTCAGTAAACAATACTTACTTATATTAAATGTCTTATATTTTCTTGGATCAAGTAACTACGCACATGGATGGATTTACTATTACTTTGTTGGAGAAATTAACATTTTTGAGACGAAAAATTCAATTACCACTTTCAATACAATATTGGTTCTTATAAAGAAAGAATTTATTTGTTGACAGCATTTATCTGAGAAATTATTTTACTTATATTGAGTATGGGGCATTTCTTGTATATACCTAACTTTCTACATCCAAGTAAATATGCATTTGAATCTAGTAAATAAATTCAAGAAATTATGTTTTCTCGTTCCAAATAATCACTTTTCTGTGTTTGTTGCCCTGCAAAAACCTGCATTGCGTATGCGTAGAAGAATCCCGAATTGTTTTAACGACTGCTCGAACGAGCCTAGTATAGATTCTAATGATGCCAGTTATACTTTCTGTATTTCTCGTTTGAGTTGTTGGGAATTTTTTGCTTAGTATAATTTTGTTAGCTTTCTCGTGATTGCTATTTCTCTAATCCCAATAGGATAACTTGTATTGCTCCAGGCTGCTCCCTGGATGGTGTTTATGTTTTCTGGTCTTCTGCCTCTGGCTGATTCCTTGCGTTAAGCTGGATGATAATTAAAACTCAGCAATAAACTCAGGCAAGAAATAAAGATGAAACCGCCGCATCTGTACAAGAAATGTATATAGCGATTGCTTACGGAAAACCCATTCTATAGCTTCGATGAGTTTTTAAATTGTAACTTTTAATTTGTGTTTTCAATATATAGTGGGTGTAATTTGTTATTTATTTTTTGGAGAGTACTTAGTGTTTATCTGTATTTCAATATCTATCTATATTCTTTATCTATCTATATTTTAAGTGTAATCTATGTACTTCATTGTAAACTTTGTTGACTTGTGCTAACAACTATTATGGAAGAGCGTCAATAAATTGAAATGAATTGAATTGAATTGAAAACATTTATGTGTAGACTGGGCAGTTAACTTTACCTTTCTAACTCGTTAACCTTCCCTCGGGATAGATGTGCACGAGCACGCAACATGGTCATGGGTGGATGGGTGTCATATCTACCATGACTCTCTAACACAAAAGGGCTGACTTCACAACAAAGACACAAAGCCCTGCCAAGCCAAGATCTGTTTGTGACTGGTCACGGGACCATCAGCTTAACGTGCCTTCCAAAGCACAAGGTGAAAAATTCCTATGCGTATTTCTAACATTCGGACCCTGGACCTTTGGAGCGGAAGGCTTTACCACTCGGCCACATGATATAAAGACACCCAGCTAATAACTACGTATATTTTTCCTATAAATTATCGTTCATCTGCAGTATTGAGGAACCACTCATGCGGCACTCTTTTGTATTAAAAATTTCATTGAGGGCTTACGCTCCATTAGCGGTAATTAAAATACATTACATTGATTACGTACCGACGCTTCTAGGCACACTTAGATTATTGAGAGCTTTCGTCGATAGCGTCCATTGTTTGCATGGAAGCGGCTGTACCGCAGCTGCCAACATAACGCTTAAAGGTAATATCTCATCTAGCCAAAGTGATTGATCAAACGGTGTCTTTTAAACAGGTGTTGCCGTTTTTGCATCTTTCATGAAATGATGAAGTTAAAGTGAACGGAAAATGTTAAAGTAAACCATTTTACTAAAATTGATCTGGCACCGGCTTTTTTCAATTTGGAAATGTTTGAAATAATCGAGAGGATTGCCCTTGTACTCATTATTCGCCCTATGAATCGGATTTGAATAAATACTGTGCATACATACGGGGTGAGTTATTAGTATCCCGGCGGGCGATAGTCATCAAATCGTTTGAGAAAGAAAAAAGTGTTTTATACAAGAGTTGTTTGACTCATAAGTTTCTATAACGTAAAATTATTTTCATTTATACAGAGTGTTGCATTTAGGCGTGACGGAAAGTCGGTACATTTTTTTAAATGGAACGCCCTGTATATCTTTCCATATTATGAATACTAAGGAAGTTGTCTTTCCAACTGTGTAAGTTGTACCTGTGTAAAGTAAATAGTTTCTGTTTATCAAAAAATTGGCAATTGCAAGGCTTTCTTAAAAACTACGTTAATACTACATTTTTGCAGATATTTGCTTAAAAATTTGTGTCACATAATAACTAAACCCATAGCTAGATGCTGATGTCATGAAAAATTAGATGCGCTATACAGGTGATCGTAGCATGCACTAGATTTTTTTACATTTTTAAATGGCTTTTGCTTGAGATTTTGGGACAGCCTGTATATTATTTGTTAATTGAAGTGTCCCTTAAGTTGTTTGTCATTTATATTCACTATATCGTATATCTATTTTTACTAGTGTTTGTGATATTTGCAATTTAAAGAGTAGGATGCTATTTAGTACCTTAATATTGCTCTGTATACAGTGTGCTGGGTAGCATAATGTAAAATATTTAAAGAGTTAAAGAACAAGTCATTTAGAACCTATTTAACAAGATTTATTCATATAAAAAGTATTACGGTTATCAAGGTATTACACAATTTTATAAGTATGTTTTGCAATTTTTACAAACGTACAGCGAGCAAACCTGAAGACCTAGTAACTTCAGTTGGGCTCCGAAGTAAACCAGATACAGTATAATTTTAGGGGGACTATCGTGAAAAATTGTTCACTTCTGTGAAAATTGTGCGGAGACGTTTCATGGTAATAATATGTGCGCTGGTACACAAAAACAAACAGAAACGCTAAAACCTGTCTTGATGAGCTACGTTTGAGATCGGACTTGTATTCAGTACAAAAAACAACCAACAATATCTACTTACTATTGTTAATTGGATTAAAATATTATTTTTCTGGAGAGACAATTCAAAATTAGGATAATTTGAATGATAGTATGAGTAATATTCATAAAGTGAATGGAAAGTGGGTTATTTGGAAGTGGTTATAATAGATTTTTTGCTATGAATGAACACTCAGAAGTCAACAAATTTCCATGATAGTTAACCTAAACGTACAGGGTTTAGGGTTTACTTTAGCAGTAATTTGAATCGCGTGTTCGGTTGTCATACGATAGACGGCAAAATATACTTACATTTCATATAAAATTGTTAATATGTTGATAACGGTAATACTTTGTATAAGGATCAAGCTGGTTAAAATCGCTTCTAAATTATCTCTTCTATTGCCACTTGAAGACTTTATATCAAACTACCCAATACCTTATTCACAGCAATATTAAAATTTACAATTGCAGTACATTTTCCTTAAATTGCAAATATCACAAAAAATAGTAACATTTGGTGTATGACATACTAGATGTAAAGTGGAGCGAAATAAAGGGTTATTACAGCCAACACATATTATACAGGATGCTCCATTTAAAAAACTGGAGAAAATGCCATTTGTTCAATGAACAGCCTGTATAGTGTATCTAATATCTTTGGATACTATTATCTACCTACTGGCTTTGACTATTGTCTCACATACATAGTTCAAAGGCAAAATCTGCAAAAATATTTTAGAAAAACAGTAAAATATCTCCGGAACTATTACTGCTATGACTTAGCAACATACGTGGTGGGATAAACAAATTTAGTAGTATCCATAATATAATACAATATCCAGGACGTTCCATTTAAAAAAATGTACATACTTTCCGTCACACCTAAATGCAACACCCTGTATAAATGAAAATAATTTATCCTTAAAGAAAATGGTGAGTCAAACAACTTTTGTATGAAATGTTTTTTCTTTCTCAAACAATTTATTAACTATCGACCGCCAGGATACTAATAACTCACCCTGTATATATTTGTTTAAGCGTATGCATAATTTGTAACTGAATCAATTGAAGACACTAGATGGAAAACAGCACAAGTACAATGATAAATGCATTAGACTTGTGCTGTTTTGCATCTAGTGTCTTCAATTTTAGTTCGTTAAAGTTACAAAGTACATTTGTCGATCTAAGTCGCAAGTCAAAAGTTAAGATAATCAAATCTCATCTTATATTATAGGTCACCCGGGCGTCCACGTAGAGCGAATTTCCTTGAATATACAAGGACAGCTTTTCCAACGGTGCAGACATAATATTCATGGGTAAGAACAATAGAATCACATTCCGCTATGCAAATTCCTCTAAAATGTGAAGTTTGATGTCGCTACTGACAAAAGTTAGTCTTGTCAAGGTTGTTATAGTAAACCACAAGCAAGAAAAATACAGTTTACTAATGACGTAATTTGCGTTGTAAATATTCAATTCATTTCCATATTTTTTAATTTTGATATCTAAGAGTACGAAAAGTATATGTAGATTACTAGTTAAATAATTATAAAACCTAGAGTGGAGTAGAGTGGAGAACATGTGATTTAAGATAAAAGTGTTGTTACAAGACATAATTCGTACAGAGCCAGTTAACTAGGACGAACAAAAGGGGCGGCGAAAAGCTCTCTCGTATACACAAACCGCGCAGTAAAATCTTTCTGCGGTAGTCGAGAGGTGGAATTTTATGTACATTCAGTTTGACGTATACCGGGTGACCCACGCCATAAGTACTCCCGTTTATTTTAATTATTTATGAAGCTGGACCAATGAAATTTGGGAAAATGTTAATAGACAAAAAGTGCTATTCTTTGGCATACTCTTGAGATTAATATGACTTCCGGTATTTCCGGAAATGACGTTATCATTGAAATTTTAAATGGCACCCTATATTCTTTGTGTGATATTTTCAATGAGGATGACATTCTAAACACAAAAACATATCGATCGTCAATTTGTATTACCAAGCCAACGCAAAAATAACTTTTTTGTGTATTAATCTAGGTGGCTAGGAATTGGTGAAAATAGTCGAAAATTGTCAAATAAACACTAACTAAATCGAATAATCAAATAATCTCAAATTTTTATTTGAATCAGTCGCAAAACAAGAATATACAGAATCTTAACAAGAAACACATAACCTTAGCAATACACCAAATTATAGGTGAAGAATATATAATATTCTATTCTGTGTAATGGTAGATATTTGATATTTGCGTTTTTGAAAAATCGTTATTGAAATCTGTAAAAAAAATTATGGATGTTTGCATTTTTTTACGAAAAACTCAGGAAAAAATTTACGCTGTTATGCAAAACTTACATATCACATATAACAATTATTCCTTACTTACATATCCTTTATATCTTATAATGTGGTAATTGCAAGTTGCGATTCTTCGTTAGTCATTGTCAGTAACTTGTATTCCGTGTTCCTAAACACGAAAATAATGCCATTTCTATTTAAAAGCATTCAAATTAAATCATCCTTCATATATCACTAACATACATGTAACAAGTAAACAACTTGATATACGCAGTCCAAAAAACAGCAGCATCAACTGCATTTCAAGAAAAAGGTAGCATACCGCGTAGCTTGTTTATTTTACGTCGGTCTATTTCTTCAACTTAGGCCAATCACCGACGCTGAGGGCAGGCTACACACACCCAGGAATTTTGTCGAACTGAAGGAACTCTAAGCTCCAGTAAGACCTCTAGTTGTTCTTTAACGTGCACGTCGCATCATGACAGCACACGGGACCACCGGGTTTCCTTCGTAATTCGATGGAAGGCAAAGGTATTGGAAAGGTATTTGTTCCCCGCCTGAAACACCAGAACAGTCGATTTTAGCCCGAGCCGGGATACGAACCCGGGCATCCAGCGTAGATAGCAGCCGCTCTATCCTATACGCCATCGACCCCCTAAAGTATTTTTATTTGCGAAATAGTTGTTGATTTCCGGAGCCATGTCCTCAAGATTGTTTATTTTCTCACCATCTTGCTTTGTTTTCTCAAAGATTTCTGGCTGTCGTTTTTGTATACATGTATACGTGTTCATTATTTTCCTCATTTTCCTGGATTGTTCGCTATTTTTAAATATAATCGTATGTAGTAGTCCTTCGTCATTTACTTAATTAATTTAGCTTCTTCGCCCTTTTTCTTGATAATTCTCTTCTGATAATTTGGTTCCAGTTTGGTTTGTCGTGTTTTTCTTGTGTCATTTATATAGTATACTTTTGTTTATCGTTTTCAGTATTTCTTTCGTTACCCAGCTACATCGTTCGGTTCTCTTATTCGTTTTGTTGTCGTATTCGCTTCTGCTGTTTTGGAGAGACCGTCAAAGTCAAGAGTTTTCCTAATTACTATAATAATAATAATTAATATAATAATCTTGCTGATGTCTTGATTTGAACTTCTCTTGGTTTATACGTTCGCGAATGGTATTTGTATTCACCTTTCTGATTTGCGTGTACTCTCAAAGTGTTTGTAGCAATATTGTGATCGGATACATCAGATGGAACATATTTTTTAGTTTCTACTTGTTGTTTAATACTGGTTACATGGTGATCTAATAGTGAATGATAACAACCATGAAGTGGTATTTCTTTCTCATTAACGACCATCATATTTCGTTTCTTATCTTGTTGGTCAATACCCAGATTTCCAAGAAGCTACTTCGATGGAATTTTGCAAGTTCATGAAGTCAAATAGATTTGTAGTTAACACCAAACTATACCCCTATTATCCGTACAACGTTGACACAAACACAGCCACAGCATGCCACACGGAAACGAGCAGAAGATACACCGTAATTGGAGACAATAGTTCGCAAGTATGACACAGTCTGCACATCCGCTCCCCTTAACTTCACGCCACTGTTAATTGAAACGGCGGTTGGAGGCGGTAGACGCCACGGGAGCCGGAACTACGAATCGCAGATCAAAACGTCCACCCACGGAATTATCCTCCATTGTTTTCCCTGAAAATTCCTGCCCGAATAATTTCAGCCAATAACCAGTAGATTATTAAATTTAATTAGGTTGGGATTCCTGCGGGCCTAATAAGCGTACAAATGGACCATTGTCAAGCGACGGTACCGATCCCAAGCGTGTCCCAGTCCTGTCCCAGTGTACGGCACTATCTTTGTTTAAATAGTAGAGGCGGTAGAGTCGCCCACGAGCGAATGGTGAGCAGATAAACGCGGTCGTCCTCGTAGGATGAGCTAATTGCATATTCGTGCCTGTAAACAATTGAATTTGAAAGCTGCTGTGCTTTCCTGCGACCGCATCGCGGACTGTGAACTCGAAGAATCCTTTGTTTCCTTATCGCGTTCTATGATAAAACCGAGGGGAAACTTCAAGATGGCATCGTTGTGATATCACCCGCAGGGAGTAGACTTCGTTCGATGGTTTTTTAATGTACCGAGTACTTCGCAGGTGTGGAGAAAATTGTATCAGTATCAGTAATTGTAATCAAGTTTCCACTTTAATTTCCAAATATTGGTGATGAAGGTTTCCACCGATTCCATATTCAAATATAAATACAGCTCTTGAGGTTAACATGGAAGGTATTTATTCACTCGAATATTTATGCGACAATCGATTTCGATGGCATCATCATCAGGTCGGCACTACAAAATTTAAATAAACAAATCAAAATCTCATAGCCCAGCATAACAAAGTACTCACTGTCAGAAAGCTACAGAGCAAACGTAAGGTCTAGCATAACAAAAGCGGTGGCAGTCATTATTGCGACCAGCTATTACGTAACGAGGTCAAGGCTACGGCAAGTATCAGTCAGCGGCAAAGCAGGGGCGAATACACAAGCAAAAACATCAGCAAACTATCTCTAGCATTCCAACATAGATGCCATACATCATACATACATGCCGCAATAACAAGGGAATAACTCCACCCGTCTTAAAAATTCTGTCTCAAGAGTGAGGTTAACTTATCAGTCATGTACACAACAATCTAAAATAAAATAAAATAAAATAACACAATAAAACGATATAACGACATCAAGTGAGTAACTTACAATTGATATGGTCTGGACAAAATTCTTGATACGGAGAAATGGTGTCACAATTTGCAACCCCACACGAAATAACATAGAGTCTATGCTTTTAAACACCAACAACACAATCCCTCCACTAGATCGTAGTGGAATATATGAATTGAGTTGTTCCAACTGTGATTTTGGACAAAGTGGACGCAACCTTAAAACCAGATTCAAGGAACACACCACTAGAACCACCTCTGCGGTCTATCAACACATGATAGAAGAAGGCCACCTACACATACAAGATATGAAATTAATAAAGAACATTCCCAAATCTATACTCATGGACTACGCTGAAGTATACTATATACACAAGAAGATGGAACGTGGTAAGGGAAGTGGTAACCTACTTAACCAGATTACTGAATTCCCAGGATTCTACTTATTCAAGTTTAAACCTTAAAAGCTACACATTTTCGTTTTCGTTATGTTTAACATTTTACGTGTTTATCATCCTGCGATATAATTCTGGTTTTTATTATATCTACATTTTGTTAATTGTTATATCATCATTGCTGTTGTGATTAATATTTTAAATTTTTGCATATCAGTTCCTGTATTCTGGGCTATGAGATTTTGATTTGTTTATTTAAATTTTGTAGTGTCGACCTGATGATGATGCCTGGAGCATCAAAATCGATTGTCGCATAAATATTGGAGTGAAGTACCTTCCATATTAACCTCAAGAGCTGCTTTATTTAATTTCCAATTTCTTAAAATGTTCAAATCATCGTTTAAATTATCAATTTTAACTGAATGTAGCTGCTAAATTCTTAATATACAAAATAACATAAAGCTAGATAATAATAATAATAATCATATTTATTCATTAAACAATAATACATTGTATGGAATACGTCAAAATAAAAATTCTTCTCCAACCCGTCTTACATGCCTAGTTTGCCTACAGCAGAACCAGGTCGAGCAGATATTCTTCCACCGTGTAGTACAGTTTGCTTTTATAAAAGCACTTTTTATAGTTGATTTAAATCTGTTGAAGTCGAACAATTTAGTAGTAACACTTAATCTGTTGAAAAGCCTAATTGCCAAAATCTGGGGACTATTTTCATAAGTTTTAGATCTGTGTGGGAGGACTATCGTATCGTATTCGTGGTTAAAATTAATTCGTTTTAGCTTATATATTTACTCTTGCCTGTACTAAGACAGTATATATAAATAGACGGTAATGTCATAATGCCCATCTCTTTAAAGTACCTTTTGCAGCTTGTTCTTATGTTGACACCAACCATAGGCCTGACAATCTTTTTCTGCATTACAAATACACGGTTGAGTTCAGCTGACACTCCCAATGCAATTATCCCATAGCTAAGTATTGATTGAAAATATTATATTTTGATAGTTCTTTTATCTGCAATATCATTAAGTCTACTTATTGCGTAACAAGATACACCAATTTTTTTACAGAGAGTATTTATGTGTCTGCCCCACTTCAGGTTCCAATCAATCTGCACACCCCAGAATTTAGTATCACTCACTTTTTTATATTACGCGAATCAAGTTTAATCAAATAACTAAACTCCTCCAACCCATTTGAAATACTAAATTGAACATAAACGGTCTTTAGGGCATTTACGACCAGTTGATTTCTGTCCATATAGTCGTTTAGCTCCCGTACTTTATCATTTGCTAAGTCCGACATAACGATTCTATCCGGGGACGCTATTGCCAGTGACTTATCATCGGCAAATGCATTCTACTAAGTCCGAGGCAAAAACTACATAGAGCAGTGGCCCCAGGACCGACCCCTGAGCTACTCCCTTTTGCTGACTAACAATTTGGATTTATTACCTTGGAGCTCAACATCCTGTGGTCTTCCCACAAGATATATTTTAAGCCATTGCTAAGGTACTCCCCTGACACCATATGACCACAGCTGCTCCAAAAATTTGTGGTGGTTTATCAAATCAAATGCTCTGCTCAGATCCACAAACAATCCGATGCATCTATTACCCTTGTCAATGTCTCCGTATAGATTATCCAAAAAAGGAGCAACCGCGGAAGCGGTTGATCGCCCTTTAGTAAAACCGTGCTGATTATCATTCACAAGATCAAATTTACAGAAAAATTCAGTCAATCTATCAGCAAATGCTTTCTTAATCACCTTAGAAAAACAACAAAGCAATGAAATTGGTCTATAATTTTCCACCGTAGAAACATTGTCTTTTTTGAATATTGGTTTTATCTTAGTTGTTTTTAGACCCTCAGGAAATTTTCCATTTCCAAAAGAAGTGTTAATTATAATCGTCAATGGATAACTCAATTCATACACACAATACTTAAGAAAAATGAACTGATATTATCATGTCCAGAAGAATGCGTGTTTTTAAGGTCATTTATCTATTTACCCGTTTCATATACATCAACAGGCCTCAAACACATTGAACTTCTATGTATATTATGGGTATAAGTGGTATCAACGCGTTTTTTGAGATTTTTCTATATAATTCGGTGATGCTCATCAATCCAGGAGCTTCGATTTATGCAAAATTCGTTTTTACCACACAAAATTAAGCAAAAAATATTTTTTCTTCAAATAATGCTTGTGTCGAAAGATACCACAGTGTAGACCTATGATAGTACTTCTTTCTATGAATTCCAAATACACCATATACAGAGTAACAATAAAAAGATTGATATTATGGAAACGAAAATTGTTTGATTGGTGTAGTCCAATACTCTGTCGCGTTAAGCATTATATAATCTACGAACGCTCAAAGACACATGCATTACGAAGTATTGAATATGCGTATTAGAACACTTGTATCTGCAAAGTGATAGCACAACAACTTCTTAAACTCAACATTTTTCAACTTTTCACGAACATAGATACGTTTTCCATGCCTAATACGAGAGAACTGTGGAAATTTGGTCTAGAGCTGAAAAGCTTTCTGTTGAAAGAGGTCCAAAGGAACTGGCGGTTTAGTCTTAGCATTTTTGAAAGATTTTGCAAATAAGCCGCTATTTCTGGAATTTCGTCGAAATAGTTAAATAATAAATTAAAGTAATAGAAATTCTGAATAATTTCTGACTATGAAATTTTTTGGTACAATCAGTAGTTTAGCTGCATGAGCAAATTCTATTTCATCGAGATCGGTCGTACTGCATTAAAACTAGTAGCCAGGATATATCAGATATTTTGATTCTAATGACAGCAGGTAGTGTCAAACGCTAATGTTTTGGCAATACCTACTGTCAATATAAGCTGCGTTCGGATATTGTACACCGTTACACTTTTTACACCCAATAACACGTGAGTGTCATTTGGACGGTGTACCCGGTGTCAACGGAGTATAATATCAGAACGCAGCTTTAATAGACATATCTGTCTAGTTCTACTGGTTTTATTTTAATGCAGATAGCTGATTTCGATCAAATAGAATCTCATGCAGCTAAACTATTAATTTTATATATAGTATGATAAAGTCATGTGCCTGGCCACATGAGATTTTTTTTAATTGTTTTACAATCTCCGAGCATGTCATACCAGTAGGGACAATAATACGCTGGATCTGACATCTGAGCAAATATATTTGGTTATTCTTCTATTGCTATCCCTGGTGACGGAATACATTTTTATTTTTGTAAATAAGACTTACCAAATACCAGAAACTACTTACCAAAGAATAATAATCAATTAGCATTTGATGGTTACATAGTTAGTCAAAAATACAAAAATCATAGCTAAGAAACTATTCGTGCAAACAATGAAAAAAATAACAGATGATAACTGACTCTAGTATGCATTTGTCCGTGGAAACTGCATCTTAGGGCATAAATAATAAAATTACAATTCCATAGTTATTCATACTATGGATATAAAGAAACAAATTTAGAGAGTACTGAAGAATAATTACTTAAAATTGCTGTATAAAAATTAAAAACATAGGGAACATAGTGGTCAGAAATTAGGATTCAACTTTTAGGGGATAAAATAAAAAAAAACCGATCTTCTTTAGAAACATTACTAGAAAGTTCACTGTATGAGGAACTGTAGGATAAGTTTTCTCTGAAACGTTTCCTTACTATACCACTGAAAACAGGTCAACAGAACCGACATTTGATGATATTGTCACTAATTTAAGAAAAAGGCTGTTTTTTTATCCTCTACATTGACATTTTCATTCATTTAATTTACTGTCATGATATTTCTGACGACTAGGATGTAATAAAGAAAAATGCGTTATGTTTTGCAGACAGATATCGTAGTTCAAAAATTCCGTTCCGATAAAACTTTTTTAAGCAAAGTTTACGATAAAGAATATTCCATTATAAATGAGGAAAGTCATCCTTGGAAACTAGAGAGAGGCACTCCACGCCCAACCACAAATTTTATTATCCCGGACTTGGATCGCATTCAAGCTCACCAGAAGTTATGTTCGCATTTAATGCGAGCGCGAGAGAATATTTCAAGAAAATGAAAGCTCCGTATAGCGGAGCGCATGGTTCGCCGCTGGCAAATTTCGCACCATTAAGCTGAATTTGTACTGGTATTTACCCTGACATCGAATTGATTCGAGTGGCGAGTGGGATCCAATCCTTTTGATATATGAGTTATATCGATTTCGCGGAATGGAAAATCACCCCACGCTGAGATGTGGGACAGTCGCACAATTCAGTTTTGCTACAGTTTTGTAGCAGTATAAATACTTTGCGATTTTGTGAAAGAGAAAATATATCTTTTCATGTGAAGTAGATGTTAAGTGCATATTTTGTTTTTACAAAAATATGCTATAATTCTGGAAGCAGGGGGAATTGGTATCTGAGATACGTTTTCATAGAAATGTCAAAAGTTACTAGTACATTTAAATTAAAAATGGGCTATAAAAGGAAATAAATCCAATGCGGCCCTTTTGGGATTCGACGCGGAACGTGTTGAGTATCAATAATCTATGGCGTCCGCAATTTTTCTAAAACCGGGCACCCTAAAAACAATCCTATCGTGCACGTTTGCACTTTTAACCATTTTACCGCAAAATGCTCAAGATTTTCCAAGTTTAGCCACTGTAGAAAATTCATTATTGTAAAACTCTGCAACGTGAAGGTATAGTCCCCTTTTTCTTAAATACAGTGGTTCCTAAACTGCAACCTCCCCAATATAGGGGTTTGCAGTTTATGAACCACACTATATTGTATAATAATATAATATTTATATTGTTCGAGAATTACTAAACTCATAAAATGGTAACTTTTTAATTAATTTTCAAGGTACTATCAGGTTTCTCTTATTGTTAAAGAACAGCATAGTGAAGGAATAAAATTAGATTTGAATTTAAGCGTAATGACAGCACAAAAAACTTTAAGTGAGATAAAGTAACTGCTAATGTTTATTCTATGACGGCAAAAACTATGTACTTATAGGTCAACTCTGACGAATTTTATTAGTGTCCAGCGCGGTTTCTCTATTCTATAATGTTGGGACATGATTGTTCCTGCATTGCTTTAAACATAAAAGTTCCTACTTTTATTGGTCATTAACTTTAGATGCTATCAAACAACGGCCTTGTAGAAAAATACTTAAAGTGTACCAGACAGATAAAACTTATTCATTATAAAGAATAGTGGGTACTCTAAAAAGTATATCGGCAGAAAAATCAGAATTTTGATTCAACCTATGCTGTAGGTTGAAATACGAAAAGGAAATTTTGTAATTTGCTTAAAATTAAAATATTACTTTTACTTTATCATACGCGGTATGATAAAGTATTGTAATCAAGCCTAAAAAATTTTTTTTAGAGATTTGATCGAGATCGGCTATGTCGGCATTAAAACAACTTGTAGAACTAGACATACATGTCGATTAAAGCTGGGTTCGGATATTGTACTCCGTTGACATCGGGTACACCGTCCAAATGACACTTACGTGTTATTGGGTGTAAAAAGATTAACGGTGTACAATATCCGAACGCAGCTTATATTGTCAGTAGGTATTGTCAAAACATTAGCGTTTGAGACGACCTACTGTCATTAGAATCAAAATATCTGACATATCCTGGCTACTACCTACTTTTAATGCAGTACGACCGATCTCGATGAAATAGAATTTGCTCATGCAGCTAAACTATTGATTGTGCCAAAGAATTTCGTAGTTATAAATTATTCAGTATTTCCTCTACTTTAATTTATTATTTAACTATTTCGACGAAATTCCAGAAATGGCGGCTTAGTTGCAATATCTTTCAAAAATGCTAAGAGTAAACCTCCAGTTCCTTTGGACCCTTCTCAACAGAAAACTTTTCAGCTTTAAATTTGGTCATGAAACTTCTAAATATGAAGTTTCGTCCCGATACCTTTAGAACACATATTTTCTTTGATGACAGTAGCTAGTGTCAAATGCTGATGTTTCGACAATACCTGCTGTCAATAGAATCGATATATCTGTCAAATCCTGGCTAACTAGTTTTATTTTAGTGCAGATACGATCAATCTCGATCAAATAGAATCTCATGCAGCTTAACTATTAATTTTATATATTGTATGATAAAGTCATGTGCCTGGCCACATCAGATTTTTTTACATTTAAATTAGAAATGTCCTAGGGGATAATTGCGTTAATTGTATCTTTAAGCTCAAATTTCAAATGGGAATCTTGTACCCCAAATGTCAGATATTGGTCCAGTTCATGGCGAATTTGTGAAACGGCACGTCCGTAACAAATAATGTGATAGTTCTAAATTGTTCCAGTCAGAAATTAGAATCAAACTACTACAAGACAATGTCCTAAAAATGTTATTGTTATTCACATTTTGCGTGTGACATTAAAAGCCATCAACTGGATATTTTAAAGCAGAAATTGATAAATTAGAAAATACTGAAATTATTTCTACATGACATCAATACAAAACTTATTTCGTAAAGAAATCAACAAAACATTTAAACGATTTTTGTCACAAATTCCGAATCGTGAAACTACAAATTCTTGGAATTTGGAATTACATTCTCAGTTACCCCAAAGACAATCTAAGCATTGGGATCTCGCTTCTTAGTGGAAACCGAAGGTTTAAATTTGACAACGTTGGTCAAACTATTCTGATCAATGTACAGAACTCATAATTTAATTTGATTCGTGATATATTCAAAAATTTAAAAGAATGACTACACGACACGTTGTGAATTTTCGTCCTTCTTAAGACAATTATCTAATTAGCTTTCCATGATATTAATAGAAACACCAAAGCCACAATATAATCAAGGATATTCATTCCTTAGAATCGCGGTCAGGCCACCAGCCCCAGTCGCATTACTCAACAGATGACGCTTCATCCCGAGCAAATGCAGAGATTCCGTGATGGTGCACGAAATTAATGGACGTACTTAACCTAGATACACCGGTCCTCCGTTCGTTCCTAACGGGCGCTGTCATTACGTCTACATACCGGCTCCTAACCTCGCAGACCGGCCGAACTGCTGGATAAAAATAGAAGAACGAAGCCTAACCGTTTGGTTGGACGACCGACCGAGACGAAGAAAAAGAGGAAACGGCGCGACGCAGTGGAAAAACGACGACCAACCTACCCGGAAAAGAAGATACGAGGGCGCTTTTCAGTCGGACCGATGCGGCTATGCTGGAAAACTGTTGGCTCAGTGGAAATAACACGGAAACGGATCGGTCCAGGTGAAGCTGAGTTCATTCACACTACATAGGCGATGGTATATGTAGTTCTCTTGTACTATTCCGGTCGGCTCCTCTTATTTGAGTCGGCTGTGAATGAAAATTTACGCGAGAGAAATTGTTCCAGCGGATGTTGGGCGAGCGAGTCGTAAAGTATTTTAGTGGAATTACAGTGGAGATTTTATCCCATGAGATTGTGCAAGGGAGCTTGAATTACAACAAATGTTGGCCTTGCGCAAACTGGAGCCGATTATAGGAAGTAGAGACGGGAAAATTTCAGGTGTGTAACGTTGAGAAGTAGGAGTGCTACACATTCAAGTGTATTGTACATAAACATTTTCCATAATTATAAGTATTAATACAGATTAAGATGTAACGTACATTATAACATGTAAATGTGTTTACAAGGCAGAACTGATAATACATAATTAAAGTGTAATATACTTTATCAGAAGTATTAATACATACTAAAGGATAGGGTAGGGCTTCAAGGTTAATTTTTGACATTTGAAGTTATATTGTTAAAAGTTTTTGGACTAAAAAGGAACCAATATTACAAACCGAAAGTACCGTTATTTAACTATACAGGGTGTTTCAGAAATAACGGCTAACCTTGAAGGAGCATATGACCAAGTACGTAATAAGCACGTTTCGTCAAATAACGTATGGTCTAACTTAATGCATTCGTGAGAAAATTAATAAAGAAACACGGAGTCCGTCCCTGTTTAGCGCAAGAAAATCGACAGCACTCCGCCACAGTTGTGTTGCAACTGGTGACAAATCAACGCCGCGCGCCGCAGCATGGTGGTCGATTCTGCTTCGCTAGGTGGACAAAAATGAAAAATGACGAAGCGCATTGGTAATTCAATCCGTACTAAATATTAAGAGAAATAGTCAAAGATCAGTTTCTTAACAAGTTGTCGTCAAAATTTCAAATACTCGGGTGTGGCACCACCACAAACTGAACTATACGCTCAGTGGCAAAAGTGCATAACCATTCGCAAATTCATCTATGTCAGTCTGAGCGCATGAAGGAGACATGTGGTGGTGCGTACTACTTTCCGGAAGCTGTACTGACGTAATAATCTGAGTTCTTTTAGCGCTTAATAAAATTAACTTTTTGCCGGCAACTCTTTTTTTGTTGTTGAAGAGAGCCCCTTGTCATTTGGAGAGCTTCTACAAATACAGATACATGTGCTTTTCATTGTTATAGGACGTCATAGAGGTTGAGAAAAAAATGGCATAACATAAGCATAGCTGACGTATTTTAGGGCATCAATAATAATTTCCGGAACATACCGGAAGTAGTCATAACTGCATTCGGATTTGGAATCTCAAACGAGAACCTATGTCGTGTGTGGTATCATTGCATAGATATTTTAAATAGAAACAACTATTATTTGAAGAAAAAAATTCTAAACCATACGGTTCACAAAATAACTCATAATAAGTTATGTTGTCTGTATAAGCTGTGATCAGAAGAACAATCCACGCATTCATGTTTTATTTTGTTAGTAGTGATAGTATATCGATAGCTAAAGATTTAGCGCGTCATCAGACGCCAAAAAAACCTTAAAGCCAACTAGTCACCTTTGGACAGTCACCTGTCCAACAAAGGATAGCCCAAGATCATATGGTTTATTTCGTAAACCGCATGATTTGAAAAAAAGTGTTTCCAGCAGAAATTGTTTCGTTCGAAAATATCTTTGCAGTGATACCACACATGACCCATGATTTAATTTAACGTTCTGAAAGTGAGTGCTGTTGCCAGAATTCGGCCGACTATAGAGTGTTTGGGTTCATTTAATGTATATATTTTCACGCCATATATTATTAGGTTTGGGTTTTTCAAAATCTACTACAATGCGGTGTTGCAGCCGCAAGCTAAAATAAATAGTTATTGTTATGGTAAAGTCTTCTATATGCAAACCGCCATAATTCGGCCCATCAAAAATAAAAAAGAAATAAATATATATCATTCCTGCAAGTTTCACAATTTTCAAACCAAATTTATTAATAAACCCCCTTCCAAAACCATCCCACAAGCACTCAGATTTTTTCCCTATTTTGCGCATTTGCAGGAATAATAGTAGCACATTCACAAAGTTTCACAAAGTTTCCAAATTTCAACACCTAAATTCATTTTGCAACCCCCTCAAAAACAACCCCCTAAGGCTTAGATCTTTTTTAATATTTTTCCGGTTATCTGTCAAAGATTTTAAGTGCACTAGAAAAAAAAATAATTATGTATGGCTAAAAGAGCAAAATCGACCACTCTGCACAGGCAACATATCGGCTTCCCTCCACTCCGGCCTTTCTCGCTCAGAGCGACAATGATCAACATTCGCCAGGTTTGTACGTATGTTACGTACGATAGTGATCAGCTGCTTGTTGGTTTATCAACAATAAGAATCTTTTGGATTGTGGGTTCACAATGGGGTGTGTTTGTGTAGTGATTTATGTAGTACCATACACGGATGGATGACAATTGTATGGCAAAACGCAGTTGCTGTGTTAAGTCGGTTTGTTTTGTTCGACGAATATCGCTGTGCAATCACAATGTTAGTAAATCCGCATCACATTTCTGGATTAGCTACGTACTAATCTCTCTAATTTCCAATTGATAAATGTTCGTACGTAAGTTTGAAACCGTATTTCAGTCATGCGCGATCGACCATGCACCAGGGCAGGCCTTAGACGATTTCTTCAATACAAATTTGTGGGTACTTAAAAGTTCGAAATAGACTATACGTTATTTGACCAAAATTGATTATCTGTCCTTGGCGGATATGCTCCTTCAAGGTTAGCCGTTATTACTGAAACATACTGTATAACAAATACCATTTAAGGAAAGAATCTTCATGAAACTTAGAATTGAAGGAACTTTTGTCAATTTTGCCATCTGTTTCTTTTTGCCCCACAGGTGGGGAAATAGGTCCACCCACGGGGCAAATAGGATCAACTTTCAATAATATCTTTTAACAGGTATATTGAAATATTGGTAACATAGTAATTCATTCTATAAAATACACCACTTAAAATATTATTTATTTATTTTCTAAAATACAACACTTCAATCAGTCTCAACATAAGAGAGAAGCTTTTCAGACTTACACTATCTTCTCAATCGGTCTCCCGGTAGGAATCAGAATTGTTACAAAAACAGCAAGTATTGTGTGCCCTATTTTCAATAATTTTTCATGCTTTTGCAAATACTGTTAACCTGCCTTTGCCAGGAACGCTATCGCAGTATTGTTCCATGACTGCACCTACCATATCTTTTGTTATAATAAAAGTAATATTGTGTTGGACTCATATCGCAAAGCCAGAGACCAATTACTGCTTGTTGTAACTGACCTACATCTGAAATTACAAAGATTCTTTTCGAATTTTTCAATCAGATTTTAAACCCTAAATAATTTTGTACAACTAAACCCTAAATAATTTTACTACAACACTATAATTCCCTATGACTCATTTCATTCCATTAATCACAAACTAGCATCATTTCATTTTTACATCAATAGAGCACTGACATACCCCATATCACAAAACTCAAAGCAAGCAGAATTGGCTTTCATTTTTCAATTGGCACGTGACAACAATTTCCCAGAAAAAATATTCAAATCTATCGTAAGGAAAATTAACACTAAACAGGACCCATTGTACACTTTTGACAGGTCGCCCAATGGTAATACTAATAACTACAAAATTTTTACATATAATTACACAAATGAAAAAATTTCTAAACAAACGTAACATAACACCTGCATATAGAAGTCAAAATCGTTGAGCCTTTTGTCAAAAATCAGATATGAAGAGAAACCAGTTGCGGAGCAGAACGGGATATACTCCATTCAGTGCTATAATTGCCCTGCTACTTATATAGGTCAAACAGGTAGACCATTATCTAAAAGAATTACAGACCATACACAGCGTAATACCTCGAATGTATACAAGCGCATGATAGAAACAGACCATAAAATCAATGAAAATAGCATAAAAATCTTACATAAATGCACAAAGGGCCCAAGAAAGGATCTGCTCGAGCAGTTTCAAATAACAAAACATAATATGAACCCACAGATAAATGTATTGAACGATCAACTTATGTTTAATGTAAAGCCGTTGTTTACATATCTAGATTTGAATTAAAAACAAACTTATTCTTCCGTTGACACAACCAATGCTACGCGTCAAGGATTGTATACACACCCACTCACTGATAACTAGTTTTAAATACCCTCTATCAATGTCGAATCACCATCACGACGACATTACATTTCTCTTTCTCTAATGGTATATCTTACCAGGGTGACTATCGAGAAATTAATGTTTGTTAATAGGGTTACAAATGACTGTAAACAGTATTTAGATTGTATAACTTTATAAAGAAATATATTTGTTTGTAGATTTGGGACCGATGATGGTTTTATAAAACCGAAACATGTCTCCTAAGTAAATAAAATCAAAAATTTGCGAAATTTCACCGAAAAATAATATCGTTTCGCCAATGCTTTATTTATCTACACGCTTATCAACGGTGGTTTTGCTCATTCGAACCGCGAGTTGATTTGAAAAAAAAAAACTGTCGAACCAATACTCTATTTAAAAGGATCTAGCAGTCGAGTGTTTTTTCCTTTTTTTGTATTTGATGCGCCAGTGCCACTCTCGCTAGAACTTGCAACGTGGCCAGATCGAGGAAGCGAAGCGATAAATCCGGAGAATAAAATAAAAGTAATTGAAATGTGCTCAGATCCGTATAAAATATCGATATCCTAACAGGTACTGTTGAAACATAAATCAGTTGACAGAGAGTAATGTACAATTTTAAATTGCATTGAGCTTACATTTAAAATGTACGAGTAAATAATATCGACGACCAAACGCAAAGAGGAAATTACGTGTTTGTATACATAATTATGTATGTTTGTACGAGCCATATGAAGCCATAATACGCATGCGTTGCAGATCAGTGTTGACGTTACAAGTTAAAAACATTTTTGCGAAGCCACTATGGTTTGACAGGATAACTGACATTTGTAACACTGGGAACCATTTAGATACATACATGGTTAGTCAATATTACCGGAACAACTTATCAATTCTCCAACCGTAAACAATTTAATAAAAATTCAAACAAAAGTTTTTTGGTTTTAAAGAAGCTATCGTTTAATTATATTTTTTATATACATTTTATTCTGGAGATTTGGTAACCTTTCCTTTTTCAAATAGGACACCTGTATATGTTTACATTTTCTAATTCGAAGATTAATTCCAAACATTTTCTGAATAAATAATTTTTTTATAAAATGCATTTTTTTTGTGTTAAGGAAGTTTTTGACTAATCAAAATTAATAAAAATTACCGGAACACCTAAATAATTCTTTAACCGTAAATAATTTCAAAAAATTTTTCAAACAAAAGATTTTATTTATAAATAGAAAACACCAAAATATCGAAATAGTATTTATGTATCTGATACGAAAAGTGTGCACTATTTTGCCATTTATTTGAGCCATTTATTTCATAATGCTGTCAGATATGTATGTAAAAATTCGAGCCAATTTAAGGATCAGATTGGTCTATATCTAATACATTTAGGGAGCTGCTGTAGCTTTAAATTTTAACGGTTGGACTATCAGAAAATATCATCAGCTACGAAAAGGTACCAAGACCAAGGGAGAAACAAACCAAATATCAACCCATTTGCAGTGTGTATATCCAATGTAGATGGATTATATATAATATAGATTATTTTTGATCATGGTTCTTCTACGTTTGGCAACATCTGGCATGCAAACCAAAGCAAAAATTTACCACTATTCACTTTTCCATGACAATCAGGGTAGTTTGTCTTGAAATAAAATATAAGCGACACTCCTGGGGTAAAACCATTCACATTTCCAAAGTGCAGAACAGTGTATCTTAAAAAGAAGTTAAAACATCATATAAGCAAGAATGAATTTTTATAATTTGAAATGAAATGTACCTTTTACTATCAATCTTCAACGTTTTCAAGCATTGTTTTCACGATTATTGTTTACATTGCGCATGTATTGTTGTAAAAATTCAACCTTTTGAAAGGCAATGTATTATATTTCCATTAGTCCTCCACGCGGATTGTCCTTTCTCCACCAAAACCCTAATTGTTTGAAAATTAGCCCCAACAAAAATACGCTTCCAGTAAAAATATATTTTTCTCAGCACAGATAATAAACTGTCACATTTTCTAAGAATAGGTAGATCTTCCGATTAGAGGAACTTACCCAGTACACAAATAACCAATTACTTGTGTTCACCAACTTCTGTTATATTTTTGTATCATCTACCTAATAACATTCCTCTTGCTGATTATTAAAATTCAATGGTGATATTATTGATGTACTCAATAATTTGGATGTGCCTACGCGAAAGACTAACTAGATAATTCACATAGAACTGCCATTCCTGTGAGTAAAAATAATGACTAAAATGTCTATACAAAATGACGACAGTGACACGATAGCTATGATGTACGAACAGTTTGAGTTGCTTTCCACTATATGCACGTATTGCTTTAATTCCAGTTTTGCCGATTTCAATTTATAATGTAATGTAAAGTGTTATGAGGACATTAAGTGCGTATTGGAACGTACATGATGACAAAAAATATTGATTTTATATCAATTTATTGTTATAAATGCCATGTAATTGATACCGGAAACAAAGATATAAAATTTATGATTCTATAATAAATGTCAACGCCAAAATAATGGTTTTGCAGATTTCCCCAATGTGACGGACACGCATAAGTGCTTATTGAATAATAAATTAAAAGCTGGCCGGTCATAAATATCGCGATATCACTACCAGTATTAACACTAAATTTCGGAAATAGATATTTAATTATGTATAATATTTACTAATTATTTCATTACGGCTCATTACCCTCAATACAAAACGCGCGTTTCAATAATATTCACTAACTGGCGATATTTAATAAACGTGAATATAGTGACATACCTTACATGCATATTTTACTTTTTAGAGCATGGGATTGAATCAATATCAGTTATCAAAGTTAATTAGTTTGCTTGATAATTAAATAAATCGAAAATGAATAGGTCCCGACTAAAGCCGTGAAAGTTACGAACATAATCTTATAAATGCGTGCGGTATACGCATATGAAGCTCCGATGGATTTTAGAGGCAGTGTTAGGATTTAGTTGGTCTTTCTCATTATGGTCTTTCTGGAAACATTAAATGTTCTGTCCTGTATGTCCCACATTTCTTGTTTCACAATGGCAACTTATATTGTTACCATTCGTTTTTTCAGTTCCGTTCGATCTTCTATAAAATATACTTTGTCTCAAATTAGCAAAATAAGGTGTTCATGTCTTGGTGTGTCTCTGTAACTTGCCCCAAGGATTAACAACTATGTGTGTGCTGAGTGATACCATCCGCGTCGGGTATTGAATATTATAATTTATTAAAAGAGCAATAGCATACAATTAATACTTCACCACATTTTATGGTGAAGTGGAATGGAAACGCTACATGATATATGACCTATATTATTTAAACTATTCGTAGTAGGTACCTGTTTTCGGCTATTTGATCAACTGTTGTAACAGATGATATTTGTTGACTATCTTAGTAATGTTTATGGGCCACGCGCACCCGATTGGAGGATTATTAGATACACAAGAAAATGAATGTTTTTAGGTTATTTTGATGTTAGTATGAACTTTTTTTTTTCGGTGACGTTATTTGGGAATTGTAAATTACAAGCAGCTTATACAGTTTTTTTTTTCAATTATTTCTCGATACCATTATGAATTCACATTAATTTACGTGGCTAAGATTTTTTTTAAAATACTCTACTAAATTATAAATAACTATAATTACACAATTTCTGACCAACAGACAACTTTTTTTTCCTAATTCATGTTTTTTACTATGCATACTGTCAGCTTTTCAAGAGAATTTATAGTATAATTTATATGATAATCGATTTGCTGATATGGAATTTCTAAAATAGAAAAGTTTTGCAGAAATCAATAAAATTTGTATGACTTTTGTTTCTAGTTCTTAACTCAATACATTGGAATTAAGCATTTGTAAATAAAACTTTCTTAAGATAGAAACGTGTAAAGGATCTATTTGCGCAATCAGATTAAGCAAAGCAAAATTGACTTGATTCCGAGGTATATCCTTGACAAGGTAGAAGCTTTTTATGAAATACCTAGGGTAAGTTTTGCTTAACAGCAGAAGTGTTCACTACTTGGTTCTATTCATAAAATACTTGGTTCTATTCATAAAATATGACGGTATTATCGCTAAATACTTTCGGAATTCTTAACGACACACCCTGCATAAGGAGAAATCAAGCACATAAAGCATACATACGTCTATCGTGGCCATATATTAAGTCCGCTCATTTGACGTCGATTTTCTCGCAAATTTAGTGGCAAAAAAAGTTAAATTGATTAATATGCTACAACTCATAAAAATTAGAAAACTGTATATGTCGGCGTTTACCCGATTTTACCAAATTAAGAAGAACTTGCGCTGTTCTTTCTCCGTAAATTTCATTCGTTTAACTTTAACCGAAAATAATCTATAGATTTCAACGAATTCAAAAGTAAAATCGCCTGCGGAATGCTAGCTTGTGCCAGTAATGTGCATTTTTAAAAATGATCAGATTAGTGGTTGACCCACAAAAAGCGTCATTATGCAATGTCAGCAATTCCGTTATTAGAAAAGCTAGGTTACCTAATAAATCATATGTTTAAAGTTTAATACAGAATCATTGTTTATCGTGAATTTTCCCTACAAAACATCGTATTTAAGCATCTCATGATCACCGCAATTCACGGGGCGCTCTTCGGTCTTTGGTGTGGTGCGGGGGAAGGGATCGACAGCGACGTTGCCGGTAGTGAAAGATCGCACGATGCATTAGTGACTAGGAGAACAGTGTAAACGGATACAATATAACGAAATTGTTATAATTAGTTTCAATATGTATATAAAAAATCGGGCATACTTTTTAACAATTTTTTCAGTTTATCAGGCAAACTTAATTTAGCATTCACCACTAATCGAAAAATCTGCTAACTCCATATTATTCAAGTCCACAAAAACGGACTTAGACGGATTCACTGACCGCTCTGAACGATCTGCGTAAAATATTGTTCATGTTTATTTCGGTCTTAAAAATTAACAAACATTCGGAATGCTATTAAATTCAAGGGATATTTATCGCAGTATATAAGGATTATGTACAGTCATGGAAATAAGTAAGTTCGTATCGCTATCGCAGGATTTGAAAATAGTATGTCGGTTATATATTCGTGTACTATTCTACCTCGACCCGGCCGCTTCGCAAAAAGTTGTCCGTCACGAGGTGGTTTTTCGATGGATGTAATGTAACGGGATTTAGTTTATTTTTAGCGTGTCCGACCTTTTCCTCAATGTGATATCTTCTTTGCAATGTAATAAATGAAATATGATCACTACAGTTAAGTTTACGAGTAGGTAATGCATTTAATTAAATATAGAATTACTTTTATAATAATATTAATAAACATGAAATTTGATAATATGATACGAAAAGCTCATTTTAAGATATTGCGTAATATCATGACACAATATCATTTAGGATGATGGGCTTATGTAAGTAAGTAAGTAAATGCGCAAATCAACTTGATGCCAAGGATTATCACTAAATATAGACTATTTCAGAATTGTAATATTAAAATATATTCACTAAATGTAAATAAATTCTCTAAATTTAATTTAATTTACATTTAGGACGAGCATGTATTTTGTATGAAGGACAATGGAAATTTTATATCTGTATTTACTTTACAGCAGTTAATGTGCAATTATCTTTCATGACATCTAATACATGCTTGACAACCAAAATAATTTAAATTATAGCAATATATACAGGCTGTCCCACGTTTCTTACGCAAAACAATTTTTTTCAAAAGTAAATTGCTTTTTCAATTCCTTAAAAAGTTACAGCCGTTTGAATTATTAACAATATCTTATTTTAAACGGCTCCAACTTCAGAAGGAACAGAGAAAACCAATAAGACCATATGAAACATATTACTTTCTACTTTCTAGAAAAAAACAAAACATTTTGGTATGTTCTTTTGTTCATTTGTTAAGACAAATTATTAAAATTTTACTTGTAATTAACAATTTTTTATTGTTGTAATATGTATTTATTGTGTTTCATTTTTGGTTTTGCATTGTTTGATAAATAACTAATTTTTTATTTTTTTTGTTAACATTTCAAAGAGTTCTACAGAAGTTTTATTGTAATATAGTTCCAGTTCAATAAGCACACATTTTTCATTTACTATATATTAGCTGGAACATTATTGGAAATTTTATTTCTAAATTTGTTTTCTAAATACATTAAGAGGCGTGCATTAACAACGATAATAAGTTAAAAATAACATTTTGACTTATGAATTGTGTACTGTAAGGTTAGCTAAAATGCATATACATTAAAAATGAAGGTCTTTTTAATTTCCAAACAATGTAAACTATAACTGAAAATGTTTAACGACATACTTTGTCAAAGTAATATTATAAGTTAATGTAAATTTGATGTAAATTTTAAATATATCAAAAATTACAGCCACAACCTGGATTTGAACCAAAGCCCTTTGCATCGCTAGCACAATGTCAATAGCTCAGATAGGAGAGCATTGTGCTAGCGACGCAAAGGCCCTGGTTCAAATTGTCAAGTTGTTGGTTTCTCTTACGTATAGATTTTATTGCATATGATTGTGAGTAATTAATATGCAATAAAAGCTATACGTAAGAGAAACCAACAACTTTTCTTTCTGAAGCGTCTCCTTTTGGGAAATTATATACCCGTTACCAACACAATTTATACAGATCCCAGGTCAAAGATGAAATAATTTTTATGTTGTATAAATGTTCTTCTAGATGGTCGTATATTTTGGTTTATTTTTTTTTAATAATAATTATATCATATTTACATTCCATCAGCTTGCTTCCAAAAATGTTTGTAAATTAGTGATATACATAATTGTCATTATTTTCAGTTGTCAGATATTTGAAACATATTGCTGTAAAGTAAATACAAAATAATAATATAAAAAAATAGTAATGATACATTCATGCTATACAAAATACATACTCCTTTCGGTTCATTAAGTTAAACACTGCAAAATATCGTTAAAGCTAAATATCTCGAAAACACCAGTAAATAAATAAATAAATAAATAAATAAAATAACTTTATTGTATGTAAAATACAAAGGGTAAGTACAACACCGAAGTGATATAAAGTACTACCAAACGAAATAATTTGTTAATCACAATTAACAAATTACCATAAAGACAAATTTAAAGCAACTTAATTTTAATTTATTTCTATTTTGTGAATAAATGTCAATACATATGTCAGTTCTGAGATAACCTGAAAAGTAAAAATATTGACAACATCAAATTGATTTTTGTATTTATTAACACAAAAAAGCTATTAGATGCAATAAGGTTGTAAGTATAATTTGTTGTGTTGTATGCAATATCTTGAAATGAGGTTTTCATTTCATGTAATCGGAAACTTTTATGTTCATTAATATAAAATTAACGTCATATTTAATAAAAACACAATTACGTTGCAATGTAGGAATTACATTAATTAATTACACATTCAGCTAATAAATAGAATCATATAAATAATTATAAACCAATTCAAAGCATTCGAACAAGGTTTCGCAAATGATAAATTTCCGATATACGAGTTGAAGCGTAAACGGACAATTTTTTGCACTTAGCGGCCGAGCGGCCGACCAGAATAACAAAAAACTTGTACTTGGATATATCATCGACACACTGCTAAAATATTTATAGAACTTACTTAATTCCAATAGTGTACATGCTAACTGCGTTGTCCTGTTAACATTCGTTACTGATTATCCGCTTCCATCAAAATCTTGTTTACAACCTAATTATATAAAAACTGAAGAAACCAAAAACGCCTATCGATAGAAGGGAGTCTAAATGCAACCTAACCGGTTTTGGAGAAAAAGAAATCAGAAAGACGACCGTTAATTTAGAAATCCAAAATGCGGGTTAGTACAAAGCTAGTTCAAGCCACTCCTTTTTTGTCCTAGAATGCAATATTCCAAAATAGGTACACCAATTTAACCAGGAAATTGGTGATTTGCTCCCTTTTGTATTGAAATGAATTTCAATCTATCAATCAACGTAACCGGCAACCCAAATCTGCAAAGGATTCAATGTAATAGGGTTAAAAATTCAGGGCAGGTCGGTGATTTGGCGCGGGAATTTTCATGAAACGTGCGAAATTGGTTCGTAACTTTGCGGAGGGCGTAACCGTGTATAAATAATATATGTAAGTGTGGTCCGCAGAAACCCGAGCCCTCAAATGTGTAGGTAACCGCAGTAACTCTAATCCGCCGGCTTGTGAACAATTTATCAAACAGCTGGATATTATCCGGCCGCACATGTACCAATTCCCCAATCTCGGCTAGATAGTGCAACCTAATTAAGTGGCCCCATATGGCCAAATATCAATCACTATAAATCACTCCCCATATGCTCGAAGACAGGCCAATTATATAATGCTTTGCGGGTGTTCTTATGGAATTACCAGTATGGGAAGGATGAGGAAAGTACCACAACAGCTGTAAGTTATAATGGCGCTAATGTATTGTATTTTGATACTCAATAACTTGAACTACTGTAGCAATTTTAATTTTTGTTTCAGAATATTGTAAAGAAAATCATGTAAAAAAATTGTTTGCGTAACTAATATGGAATTTGGTGGTCTATGTTGGTTGTCGATGAAGTATTAAAGGACAGGTACAAGCGTTTGTATGCTATATACGTAAAATAATTTTTTTTTCAAAAGTGTAGACTTTCCCAAAAGTATGCTGGTATTTTTTGTATGTCAAAAATATTAAAAAAATGCAACCATATAAAGAAATAAGAAAAACGTACAAGAAAATTGGTATTATTGGAACGGAAATTGTTTGATGGATGTAGTCCAATATTAGGAACAGCCTGTATACAAATTAGTTGTGATATTGATAGTTTTTTTTGTAGATATAATTTCGTTCTTATCATGATGCCTTTTAGACAAAGAAAGTCAAAACTAGAAAAGTGTAACGACCAGAGAAGGACTAAGTTCACATTAACAGTTTGTAAAGTATTCAAATACACGGAAGTATTGATGAGTATCTTTTAAAAAAATGAAGCCCTTGTGCCCTCTCCCTTCACCAAAGAAATGATTTGTGTAGTTCTTTTCTTTCACTGGATACGTACTTTTTAAGATAATCGTATGATAACCTTAAACCGTGGATAGTACAAATGCGTTTCTAAAGATTTTTTGAAGATTGGAATATTTCAATAACTGTTGTTTTTAATTTTGTTCTTTTAAGGTCAGATAACGGTTTATAGTTATTATTATTGTTTACCTCCAACCAACTTTTTGGAGATAATTTGAAAACCATTAGCTTTTTTCTGAAAGGATAGTACCTATGAAACCTTTAGCTCATAACATTTCTGTTTGAAAATCTGACATATTGTCAAGGTTCTATCCGATTTATTTTTATTTTTTGGATTATTGCACAAATCTACTATCATTAAACAAATATGGCTAAAATCATGAAATCATATAAAGGTTATTTTTATCGAAACATGTTTTCATCCAGAATTTCCCAAAAGTCTTAAATAGAAAGGTTTAGAAAATGTAAAGCAAATAATGTTGGAACTTCCTTTTAATAATAAATAAAATTTCAGTATTTTTTAATTTTCATAAAAGTTAGTATTTAAGGTTTTATGCAATTCCCAATTACTAGCAACTATTACTAGCAACAATTTTCGATAATAAGAAAAGGTACCCAATATCACTTTGTAACATTTCCCATTTATATTGATATCTCAGGGGCTTTGCATTTGAAGAGGGCGGATGTTTGTTTTTTAACAAATAGGTGACCACGATGTATTTTATTTTTTAGAGACTTTATTTTTTTTCTTCTTTTTTTTACGCTGTTGGAGGATTATTATCATTATTATTAAAAGAAAAAAAGCCTAAATCTAAAACTAAAAACGTATAAAAACTAAATAAAAAAGATAAGAATGTTACGCTCTTGTGGACCATACTTAGATATGATTCCACAAGTCATGATCTAATTACCATTCCAGTGAGTACTTTAGAAATAAATCAACAAGTCTACCTTATGTTAGAGAAGCTCCATGGAATATGCTGAATAATAATACATACTTCTTCTCTAGCTCAACTAAAAATTGACTGTTTATGCGATTTTTTAAATTATGTTGTCCCGTAATTACACAAAATTCGATATTTTGGTGTATAATTCAAGCTACGTTAAGATGACAACTGTACCAAATGTCATCCTAATCCAATGTGCTAACAATGTGTTTTAAGTTCTACTACAGTAATCTCTTAAGAACTAAAAATTACTGTTGTGATCAACGTGTAAATTGGCGGATGCGCCGGAGAAAAGAAAACTCGTTTTGCTTTTCATAACAAATTACATTCACAACTCACTGTTTATAGTTTATTTTAATAAAGAGAACTTAATCAAAAATGACATTAATCGGAAGAAAGCCCCAGGTTATGACTTGATTACTGGAGAGGTACTTAAAGAACTTCCAAGGAAGGCCATAGTTAAGCTTACAAATCTTATCAATGCTGCCTTCAGACTAAGGTATGTACCCAAAGTGTGGAAGGTAGCAGAGGTGATCATGATACTGAAGCCTCGGAAACCTCCACACGAAACAACGTCTTATAGACCTATCTCTTTGCTGCCCATCAAGTCAAAAATCTTCAAAAAATTACTACTCAATAGATTGAAGCCAGTAATTGAGAGCAAAAATCTTGTTCCAGACCATCAGTTCGGATTTCGGAACAAGCACTCTACTATTGACCAGATGCACCGAATAACCAACATAATCGAAAAAGCGTTAGAGGAAGAAAAGGTTTGTTCTGCAGTCTTCCTAGATGTGGCACAGGCTTTTGATAAAGTCTGGCATGAAGGACTGAACAATAAATTAGGAAGTATCATCCCGAAACAGTTTACACAAATATTAAATCTTCCCTGACTGAGAGATACTTTAGAGTCAAACAAGGTGATGCACGCTCTGTCCTTGAGGAAATAAAAGCAGGAGTGCCGCAAAGTAGTGTTTTATGATTGGTCCTTTACCTACTCTACACCAGCGAGCACTAGAACATAATTCTATCGCAACTTTTGCAGACGACACGGCTATCCTAGCTGTTGGGAACAGCAATGAAGAAACGACGAGAAAACTCCAAACAGCTCTTGGTCATTTTCAGGTCTGGACAAAGAAAAATGAATCAAACTGAACAAACTCAAGTCAGTACATGTTGACTTCACCAATAAGAAAATACAACATATCCCGGTTACTATTAATAACCAAATAGTACCGTACGCAAACACAGCCAAATATCTCGGCATGACGCCAGGCTCCGCTGGAAAGCCCATGTCAAAAAGAAATGGGAGGAACTAGGAATCCGTTACAAAGAGATGTACTGGCTCCTAGGAAGAAACCACGCTGTCTGTCCATAATCAGCTTCTCTTGTACCAGCAAATTCTAAAATCCGTGTGGACGTATGGTGCTCAACTCTGGAGTTGCACTAAAAAAAGTAACATTAAAATTGTCCAGACCTTTCAAAATAAAATATTTAGATGCATTGTCAATGCGCCTTGGTACATTAGGAATGATGATCTCCACAAGGACCTCAAAATGGAGTTTGTGTGCAACGAAATCCAAAAAGTAGCAAGAAGTCACGAGGAAAGGCTTCACCATCACGTAAACGTTGAGGCCATCCAGCTCTTCGTCAACACCGAATTAATCCGAAGACTCAAGAGAAAGAAGCCATTTGAGTTAGTGTAATGTGAGTTAGTGGAAAAGCAAAGTGCTAGTTGTAGGTGTTAGTTCTAATAGCAAAGACAGTGCTACGTAGTGCGCAAGAAAACCGTGCCAAGTATACGACGACAAACTGAGAGACATCGATGGGTGCCTGTTAAGCACTCATCGATGTAAAATAAGTTACTCATTAGTCAATTATGACTAGATTGTAATGTACTTATGAACAATAAAAAAAATAATAATCTACCTCGAGAACGAACGCCCATAAATAGTATCACAAACAAATATGTATACAATTAATTTGAAGTTTTATTCTATAATGCTAGCTATGTTTGGTAGCTTGTAAAGCATATTTTGATTGCATTCCGATGAGGTTGTAGTGCCTCTTCGCTTCTCGATTTAGTTTAATCAACCTAATATCACAATCTGCTAATTTGAAAGCTGTCCCTTCAAGAATAATCCGAGCATGAGCTAAGAATCTATTTCGGCAGATATTAGATTCGGTCATAAAGTCGGCACATATCAAATTAGAAGTCGTTAATCACGGTCAAATGTGATTTATTGTCTTGGCGTCTTCACGGCGGTGGGTGCGGATCTCACCACCCCTCGCGACTGAAACTTATTTCATTTTGTCCCCACTGCAATTTGATTAATTAAAATTTTAAATCACATCGTTGCCACGGCGGCGTTTTCTTTTATTCGCTGTCGAATTTTTAATTAAATAATTTCTCCGGTCCTCTTCCGCAGAGGAGATTTTAATATGAAATTTTTTTAATCATTTTCCGCCCAAAAACTTTCGGCTTTTAAACGACTTCGGCCAGTGTTGCAAAAACAAAAGCCTTTCCGGTAGAATTCGTTTGTTCTTAAAAGCTTTTGGTCACGCACATCAAAAGGTTCACACGACAGGAAGGAAAATGTTTTCGATATTCACTCCCACTTCCTTTGTGTTGTTCTTTTATATTAGTCGTTTTACGGTTAACCCTTGAAAGCGTTTTTGAAAGTTTTTTTTTAAAGTCTGTCTATTCTCGTGGGCAAATACGCACTGGATTGCAGCGCTGTTAGAGCTTTTTGCAACAGTATGGCCATTCCGCGTTTCGAAAATTTGAAAACATGATACAGCTTTATATTTAAAAAAAGATATTTAAAATGTGCTAAAACTTCGAAATATTTCATAACTCGCGTCGCAGCACATAAAATGCTGACCAATATGATTTGTGTATTAAAAGTTAAAACTGACTTAAAATGAGGTGATGTTCTATTTTATATTAGTACATAATTGAATCTTATATTCAGCAGTGGATTATTAAATTTCTAATCATGTCATAGTACCTACTGTTAATAACTAATATTGCTGTTTGCAATAAGTCCTACTGTTCCCAGTACTGTAATTTATATCTACGCTTCTCTTTTGAAGGACGAGTTACTCATAAAAAACTTATTTGAAAGTATATACACCCTGTATAAGATTAATACTTAATATTTTGTTTGCAAGAAATAGTAATTTATTTAATTATTTAATTATTATTATAGAAAGACAAGTTATTTCTGTTGTTATTTCAGCACTAGTGTGTGCTAGCTTTTTTGTGCAGATGCATTTTTTGTTGCATTTGCCAAGAACCCACAACATGTCAATTAGTTCCTCCTGAGAAAAGTTCGCCATACTTCCAAAAATTATGCAAATCTAACCGACTAATATCACCACCACTGACAGATGCCTTAATAACTTGTTTGGCACAGTTTTTCATATCCTACAGTACAAGTAAAATTTTATTTCAAATTATAATATTAAATTGCAGATATTATCAACTGTTTTGATTTACAAAAAAAAAGATAAAATCATGCGAGAAAACAGTAATTTAAGTAAATACTTAGCAATTAATGTAGGTGTAGAAGCACTTATTGATAGAAAATCGGTTTTTTCTTATGAAGAAGACTAGTTATCTCTGCAATTATTTATTTTAGCACTGGTGTGTGCTAACACTTTTCTTTTGTGCAGAACAATGCGTAGGATTCAAAAAAATAATTAGATACATGGTATTCCATTTAAAAAAATAACTTTCTTAGGAAAAACTATTTGCTATATTTTGTTGCAGACTATGACCAGCCTGTACACAATTTGGATATGGTAAATAATCCCGCTAATAGAACGCTTCTTACTTAATCATAATCTACACGTATTGAGATATACAATTTTTTTAGACTGCTGTTTTTCCATAAAAATGCCAATAAATCAAAAAGTATAAAGTTTAGGGTAGGTAATGTTATTTTTCATTGCCGCAAAATTTTGCGAGGAATTCGAAATTGTGCCGAAATATAGGTTGTTCCATTAAAAAAAACATAATTTTGGGTTGCTACTACCTTATGGAACAGCCTGTATACACGCTAATAATTTTAATATATGCGCCTCGGCCTTCTGTATATATATAAAATATCTTCATTAACAGAGGCATAATCTTCCGAGATCGCACTGTTGAGACAGCCTATATATAATATGTAGTATAATGTACAAGCAAGAATACTTTACGTTTTTGCACAACATTTTAAACTTCTTCTCTAGGTATTTTGCCGGTACAGTTGCACCGACAACCGGCTTGCTTTGGTTAGTCGGGTTTCGCAGCAACATACAAACATAACAAACAACCTCAGCTGTGGATCGAAAGCCTCGTCCCACGCCTCGCGCCTGTGCAAGTTCTCGTCACGGTTGCAAACACAATGTGCATTGCTAGCTCCGCAAGTACCGTAAGCGTTTTTAGGAAAGTATTACAATATAGAAATGCACATTTCTATGCAAATTGTGCTGAAAATATATCCTTTTAGATGTACCAGGTGTCTGTGTACATGATTGTACGACAAATCTGCTGGTATATTGGACATGTATCTATCAATGTGTCAAAAGTAAACTTATGTACTTATATGATGCGCTCAAACCAAAGTACCTTCTTCAGGTTATCAGGAACGACACACTATGGCGGATATACAACATATGAAAAGCACTTCAGTTCTCGTTTTAGGGGACCAAGTTCCGAGATAATGATTAAGCCATAAAAGCTTAATCATTTAATAAATTAAATAAAAAAGTGGTGTATATGTTACGGTTAAAGTGATAAATGTGGTTTGTATTAATAATTACCGGCTATTATTAATAATAACCGCATCATTTGGTCAATGTGATTAGAAACACTTAAATAATCACATGGACCGGCTATTATTAATAATTTCCTAACGGGCACGGTAAAAGTGATAAACACGTTACTTTTTACAAAAGATCTTTTGTATACAGTCTTCAAAGAAGTTAGCTAAGTTATTTTGATTACTATGTAAGCTATTATATTTATTTACTCGACGCAAATCATCAGTACGGCTAGCCCAATGACCAAAATTACGAATAATACTAAACATTGATAACACATAATGTTTTCTTTTGTCTCTCTTGTACTTTAGAAACTACTGGATATAATTGGTAATGATTTTTGGTATACACCCAAGGATGGCTCAATGACGAAAACATAAAAAAGAACATTTTATACAGAGTGTTCAAAAAAGTTAACCATTTTATTATCAATAACACCCATTTTTATATTGAATGCATGTGGGTAGGTCTTTCTAAATGTACAATTGCAATTTATTAAGTAAATTCTCAAATCCCAATTATCTTGAATCTTTAATAATAATTGTTTCAATATTGTACTTTCATGCAAATACATGCAAGAATAGGCGAGATTAGTATACATAGATGCTTTTACATAAATTGCACCGCACAAATGATGCAAATATTTTTGCGTGGTTCTGTTCTTAAAACGGTATTTTTACTTTTGGTGTTTGACAATAAAGTACTATTTTATAAATAAAGATTACACATTGTAACAACTTGCCCCAATCTTCCCTACATTAGGTTGTCCATTACCTATACCTACCGTAAGCATATCTAATATCTGACGGATATAATCTGTTTTATAAGGCGGTTATTATAAAAGTGTATCACCAACAACAAAAAAAGACTTTTAAATACATTATTTATTTAGATATATGAAAAAAATATAACAAAATAACAAAAACACAAAATAATTCTCAAGTCCAGGAATCAGTTTAGAAATAAAATATATTCTTAATAAATAAAATTAATATATAATAATAAATATAATAAAATTAACATTAATTAGGTAAGTCAAAGAGTCGTTAGTATAGTCGGTAGAGTAAAAAAAAACGGAAATACAATTACTATCATTTTTGCAGTACTTTTTTTATTTAAAAAAATACAAAAAACAAAAGATGACGTCCTATTGTTACAAACTTTATCTTGCTTTATTTTTACAATATAAATGGTGTAATTGTTGTACTACCACAAAAAAAAGTAAAGGCTAGAAGGACTTTTGTATTCAAAATTAAATATAAAACATTTTTTAAAGTTTTGTATTAAAATAACACTAAACAAAAAGTTATAAATAAAAATAATTTTTCTTGCCACGAATTTCAAAATACAGAAGCACTATGTACGTATGCACTGGCAGAATAATACAAACCGAGTTTCTAATTTATTACTTATTTAGCGAGTTACACGAGTTACACACTCGTGCATGCAATTAGTATGGATTGGCATTTTTTAGTCTCGTTTTGATAATCTTCCTTATTTTAGTCATGCGTAGTAACTAAATAAGTTAGTCAGGACTTACGTCACTAAAGGCCCAACACTGAAAACCCAGTGAATAGATTCTCTGTGTGGCGATTATGTAGATACTAACAGAATTCCAAATCTGAGGCTCTATTATATTGTAGCATCACCTTAATGCAATATCGAATTGAAATATATCACATTGACCACAGCATGCTGGAAATTATTAATAATAGCCGGTTCATGTGATAAATTCTTCACTTTAACCTCGCCACTTGGCTATTATTAATAATAACCGGTAATTATTAATAATAACCTATTTATCACTATGACCGTAACATATATACTTTAGTTTTTGGAATCTGCGTATTTTCTCACAACAAGTTGTAAAATACTATAATGTGACAAACTGTTATGGAAATAATTTGTCAAGATTTTGGATATTCGTCAATAATCAATTATTTTTAGATACACTAATATTAATTTAGTACTAAACCGCATTTTCGATATTAAGTAGGTTACAAGAAACCAATTTTAAATATTATTTTTCTGTAGCTTAGTTTTAAATTTGGGTGTCTACAATCTTCCAGGACAACTGTATTATTAAACATTATTTTAATATACGTACCCACGCGTCTTGCATGTCTATAGAAATCAAATTAAAAATATCATTATGGACAGGGGTACAAAAGTTAAAGGTCGCTTTGTTGGATCGCCTTGCATGTAGGACAATACTAAGTATTGTTTTCAAATAAATCTAGTTTTCTTCTAATAAATTTAGTTTAGTATCAACAAAACACAAAGAACATGAAAGAGAAAAAAAATGGTCATATTTTGCTCAAAACAAAGTTTAAATAAAGACACTGCCTCAAAAACTGTTCTCCTATTCTACGCAGTCTTTTAAGACGACTCCATTCAAATAAAAGCAATACATCACGAGATTACTTCATTAAGTATTACAAGGGGAATGGTTCTCGCTCTTCGCTTTTACAAGCTCATCTAAAGGAGAGACTGCGCAGCTTGAATACTAAAGAAAGCGTAACTACCCCACACTTATTGGGTCTAACATCATTTTACTACTGAACACTAAATATCTACGATTTCACATTTAACAAGACGGTTATTTTAATGTTTCTCTCATAGACCAGACAATAGAGATTTTTGCGTGACAAAAATACTAGCAGGAAGCGGACGATCTCAGGTCACGTGGAACAGTCCGTAGATGTACTGTGATGTGTTTCCATTATTATGATACTCATTGATACTCATGAGCATTATGATACTCGCAAATATTATTTCTTAATTTGTTATAGACAAAAAACCTCAAAGAATCGCGTTTTTTTTTTGTTTTTCGCCTGTAAACACTGAACCGATGGAGCAATCTTGATGCGAATTGAGACGAATTGTAGAGAATGAAAAGGCGAAAAAAAAAAAAATGAACCCTACACAGTCTCGATTGAATTAATATTAACGGAGGAAATTCGGAAAAACCGGAAAAATCTGCGCTTTTTCAAAAATTCACTACTCCACCATTTTCAAAGTTGTAGCGGAGGCTATTCGCGTGAAAGTAGCGATTGATGGGTACTTTGAGTGTGGACAACCTAGGCGTTGTCCGATGATTAGTTTTTGCACAATTGCGATTTGAATATTTGTATGCATTATGATTCGGCGAGACAACAAGTACACAGTGATCTAAAATGATTGAGGACAGGTTCAATTTCGCGCCAATTTTAATAATTGTGATGTTGGCAATGGTTGCAAATGACAGCTGTTATTTTGGTCTAGTGGCGTAGGTATTCCTTTTTGTAAAGGGATTAATAAATCCCTTAATAAACCTAATTATAATCAGAGAATACTCTGATTATATTAGGTTTATAGTAATACACGCGCGCAGCGCGCTTGTATTACTATATATACGTTTACCCTCTATTCACACACTTCCCCCATCACTCGACCACTCTAGCGGGCGCGGGCGTTTTCGCTCATGTTCTCAGTTTCTAAATCCATTTTTTAAATGGCAATCAGACGACCTCAAACGCATCCACCTCTCCGCAAAAATATTACCAAAAAAAAGTCAAATGAGGATTGTGCGAAAATTAATCCGAATCCAGGTTTTGCAGGCTTAAAGTACATGTGAATAGCTACCACTGTGCAAAGTTTCAGCTGTTAAAAATGGCGGAGTTATGAATCTTTAAAAAAAGCTAAATTTTTTGTTCTTTCCAGCTTTCCTCCGGTTCCAATTATCCGATCGGATCGTTTGACCTGTCATTCTCTTCGTAATTTAATTCTCTACAGTTCATCCCGTTGCACCATTAAGGTTGCTTTAATAGTTTTCCTTTTACAATAAAAAAAGTTAAAAAGACGTAATTTTTTGTTGATAATTTATAAAAATTAAAAAATGGGAATTTCGAGTAGGAAACATAGTGGGTATATACTACGGACTGTCCTGCAAGGGTGGCACATGCGGCTACCTCCTAGTCTTTATGTCAAAAAAACAATCATTTGTAGCTCCATTGCTTGGCCTATCAACGTTTTATTTAGTAATAGGACTTCAAGAAAATTATGAAAGCAACGAAAAAATGTGAACCTGTAAAAAGCTTCCCAGCAACGACGAAGTTAGTAAAATCATGTTACAACTAGCCTTAATTACGTGTTCGGCCAGAACCGGGTCAGAGCTCGATTTGTCGTCGACAATGTCGAATGATTTTTCTAAGTAATGATTTTATGTAATCATGACCTACGCTTGGATTTGAACCTTGGTTCTCCTTGACAAAATCGAAGCAAAACTATTTGAAAATTTATATTTTTCGATGTACCGAAAGCTGCTTCTGCGTCGAGCATTACCTATAGATTTTGTAGAGCCAAAGCCTCACCGCAACAATGCATCATCAAACTGTAGTGGAAGCCGTTTTTACAACGGTCGAAAATTCCTATGGGGAACATAATTGCGGAACATTTGTTTCGTGGTCACAAAAATAAATCGCTGGGCGTTGAGCAACAGCAGGAGATGTAATACGCATCAATTTTTCACGGACAACCATCGACGCGACGCCGACGTTCTATATAATAAATATATATCGCCCTCACTGCAACATGACGTCCGCGCCCACAAACAAATGCAGACCGATCAAATAGTAACCCAGAGAATAAAATAATATTGATCATCTGAATTTGCATGTTGCGTTGCATATAATTTACAGTTTGTTGTACACACCCATCGTGAAAGTGTATTTTAAACTGTACTGGTTATAATATATACTATACACCATATATCCGCATTGTACGAATATACTTTGATCATATAATTAAGACTAAGATATGCATTATTCAATTTAGTATTGAATTCATAAAAGAGTTTGCAAGTTATTTTGAGTAGTATCCTGGTGTCTAGATTCACCGTGCTAAGTTTGTTTTATATGAACACATTGTGACACTGTTTCTGGTTTAATAAAGTAACAGGTAAGCATTTAAGTTTTATAAAAAAGTGGCACAACCTATACATGTAAATAATGTCATACAATCCAGGTAAAATTTACTTTGTCCAATGAGTAATGCCCGATATAACTTTGACAGTTTTTGCCGTTTTTCGACGTATTTTATAATAACTATTCTCTCTGTTGACAGGTAGATGTACAAATCAGCGCAATATGTATACTTCCATTAGATTAATGCCAAAAAACAGATATTTTTTAAATGTTGCTCTTGTAAAATTTACTCTACTGTTCAGATTTGCTCCACTGTTATAACAACCCAGCGATATGATCAATAAAAAGCTATAATTATCAGAGAAACGGTCATGGTAAAATCAAAAGTAAGTAACAGAAAAATTATACCTCCTGTCTTGGCAAAGATGTGCAATATGTGCTTGAGCACATGCACCTTCCTTGACATATTAAAGATTGCTAAAGTCCATCCAATATTCAAGAAGGGTGAAACAAAGGACACCGCCAATTATAGACCTATTTCAGTACTTCCCATAATCGCCAAAATAGTGGAACGCTTAATATTGGATAGAATTCAAGACTATTTGGAATATTTCAATCACATAACTGAAGCACAGCATGGTTTTAGACAAAACCGTATCACCAACAGCACTTCATGCCGTGGTAACTGACGTGCACCGAGCTACAGAAGGTAAAAAGAACTGCACGGCCTACATGTGTGACCTCTCAAAGGCCTTTGACACCGTCTCCCATGACATCCTGATAGAAACACTCATGTCCTACGGTTTCAAGGATATAGCTTTGTGAATGCTTTCAAACTACCTGAAAAACAGGAAGCAATTTGTCATCATAGACAATGAGAAAAGCAGGAATCTATATAATAAACTGGGACTACCACAGGGGTCAATAGTGGGACCAATGCTCTTCACTTTATACATCAATGATCTTTCCAATCATCTGAGCTGCCACACCACCTTGTATGCAGACGATACCACTCTTTTATTCACAGAAGATGCGCAACACCAAAAGGAAAGGCAAATTTGCAAGACTCTAAAGAGGACAGAGGAATGGTTTGCTACCAATAAACTATGTCTAAATAACAAAAAGACACAAAAGATAGAGTTTATCATGGACAGATGGAAACTGACCAGCGAACCAGTGAGCCCAGTGAGAGGATTTACAAATCAGTTGGAAGTGAAGCTGCAGCTACTGCATACTGTGCACTACACCACTCGATGCTAACCTACGAGTGCCAAAAAGCAGCAAAACGTATCACAGTCTTCAAACGTGCTGGCAGAAAGCACTTGCTCAAATTGTCGTCATACAACAAAAATGAAATACAATTTCTACAGTTAATCAAACTTATTCTATTCTAATCTATGTGTATCTAGAATATGAAAAACATTACACAAGTAATCATTCACTGGACAATTTATGTTTTTGAATTTTAGATGTAAGTTCATAGGTATTTTTTGCTTTGAGGAATTTTGTCTGAGAAATTCGAGAACCGGTTTTCTCAAAATTGGGAATCCTAAAACTGACTTAAGAGGAATCACTAGAGGTAGTAGCGTACTACAAAACAACACTACATAAAACCAAACATCCTGAGCTTAATTGTGTATTAATAATCACGTGTAATACATTAAATTATAGATAAAGGTGTATTACACCGGGCACGAATGCCACTTTTTTCATTTGCGTTGTTGTTTTGTTTTTTACCCTTGCTAAAGAAGCCAATAATTGGTAATTTTTGTTATTTTTTTTTCCAAATCCGAACCAAACATCAAAAAAGCAATATTACAACATTTTGTATTGAGCCTTCATGAACTTCTGTGAAAAAATGACAACAAAATATGAATGTTGTAATGATTTAACCGTTGCTTTTGAGAAGATGTGAATGAGACGAGAATAACATATTTTATCGTCGTACGGTGCAGCCATCTGTTGGATAAACACCACATCATTTTCTTCGACCAATCAAATTCAAATGGTACAGTCTGAAGCAGCAGCATGAATACGTAGCCAGGGGAATCACAAATATTGAGCAATTTCGGCCTAACAAAAATATTGATCGCATGTTGACACGGGAGGTGTAGCGGCGCCGCGCCCGGCGAACGAAAGCCATACGAAAAATAAATTTTACCGTGCTGGTGCTACGTAGATAGCCACGACTCGCTTATAAATTAGGACAGCATGTTTTTGCGGAAGTGTATGTGATCAACATGAATTGTTGAATTTCGACCAAAGTAGGCTAGAAACCGAATACGAGAAATAATTTTTTGCCGTCCTGATGGACTTTACGCAGACAGCAAAGAGCGAATTATAAATTAGGAGCGCATGTTCCCGCGAGGGTTTATAGTGCAGTCCCCGTACGACACACGGAACGAAGAATAATCAACAACCGCAATACCTACTTACAATGTTACAACTACTAAATAATGAATAGGAGTTTAATAAATTATTACTAAGGAAATACAAGTAATTTAATTTTTAATCAGGCATTTATTTTTCGTCATAGAATTTCAAATATATTGGTATTTAGATTTAGAAAATAATATTAATACCAAACACGCTTGGCAATGCATTCAGGGCAATCGCAATCTATGTAGGATGGTTGGCTTTAGTTCGACTTGTTGTACAACAGACGCTAGAAATATGGGCAAACTAAAAAATCAGCTGCCTTTATGTGGCCCGCGTTCTAAGAAAACTAATAACTTGCGAGAGTACCTGCGGTAAGTGTATATGTAGATATTATACGTGTAGTGTAATTCTTCGCTAATTAACTTCGCTAGTTAATTTGGGCAATACTCTCTTATAGGTGTAAGCGTGCCGGATTACCATATATGGCAAAAAACTTTTATAAAGGTGTAAAATATTTGAACATATATGTATCTATATAATATATAATAAATGACTTATACATATACATAAAGCTGCCTCTGTTTTATCGAAATCGCTATTTTTTCTCATACCTACAATTGAAATTGAAGTACGTATACTACCAAGTCTATACATAGCAATAATAATTTTGAGTCAAATTTCAAAATGCAGTATCCAACTGTATCTAGAATTAAAATAGGAATATTATATTTACTAACACTACTACTAACACCTACTTGCGTCACCCGATAAAAATTTGAATTTTTAAATGAGGTGTGTTTTACCTGAAAGTATCGATCTCTGCTAAGTACGAACGAGACATTCGAGATTATTGATGCACATAGAAAACGTTAAATGGATTTAAATAAGTATCTGAGTACGAATGCTTTCACGGCCAGAGTCATTTAATGTTTATGCCGTGAGTAAAAATTCATAATTACTGTCTTCGCGAACCATGCTGTTCGCTTCTTCGGAGCTAACTGATAATTAGTTACTAATTCTAATAATAAATGTAAAGCAATAAGTGATTTATGTAAGAAAAGCTGTCTGTTTTACCAAAACTACAATTTTTTACTTTATCATACGCAGTATGTAAAGTATTGTAATCGTGCCAAAAAAAATTTTTGAGATTTTAGCCGAAATATGCCTTTTTGGGTCCCCTGAACATTTTTGACCAAGGTTCAAAGAAATGTCTGTGTGTGTGTGTGTGTATGTGTGTGTGTACCCGTTTTTTGTGGCGACGATTCCGGAGAAACTACTAAAGGTATCGGAACGAAACTTCATATTTAGAAGTTTCATCACCAAACTTAGAGCTGAAAAGCTTTCTGTTGAAGAGGGTCCAAAGGAACTGGAGGTTTAGTCTTAGCATTTTTGAAAGATTTTGCAAATAAGCTGCCATTTCTGGAAAAATGTTAAATAATAAATTAAAGATGAGGAAATTCTGAATAATTTGTCACAATGACATTTTTTGGTAAAATCAATAGTTTAGCTGCATGAGCAAATTCTATTTCTACGAGATCGGTCGTACTGCATGAAAACTAGTAGCCAGGATTTGTCAGATTTTTTTATTCTAATGACAGTAGGTAGTCTTGGTGTCAAACGCTAATGTTTTGACAATAACTTCTGTCAATATAAGCTGCGTTCGCATATTACATTACACTTTTTACACCCAATAACACGTAAGTGTCATTTGGACGGTGTACCCGGTGTCAACGGAATACAATATCCGCACGCAGCTTTAATCGACATATCTGTCTAGTTCTAGTAGTTTTATTTTAATGCAGGCATGGCCGATCTCGATCAAATAGAGTCTCATGCAGCTAAACTATTAATTTTATATATAGTATGATAAAGTCAGGTGCCTGGCCACATCAGATTTTTTTTTATTTCAACATACAAAAGGTAAAATGTTCAACCATAGTTAGTAGTAAAATAGGAATGTTGTGATAAAGCAATTAATTAATTTGTATCACTATTGTTTTGTGGAATTGTATTTGTATTTAAAATATACAAGAAAAGCATTTCAGAACATGCGATAGTCACATACACAAAATTATTAGGAAACGGTTCGGCGCCAGTCGACACCGCACGGCCCCTTTGATCTTAGCCGCAAAGGCACGATACCGCCGGTGCCGCCGTTCCCCTAATCTAATCAGTGCGTTGCTTGCAATTTCTGCGGAGTGTACAGTGGGCGCGGCTTGTTCCCTCCTCTCGCGCCTCAGTTTCGTCGAACTTTTGAGGCCGGTGACCAACATTTACTCTTAAGCTAAAATAAATATATTAATATTCAATACCAGCAGTCGAAACGACATCATTTCTAGAAAATTCATATACATAGCCAACGCTTACGGTGCACTTTGTCATGAAGTAGAAACGAATTTTTAATTGTATTATTTTTTACAAATCGCTTTTTAAGAATGTTCCCTGAAAATTGTAAATATTTTTTACATTTTTATAAGATAACCGGAGATAAGACCAGTGGGAGCAGCGTGAGAAATTGTGGCTCAATGATATTTATATAAATGGCGAGTCACAGTGGATTGGCTTGCATCTCCGTCATTTTTTCTCATGTGTTTATCCTGTGAACAGAATTCATATTTACTAATATACTGGTTTTAAAAGTCCGTAACCAGTAGTAACTTTCAAATTCCATTACATGTGTTGAAGTTAAACCTGATAAAAGTTCTGTTAAAATGTGTAAAAATTGACCGCAGTAAAGCATGTAAGGCTTTACGCTATCACTTGAATATTTGCCAAAAGCGAATTTCCACTTTAAACTACTTTCCTCTTATCCCACATTCTTTTCCATTCCGAAGGGAGATCCCTGTAACACGTTATCTTTCGTTCGAATTAGGATAATAAATATGCAGTTTGCGTACGGTTTCTTCTTTTAGAGCTTCGGTCGTCGGGGTTCCGGAGGTGCATCCATTTATTTTGTGCAGGGAAAATTCGATTTCCAAAGTTGTCCGTGCTTCCTTCCAGGCACTCCCACGTCCCGGGCGTACGACGGAAGCTAAAGGAATTTAAGACACTTCAGGGTGCAAATTAATTAACCTTTAAAAACTTTTAAGTACTTCCTCCAACAAGTCAACCGAAGTTGTATTTTTATTTTCTGCTGTGGTAATTCAACTTGCCGTGGTTTTACGTCGGTAAGATTGGTTTGTTTAGTCTTTTGTATTGTATAATTAAAGTTGTATATTCACTTTAAAATTGGTTTTAAAGTAGTTACTGCAATTCCACCAAGTAGATAAATAGTAGTGCATATTTTATGTTATGTTTTTTTTTCAGCTGTACGGGGTATCAGTCATGGACTCACTCATTAATAAGTCAGCGTCAGTCCGTCTATCTGATGTCTATCACTGTCCAATTTTTCTGAACTGAACAAAGGTAGGTACATACTGAAATTTTGCATAGTTATACAACTTTCTAGCTCGGAAATATTCTAATAGACGGAAGTTACAAAATGTTCTTAATTTGAAAGAGTTATGACACCCCAAAATAAAATATATATCATAGAGACGCGAAAATGACAAAAATTCTTGAAAAAAATACAGGAAAACTGTTACAATGTTCCAAATAGCTATATTATTTCTACACTGAAAGAAAATTATGTTTGGGTTATTATTGGCAAAAAAAAAATCCAAATCATTAAGTGTTAAGTTAAGTCTAGGCGCCGTAGAGGGCCGAGCGATTTTTTACAATTGACACAAAATTGTTGTGAAAAAAAAAACTTTTATATAGTCAAACGTAGAGATTATACATATGTCACAAACATATAAACTATATAACTGAACACAAAGATATTCCTCACCAAAGAAAAACACAAAGTGATTCCATTCAAAGTTGTAACAAAATAAAGACACTGCTGTTTATGACTTATCCTGATACTCAAATCCAGATTTTTTTTTTATTAATAGGCATAAGATGCTTAACATATTGAAACTAATCTAAAAGGTTAACAACCATCAATTTAAATCTGAATTCTTAAAACTAGGTACTTGTCTCTAATAGGCTATCCACTGATATCCTATATTTACTTTGTCCTAAACAAGAAGCACTAACACTTCACTCACAGTGCTCTGCTTTTTACACATTTCACTAATTCACTAGTTCGAAGGGTTTAGTTCTTTTTACTCTTCTTACTAGATTCTGGTTGTCCAGTAGCTGCAGGGCCTCTACGTCTGGATCTGGATACGATCTGGATTCCTTGTATATTGGAGCTTTTTGCGCAGCCCCAAAGCTGGATGCCGTATAACCAAATCGGTTTTAGTACTTGGTTGTAGACTTGTAGTTTGTTCTGTACTGACAACGGAGAGTTTCTTCCCAGAAGCCAGTACAGTTCTCTGTATTAGAGGCCAAGCTCTACTCTTTTCTTCGTAACATGTTGTTTCCACATTAGTTTTGTATCCAGAGTTATACCCAAATACTTTGCAGTGTTCGCATATGGAACTATGGCATCGTTAATCTTGACATGAGGTATGTCCTCGATTCTTTTGTTTGTAAAGTTAATGTGGACAGATTTCAGTTCGTTGAGGTTAGTCTTCCATTTTTGGTCCATTTATATATTTTAGTACTAGCTTGTTGAAGATTCCTAGTAGATTATCCAATAGCTGATCCCACTGCGATTAGAGCCGTGTCATCTGCGAATGTGGCGACTGTTACATTTTCCATCTGCGGAAGGTCACTTGTATATAGTAGATAGAGAATTGGTCCCAATACACTACCTTGGGGTATCCCAGCTTTTACTTCTTTTAGTTCCGATTATTCATCGATCTGTTTTACTCTGAATAGTCTATCAAGAATAAAAATGTAAATTTAGAAGTATACTTTTCCATTTCTGAAAAACATTTCTTTAATACAGGGTGTGTATAAACATAAATGAACGGTTAAATTGGAATTCAAGAGGTTATTAAGGCGTCTAACAACAAAGAACTCAAATTTTTAATTATTATTCAAATCTCTTTTTCAAACAAAACCAAATGGTAGTTGGAACTCGAAACATTTTGGTTTTGAAGTTGTATACTATGTATACTTTTCTTTGAGTCCTTGATTATCAAACATCATTGACAAACTTTCGAGCAACTTGTTTGTTGATAGAGTTAAATTATCATATTTTCAACAGGTATTTTTCTTCATAGTATCACTTCATTATACAGACTTCTATTATGCAGGCGTGTTCTGTGTCAGTTTACTGAATCGTCGCCACAAAAAAGCGGGTACACATACACACACACCCGTACCTTAGGCAAAAATGTGCAGGGCACCCAAAAAGACATATTTCCGGTAAAATCTCAAATTTTTTTTCACACGATTACAGTACTTTACATACTACGTATGATAAATTAAAAAGACAATAAATTAAATCAATAATGACGATTTTTTTCTAAATTGCAACGCAAACCGAGGCACAAATTAATTTATTTGTTCAATCCTACAATTGTAATACTCAGTCAATACGAGAGCAGAAAGTAGTTCTTTACCTCATTCAAGCTGGTTGTCATAGAAACGCCTAGGTGAAAATTTTTTGCACTCACGCGTTTCCATGACGATCTTCTTAAATCGTCCATAAGCTCCATATTTACTGATATAAAACTTTGCACAAACGATCAACGTCAGTAATAAACAGCTTGACACATGTAGTTTGTTTGTATTAACCGGATGACGTCATAAACTGTCACCTACGTCGACAGATATCAAAATTAACTAATTTTAGGAACGTTATATGTTTAAACTTAGTGGCAGGATTGAACAAAACGCTATACAGCACTCGTGAGAAACCACTTCATTCACTTGTATGTCTTTCCACACTCGGCTGCGCCTCGTACGGAAATCCGACTTACGCGTGAGTGAAAACAGGTGCTTTTTTATTTGTACTGTAATATACTATTATATAGCTCAATTTAATTCAAGTAGCAGCATATTTGCCATTGATATTTATTGTATCAACATTAGAGATATTTTTTAATGTATCGTACGTTTATTTTGAAAAAATCATCAAATTCTTCCGACTACGTTGTGAAAGTCCTAATATTGCAACGATGGAGTCCAGGTAATCTTGGGTAACCCAAACTGGCGCATTTGCTACACAGAAGTAGTATTATTTATTTCTTTTTTTTTTAGTTGGAAGGACGCCACTTGCCCCCACCGTCCTTAAGCTCGTTGCTTCCCTTCATGTAGTGAGAAGCCGATCTCTAGGACGTCCTACTGCTCAAACTCTAACAAAAACTAATAACTTGTAGGCGTTTGCTGCCAGCGACATCAATTATGTACTAATTAGCAAGTACGTTCAATTTATTAATTCTGTAGTGCACTTAAAATACGACCGACATTTGCAAAAATGCCGCTAAACTAGCCAACGCTGTCTTTTGCATATATAATTCAATTATTAACTTTTATTAACTTAGTTATGGTTTTGTTTGCCTAATAGCCTCGAATGTGATACCCTTTTGCACAACAGAAGGTTTTATCAGGAAGTTCCCCGGTCCACACTGGTTGAACTTTTGACATAACTAATACTATAGTGTAACATAATTACTCATTGAAAATTTGACCCACACCATTGAGATCTAAAGTGCAAATTTATGTCCTCTCTAATAATCCGCTGAGAACACTGTTTAATTCTTAATGGTTCCAGAGATATTACAAAAAAATGATAAGCGTAATTTGTTGTCACATCTAGTTTTGACATCTCACTGGGCGCCATTTTAGTTTTATTGATTTTACTTATTTGTATGTTATATCCAGTTTGTTTCTTATACACGATAAGTTATTTCTGAAATTAAACATCATAAAGATCTGAAATTAGATTCAAACTAGGAGATTGTTGTGAGATTGTCCAAATATGCAAAATAACAAATTATTAATTCACAATCATACTACATTCTTCTCACAAGTTTTTCTTTGTTTTTATGGAAACAATAGAAAGATAATCAATCACAATTAAAATTAAATAGAAATTGTCCAATCTTTTTGGAGATAAAAATGTGTTTAATATATCTATCTTCCATTCGCTATATTGTTTCACAGTACTGCGTTATTTGGCAAACAAGCGGAAATAGGCCGACGCTAAATAAACAAACGGCCAAACAACATCTGAAAAAACACCGAACAATGCAGTTTTAATAATGGGGCACATTTTCGGCGCGATTGAAATTCACTTCCATATTGATCAAATCCACTAACCTATTATTCATCCCTGTTATTTTCCATTTGCGTAGTTGCACTTTACTACTAATGGAACTAAAATTGTCAATTTTGTTTTGCTTTGGTCCCAGAATTAGTTTTTGCTGTTATTTGACTCTTTTTGATTATTCAGAGAGCAAATATACATAATAATACAGAATACATTTATAAAATTTGTTGTTGTGTCAACAAATTTATGCAAATGTTACCGTTACCGCTTCTAAAAGTCAGGCAAAAATAAAGTTTGTTACTACGTACAACTGAAGAGTTTGTTTGTTGACATGGTTATTCGTCGTAACTACCTACTTAACATAAACAGAGATAGATGCCCCCTTGTTTCTCAGAAAAAGTCTGGCAAAAGTTATTTTGAACGTTTAGTTTAGAAAACATATAGTATGTCCCAGTGGAGCGTGTAACACCCATTAATATTTTTTGGTTTTAATCCGATTTATTTTTTTTACAAATAGAGATCGTAATAAACTAACTATCGGAAAAAACTACATTTGCCCTCTTCAAATGCAAACCGCACTAACATCCAAATAGAAGAAAAATAATCAAGAGATTATCCAAAAACCCTAAATAAGTGTTTCATGAAAACTAACAAATATAAAGATTACTTAGTTTAATTTTTAAATAAGTACGCACTCAACAAGCCGTATCGGACCCGGCGATCCATATGACTACCCATCGTGTGCGGAGCCTTCTCGACTCCCCCCTTTGCTCCTCTCTCCCGTCGACCAAAGGGGCTCAAAGTGGGGAATGAGTTCAATTTCATATTATTTCAATTGATTTACGCTAATAAATTTTCATACCACAATTATCATCCTAATCTAAAAAAATAACCCAGATTCTTTTGACTCTAGAAATCAGAGGATTTGACATATTGCCAAGTACTAATTTATCAAAATCTATCCTGGCCAACAAAAAATAAAAGCGGACAAGTGAAAACTGTTTCTGGTATGCTTTTTTCCGTAAAATTTGAATCTGAAAGCAACAATTCCAAGGTATGTTAAGTTTTTGAGAAATTGTGCATTTCTTTGTATTATTGCAGTTTTTTAGCAGTGCTTTTCTCAAGTTTTATATGCTCGAGTCGTAATTCCTGCCTTCAGATTATCGCTGGCAAGATTTTGTACATTGTTGGTCAGAATAGTCACGTTAAGGCGGGGTTTCCTCGGATAGCGGCACCGTAACGACGGACGTAATATGACGGCCGTAATATGACTGCCGCAATATGACGGACGTAATGTACCAAACGTAACGTCCGTTCAAACCAATGCAATGCCGCTATATCAAAAAGCGGCACCGTATTATTCTGAACGGTTGTTATGTGTTGAACAACCGTCACCGTATTGTTTTAAACGGTTGTTACGTTGGGAACGTTACGTCTGTCATATTACGTCCGTTATATTACGTCCGTCATATTACGTCCGTCATATTACGTCCGTCATGTTACGTCCGTCATATTACGGTGCCGCTATCCGAGGCAACTCCGCCTTAGCTTAGATGATTGTACTTTGATTCTGATATCTAGACTCGAAAGTTAATTGATTAATTTATTTCTATTAAGTGGTATCTAAATTTTTTGTAGTCAAATTAAATGAAAAAAAAATTTAGTTTTTTCGTGCACGTGTATTCATGTATTAATAGATTTCAAATTTCACAGAACTTAATTATGGATATAGAGGAGCAAATTGAGAAAGAAAATAAAGTTTAAAAATAAGGACTACGGTTACACTTTTAAGTGGGAGACCCAGTATACACCCTGTTATATACCATGTTAACAATTTGAAACTATCCGGCTACTTGAAAAGGTGTACAGACTTAGGTTCCACTTAAAAAAAGCAATAGTAGGCTCTGAATTCATATATTTTGAAGTATCCCTATATTTGTATATATTTTTTAATCAAGGTTGAAAATGGCGATATACAGGCGGGATGTAAATTATAAATAAATTAAAAATTACAACCACAACCTGGATTTGGCCCAGGGATCTTTGTGTCGCTAGCCCATGAACCTCTCACCAACTGAGCTATTGGGACCCATGTATTGTGCTAGCGACACAAAGGTCCCTGGTTCAAATCCAGGTTGTGGCTGCAATTTTTAATTTATTTAAAATATACATCCCGCTTGTATATCACCATTTTCTATACATTCATCATTTCATCATTGTATCATTATGTCCGTATGATACGGTAAGTCCGTACATTTATCTTTAGTTACATTTTTAAAGTTAAAACTTACATTGATACGGTTACTTTCTAAAATCTAAATTATGTTAAGCCAAGTTTTTAAAAAAGCCACCCATATCTGCATCACAATGTTTTGGGTCTGCAATAACTACTTCTAATAAGTTGTTTCTATAATTCAAACTGTTTTTGTTTCTCTGTGTATTAAAAAGAAAACATAACGTTCTCATAGGGGCTTTTGGATCTTTTAGTATGTTGCTCATGACACCAGTAGAATATATACATTCAATTTCGGTTTAGCGTTGATTGATAATTGTACTTCATACCGTGTAGTTCTTTTTCCGCTGGGATGATGACAAAATATGTCCGTGTTAAGCCCATCAAAAAGACAACGATTAGCGAGAACATATAGGCACGAAGCCCTCCAATGCATATGAAAGCCTATAAATCAATCAAAGAGCTGCAACGGTTGGTTCATTAGCCGACACATTTAAATAGTCAGTATTGCTGACGGATTCGCGCTAAAAGCCGTTTAAATTTCGTGCCTGCGTTTGATGTATTTTTTGCAAAAGCGGCTTGGCTTCGACCAGTTAGCGTACGGAACTTCGGTCTGCAATTTACAAAGCACACACCACGCGTTCTATCCCCATCGATGCCGTTCGCTGCTGAAATATCGCCGCACTTTTTACGGTTGGCCGACCAAATGGTAACCATTTGTAGCACACGCTCTGAACAAAAAATAGAACAACGTGCAGTGTGTGTAGTCATCATCAAGCCTTCATCGCCCCTATTAGTCACCGATATTTCAATCCATTCCGAGGTCGGGCCGGTCGTATCCAATTGATCGTAATTCAACCCGCCGGCAGGACGAGGTCGTAAAAATCAGTGTTAAAGGAATGTTCGAACGTTTTACGAAAAAAGAGTATGTAGTAAATAAACATTTATAGTGGGTAGGTGGTAGGCAATTAATTAATTAAATTATTTTTTGTAGATCTAAAATTACGAGACCAACACTGAGAAAAAAATCCGATGTGAATTGGCAGTATGATTATTAGGGTGTTTTGCTCTACGAAAACCAGTGTAATTCCACATTCGTGATTTTACATTATCATTGTAAACTCTTACTGTGATTTTACCAGAATTAGACCAGAATTTTGCATCGACTTTAGTGTAATTTTAAATGGTATATGTGACTTCGTACGAGAGAATCGCCCTAACTGCCATCTCTCGTTTCGATAGTATTGACTTCTGTGTTTGAAGACCCTAACTCTAAAACTACTGAACAGAAAAAATTAAATAAAACATACTCCTGAATCATTTCTACATAAGTTGTATGACTCATAAAAAGTACTAGTGCAGGCAAATTAAGTTGAGAGTGGGTATTAATTGTAGACAGGAGTTTTATCATTGGAAATGGTAAAGGGGCTCATAGTGAACGTAGAAAAAATAAATGCAGGTCGTGGGGTGGTATAATGTTTATTTCGGGGGGTTGAAAGCGGGTGCAAAGTATATTATTGCGCTTTCCGGCGAAACTTGCTGTTTTATCCAAAAACGTCCTATACTAAGTTGTGGATCATCAAAAATCTACAACATTCATATGGGTCACTTTTTACTATGACCTCAAAATTTTCGAGAAAAATGCGAGTGACAATGCCAAAACGAATTTTCTGTTTTTAATATTTTGTTGTCGCAACAATAATTCAATTTTAATCAAATTTTGTAAAAGCGTGCCTTTTTATACCTTACACAAAAAACAAGAAGTTTTTGAGATATTTAGTTTACTCCGTCAAAATCAGACTTTCTTTAAAAAAAAATTCTGTGGTGAAAAATCATCGTACAGAGTTCTTCTGGGACACATTTTTGTTGTTTTTACATGTGCTTATTGATACAATAATAAAAACAATAGTTCCTATTTAACAACATGCTAAAAAATTGAAAAAGCTCAAAAACGCCTTTTGCAACACTGAATTTTAAAGTAATTGTTCATTATTTGCTTAAATTTTTAAGAAAATTGCAATACTGGTTACTGGTTATTGTAATACTGGTTATTGTACGGAAGAAAATACAAAAGAAACTGGCTCTCATTTCTACACTAATGCTATAACCATTAAATTAGAATAAGAAATCTTCAGATAAGTAAGCAAAATAACAGTTTTTGGCTTTGAATCAAAAAGTATCCAATACAAAAGTTGTAGGTCAAGAAAAATCTACAAATTTTGTAGAGGTTACTATATAACATAACCTCAAAACTTCCGAGAAAAATTGCGAATAAGGCAAAGATTGGCATAGTTAAATAACTATGCCAATCTATAAAAATTAAATAAAAAATGAAACAAATATTTTTCATTTCTTATTTGTAAATCTGTAAATATATATTGACAGGGTGAGGTCGTTCGGAACGAGATATTCGAAAATGCAAGTCGCGGTAGGTGCAGCGTGTCGTATACTGACGATGCCTGTCTCTCCGTCTGGATTCCACGTTGTCACCAAGGCCCTACGAGGTGCGCCAAGTTAATAGTTTCCTCCAGGCCGGTGAGCGAACTCATGTGCCAGGGTTGCGTACCGTCTTTTATGCTGCTCGGTCCAGGTCGTATGCCGAAACGTAGCGGAAGGGGGCTCCTACGCCCTCGTTGGTCATGATGCCATGGTGGCGACCTCGAAAGCGCTATTGCGGAGCGCACTGGTATTAGGGGCGTGATACAATATTAACTTTTGTAATTTATTATTATCAATTATTAAAGTACTGTTTCTACTGTATTGATGTTGTCACATTTTTAACTACTTAGTAGATTTTTTCATAAACAGTTTGTGATTTTTTAAGACATAAACAATTTACTTTCAGAAGTTTCGTCAAAACAAAATTAAAATTATAAATTAAAAAAAAAATTAATCTTTCGCATTTTTCTCGATAGTTTTGAGGTTATGTTATATAGTAACCTCTACAAAAGTTGTACATTTTTTCTTGACCCTCAACTTTTGTATTGGATACTTATTGATTCTACGACAAAAACTGACTATTTTGCTTACTTATCTGAAGATTTATTATTCTAATTTAATGGTTTTAATGGTAATTTAATAGCATTAGTGTAGAAATCAGAGACAGTTTCTATTGTATTTTTTTCCGTACAATTGAATGTCGTAACCAGTATTGCAATTTTCTTAAAAATTTAAACAGATAATGAACAATTACTGAAAAATTCACTATTGCAAAAGTCGTTTTTGAGTTTTTTCCATTTTTAAGCATGTTCTTAAATAGGGACTATTATTTTTTATTATTGTGTCAATAAGTACATGTAAAAACAACAAAAATAAGTCCCAGAAGAACTCTCTACGATGATTTTTCACCACAGAATTTCTTTTTAAGAAAAGTCTGATTTTGACGGAAAAAAATAAATATCTCAAAAACTTCTTGTTTTTTGTGTAATTAAAAAATGTATGCTAATTTAAGGTATAAAAAGGCACGCTTTCACAAAGTTTGATTAAAATTGAATTATTGTTGCCACAACGAAAAATAAAAAACAGAAAATTCGTTTTGGCATTGGCATTCGCATTTTTCTCGAAAATTTTGAGGTCATAGTAAAAAGTGACCCATATGAATGTTGTAGATTTTTTTATGATCTACAACTTAGTATAGGACGTTTTTGGATAAAACGTCAAGTTTCGCCGGAAAACGCAATAATATACTTTGCACCCGCTTTCCACCCTCCCAAATAAACACTATACCACCCCATGACCTGCATTTACTTTTTTGCGTTCACTTTGAGCCCCTTTACCATTTCCAATGATAAAACTCCTGTCTACAATTAATACCGGTTTTGGCTTATAATCAGTTAATTTGCCTGCACTATACCCGATTTTTGCAGTTTTAAATTAACGCTCGTCTTCCCGATTTATTTTCTCTTAAACCACTTACTACAAAAATTTCAGTTTCTGTTCAGGTTGCGTTTAGAGTCTCTTCTATAGATTGGAGTTTTTGTTTTCTTCAGTTTTTATATAATAAAGGTTGCGAACAAGATTTTGATGGAAACCGATATCTCAGGAACGAATGTTAGCAGGACAACGCAGTTATCATGCAAATAATCCTTATTTACTGCCATACATATCCCTTGAATTTAATAGCATTCCGACTATTTGTTAATTTTTAAGACCGAAATAAACATGAACAATATTTCGGCTTCCCTCGCTTTTGGGTTTTGATGCGAGGCAGTCGAACGAGATGCGAAGTTTTTGCGCGATCAGTGAATCCGTTTGAATCCGTGTTTGTACAATATTGTTGGGTATAATTAATTCTACATCTAAATTCATTATTTATATTTAACTCGCACTACTTTAAAATTCCGAAATTAAATTGTTCTGATCGTATCGTACTAATAGTAAATAATCTCCACTGTCCCAGCTATGTTTCCATTTACCGTTACGATTGGCGTAGTGCGCGCTGCACGAAATTTATATCATTCATATTAAATCGCTTTAAAAATTACTTAAAAATTATAATGAAATTCTTTTTATACAGTCGCATTAAATAAAATATGACGATTGATTACGTGCATATCCCGATATCGTGCTTAATATTCGTTACTGAGATATTTGCTTCCATGAAAATCTTGTACGCAACCTTTATTAGACAATAACTGAAAAACAAAAACGCCAATCTATAGAAGAGGTTCAAAATGCAACCTGCACGAAAATTGGAAATTTTGTGGCAAGCGGTTTACGAGGAAAAAAATCTGATATGGCCAGGCACATGACTTTATCATACTATATATAAAATTAATAGTTTATGCATGAGATATTATGTGATCGAGATCGGCTATGTCTGCATTAAAATAAAACTAGTAGAACTAGTAGAACACGTGTTATTGGGTGTAGAAAGTGTGAAGGTGCGTTCCGAATGGTGGCAATGGTTGGTAATGGCGGTGGTAGCAGACGAAATTATAGTGTTTCTCACATGTCGTGATGGTGACACATATTACTTTGCATGTACATAAACTTGAGTCACTAGCAAATGCTATTAGAAATACTATAATTGCGTCTACTACCACTGCCATTAGCACTAATGAAAATGCACCTTAATGGTGTACAATATCCGAACGCAGCTTGTATTGACAGTAGTATTGTCAAAGCATTAGCGTTTGACACTATCTACACCGTCATTAAAATCACATCTGACATTAAATCTGACATATCCTGGCTATTAGTTTTAATGCAGTACGACCGATCTCGATGAAATAGAATTTGTTCATGCAGCTAAACTATTGATTGTACCAAAAAATGTCATGGTCATAAATTATTCAGAATTTCCTCTAGTTTAATTTATTATTTAACTATTTCGACGAAATTCCAGAAATGCCGGCTTATTTACAAAATCTTTCAAAAATGCTAAGACTAAACCTCCAGTTCCTTTGGACCATTTTTAACAGAAAGTTTTTCACCTCTAAGTTTGGCCATGAAACTTCTAAATATGAAGTTTCGTCCCGATACCTTTAGTAGTTTCTCCGGAATCGTCGCCACAAAAAACGGGTACACACACACACACACACACACACACACACACACACCCACATCCACACACACAGACATTTTTTTGTACCTTGGTCAAAATGTTCAGGGGACCCAAAAAGACATTTCCGCTAAAATCTCAAAAAAAAATTTTGGCACGATTACAATACTTTACATACTGCGTATGATAAAGTAAAAAGAAAAGAGGAACGTTAATTTAAAAGTGTAAAAATCGGGAACCTTTTCTCATATCTCTCGCGCACATGGTTACACCAAAAGGCAAAAAAATGTTGACAGTAATACAACTTATGTAGAAATGATTCAGGAGTATTATATACTTTATTTAATTTTTTCCGTTCAGAAGTTTTAGAGTTATGCGCCTTCAAACACAGGAGTCAATATTGTCGAAACGAGAGATGGCAATTACGGAGATTCTCTCGTGCGCGGTCACATATGGGGAAATGCGTAAAATTTTACATCAATTTCAATGTAATTTTAAATAAAATAAGCAGAAATTTATATAATTCGTAGAATTTGACTAAGAACTAAATAATTGTGGTTTGAACATTAAAGCTACGTAGATATAAACAGCTTCAACTTAAAGTAACTTATCAAGAAAAAAAATAGAGGAAGTTGTATTTATGGCTTTTGGCCAGCATGGCGTTAAGACATTAATATATAGTGGCTTGTGATCGTCATTGCTGAACTAAAAGGATGAAAACTATAAAAACACAATTGTTCGTCAGTGTAGTGTTGTCATATAGCTCTCGGTGCAATGCGGAACTCAAATAGCTCATCAAACCCGCATGAATCCATTAGGTTCGATATCAAAAAATTAATTACGTAGTAAAATCACAGGTACATTGTAATTTTACGTATATAAGGTATATTTTCATTGTATTTTTACTAAAAGTTCATTGTAATTGACATAAGGCACCAATATCATTCTAATATCAGACTTATTTGCACACATAATTGGAATTGCATGCAATTTTAGACTTAATTTTAAAATATCTTCAGTTAGAGCATCGTGATCAAAGTTTTGAAAACTGCCAAAATGAAGTGTCAGTACTTCAGAAATATCAGGATCTGCAATTGGTTCTTCGACTTTAATGAAACTTGGAGAAATTATAAGATTATACGTGTCCCCAGATGGACGTAACTATTCTCACAATGAACCAAAATTCATTCTTGTAGATTCTTATAAAGTGTTTAAGATGTCTTAAAACAGCCAAAACTATAGTTAGAATTTTGATTTAATGTACAGGGTAGTCGCAAATCAAGACATTGTTGTTCATATATGAATTTGAATGTTATATCTTAATTTTTATATTCTGTCCTTAAATCACCATTTATGATTAATAACCATTGTACAACTTAATTTGATAATGCGCTTATCTCTACTGTTTACTAAGTCAACAATAAATAGTAATAAATGTGACTTCTAGTTTTCTTACTTTATCATACTTAGTATGATAAAGTATTGTAATCGTGTCGAAAAAAGTTTTAAGATTTTAGCGGAAAGAATTTCTCTGTGTGTGTGTGTACCCGTTTTCTGTGGCGATGATTCCGGAGAAACTACTAAAGGAATCGCTCGGGACGAAACTTCATATTCAGAAGTTTCATGACTAAACTTAGTGCCGAAAGAAGTTGTGTTCAGAAGTGTCCAAAGGACCTGGTGGTTTACTGTCAGCAGTTTTTAACGATTTTGCAAATGAGCAGCCATTTCTGTAATGTCGTCAAATTAGTATGATAAAATCAGGTGCCTGGCGATATCAGGCCTTTTTAATTCATTTTCTCAGGGCGAGTCTGTAAAACCAATAACTATATCATAAAATATATAATTCGGTAATTCATACGTGACGTCAGAAGCTGTTTAAAGTAAGAAAAAAGATATGAATAAATTTTCCAAATAAATTTTATTTTGTCAAAATTTTTACTGTAAAATTTTCTTTTCTTGTATTAAAGGCTCCTAGTTTGTCGACTAAAAATGATCCCTAAAACAGAAACCAGGCTATAAAAAGTAGCTTCGTCTTTTTCGTGCAACTATAGTAGAAATTTTGAAGAAGCAATTGCCACCATTGCGTTTTACATTTTTTATTTTTTTTACATACGTCAGTAGCAATACGACGAGTTGAAAATTGTATTAGAAAGACAAATGTGCTGGAGGTACACATACCAACTTGTAACATTTAACACATCAATAAAAACAAACTATACTAAGAATTCAAAAACTAAGTTATACGGGTATCACAGTAAAATATTCATCATACAGTAAATAACCCACAGTACATTTCTTTTCATAAGGTTTGATAAATTCCATCCACGTTGCAGTTTGATCGCCCAAGAGAAAATATTTTCTTTATGTGTGAGGAGACAACAATGCGGATGCACTGTATCTCTCTGATATGTATGTATGTAACCCCCTGGTACATATTTGTGGAAATATACTTTTCCACTACCTCTCTAAGACGGCGAATTTTGCCGTTTGTCTTAGAACAAACATCATCCCGGGAACCGTGATTGATTTTTGCGATATATCACTGGAGTAGGAGTGCTTTTCCCGGTGGAATAGATTGGCGGCGTTCCAGTATTTCCTTTCCGGACGTTTTGCCATTCCCGCCCTCTGCTGCAAATGCCCCCCACACTGTTCAATATATTAGTTACACATGCTGATGTATTTTGTTATTACGCTGAACATAAATTATTGCTCAAGTGCGATGCAATCTCTCGCAGAAATGTAATTTACTGGAAGTAATCGGACACAAAGAAACAATATCTAGACGCTGACTTTCTGTAATTTATAATCTCTAGCAGCTTTGCGAAGTAAGTCCTCAATGGAATCACAATAAGCCAAAAATGTACTCTTATGATATGGCACTTCGGGTGGATCTATCAATGCAAGGTTAAAACAATAACTACGGGTTTAATTTAGCTTAACTCTTAACTTTGAGTTTACGGGATCATCAATGGCCGGGTTACCCCTAACTACCACTTAAATCGTGGTTAATTTTACCCGGCAGAATTTTTGATAGTTAAAGCGCTAGCTGTGGATTTTCTAACCTAACGTAAAACGTTACATATGTTGTGAGATTTTATTTATTTACTACAGATGTAAATCTTTTGGATGATCCTTGTCGATTCGATGATGGTGAAGAAATCAGCGATTTCGACTATCAAAAGAAACTGCTTGGTTTTATCTCGATTGATGGGAGTGTACAATGTCCATCATATATACGTAAGGTCAGTTTTTATTTGTATGTTTGTGTGTGTTAAATGGTGTTTCTTTTTTAGATATCACGCTATTTTCCCTATTACAAACTTCTGCTAACTCTCCGAGTCTATACAACAGTGGGTTTTAAGTAGCAGTTCCTCCTGTAATGGGTACAATAGACCGTACAAACAAAGGTACACAATCTCCAGGTAAGCAATATAAACACGTATATAATTTTTGCTTTCATTAAATTACATTTGTTATAGGAACTGACAAAGCTGAGATTTTTAGAAACGGTAGCTTCATCTCGCTAAACGTCCCGACTGTGCCTTCGTCTAACCTAAATCCAAACAAAATGATTACGAAACATATAGTTGCGTTGTAGTATTGTCCTACGGGGTCTTAAAACACAAATTTCCTGTTTTGCATTGAGCTTACGCCTGATGCCACAAACTTGGTAGTAACTCTTGCAACATCGGTTGGGCATAACATTGCCTGCGACAAAATGAAGAAGTTTCTCCGCAAGATCTGTATGTTGCCGTTATACCATATGAAGCGGAGTGGACTGGCATAGTACCTATACGAAATAATTATTTTGATGCTACGGCACAGATATTGGGCAAATATTTTCTCACACTATACAATAAAAAAATGTTATGTTATAAATAAGTCTTGTGGTGTTTTATTTTTTATAACGTAACCTTCGTCGGTATGTATTTGGTACACAATGTGGTCTGCCACTTAATTGATATCCAACAGTATTGAACGCTGATGAGTAACGTGAGTGTTAATTGCAAATACAGAAGACTTGATAATCCGGACTAACCTGTAGTCTAACTAATCAAATAATGTGAAAACATAAATGATCGATTTTGTTACATTTTATTCTTCGAAGATCTTTTACTAATACTTATTGCGGTTTTCCACGTAAGGTTAGATCAAAATAAACAAGGTATATTGTTATAATAAACAAAATATAATTATAAATAGATAACTTATCAAATGAGATATAATACAATCACATGTGTGTAATAGTCTATAGAAAATAAAATGTACAGAAAACAACATGATATGTAAATTCGTAAACAAGGAAAATTTCGCAGGTTTGAAATTCAAACAAATGCGGTAACCTATGCACAGGTGACAGCGAAGCGCTATATATCACCAGAAAGTTACTAAGGTCTTATTTACAAATGGTTGGCGACATTGCTTTTTCATTGCCAACCTCTCTTTAACCCGTAGTCGCCTAACTGGAAGTTTAGACTGCATTGAAAGACCCGACATTTTGGTAACTAGGAGTTAACGTAAACTACCAGTTTGTTAACTATAAGATTTAACCTTGCATTGAGATTGCATTGAGATCCACCCTTAATATTACGAATGTATACCTATTAGATACTATTTTTCACAAATTTAAAGAAATTTTATCTGCTATTTGCGATTTGGATGTGTTTGCGAAGTATTATTAGGAACAATCGCAAAATTTATCATATTCATGCTAAAGTTTATATATCACCCTGTTGATTAATAAATTCAAGGAATTGCCAATGCAATGGGTTTATTTGCATTTTATTCGTTGCAGAGATTAAAAACGTGATGCACTGCTCAAAAAAATTAGGGGAACACTTTTTTCGAAACCTGTAACTTTTTGAATAATAGTTCTAGGCAAATCAAATTTGGTATGCTTTTATATGGGATGCATATATTTCACTAAAGAATATTTCAAAAACAATGCTACCACTCTTAGTTACTTCTACGTTACACTTAAAACTGTAAATTAATAACGCAAACAAAAGGCGTATTCTCGCGAACATACTCGGTATGCTCAAGTATGTTGATACGGTTACCTGTAGTCAGTGGATGACGTAATCATTTGCTTACTTTCGGTTACATCGCGAGAATACGAATAGTTAGTTCTGTCAAGTTACTTATGTCAAGTGACAAATGTGTGGATGGTGTAGGTTACTAACGTAACCTAAATTTTTATACTTCATAGTAATTGTCAGCCGCAGATGAGGTATATGTATAAGAAAATGTTGCACTTAAGCAACCAGCAATTTGTAATAATGTATAAATAAAAACCTCTTTTACTTTGCTTTGTGGAGTTATATTAATTTTTTCGAGTTGTTTTGGTTCTATGGTACGGTATTGTAGTAACTTCTGCGTTCATGAGAATCCGCTGGGTGGCCGTCTGTGCTGAGAGCTCGTCTCTAGCTTGTAGAAGTTGTTGGTAAATGTACGCCCTCATTAAAGTAATGCAGTGTGTTCTTTGGTCGGTCTGCTGAATTGTTCTTATCGTTCTTTTCTGTATAGTATAGCAAGACGCACCCCATAGCCGTATACCAGAGGTCATTCTGCTATGGAAAGTCATAATTCGAGAAGATGATGAATAGCATTTGCATTCTGAGATGGTATTCTTTTGGATGACCTCAAATGGATTTGAGCAACTGCTTCCTCTTCCGTTCCTAAAAGTGTTTGTTCTATTGATATCATCTAGTATTTCTTCCTCACTATAAGGGTACATTTCAACGCAAAACTAAACTATGACTAAACTGATCAACAACTGTCACCGTACTGTCATCGTAAAGATAACCAATTTCAAATATCGATGGGCTTGACCATGCGGCTGGCACTCCGGCACTTTTGACATATCCCAATTATTCTTCCGCCACTCGCAAACCGAGATGGCGTTGTTGTCACTCTGTCGATAATATCGGCAATGTACTATCGAACCGCAAGAATTTATTTGTCATTGTGACACATGCGTAGTGGTTCGTCGTGTTTGTATTTGAATTAATGTCAATATGATATGTCACTGCTGCGTACGGACTTGTCTGTGGACTTGTCCGTCCACCGGAAAAGCAATGCATAAGCATACTTTTGCAAAGGATCCAAATGTAAGTAAAGATAAAGTAGTTTATTGTTTGTATTATATTCTCAGAGCTGTCCGCAATTGATATATCATTTTACTATTAAACTAAGTAACATTGAATTTGACTTTCAGCTCTTTGGTTTTTGGTTGAATCAACTTAATCCAGCGGATTTGTGAAACCTGGGACTTGTGCGCCTCAGGAAGAATTACAGAGTGTGACCTGCACTTTTCAACAAAGTGGAAAGTTCCAAATTCTGGTAGAACCTGTAGGACAAATTTAATGCATGATGCGATTCCTTACCAGTGTTAGAAAGGTATTTAGCCCAAAGTCGACTGTCAAAATGTTTATATATGTATTTTTTGTTAATAAATATGTATTATTGTCAATGATTGCGTCTTATTTCGCCCACCAGCTAAATAAATTGAATGCATAGGACTTACAAAGCATAGTTATGTGGGTGAAATAAAAAGATGCGTTTTTCGAAGTAATGACATATTAATTAAATTTTACACTGCAAGATCTTTAATTAATAACTAATTATTGACTACGTCTTGTCCAATCTGCATACGAAAGCCAGCTTGTATTTAAATGAGTCATTCATCGTAGATACCATAGTTTTTGCGTGTCTACTCATGACCGTATCATTTAAATATTGTTTTAAGTATGTATATCGGACAAGATGTTATTCGAAAAACGCGCTTTTTATTTCCCGGACCTATAAATTGTACGTAGCTAAAGTAGGATTCTTTGAGGCGGTTGAGCATCAGCGCCATCTCTGTTTGAGAGTGGCGTGACAACCTCTCTTTCTCTTCTATCACTCTCGCGCAGAAAAATCGGGTCACGGCCAAAGCCGACTGTTGACGGTCTATAAGTATACGTTGTCTATGGGCTTGACGTAGCATACTCTTGTCAGCAGTCAGGTAAGCTTCAGTAACCCCAACCAGCTTACTCAAGGTAACTGTGACGTCACAAGTTTGTCGCGAGGATGACATACTACACCTTACTTCAGGTAACTTGAACTAACCGTTGCTCGCGAGAAAACGCCTAAAATGGAAAAAATGTCAAATATGGTTTGAATTCACGTATGAAAGCCCACTAAAGATGTCAAATGAATTCTGATGTCAATTTCCTTTGGCTAGAAACGTCATTAGAGTTAAAATGACGCATCTTAGTGAAGGCCAAGTAGCTCGTGCTGTCGCCCTTATTCAGCATGGCCACTCTATGCGACATATTAGCACTCTATGCGCAGCCGCTACTGTACAGGAAATAGATAGATTTGATCGTGGATCTGTGATGGTTTGGGCCATGAATTACATCGAAAACGTCTTGGAGGGCCATGTGGTGCCTGCTGCATATGGCGTCGGTCAAAATTTCATCCTAATGCAGGACAATGCAAAGACACATACCGCCGGCATCGCCAGAAACTTTTTACAAGAACGTGGAATTCAGGTCATGGAATGGTTGGCGGTAAGTCCTGACCTGAATCCTATTGAACACGTGTGGTATCAGCTTAACCGACGTGTTCGCAAGCGCCCTAATCCACAACTAACCCTACAAGCCCTGATTGAGGGATGGGAAAGCATACCCCAAGAATCTTTTAGCAGACTCGTGCGAAGCATACCACGCAGGTGTGAGGAAGTGATTCGTGCTCGTGGAGGGCATACACGGTTTTAAACGTCACCAATCCACAGAAAACCCCACCGTCGTCGATACTATGACAGTTTTTTACATTTTGTAATGCGTTATTAATTTATATTTTTAAGTGTAACTTAAAAGTAACAAAGAGTTGTAACATTGTTTTTGTAATTTTATTTAGTTAAATATTTGCCGTTGAAGTATACCAAATGTGATTTGCCTAGAACTATTATTTAAAAAGTTACAGGTTTCGAAAAAAGTGTTCCTCTAATTTTTTTGAGCAGTGTATTTCCCAAAAAAGTTTAACACAAAAAAAAGATAAGGTTTAAGATACAATTCAACATTTAAGTGTTATGCAACAAGCGCAATAATTCTAAAAGCGTCAAATATAAATTGAGAAAAAATTTAGGTTCAGTTTGTCAATCATTTTATGCTTATGAAGAAGTCTCTTAGTGGTTTAACTACTCGTAACATTGCTCATCAGAGCACAACACCTGGACTCATCAATCACCTGACTAAGAAATTAAGTGTAGTTCGAAGTTTTAGAATAAAATTAAGTCATAAATAAGCTACTTTCGATGCAATAAAATTTATGTTCTTGTTAACATCACGGCACTCTCCTGATGAGTAACTAATGGATTACGTAGCTGTTGCTCCTAAGTTTGGGAAATTAAATTTTAATTGCAAGTATCAGTTCATCTCTTTAATTCTAGAAGATCATCTGTTTAATTATAGAAGATGCCTGAAAGCTTTATTTTATGATATAACAAATTTGCTACCATTGAAACATACTTACCATACAATCTTATAATACTTTTGATATGAATCCTAAGTTGCTTTGCAGTTTATTTTAAGTAATTGGTATGTATGTATGTATCATTTTGCATTATTTGTTTATTTTGTCGTGTTGCTAACCAACAAATCTGTTTAAGGTCCACATCATTGGAGAAACAATTAAACTTATACAGTATTTAATTTAAGTTTCTATAAATCATAAGTAGGGAAATAATCGACGGAAATATTTATGGTTTTGAGAGCAGAATTCAAACCTCTTAATATTGCGATGTCAACTTCAAAATAAATTAGTCAAAATAATGTGTAATATGAATTTCTTGAAAGAAGATACAATTGTAACGCAGAAATACAAATTATTTTTCACTTTGGAGGATATTACTTTGTTATCTAGAAGTTATTAGATCGTTGTCATCCAACAAGTCGGACTCTTACAGCCCTGATATTAAAAATTCCTCATTAGACGTTGGACACTGTAATTCTTAAATTAAAATATATGGTGCCCAATAGATTATTACGACTAGCATGTCTTAAAATCGCTAGCAGCCGATCTACAGTATGTCCCCGAATCGAGTTAGAAAGAGGAAGAAAATGTCTATTACATACTGATTTTTCTGACATATCTCAATTTAAATAATGCGTCGGATATGTTGATGGATATGCATGTTAACTCCTAAGTCGCCCGAAATTTATTGTCTATTTTTAGCATCCTTGGTAGTAATCAACCCCTGTAGTAACTAACCTTCGTAGTATACATATAAGTCATACCATAAATATATTGCAATATATTGTCCATAAACTTTTATGGCTATATTACAGATTTTTATTTTTGGGTACGATTGAAACTAATTGTTTACAGTGAACCATTACAAGACTATGCAGAGCAATTAAAACTATGAATAATGACAGCGATAGAATCTCTACCATTCGTGAAAATTCGAAATTCTTATAAAGAAATGTAGGTTATTTGCTTGAATAGTCTATTTGTTCACTTGCAAATAAATCGTTATTATATCCCCTAAATTTACTGTGGTGTATATTCAATATATACTCAATATACCATTATATTGAGTCGCTACAACATTTGTAACACCCTTAAGGAGGCGTGGCAGATATAGACTTATACCGGGTGACCCACGCCATACGTACCTACTCCCGTTTGTTTTTTTTTGTTTATGAAGCCGGACGAATGAAATTTGGGAATGTGTTAATAGACAAAAAATGCCATTATTTGGGATACTCTTGAGGTTGATATGACTTCCGGTTTTTCCGGAAATGACGTCATCATTGAAATTTTAAATGACTCCCTATATTCTTTGTGTAAGAATTTCAATCAGGATGATATTCTGAACACAAAAACATATAGATCGTCAATTTTTATCACCAACGCAACGCAAAAACAGCTTTTTTGTGTACCAATCTAGGTGGCTATGAATTGGTGAAAATAGTCGAAATATGTTAAATAAACACTAACTAAGTCGATTTTGGCCGACATTGCATTACTGGCGCCCTCTAGCGTGATTTAATTGGTTTTTGACCAGTGAGTCATTTTATTCGCGGGTACCCAATGGCCACACCGTGGTTATTCGATAGAAAACATCTTTCCGATTAAAATGATACCAAATAATTGATATTTTGTTGAAATTCGTAGCGTACAAATATTGTTAGAAGCAAGGAAATCGAAAAAATATTGACCTAATGATCAAAGTCAGCGTACAAGTCAAAGTCACTGAATGGAGTTTGATACCAAATTCTTGATACTTTGCTGATAATCGTAGCGTGAAAATGACGTTTAAGGGTACTTCCTTCGGGTAGACCATTGAGTGAGTTTGACTTGTACGCTGACTCTTATCATTAGGTCAATATTTTTTTCGATGTCCTTGCTTCTAACAACATTTGTACGCTAAGAATTTCAACAAAATATCAAGTATTTGGTATCATTGTAATCGGAAAGATGTTTCCTATCGAATAATCAAGGTGTGGCCATTGGGTAGGTACCCGTGAAAAAAATGACTCACTGGCCAAAAACCAATTAAAACACGCTAGAGGGCGCCAGTAATGCAATGTCGGCCAAAATCGATTTAGTTAGTAATTACTTGACAATTTTCGACTATTTTCACAAATTCCTAGCCACCGAGATCAATACACAAAAAAGTTATTTTTGCGTTGGCTTGGCGATAAAAATTGAATCGATGTTTTTGTGTTCAGAATGTCATCCTGTGTGAAAATATCACACAAAAAATATAGGGTGCCATTTAAAATTTCAATGATGACGTGATTTTTTGAAAAACCGGAAGTCATATTAACTTCAAGAGTATCCCACAGAATGGCATTTTTTTGTCTATTAACACTAAATTTAACACCAATGCTGATTCGACCAGCTTTATAAGGAAAAAAGAATATACGGGAGTACCTACCTAGGGCGTGGGTACGAATAAAAGAACCAAATTATATCCCGGAAGGGTCAGAGCGGTGAAACAAAAACAGTTAATCCATTTCGACGTTTCGGGTTTTATTGTAATCCCTTAATCAGGAACAAGATTCTACAAAAGCAATCATTATACAAAGATACTTAAAAATGTACTCTCACTTACATGTTTTCTTATGAAGCTAGCAAAAACAAAGTCTAGACTGCATTTAACCTCAAACATCCGTTAAAAGCAGAACAATGGTGCAATAAATCTGTAGGGCGACATTCGACCTCTATCACCATGTCAATATACAACAATTGAACAAAAACTGACTTGTTAGCAATTAAAATTAACAATACACATGTCTACATTCTAAAACCACGTTTTATGTGGGTACACCATTTTGATTCTAACCTAGTAGGCGGTCGGCAACGAAGGAAATGACAGTCGGTAAGTGCGTGAAGCGCGAAAAATTTTAAACTGATGTAGGTAACTGCGTGAGGCGCGAATTATTTGAAATTTGAAGGTTAAGTTTAGTTTTGTCTTTGTACAACTCTATTAAATTGGCATATACGTTACTAATACCTGCCACGTCGGTACGGTGGTTTACCGTGTGTTCACTAGCTCTGATGTAAAGCATTTCGAGGAACGTTCTCCCGTGGAGACACTTCTCGACGGCCAAGACATTAGTTCCCTGGAAATCGAACGCATGGCCCTCATGTAAAGTATGAGACGCCAAAGCGCAGACATCCCTGTTTATACGTATGTCGTTGCGATGCTGATCCAATCTGCAGGAGACCCATTGTTTTGTCTGGCCAATGTAGTGCTTAAGGCACTCGTTACATTGTACATCGTAAACTACGTTACTTTTCTTAAGATGGGGTGTTTTTGATTTCAATTGTGTGTACAATTGACCCATAGACATAGGTTGGTAGCAGCAGCCTAACTTGACCACAGGAGAATCAAATACCTTTCTTTATTTTGTCGGTTAAGCCCTCTATATGGGGGAAACTAAAGTATTTGACAATGAGGTTTTGATCTCCCGCCGCCAGCCGGTCTGGCACTCTCCCAGAAGCAACAACTGAATTATTAATGACATTGTTAGGAACATTATTAGGTTCTCCCGAAGGAATGGGAGCAATCGCAACAACAGGTGCCGAGAAAAGGATAGATCTGACCAGTCGAGGAGGGTAGCCATTGTTAATAAATATATTCAAAAGTCTATTTAAGTTAAAGTTCAACTTGGAGTGATGGCAAATTTTCGAAACTCTATTTTTCATGCATTTTATCAGGCTGACTTTCTGGTAGAACGAATGGGCGGAATTGAAATTGAGAAATCTTCCGGAGAAGGTAGGTTTTGTGTACCAATCAAATGAAACACAGTTGTCCAACCCCCTTATCACTCTCGTATCAAGAAAAGGTACTGATCTATTCACTTCGTCTTCCAATGTAAATTGAAGACGTGGATGGAAATTATTGAAAGTGTTAAGGAGGATGTCCCCCATGCCACGAGGATATGAAATTAACAAATCGTCTACATATTTTTTTAAAAAAGGGACGTTAAACGGGAGTTGGGGGATGACCTGATCTAATAAGTCATCAAGGACTATTTGGGCCAGGATTGGTGATAGGGGGCTGCCCATAGGAGAGCCAAAAAGTTGTTTGTAAAATTTATCTTCATAAGCAAAATAACAATTGTTATATATAAATTGGAGAGATTGACTAGGGTCATGCTTCTGAAAAGTACTATTTTCCCCTATCATATATATATATATATATATATAAAGGAGAAAGGTATTTGTCGGGCAATTCCGTCATACGAAGATCGAAGATCGAAGAAGCAACCGTATACACGTGTTTCGGACTATTAGTCCTCATCAGTACGGTATAGCCAAGGAGCAAGATGGACACTCAATGGAAAAACACTCAAATGGTTCCCTATAGGGGGTGACCAATGTCGCCAATTTGGTGCTTCAGTCCCAACATCTTCAGGATTCGAAGACAAGAAGTGACGTCGCGCCGGAGGTGACTGGTACACCCCAGGTACACCATAGCCCATGGAAATTAAAGGAAAGCTGGTTAATCGACATTGGTCACCCCCTATAGGGAACCATTTGAGTGTTTTTCCATTGAGTGTCCATCTTGCTCCTTGGCTATACCGTACTGATGAGGACTAATAGTCCGAAACACGTATATATATATATATATATATATATATATATATATATATATATAAAAGAACCAAATTATATCCCGGAAGGGTCAGAGCGGTGAAACAAAAACAGTTAATCCATTTCGACGTTTCGGGTTTTATTGTAATCCCTTAATCATGAACAAGATTCTACAAAAGCAATCAATTACACAAAGATACTTAAAAATGTACTCTCACTTACATGTTTTCTTATGAAGCTAGCAAAAACAAAGCCTAGACTGCATTTAACCTCAAACATCCGTTAATAGCAGAACAATGGTGCAATAAAGCTGTAGGGCGACATTCGACCTCTATCACCATGTCAAAGTACAATAATTGAACAGAAACTGACTTGTTAGCAATTAAAATTAACAATACACATGTCTAACATTCTAAAACCACGTTTTGTGTGGGTACACCATTTTGATTCTAACCTAGTAGGCGGTCGGCAACGAAGGACATGACAGTCGGTAAGTGCGTGAAGCGCGAAAATTCGAAATGTTAAATTTTTAAACTGATGTAGGTAACTGCGTGAGGCGCGAATTATTTGAAATTTGAAGGTTAAGTTTAGTTTTGTCTTTGTACAACTCTATTAAATTGGCATATACGTTACTAATACCCGCCACGTCGGTACGGTGGTTCACCGTGTGTTCACTAGCTCTGATGTAAAACATTTCAAGGAACGTTCTCCCGTGGAGACACTTCTCGACGGCCAAGACCTTAGTTCCCTGAAAATCGAACGCATGGCCCTCATGTAAAGTATGAGACGCCAAAGCGCAGACATCCCTGTTTATACGTATGTCGTTGCGATGCTGATCCAATCTGCAGGAGACCCATTGTTTTGTCTGGCCAATGTAGTGCTTAAGGCACTCGTTACATTGCACATCGTAAACTACGTTACTTTTCTTAAGATGGGGTGTTTTTGATTTTAATTGTGTGTACATTTGACCCATAGACATAGGTTGGTAGCAGCCTAACTTGACCACAGGAGAATCAAATATCTTTTTTATTTTGTCGGTTAAGCCCTCTATATGGGGAAAACTAAAGTACTTGACAATGATGTTTTGATCTCCCGCCGCCAGCCGGTCTGCCACTCTCCCAGAAGCAACAACTGAATTATTAATGACATAATTAGGAACATTAGTAGGTTCTCCCGAAGGAATGGGGGCAATCGCAACAACAGGCGCCGAGAAAAGGATAGATCTGACCAGTCGAGGAGGGTAGCCATTGTTAATAAATATATTCAAAAGTCTATTTAAATTAAAGTTCAACTTGGAATGATGGCAAATTTTCGAAACTCTATTTTTCATGCATTTTATCAGGCTGACTTTCTGGTAGAACGAGTGGGCGGAATTAAAATTGAGAAATCTTCCGGAGAAGGTAGGTTTTGTGTACCAATCAAATGAAACACAATTGTCCAACCCCCTTATCACTCTCGTATCAAGAAAAGGTACTGATCTATTCACTTCGTCTTCCAATGTGAATTGAAGACGTGGATGGAAATTATTGAAAGTGTTAAGGAGGATGTCCCCCATGTCACGAGGATATGAAATTAACAAATCGTCTACATATTTTTTTATAAAAGGGACATTAAACGGGAGTTGGGGGATGACCTGATCCAATAAGTCATCAAGGACTATTTGGGCCAAGATTGGTGATAGGGGGCTGCCCATAGGAGAGCCAAACAGTTGTTTGTAAAATTCATCTTCATAAGCAAAATAACAATTGTTATATATAAATTGGAGAGTTTCTCTAAGTTCATGCTTCCGAAAAGTACCACTTTCCTCTATCAGGGTCCAGTGTTTCTCTATGGAATCTAAAATGATATTTAAAGGAAGATTTGTGAATAAAGAGACAACGTCTAGTGAAGCTAGAACGTAGTCTTCAGGTATCTGTACCTCCTGGAATTCCTCTACAAATTGAAACACATTTTTTATATTGTACGTAGTTCTATCTCCCAACGCTACTGTAAGTGTTTGTGAGATATATTTGGCCAGTTTGTAATCTGCCGAGCCTACTGATGAGACTATCGGTCTCACGGGGTTGCCTTCTTTATGAATTTTTGGAAGACAATACAGTTTGGGGAGGATAGAATTATGAGTGGTGAGTGTGTTGCCTATCTGTGGCGTTATGCATTTTTTTTTAATTAAAGTTTTTATTAGGTTGTTGGTATTCCTTTGTAGTGACAGCAGAGGGCTTCTCACCACAAGTTTGTACGTTAAGGAATCTTCCAAGAGTTCTGACACCTTACTATTATAGAAAGTTTTGTCTAAGAGAACGGTGGTAGCACCTTTGTCGGCACGTGTTACTATTAAATTAGGATTCTCTTTGAGGAACCTTTTAGTTTGTAAAAACTTATTATTTAAATCTTTTTGAAGGTGACCAACGCTCTCTGTACCTGTAATGAAATTAGTGATAGCATGAACAGACTGGGCCCTAAGGAGGTCGTGATCCTCCCTTTGAAAAGCAGTGACTAAGTTTTCTACTCCCATGAGCAGTTTGGGGATATCTATGTTTTTAGGGGTGGCCTGAAGGGCAAATTTTGGACCTAAGGAAAGGAACTCGGTAACCGTTTGGGGGGGGTTTACGTCGGTAAGGTTAACCAACCATTTGTCATTATTAATGAATAATTTATTTTTCTTTCTACTCTCCTCCAGAAGTCTATTAAATTTATTTAAATTGGTTGCTTTAACCTTTTTAAAACTTGAATTAAATTTTTTTAAAATATTATCTGAACAAATTTGAAAAATATTATTAGGTAACAAAGTCTTTAGGCGTTCTACCAGAAGGTCAATCTGATCCTGAAGGGAAGTAATTGAATCAATAGTGATTTGAATTTCAAACGTCAAGACCTTGTTCGCCAACCTTTCACTAAAAGATCCTATCGTGTCCATCATCCTTCGTGGACAATGGTTAATAAGCGTTATCAGGTTTCTGGAATTGTTGGAGATATGGGTCGGGATCACACCTGCCTTCCGACAACGGAGGAGGAACACACGTCTGTTCCTCATTTTCGCCAGCTTGATGGAAAGTCGCTCGTATTTGCCGATGGCTGTTGAGGTAACGCATCCGTATCTCCTCTTCAACTCAGCGTAGAAACCGGTAGTACCTGTAATCATCGTCTGGCGGAAGTATTTGACCACTTGTTGGCGAACAAAAGAACCAAATTATATCCCGGAAGGGTCAGAGCGGTGAAACAAAAACAGTTAATCCATTTCGACGTTTCGGGTTTTATTGTAATCCCTTAATCATGAACAAGATTCTACAAAAGCAATCAATTACACAAAGATACTTAAAAATGTACTCTCACTTACATGTTTTCTTATGAAGCTAGCAAAAACAAAGCCTAGACTGCATTTAACCTCAAACATCCGTTAATAGCAGAACAATGGTGCAATAAAGCTGTAGGGCGACATTCGACCTCTATCACCATGTCAAAGTACAATAATTGAACAGAAACTGACTTGTTAGCAATTAAAATTAACAATACACATGTCTAACATTCTAAAACCACGTTTTGTGTGGGTACACCATTTTGATTCTAACCTAGTAGGCGGTCGGCAACGAAGGACATGACAGTCGGTAAGTGCGTGAAGCGCGAAAATTCGAAATGTTAAATTTTTAAACTGATGTAGGTAACTGCGTGAGGCGCGAATTATTTGAAATTTGAAGGTTAAGTTTAGTTTTGTCTTTGTACAACTCTATTAAATTGGCATATACGTTACTAATACCCGCCACGTCGGTACGGTGGTTCACCGTGTGTTCACTAGCTCTGATGTAAAACATTTCAAGGAACGTTCTCCCGTGGAGACACTTCTCGACGGCCAAGACCTTAGTTCCCTGAAAATCGAACGCATGGCCCTCATGTAAAGTATGAGACGCCAAAGCGCAGACATCCCTGTTTATACGTATGTCGTTGCGATGCTGATCCAATCTGCAGGAGACCCATTGTTTTGTCTGGCCAATGTAGTGCTTAAGGCACTCGTTACATTGCACATCGTAAACTACGTTACTTTTCTTAAGATGGGGTGTTTTTGATTTTAATTGTGTGTACATTTGACCCATAGACATAGGTTGGTAGCAGCCTAACTTGACCACAGGAGAATCAAATATCTTTTTTATTTTGTCGGTTAAGCCCTCTATATGGGGAAAACTAAAGTACTTGACAATGATGTTTTGATCTCCCGCCGCCAGCCGGTCTGCCACTCTCCCAGAAGCAACAACTGAATTATTAATGACATAATTAGGAACATTAGTAGGTTCTCCCGAAGGAATGGGGGCAATCGCAACAACAGGCGCCGAGAAAAGGATAGATCTGACCAGTCGAGGAGGGTAGCCATTGTTAATAAATATATTCAAAAGTCTATTTAAATTAAAGTTCAACTTGGAATGATGGCAAATTTTCGAAACTCTATTTTTCATGCATTTTATCAGGCTGACTTTCTGGTAGAACGAGTGGGCGGAATTAAAATTGAGAAATCTTCCGGAGAAGGTAGGTTTTGTGTACCAATCAAATGAAACACAATTGTCCAACCCCCTTATCACTCTCGTATCAAGAAAAGGTACTGATCTATTCACTTCGTCTTCCAATGTGAATTGAAGACGTGGATGGAAATTATTGAAAGTGTTAAGGAGGATGTCCCCCATGTCACGAGGATATGAAATTAACAAATCGTCTACATATTTTTTTATAAAAGGGACATTAAACGGGAGTTGGGGGATGACCTGATCCAATAAGTCATCAAGGACTATTTGGGCCAAGATTGGTGATAGGGGGCTGCCCATAGGAGAGCCAAACAGTTGTTTGTAAAATTCATCTTCATAAGCAAAATAACAATTGTTATATATAAATTGGAGAGTTTCTCTAAGTTCATGCTTCCGAAAAGTACCACTTTCCTCTATCAGGGTCCAGTGTTTCTCTATGGAATCTAAAATGATATTTAAAGGAAGATTTGTGAATAAAGAGACAACGTCTAGTGAAGCTAGAACGTAGTCTTCAGGTATCTGTACCTCCTGGAATTCCTCTACAAATTGAAACACATTTTTTATATTGTACGTAGTTCTATCTCCCAACGCTACTGTAAGTGTTTGTGAGATATATTTGGCCAGTTTGTAATCTGCCGAGCCTACTGATGAGACTATCGGTCTCACGGGGTTGCCTTCTTTATGAATTTTTGGAAGACAATACAGTTTGGGGAGGATAGAATTATGAGTGGTGAGTGTGTTGCCTATCTGTGGCGTTATGCATTTTTTTTTAATTAAAGTTTTTATTAGGTTGTTGGTATTCCTTTGTAGTGACAGCAGAGGGCTTCTCACCACAAGTTTGTACGTTAAGGAATCTTCCAAGAGTTCTGACACCTTACTATTATAGAAAGTTTTGTCTAAGAGAACGGTGGTAGCACCTTTGTCGGCACGTGTTACTATTAAATTAGGATTCTCTTTGAGGAACCTTTTAGTTTGTAAAAACTTATTATTTAAATCTTTTTGAAGGTGACCAACGCTCTCTGTACCTGTAATGAAATTAGTGATAGCATGAACAGACTGGGCCCTAAGGAGGTCGTGATCCTCCCTTTGAAAAGCAGTGACTAAGTTTTCTACTCCCATGAGCAGTTTGGGGATATCTATGTTTTTAGGGGTGGCCTGAAGGGCAAATTTTGGACCTAAGGAAAGGAACTCGGTAACCGTTTGGGGGGGGTTTACGTCGGTAAGGTTAACCAACCATTTGTCATTATTAATGAATAATTTATTTTTCTTTCTACTCTCCTCCAGAAGTCTATTAAATTTATTTAAATTGGTTGCTTTAACCTTTTTAAAACTTGAATTAAATTTTTTTAAAATATTATCTGAACAAATTTGAAAAATATTATTAGGTAACAAAGTCTTTAGGCGTTCTACCAGAAGGTCAATCTGATCCTGAAGGGAAGTAATTGAATCAATAGTGATTTGAATTTCAAACGTCAAGACCTTGTTCGCCAACCTTTCACTAAAAGATCCTATCGTGTCCATCATCCTTCGTGGACAATGGTTAATAAGCGTTATCAGGTTTCTGGAATTGTTGGAGATATGGGTCGGGATCACACCTGCCTTCCGACAACGGAGGAGGAACACACGTCTGTTCCTCATTTTCGCCAGCTTGATGGAAAGTCGCTCGTATTTGCCGATGGCTGTTGAGGTAACGCATCCGTATCTCCTCTTCAACTCAGCGTAGAAACCGGTAGTACCTGTAATCATCGTCTGGCGGAAGTATTTGACCACTTGTTGGCGAACAAAAGAACCAAATTATATCCCGGAAGGGTCAGAGCGGTGAAACAAAAACAGTTAATCCATTTCGACGTTTCGGGTTTTATTGTAATCCCTTAATCATGAACAAGATTCTACAAAAGCAATCAATTACACAAAGATACTTAAAAATGTACTCTCACTTACATGTTTTCTTATGAAGCTAGCAAAAACAAAGCCTAGACTGCATTTAACCTCAAACATCCGTTAATAGCAGAACAATGGTGCAATAAAGCTGTAGGGCGACATTCGACCTCTATCACCATGTCAAAGTACAATAATTGAACAGAAACTGACTTGTTAGCAATTAAAATTAACAATACACATGTCTAACATTCTAAAACCACGTTTTGTGTGGGTACACCATTTTGATTCTAACCTAGTAGGCGGTCGGCAACGAAGGACATGACAGTCGGTAAGTGCGTGAAGCGCGAAAATTCGAAATGTTAAATTTTTAAACTGATGTAGGTAACTGCGTGAGGCGCGAATTATTTGAAATTTGAAGGTTAAGTTTAGTTTTGTCTTTGTACAACTCTATTAAATTGGCATATACGTTACTAATACCCGCCACGTCGGTACGGTGGTTCACCGTGTGTTCACTAGCTCTGATGTAAAACATTTCAAGGAACGTTCTCCCGTGGAGACACTTCTCGACGGCCAAGACCTTAGTTCCCTGAAAATCGAACGCATGGCCCTCATGTAAAGTATGAGACGCCAAAGCGCAGACATCCCTGTTTATACGTATGTCGTTGCGATGCTGATCCAATCTGCAGGAGACCCATTGTTTTGTCTGGCCAATGTAGTGCTTAAGGCACTCGTTACATTGCACATCGTAAACTACGTTACTTTTCTTAAGATGGGGTGTTTTTGATTTTAATTGTGTGTACATTTGACCCATAGACATAGGTTGGTAGCAGCCTAACTTGACCACAGGAGAATCAAATATCTTTTTTATTTTGTCGGTTAAGCCCTCTATATGGGGAAAACTAAAGTACTTGACAATGATGTTTTGATCTCCCGCCGCCAGCCGGTCTGCCACTCTCCCAGAAGCAACAACTGAATTATTAATGACATAATTAGGAACATTAGTAGGTTCTCCCGAAGGAATGGGGGCAATCGCAACAACAGGCGCCGAGAAAAGGATAGATCTGACCAGTCGAGGAGGGTAGCCATTGTTAATAAATATATTCAAAAGTCTATTTAAATTAAAGTTCAACTTGGAATGATGGCAAATTTTCGAAACTCTATTTTTCATGCATTTTATCAGGCTGACTTTCTGGTAGAACGAGTGGGCGGAATTAAAATTGAGAAATCTTCCGGAGAAGGTAGGTTTTGTGTACCAATCAAATGAAACACAATTGTCCAACCCCCTTATCACTCTCGTATCAAGAAAAGGTACTGATCTATTCACTTCGTCTTCCAATGTGAATTGAAGACGTGGATGGAAATTATTGAAAGTGTTAAGGAGGATGTCCCCCATGTCACGAGGATATGAAATTAACAAATCGTCTACATATTTTTTTATAAAAGGGACATTAAACGGGAGTTGGGGGATGACCTGATCCAATAAGTCATCAAGGACTATTTGGGCCAAGATTGGTGATAGGGATAACGGATGTTTGAGGTTAAATGCAGTCTAGGCTTTGTTTTTGCTAGCTTCATAAGAAAACATGTAAGTGAGAGTACATTTTTAAGTATCTTTGTGTAATTGATTGCTTTTGTAGAATCTTGTTCATGATTAAGGGATTACAATAAAACCCGAAACGTCGAAATGGATTAACTGTTTTTGTTTCACCGCTCTGACCCTTCCGGGATATAATTTGGTTCTTTTGTTCGCCAACAAGTGGTCAAATACTTCCGCCAGACGATGATTACAGGTACTACCGGTTTCTACGCTGAGTTGAAGAGGAGATACGGATGCGTTACCTCAACAGCCATCGGCAAATACGAGCGACTTTCCATCAAGCTGGCGAAAATGAGGAACAGACGTGTGTTCCTCCTCCGTTGTCGGAAGGCAGGTGTGATCCCGACCCATATCTCCAACAATTCCAGAAACCTGATAACGCTTATTAACCATTGTCCACGAAGGATGATGGACACGATAGGATCTTTTAGTGAAAGGTTGGCGAACAAGGTCTTGACGTTTGAAATTCAAATCACTATTGATTCAATTACTTCCCTTCAGGATCAGATTGACCTTCTGGTAGAACGCCTAAAGACTTTGTTACCTAATAATATTTTTCAAATTTGTTCAGATAATATTTTAAAAAAATTTAATTCAAGTTTTAAAAAGGTTAAAGCAACCAATTTAAATAAATTTAATAGACTTCTGGAGGAGAGTAGAAAGAAAAATAAATTATTCATTAATAATGACAAATGGTTGGTTAACCTTACCGACGTAAACCCCCCCCAAACGGTTACCGAGTTCCTTTCCTTAGGTCCAAAATTTGCCCTTCAGGCCACCCCTAAAAACATAGATATCCCCAAACTGCTCATGGGAGTAGAAAACTTAGTCACTGCTTTTCAAAGGGAGGATCACGACCTCCTTAGGGCCCAGTCTGTTCATGCTATCACTAATTTCATTACAGGTACAGAGAGCGTTGGTCACCTTCAAAAAGATTTAAATAATAAGTTTTTACAAACTAAAAGGTTCCTCAAAGAGAATCCTAATTTAATAGTAACACGTGCCGACAAAGGTGCTACCACCGTTCTCTTAGACAAAACTTTCTATAATAGTAAGGTGTCAGAACTCTTGGAAGATTCCTTAACGTACAAACTTGTGGTGAGAAGCCCTCTGCTGTCACTACAAAGGAATACCAACAACCTAATAAAAACTTTAATTAAAAAAAAATGCATAACGCCACAGATAGGCAACACACTCACCACTCATAATTCTATCCTCCCCAAACTGTATTGTCTTCCAAAAATTCATAAAGAAGGCAACCCCGTGAGACCGATAGTCTCATCAGTAGGCTCGGCAGATTACAAACTGGCCAAATATATCTCACAAACACTTACAGTAGCGTTGGGAGATAGAACTACGTACAATATAAAAAATGTGTTTCAATTTGTAGAGGAATTCCAGGAGGTACAGATACCTGAAGACTACGTTCTAGCTTCACTAGACGTTGTCTCTTTATTCACAAATCTTCCTTTAAATATCATTTTAGATTCCATAGAGAAACACTGGACCCTGATAGAGGAAAGTGGTACTTTTCGGAAGCATGAACTTAGAGAAACTCTCCAATTTATATATAACAATTGTTATTTTGCTTATGAAGATGAATTTTACAAACAACTGCTTGGCTCTCCTATGGGCAGCCCCCTATCACCAATCTTGGCCCAAATAGTCCTTGATGACTTATTGGATCAGGTCATCCCCCAACTCCCGTTTAATGTCCCTTTTATAAAAAAATATGTAGACGATTTGTTAATTTCATATCCTCGTGACATGGGGGACATCCTCCTTAACACTTTCAATAATTTCCATCCACGTCTTCAATTCACATTGGAAGACGAAGTGAATAGATCAGTACCTTTTCTTGATACGAGAGTGATAAGGGGGTTGGACAATTGTGTTTCATTTGATTGGTACACAAAACCTACCTTCTCCGGAAGATTTCTCAATTTTAATTCCGCCCACTCGTTCTACCAGAAAGTCAGCCTGATAAAATGCATGAAAAATAGAGTTTCGAAAATTTGCCATCATTCCAAGTTGAACTTTAATTTAAATAGACTTTTGAATATATTTATTAACAATGGCTACCCTCCTCGACTGGTCAGATCTATCCTTTTCTCGGCGCCTGTTGTTGCGATTGCCCCCATTCCTTCGGGAGAACCTACTAATGTTCCTAATTATGTCATTAATAATTCAGTTGTTGCTTCTGGGAGAGTGGCAGACCGGCTGGCGGCGGGAGATCAAAACATCATTGTCAAGTACTTTAGTTTTCCCCATATAGAGGGCTTAACCGACAAAATAAAAAAGATATTTGATTCTCCTGTGGTCAAGTTAGGCTGCTACCAACCTATGTCTATGGGTCAAATGTACACACAATTAAAATCAAAAACACCCCATCTTAAGAAAAGTAACGTAGTTTACGATGTGCAATGTAACGAGTGCCTTAAGCACTACATTGGCCAGACAAAACAATGGGTCTCCTGCAGATTGGATCAGCATCGCAACGACATACGTATAAACAGGGATGTCTGCGCTTTGGCGTCTCATACTTTACATGAGGGCCATGCGTTCGATTTTCAGGGAACTAAGGTCTTGGCCGTCGAGAAGTGTCTCCACGGGAGAACGTTCCTTGAAATGTTTTACATCAGAGCTAGTGAACACACGGTGAACCACCGTACCGACGTGGCGGGTATTAGTAACGTATATGCCAATTTAATAGAGTTGTACAAAGACAAAACTAAACTTAACCTTCAAATTTCAAATAATTCGCGCCTCACGCAGTTACCTACATCAGTTTAAAAATTTAACATTTCGAATTTTCGCGCTTCACGCACTTACCGACTGTCATGTCCTTCGTTGCCGACCGCCTACTAGGTTAGAATCAAAATGGTGTACCCACACAAAACGTGGTTTTAGAATGTTAGACATGTGTATTGTTAATTTTAATTGCTAACAAGTCAGTTTCTGTTCAATTATTGTACTTTGACATGGTGATAGAGGTCGAATGTCGCCCTACAGCTTTATTGCACCATTGTTCTGCTATTAACGGATGTTTGAGGTTAAATGCAGTCTAGGCTTTGTTTTTGCTAGCTTCATAAGAAAACATGTAAGTGAGAGTACATTTTTAAGTATCTTTGTGTAATTGATTGCTTTTGTAGAATCTTGTTCATGATTAAGGGATTACAATAAAACCCGAAACGTCGAAATGGATTAACTGTTTTTGTTTCACCGCTCTGACCCTTCCGGGATATAATTTGGTTCTTTTGTTCGCCAACAAGTGGTCAAATACTTCCGCCAGACGATGATTACAGGTACTACCGGTTTCTACGCTGAGTTGAAGAGGAGATACGGATGCGTTACCTCAACAGCCATCGGCAAATACGAGCGACTTTCCATCAAGCTGGCGAAAATGAGGAACAGACGTGTGTTCCTCCTCCGTTGTCGGAAGGCAGGTGTGATCCCGACCCATATCTCCAACAATTCCAGAAACCTGATAACGCTTATTAACCATTGTCCACGAAGGATGATGGACACGATAGGATCTTTTAGTGAAAGGTTGGCGAACAAGGTCTTGACGTTTGAAATTCAAATCACTATTGATTCAATTACTTCCCTTCAGGATCAGATTGACCTTCTGGTAGAACGCCTAAAGACTTTGTTACCTAATAATATTTTTCAAATTTGTTCAGATAATATTTTAAAAAAATTTAATTCAAGTTTTAAAAAGGTTAAAGCAACCAATTTAAATAAATTTAATAGACTTCTGGAGGAGAGTAGAAAGAAAAATAAATTATTCATTAATAATGACAAATGGTTGGTTAACCTTACCGACGTAAACCCCCCCCAAACGGTTACCGAGTTCCTTTCCTTAGGTCCAAAATTTGCCCTTCAGGCCACCCCTAAAAACATAGATATCCCCAAACTGCTCATGGGAGTAGAAAACTTAGTCACTGCTTTTCAAAGGGAGGATCACGACCTCCTTAGGGCCCAGTCTGTTCATGCTATCACTAATTTCATTACAGGTACAGAGAGCGTTGGTCACCTTCAAAAAGATTTAAATAATAAGTTTTTACAAACTAAAAGGTTCCTCAAAGAGAATCCTAATTTAATAGTAACACGTGCCGACAAAGGTGCTACCACCGTTCTCTTAGACAAAACTTTCTATAATAGTAAGGTGTCAGAACTCTTGGAAGATTCCTTAACGTACAAACTTGTGGTGAGAAGCCCTCTGCTGTCACTACAAAGGAATACCAACAACCTAATAAAAACTTTAATTAAAAAAAAATGCATAACGCCACAGATAGGCAACACACTCACCACTCATAATTCTATCCTCCCCAAACTGTATTGTCTTCCAAAAATTCATAAAGAAGGCAACCCCGTGAGACCGATAGTCTCATCAGTAGGCTCGGCAGATTACAAACTGGCCAAATATATCTCACAAACACTTACAGTAGCGTTGGGAGATAGAACTACGTACAATATAAAAAATGTGTTTCAATTTGTAGAGGAATTCCAGGAGGTACAGATACCTGAAGACTACGTTCTAGCTTCACTAGACGTTGTCTCTTTATTCACAAATCTTCCTTTAAATATCATTTTAGATTCCATAGAGAAACACTGGACCCTGATAGAGGAAAGTGGTACTTTTCGGAAGCATGAACTTAGAGAAACTCTCCAATTTATATATAACAATTGTTATTTTGCTTATGAAGATGAATTTTACAAACAACTGTTTGGCTCTCCTATGGGCAGCCCCCTATCACCAATCTTGGCCCAAATAGTCCTTGATGACTTATTGGATCAGGTCATCCCCCAACTCCCGTTTAATGTCCCTTTTATAAAAAAATATGTAGACGATTTGTTAATTTCATATCCTCGTGACATGGGGGACATCCTCCTTAACACTTTCAATAATTTCCATCCACGTCTTCAATTCACATTGGAAGACGAAGTGAATAGATCAGTACCTTTTCTTGATACGAGAGTGATAAGGGGGTTGGACAATTGTGTTTCATTTGATTGGTACACAAAACCTACCTTCTCCGGAAGATTTCTCAATTTTAATTCCGCCCACTCGTTCTACCAGAAAGTCAGCCTGATAAAATGCATGAAAAATAGAGTTTCGAAAATTTGCCATCATTCCAAGTTGAACTTTAATTTAAATAGACTTTTGAATATATTTATTAACAATGGCTACCCTCCTCGACTGGTCAGATCTATCCTTTTCTCGGCGCCTGTTGTTGCGATTGCCCCCATTCCTTCGGGAGAACCTACTAATGTTCCTAATTATGTCATTAATAATTCAGTTGTTGCTTCTGGGAGAGTGGCAGACCGGCTGGCGGCGGGAGATCAAAACATCATTGTCAAGTACTTTAGTTTTCCCCATATAGAGGGCTTAACCGACAAAATAAAAAAGATATTTGATTCTCCTGTGGTCAAGTTAGGCTGCTACCAACCTATGTCTATGGGTCAAATGTACACACAATTAAAATCAAAAACACCCCATCTTAAGAAAAGTAACGTAGTTTACGATGTGCAATGTAACGAGTGCCTTAAGCACTACATTGGCCAGACAAAACAATGGGTCTCCTGCAGATTGGATCAGCATCGCAACGACATACGTATAAACAGGGATGTCTGCGCTTTGGCGTCTCATACTTTACATGAGGGCCATGCGTTCGATTTTCAGGGAACTAAGGTCTTGGCCGTCGAGAAGTGTCTCCACGGGAGAACGTTCCTTGAAATGTTTTACATCAGAGCTAGTGAACACACGGTGAACCACCGTACCGACGTGGCGGGTATTAGTAACGTATATGCCAATTTAATAGAGTTGTACAAAGACAAAACTAAACTTAACCTTCAAATTTCAAATAATTCGCGCCTCACGCAGTTACCTACATCAGTTTAAAAATTTAACATTTCGAATTTTCGCGCTTCACGCACTTACCGACTGTCATGTCCTTCGTTGCCGACCGCCTACTAGGTTAGAATCAAAATGGTGTACCCACACAAAACGTGGTTTTAGAATGTTAGACATGTGTATTGTTAATTTTAATTGCTAACAAGTCAGTTTCTGTTCAATTATTGTACTTTGACATGGTGATAGAGGTCGAATGTCGCCCTACAGCTTTATTGCACCATTGTTCTGCTATTAACGGATGTTTGAGGTTAAATGCAGTCTAGGCTTTGTTTTTGCTAGCTTCATAAGAAAACATGTAAGTGAGAGTACATTTTTAAGTATCTTTGTGTAATTGATTGCTTTTGTAGAATCTTGTTCATGATTAAGGGATTACAATAAAACCCGAAACGTCGAAATGGATTAACTGTTTTTGTTTCACCGCTCTGACCCTTCCGGGATATAATTTGGTTCTTTTGTTCGCCAACAAGTGGTCAAATACTTCCGCCAGACGATATATATATAAATATATATATATATATATATATATATATATATATGTATTTGATCAGCATTGAAAACTGAATCAATGTAGCTATGTCCATCTGTCTGTCCGTCTGTCCGTCTGTGTACACGATAACTGCCGTAATTTTGAAGTAATTGATCTGAAATTTGGTACACAAGCTTATGTCTTAAAAAGTAAGGACAAGTTCGTGTATGGGCAAAACCGGTTCCCTTGTTTTTTTTTTAATGTTTTACGGTGGAAGTATTTCATCACACCCAAGATAATTTTCTTACTAGTTTGTTTTTACATCATGTTTTGTTACATTTAAGATATTTAACACAATTAATTGCGATCATATTTTAATTTGATTTGTGTGTACGTATAAATTCGATACTGAAGCATTAAAAGATATCATTTCTATGGTTACATCTTAATTCGCACTTTCGCGTTTTTACATAAAAACTGGAGTTATTAATTAACTTTTATAGTCAGCGTATAAATTTCGCGCAATTTAGGGAATTCATCATATCCGGCGCATTACTTATGCTGTGAGATGTAAAATTAGTAATAAAAATGTTTTTCGTCTTTGTAACTCGATCCGACATACTGTATAACGCCTGTCAGAGGGAGTTATTTTGACAATTTTTTGCCGTTTTTGACGTAATTCAAAAAGACTTTTGTCTGTGTTGACATTACGGTTGCCTCCTAGCAAACACGCGTCACGAGGATATTTGAATAGATCGGGTCACATTTTTGTTGTTGATTAATTAACTACAAACGCAATCACAAAAAAAATTCATCTGAATTACTTATTACTATCTTATTATTTTTGATTTTTTACTAAAAACAAAAACGATCTTCAATTCGCCATATTTAATATTGATATCTGCCACTGTAGTTTTGTTAAGATTAAGATTTGTATGTTACATCACACTTAAGTAGAGTTTAGTTTGAGATGGTTGGACGATCCGACCTTGGTTTTTAGTAGTGTTAAACGTAAAAACTACCTTTTGAAATAAAGACCATCGAGACATAGCAAAATTGAAGAACTGAGATTTGTGCTGTGAGGTTGGCTTGTAGGTTTGTTTGTTTTTGTTTGTTTTTATTGTCATCTTTCACATTGATCCTATTGTAATTTAAAGACTCATAGAGACCGCCTTGTTCTTTTTTTTTATTTGGCCATACATTATTTTTCAATCGACATCTTTTCAAAATGTTGTATGATCTGGTTGCAGTATTTCTTTTGCAACTTAATTAAATGTAATTAAATTTGAATTTCACTAAATAATTTTTTTATTTGTTTATTTTAGTAGATATGCAACTATTTAATTTGTCTACCTCAACAACTTTTAGAGTAAGAAGTTATAAGAGAACATATTTGGTGTTTTCCTCAAAAACTGGAGTCAGCTTATTATTGAAATTAAGAAATATAAACCGCGGAGAAGTTAGCCATAAAAGATATCCATAACTTTTTTTTATCGAATTTTTTAATGAAACATATACCAAACGATAGAGCTGTTCAAGTAGTATACGCCATAGTTTTGCACCGAAAATTTATCAAACGGTTTTGCCTAAAATTTGATTTAATTAAGAGAGCGTTATCTAATAGAGCGCCCGACGCTTATTTAAACAATTGCAACTTACTCCGTCAACCGACATCACAGAGAATCGGCGCCAGCCAATTCGTAAAGCACATGAAATTCTGCATCCGACGACGGTATTAATAGGCTACTACCCTTAAGACATCCTACCCTAATGCGTCTGTAAAATGAGAAATTGCTGCGCAATTCGCCAGGTGAATGCTATAAATATTTATAACTTCTACAAATATTATTGCATAACTTTCTTTCATATATCAAATTGTAGGTATTTAGAAGGGCTAGCGACCCTCGACCGCTCGGAGTTTTGCACCGTTGCTAACAACCCCTAAATGGCGATAGTATATAACCACCCATATAGTAAAAATTCGCCAGCAGTCCGAGATAATTGTTTATAACTTCTACAAATATTATTGCATAACTTTCTTTCATATATCAAATTGTAGGTATTTAGAAGGGCTAGCCACCCTCCACCGTTCGGAGTTTTGCACCGTTGCTAACAACCCCTAAATGGCGATAGTATGTAACCACCCATATAGTAAAAATTCGCCAGCAGTTCGAGATAATTGTTTATAACTTCTACAAATATTATTGCATAACTTGCTATCATATATCAAATTGTAGGTATTTAGAAGGGCTAGCCACCCTCGACCGCTGGGAGTTTTGCACCGTTGCTAACAACCCCTAAATGGCGATAGTATGCAAACACCCAAATAGTAAAAATTCGCCGGCAGTCAGAGATAATTGTTTATAACTTCTACAAATATTATTGCATAACTTTCTTTCATATATCAAATTGTAGGTATTTAGAAGGGCTAGCCACCCTCGACCGCTGGGAGTTTTGCACCGTTGCTAACAACCCCTAAATGGCGATAGTATGCAAACACCCAAATAGTAAAAATTCGCCGGCAGTCAGAGATAATTGTTTATAACTTCTACAAATATTATTGCATAACTTTCTTTCATATATCAAATTGTAGGTATTTAGAAGGGCTAGCCACCCTCGACCGCTGGGAGTTTTGCACCGTTGCTAACAACCCCTAAATGGCGATAGTATGCAAACACCCAAATAGTAAAAATTCGCCGGCAGTCAGAGATAATTCTTTATAACTTCTACAAATATTATTGCATAACTTTCTTTCATACATCAAATTGTAGGTATTTAGAAGGGCTAGCCACCCTCGACCGCTCGGAGTTTTGCACCGTTGCTAACAACCCCTAAATGGCGATAGTATGCAAACACCCATATTGTAAAAATTCGCCGGCAGTCAGAGATAATTGTTTATAACTTCTACAAATATTATTGCATAACTTTCTCTCATACATCAGATTGTAGGTAATTGGAAGGGCTAGCCAGCCTCGAGCGTTCGAAGTTTTGCACCGTTGCTAACAACCCCTAAATGGCGATAGTAGTAAAGACACTTATTTTTTAAATTATCCGATCTTTGTAAAATGTTCTCCATTATAGTCGTTCTCTATCGTTTAGGATCAAATATTTCTATGTTACTGTTCTTTACTACGAACTCTGAATAGTAACTTATAAATACCCTACAATTAAAACCATCCTTCTGCAGTGGATAGACTATTGTTTTTGTAGTGTATTTTACAAATGGGTGTGGTTTTTCTCATATACCTCCAAATATGAGGCAGCTGATTTTTCACTTTTTGACATTGGGTCCATATGTCCATATAAACAAACACGTGAGTGTTGAGATTCGCATACGATATTGACCTGTGCCGAATATATTCGTGGAAGATTGGAACACAAATATACTTGAAGGTACTATTTTGTTACGGTTAATCAGTGATAATGGGGCGGGATTTTTTGCTAATTGACATATTTGGAAAAGTTTTAAACAATTATCTCTGGCTGCCGGTGAATTTTTACTATATGGGTAATTATATACTATTGCCATTTAGGGGTTGTTAGCAATGGTGCAAAACTCCAAACGCTCGAGGGTGGCTAGCCCTTCTAAATACCTACAATTTGATATATGAAAGAAAGTTATGCAATAATATTTGTAGAAGTTATAAACAATTATCTCTGGCTGTCGGCGAATTTTTACTATATGGATGGTTATAAACTATCGCCATTTAGGGGTTGTTAGCAACTGTGCAAAACTCCGAGTGGTCGAGGGTGGCTAGCCCTTCTAAATACCTACAATTTGATGTATGAAAGAAAGTTATGCAATAATATTTGTAGAAGTTATAAACAATTATCTCTGACTGCCGGCGAATTTTTACTATATGGGTGGTTACATACTATCGCCATTTAGGGGTTGTTAGCAACGGTGCAAAACTCCGAGCTGTCGAGGGTCGCTAGCCCTTCTAAATACCTAGAATTTGATGTATGAAAGAAAGTTATGCAATAATATTTGTAGAAGTTATAAACAATTATCTCTGACTGCCGGCGAATTTTTACTATATGGGTGGTTACATACTATCGCCATTTAGGGGTTGTTAGCAACGGTGCAAAACTCCGAGCTGTCGAGGGTCGCTAGCCCTTCTAAAAACCTACAATTTGATGTATGAAAGAAAGTTATGCAATAATATTTGTAGAAGTTATAAACAATTATCTCTTACTGCCGGCGAATTTTTACTATATGGGTGTTTGCATACTATCGCCATTTAGGGGTTGTTAGCAACGGTGCAAAACTCCCAGCGGTCGAGGGTCGCTAGCACTTCTAAATACCTACAATTTGATGTATGAAAGAAAGTTATGCAATAATATTTGTAGAAGTTATAAACAATTATCTCTGGATGCCGGCGAATGTTTACTATATGGGTGGTTATATACTATCGCCATTTAGGGGTTGTTAGCAACGGTGCAAAACTCCGAGCGGTCGAGGGTCGCTAGCCCTTCTAAATACCTACAATTTGATGTATGAAAGAAAGTTATGCAATAATATTTGTAGAAGTTATAAACAATTATCTCTGACTGCCGGCGAATTTTTACTATATGGGTGGTTACATACTATCGCCATTTAGGGGTTGTTAGCAACGGTGCAAAACCCCGACCGGTCGAGGGTCGCTAGCCCTTCTAAATACCTACAATTTGATGTATGAGAGAAAGTTATGCAATAATATTTGTAGAAGTTATAAACAATTATCTCTGGATGCCGGCGAATTTTTACTATATGGGTGGTTATATACTATCGCCATTTAGGGGTTGTTAGCAACGGTGCAAAACTCCGAGCGGTCGAGGGTCGCTAGCCCTTCTAAATACCTACAATTTGATGTATGAAAGAAAGTTATGCAATAATATTTGTAGAAGTTATAAATATTTATAGCATTCACCTGGCGAATTGCGCAGCAATTTCTCATTTTACAGACGCATTAGGGTAGGATGTCTTAAGGGTAGTAGCCTATTAATACCGTCGTCGGATGCAGAATTTCATGTGCTTTACGAATTGGCTGGCGTCGATTCTGTGTGATGTCGGTGGACGGAGTAATTTGTAATTGTTTATATAAGCGTCGGGCGCTCTATTAGATAACGCTCTCTTAATTAAATCAAATTTTAAGCAAAACCGTTTGATAAATTTTCGGTGCAAAACTATGGCGTATACTACTTGAACAGCTCTATCGTTTGGTATATGTTTCATTAAAAAATTCGATAAAAAAAGTTATGGATATCTTTTATGGCTAACTTCTCCGCGGTGAAATATAAACCTATTTTATAAAGTAAATATAAATTTCATTATATTATAATATAATAAATTATACAACTTGTAAATATGATTTTAAAAAGATCATAGATAATACCATTATAAGATGGTAGCATAATACAAAAATAAATGTTTGGGATTTGTTTTCTACCTGCTCTGTAGGTAATATATTGCATCAAACACACCGTGCTTGTATTACATTTCTTCCCACTACGGATAAATTAAAACTGCTTTCTTAGCTACCAGTTCAAAAGCTACCTTACACTTTTCCATTAGCGCTCACACGTTCCACAAGCTTGAATTTTCCAGGTTCTCACCTAAAAACTAACATGGCGAATAATCCGCAGTTTTGTAACACAATTTAAAACTAAGTAAGTTTTGAAACGGTCTATAATTGCAGCTTTTAACGACTTTCTCTCATACTGGTGAACTCTCTCGGCCGAATCGGCCAAGGCTAGTGCACTGGCAAACTGCAGAAAATGCGCGACCAAAAACCGTCGCCGCCGTCTCGAGTCAGCCGGCTTTCCAGTAACTATTTTCTTGGCGGTCCCGGCTCTTATACCATTCTTTTTCCGCCCGTGTAATGTAGAACTTGAAAGCTTTTTTATGTAACTGGCGTGTTATTGTTCAAACAAGGAGATATTACGAGTATACAAGAGCTTCGACGCTATTGTGCCGCGGACGACCGCGCGAATATTTCATGTGGCATGAAACAAAAAAAGCGTTGTATGGGGTGGAAAAGAGTTTCACCACCGGATTCTTAAAATGTCTGGTTCATTCGAAATTAAACTCAACCTTGTGAAATGCCGAAATTATTTATGTTTGTTTTTCTGACATTAATTTGCAACTGTAACATGTAACATGTAACCATAAGTAAGTTTTGAAAAGAAAACGGACTCAAATGCTCAAAAGAAATGGGTGTCATTTATCAGCACGGCAAATTAGGCTCTCTCACGACAAATTTAAGTGCCTGAACGAAAGTAGGTAATAACCTGCAATATATGTGACTTATTCGCCATTATGCTATTTTCATTCAAGACGTTGAACAGAAAATAAACTTATTATTAAATATTTAAAGGATATAAGAAATGATTGGTATGTTGCATCTAATGGTGGTAGGTTATCCAAAGATTGCATAACGTTAAATCATTTTAAATCAGAATAGAGTAGATAATTTCCAAAATTAGTTTGATGATGTCGCTACGGATGCATCTTGTTGGTGGTGTATCTTATTCAGTGGGTATGTATATGTATTTATGACTGGCTGTGACCGAAATACACAATCAAAATTTTTATATATGTCAAATTACGTTTATTATTGAACACTACATTAAAAAGAAATCTGATGTGACCAGGCACATGACTTTATCATACTATATTATATAAAATTAAAAGTTTAGCTGCATGAGATTCTATTTGATCGAGATCGGCCATGTCTGCATTAAAATAAAACTAGTAGAACTAGACAGATATGTCGATTAAAGCTGCGTTCGGATATTGTACTCCATTGACATCGTGTACACCGCCCAAATGACACTTACGTGTTATTGGTTGTAAAAAGTGGAATACAATATCCGAACGCAGCTTATATTCAGAGAAGTTATTGTCAAAACATTAGCGTTTGAAACAACAACATTAACATTGATTGTACCAAAAAATTTTATAGTCATAAATTATTCAGAATTTCCTCGTCTTTAATTTATTATTTAACTATTTCGACGAAATTCCAGAAATGGCGGCTTATTTGCAAAATCTTTTAAAAAATGCTAAGGCTCCAATTCCTTTGGACCCTTTTCAACAGAAAGCTTTTCAGCTCTAAGTTTGGTTATGAAACTTCTAAATATGAAGTTTTGCCCCGATACCTTTAGTAGTTTCTCCGGAATCGTCGCCACAAAAAACGGGTACACACACACACACACACACACACACACACACACACACACACACACACACATACACACAGACATTTTTTGTACCTTGGTCAAAAATGTTCAGGGGACCCAAAAAGACATATTTCCGTTAAAATCCCAAAAATTTTTTAGCACGATTACAATACTTTACATACTGCGTATGATATAGTATATTACATTACAAGAGCAGTAACTAGCATATTACGTACGAGTGGAAATTTAACATACGAGCCGCGAAGCGGCGAGTTTTGTTATTTTCCACGAGTATGTAATATGCGTTACAGCTCGAGTATTGTACATAATTTTACCTACGACCGACAATTTCAATAAATTGTATCAAAAATGACAAACACATACAGGTAAGAATATTTGACGGTTAACCAATCAATGTATTCGCGCGACATCTATTGCAACTACGGAGAACTTTGTCTGAAGTGTCGATCGAAAATTTCAGTACAAATTCAACATAAATTATCACGTGCAAGTAATAATATGTTACAGCTCGAGTATTGCACTTACTTACGACCGAAAATTTCAATAAATATAAATTGTATCAAAAATTACAAATAAATAATCAAAATATTCGCGCGACATCTGTCATTATGACATTAGGTCGTGCGTTAAAAACACAAACGCACAGCCAAAGGCACACGTATGTTATAAGCGATATACGAGCTAAGTAGTCCGTGACGTAAGGGACATTTACACATACGGTCGTAGGTAAAAGTAATAACATACAATGAGAGATATGTTACCAGGGCGACATACATTTTCAAGTATAGAACACAAAATCAAAATATTTCCAAAAACGTTTACTATAAATACAAAGCACTGTTCAGATACGTAATATTGAAAAACAATTATATTAATACTTGAATTATTGAAAATAAAAACAATAAATTTGTATGTTCTTGCTCATCATATTTGAAAAATAATATTTGAAAATTAGTCTTTATAATATAGACAAATATTTATTTTTATTACTATGGATGGTGTCGCCCTTAAATATAGACAGACCTGTCTATATTTAAGGGCGACAGATTTTCAAAAGCCAGAATGTCTCAAGTGGTTTGTTTTGTTTAATGTTTTTTCCTAGTTTTGAAACGCTATGTATTTATTTTTGTCTTAGTGATGTACCGCAATGTGTGATCCTATCTTTAATACTTTTAATTAATAATGTTCTGTGATTATCTAATACATATTGATCAAAACTATGTTTAACTAAACAAAATAACACGTGCCATTTGTACGGTGTACCCGATGTGAACGGAGTACAATATCCGAACACAGCTTTAATCGACATATCTGTCTAGTTCTACTAGTTTTATTTTAATGCTGACATAGCCGATCTCGATCAAATAGAATCTCATGCAGCTAAACTTTTAATTTTATATATAGTATGATAAAGTCATGTGCCTGGTCACATCAGATTTTTTTATTTAAATTAGGAAGCTATTGCCCATAAGAGAAATGTTAGATATGGTTTCTTTGTCATCTTTAAAGTTCTACTAAATCCAATTATACTATTCGGTTCGTTGTATAAATATGTCCTAATATTATCTGAAATACAGATCAATTAGCTTCTGAAACAAAAAGTTAAACAAATGAGCTTTCAAAATATAACCCTTTTGTTGAATAAAAAATCTGATGTGGCCAGGCACATGACTTTATCATACTATATATAAAATTAATAGTTTAGCTGCATGAGACTCTATTTGATCGAGATCGGCCATGCCTGCATTAAAATAAAACTACTAGAACTAGACAGATATGTCGATTAAAGCTGCGTTCGGATATTGTACTCCGTTGACACCGGGTACACCGTCCAAATGACACTTACGTGTTATTGGGTGTAAAAAGTGTAATGTAATATGCGAACGCAGCTTATATTGACAGAAGTTATTGTCAAAACATTAGCGTTTGACACCAAGACTACCTACTGTCATTAGAATCAAAAAATCTGACAAATCCTGGCTACTAGTTTTCATGCAGTACGACCGATCTCGTAGAAATAGAATTTGCTCATGCAGCTAAACTATTGATTTTACCAAAAAATGTCATGGTGATAAATTATTCAGAATTTCCTCATCTTTAATTTATTATTTAACTATTTCGACGAAATTCCAGAAATGGCGGCTTATTTGCAAAATCTTTCAAAAATGCTAAGACTAAACCTCCAGTTCCTTTGGACCCTCTTCAACAGAAAGCTTTTCAGCTCTAAGTTTGGTGATGAAACTTCTAAATATGAAGTTTCGTTCCGATACCTTTAGTAGTTTCTCCGAAATCGTCGCCACAAAAAACGGGTACACACACACATACACACACACAGACATTTTTTTAAACCTTGGTCAAAAATGTTCAGGGGACCCAAAAAGGCATATTTCCGCTAAAATCTCAAAAATTTTTTTTGGCACGATTACAATACTTTACATACTGCGTATGATAAAGTAAAAATACAGTTTAAAAACTAAATTCTTTTAATCATAAATTATATACAACGTCTAAGGAAACAGATTTAGAACCAAAAGTTAATATTACACTTTTAATCACTGTTTCACACTTATACAAACCACCAAAACATCCTCCAAAAGATAATGAAGACATATTTGAGTTTTTACATTGATAAAAGAGGATGCAAAGTTATCTTTAGTGTCCATCAATATGTGCTATTATATTTTTTGAATAAGCCGATAACGGATCAGGATTCAGGACGATGGCCATAAGCTCGCTTATGACTATAACTTAACCATTAGTTTATCCCAGCCTCGGTGCTCACCACAAGTAACCATAATATTTACCATAGTTATAAGCACGGCCTTATTCGTATTGATTAATTGACCAAACATTACCGCAACCGCCGTAATTTGATATTAACGATTCGAGACAATAACAAACAAATATTTTGTACGCATATTCTATGGAAATATTTGTATGGCCTACATATAGACAGATTCTTATATCCAGATTCGATAGTTTTGGTCTACGGAAGTTGTAGTCTTATAGTCTGATAGACTTCTAAATTATAACTGCATTAAAATAGTGAAAAGTAGCATCTCTATTCTGCAACCTGGACAGACTGGTAGCATTTTGTTAATATTTGAGTAGACCTAACTATACCTATAATGGGGCAAAATGTTAATTTCTCGTAAAAGAAATATTCCTTATTAAGAGTTTTGGATATCCTAGTACTCATACTCATACTCATACTCATAGTCGTAATATTGATTTAATATACAGGGTTGTTGCAAAACAAGAAATTGTTAAATTTTCTCAAGAGTAAAGTATGAGTTCTTTTTCAATCAAATGTAGAATATCATAGGAAAGGTTGTTTTAAATTTAATTCAATTCACAGATATCGAAATTGCCATGGAATTTTTATCAATATCATAATTTGTATGTATTTGATGAAATCTATAATTCCCGTTGATATATCAGGACCCTTTATGCTTCGTCAGCTTCTTACGGAGATGATGTCATGCTAGTCGTTTATACCGCGGAGAAGTAAGCCATTTTTTCGAATTTTTTTATGAAACATATATCAAATGATAGAGGTGTTCAAGTACTATACGCCAGAGTTTTGCTCCAAAAATTCATTAAACGGTGTTGTCGGAATTTTGATTTATTTCGTTACGCGTCACCTTATAAGAGCACTTGTCATCTCAATAAAGAATTGCCTATAACTCTTTGCAACAACCCCATAGAGAAACAAGTGATACAAATTCCGAAAGCGCATAATGGTATTGGGAAGGTGCTACCCCTAATCACCTACCCCCATACGACTATAATACTAGAAACTGGCGCGCCGTTCGACTAAGAAGTGCTATTAATGAACAATGGCGATAATGTCCGTACGGAACCAGTACGACGGGCAATTACGTATCAAGTTGCTGCTGCAGAAAATATTTATAACTTTTGCAAATATTGTTGTATAACTTTCTATTATATATCAAATTGTAGGTAATTGAAAGGGCTTCGGACCCTTCGCCGATCGGAGTTTTGCTCGTCGGCGAACAACCCTTAAATGACGATAATATCCGCACGCGACCGTCCCCGCCGGCAATCATATGTCGGGTGGTTGTGGCAGGAAAAAGTTTATAACTTTTTCAAATATTGTGGCATAACTTTCTATCATGAATCAAATTGTAGGTAATTAAAGGTTGCTCTCATGCGTCCTTGCTCGGAGTTTTACTCCACGGCAAACAACCCTTAAATGACGATAATGCATCCAGTTTGAAATTGCTGTATTAAAGGCAACTGGTCGACTGACACATCTTCCACATAATACTGACTGCTTGATCAGCTTACAAGACATGTAAAATTCTTATCGCGCTAGCTATCGTTTACTTTAATTAGATCTTTCTTTTCTTATATTTCTATATATTATAGAAAATTATGCAATACTATTTGCAAAAGGTATAAGCATTTTTCTGCAAGAAGTGACTTGCATGTGAATGCCTGTCATACTGGTTCCGTTCGGACATTATCGTTATTACAGGGTTGTTTGCCGTGGAGTAAAACTCCAAGCGGAGAGGGATGAGAAGCACTTTTAATTACCTATAAGATGATGTATGATAGAAAGTCATGCAACAATATTTGCAAAAGTTATAAATATTTTTTTGCAGCAGCAACTTGATATGTAATTGCCCATCGTACTGGTTCCGTACGAACATTATCGCCATTTAAGGGCTGTTCGCCGTCGAGCAAAACTCCGAGCGGCGAAGCGTGAGAAGCCCTTTTAGTTACCTACAATTTGATATATGATAGAAAGTTATGCAACAATATTTGCAAAAGTTATTTACATTTTCCTGCCACAACCACCCGACATATGATTGCCGGCGGGGACGGTTTGCGTACGGTCATGATCGTCATTTAAGGGTTGTTCGCCATCGAGCAAATCTCCGAGCGTTCAAGGGTGAATAGTACATTTAATTGCATATAATTTGACGTACTTAGGGAAGTTATGCAATAATTTTAGCGTGAGTTATGTCCATTAATAGCACTTCTTCGTCGAACGGAGCGCCAGTTTCTTGGATGCCATTATTAGATGCAAAATTTTATGCGCTTTCGGCATTTGTATCACTTGTTTCTCTATGGGGTTGTTGCAAAAAGTTATAGGCAATTCTTTATTGAGATGACAAGTGCTCTTATAAGGTGACGCGTAGCGATATAAACCAAATTTCCGACAACACCGATTGATGAATTTTTGGAGCAAAACTCTGGCGTATAGTACTTGAACACCCCTATCATTTGATATATGTTTCCTAACAAAATTCTGAAAAAAGTTATGGCTATCTTTTATGGCTAAGTTCTCCACGGTGTCGTTTATGCAAAATATCTATAGTGCCCCAGCAACGATTTAAAGACAAGGAGAGTGCATCAGTCCTACAGGACCAGATCAGCGAAGCGTCTGGTTTTGAGGCTAGAGTGGCTGGTAAGACGAAAACCCTGCTGCTTAAAGAACTGGAGGCAACCAACACCAAGGAGGAAATTGCAGTCGCCATCAGGGAAGCGCTGGGAGATCTTAGCTCAGCTATAAGATGATGTATGATAGAAAGTCATGCAACAATATTTGCAAAAGTTATAAATATTTTTTTGCAGCAGCAACTTGATATGTAATTGCCCATCGTACTGGTTCCGTACGAACATTATCGCCATTTAAGGGCTGTTCGCCGTCGAGCAAAACTCCGAGCGGCGAAGCGTGAGAAGCCCTTTAAGTTACCTACAATTTGATATATGATAGAAAGTTATGCGACAATATTTGCAAAAGTTATTTACATTTTCCTGCCACAACCACCCGACATATGATTGCAGGCGGGGACGGTTTGCGTACGGTCATGATCGTCATTTAAGGGTTATTCGCCATCGAGCAAATCTCCGAGTGTTCAAAGGTGAATAGTACATTTAATTGCATATAATTTGACGTACTTAGGGAAGTTATGCAATAATTTTAGCGTGAGTTATGTCCATTAATAGCACTTCTTCGTCGAACGGAGCGCCAGTTTCTTGGATGCCATTATTAGATGCAAAATTTTACGCGCTTTCGCCATTTGTATCACTTGTTTCTCTATGGGGTTGTTGCAAAAAGTTATAGGCAATTCTTTATTGAGATGACAAGTGCTCTTATAAGGTGACGCGTAACGATATAAACCAAATTTCCGACAACACCGATTGATGAATTTTTGGAGAAAAACTCTGGCGTATAGTACTTGAACACCCCTATCATTTGATATATGTTTCCTAACAAAATTCTGAAAAAAGTTATGGCTATCTTTTATGGCTAAGTTCTCCACGGTGTCGTTTATGCAAAATATCTATAGTGCCCCAGCAACGATTTAAAGTGGTATAATAGATCAATTTAAAGTATTCCACTTTCAAAACCAGCCATCCCTTAACGAAACAACCAGAAAAAATAGCAATTCTCTTGCATTTATGCAATACAATATACTTTCTTCATTTTCTCAAAAACTAAGTACTGGATTCGGCTGCTTTTTGTACAAGGCCATAATATTACCATAATCCTACATACTTAATTAGGTGGTGTTGACTCTAAATCTACGTCACAGAATGTTAAATAAGCTCTCAAAGTATCTCACTTTGTTTACAAAACTAGGGCATTTATTAAAACTACCCTTCTACCAGCTTTTGCATAATAAAGAGGAAATTATCTACGTATTTATTTAGTTTAGCCAAACTAATGATGCTGTCCACGTACACAAGCAACCGCTACCTGATATATTTACATACTCTATGTATATTTTCTCGGATACGTGTTCGCTGGGGCGTTAAAAGTGAATAAACATACAGGCGGTACCGTACAGCGACGCGACGCGGCGGTGCGATATGCAAAATAATTGTAGACAGGCCAGGCAAGGGATGGAGAAGTCGGCTAGCCCGGCGTTAATACATTCAACGCCCTGTTAAACACAGCTAAATTTACATTAAATTTATACGTTTGGACGTGAGAGGCCTTAATAAATATAAGTTTATTATATACACTCGGGGATCGTTTACTTACAGATTCGCGCCACCCCACAGTGGTCTGAACTCGCGAAAAGTTGGTCAAAATTCTGAAACATGGTATATACGGGATTTTGAGGTCGCTGATTACGAATCTAAAGTCTAAATCGCTAAAAACAAAATGGCGGATCCAATATGGCGGTGGACTACATTAAAATATGTTTTGATTTAGTTAATACGTGGCCTTTTTGGGGTTTTTGAGGTAGCTGATTATGAATCTGAACTCAAAATTTTTGAAAACAAAATGGCGGATCCAATATGGCGAACGACTACATTAAAATATGTTTTGATTTACTTCGAACGTGTATTTTGGGAGTTTTTGAGCTCGCTGACTACGAATCTGAACTCTAAATTGATAAAAACAAAATGGTGGTTCCAATATGTCGGACAAGCACTTTAAAAGATGCTTTAATTTATTTGAAACTTGGCTTTTAGAGGGCTTTTATGGTAGCTGATTATGAACCTGAACGCTAAAATTGAAAAGAACAAAAAATCAAAATTGCGGAATGCATATGGCGGACGATTACTTTAAAAAGTTATTTAAATTATTGAAAACGTGGCCGAGGACGCGTAGTCATAATTATATATCTGTACCTACTGCAAATTTTACTTCAAAAACTATTTTGTTTACCTGAAACGTTGCCTGTATGGGATATTCTGCTTCTATTACTATCATGAACGTAAAATTTGCAAGTAAGCCAAGTGTTAGTTAAGTAAGTTTTACCTATAATATATTTTTAGGTAGATATTATCAGATATTAAATACAAATTAACAACGAAACAAATAAATAATAATATAAATGTGTACTTAAAATCTATTCCGCCTCTAATTCTAAACTATCAAGTAATGATAGATCGACAAACGCGTTGGTATAATCTTCTTCTTGTGTAAGGCTTGATTCTCAGAGTATCGCTTCTGTGCAGTCATGGAAAAAGAAGTCTCAATTTCGGACGTAAATGGTCATAGTAGAGAAATAACTTCTTTCGGAAGCGGAAACTTTAATTTTTGTTGGCGCTTCACACGAGTTTTTAAACTAATGTTAAATATTATTGGGTCCATTATTGGTAGTGCCGGAGTGCGGGCTTTGAGTGCGAGAGTGATCGGGGTGGATTCGCCGCGACGTGCTCGTCGTTCTGACACCCCATATGACGGGGTAGCGCGGCGCCAGTGTTATTTCGCGATTTTTCCCGGATTTCGAACTTTTTGGGACATAGAAGAAAAAAAAGACAAAAAAAAAAAGTTGAATTTTGCCTTATCCGGGGCGTGTTCGCCTGAACTTCCTCAGGATGAGCGAAATGCAGAAGAAGGATGTGCCACAGAGGGGGTTCAGCATCGAGGGGTGGAGAAAAAGAGCCAACGAGCAAAAGCAGAAGTTGCCATTACCGGGACTAGATACATCGTCCGTCAAGGAGGTGGCAAAAAACGCGAACACTCAGGAGGAGAGCATGAACCAGGAGCAAGACATATCTGTCAGAAGGTCAGCTCTGCTAAGGTCTCCACCCCCAGAAGGAAGACAGAGACTGGGATCGCTACCAGCGATAAAAATAGCCGGGTCGGCAGAAGGAAAGTTGGCGTCAGTCTCCCAAAGAGCCAAGTCAGGACATACAACGCCCGAACCAACACATGACCTGCCCGATGGAGCTATGTCGGTATGGCAAGACGTGGGAGGTAGAATTTACCTCAAGAGGAAAAGAAAAGACGGCGAAAAGAAGAAGGAGGAGGAGAAGGAAGAGAAGCTGGAGGAAGTCTGGAAAAAACTCAACCAGAAGGTGAAGGGCCTAAGAGACACCGGTAAGAGCGAAACCAGTACAAAAGAGGAGATGGAAAAGATATCTCAGGAAATGGAGAAAATGATGGCAGCGGTTGGTGAGGAAATCGTAAAGATTCAGCACGACACCAGAAGCGCGGACACGAAAGTGACGCGCAGAGAATGTATCAGTAGATGCGGCGGATACAAGGAGGAGGGTGAAATGCCACGAAAGGAAGAACGTCTACAGAAGGTAGAGGGAAACCCCCTTAACGCGCCGCAAGACCACGACGTAGTGATAGTTTTGGGAGGGGGGGATCAAGAGGCAGGAATAAAGAACAGACTCCTGCGAACCTACCCTGAGTATGAAGAGGCGGAGTGCAACATGGTCGGCGTAACAGAGATCGTGCGAGCAATCACGATAAAGTCCGGAGGGAAGGTCGTCGAAAAGAAGAGGCGAATTTTTGTCGCGCAGAGGGGAGAGGGAGCCCTACCAATGGCAGACATGCTAAAAGAGCTAAAGGCCAGTATCGGGGATGAAAAGAATGTGGCGATAAATGACCCGGAAGGAGAAACCGCGGGAGAACAGAGAGAGCGCCTATGGGACATTTTTGGAAAAAGGGTTGTCCTCTACGTAAGAAAAGGAAGCCAACAAGAGAAGAAAAAGTATGCGGAAGCCGCCGCAAAGAACGCTAGCGGGACAACGCAAAGGGTAATAAAACCCAACCCTCCCTCAAGGGAAAGGCAGTTCCCATTATTGCCGAAAAGAAGGGATGGAGCTGTCATAATAAGGACGGATAGCGCATCCTACGCGGAGACCCTAGCACGGGTCAAACAACAGGTGGGAGTCAATAAGACAAACCTGAACATCAAGGGCGTCAGAAAAACGAAGACTGGAGACTTGATGATAACGGTCAAAGACAAGGAGAGTGCATCAGTCCTACAGGACCAGATCAGCGAAGCGTCTGGTTTTGAGGCTAGAGTGGCTGGTAAGACGAAAACCCTGCTGCTTAAAGAACTGGAGGCAACCAACACCAAGGAGGAAATTGCAGTCGCCATCAGGGAAGCGCTGGGAGATCTTAGCTCAGAGGTCACAGTAAAATCTCTGAACGATGCGCACCACGGAACAAAAACTGCAGTGCTGGAGGCTTCAGAAGATGCAGCGAGAGCGCTCCAACGAAGAAGAGCTGTCAAAGTAGGATGGGCCGAAGGGCAAGTACGGGAGCGGCAACAGATGGCGGCTTGTTTTAGGTGCTGGGAGACCGGTCACCTGGTAGCCAAATGTGAAGGCCCGAACAGGACAAATCTGTGCAGGAAGTGTGGGGAAGAAGGGCACTTTGCTAAAGACTGCAAGAAGCAAGGAACTCATTGCCCAGTGTGCAAAAAAGATGGGCACAGGGCGAACAGCCTAAGATGCCCAACGTATGCCAAAGCACTAGAAGGGATCCAGAAGGAGAACAGCTCAGTCCATAATGCCTAGCTCCTACCAGGCAGCATCGGGTCGATCGGAGAACCCAACAAAGAGGAAGAAACCGCCGTCGAAAGTCACAAGAGACCGGAAGAGGATGCAGATCCACATCGAGAAGATGCGGACCGGCAAAGCATTCATCAGTGGTGGAATCATCCGATCGGAGACACGCGCCTGCATTCAGTACGCGTGTGGAAGGATAGAGGTCTTGAAACCGAAGCCACCCAAAGATACCGGGATGATAAGAGAGGAAGAGATAACTGAACAGGACAGCCTGCGAGCGAACGTAGCGGAACCGGAAAGGCCGAAGGAAGACAGAAGCGAATAGAAGCCAGGATGGTATTCCGCGGTCCCTCCGATGGTGCGATTAACGAGACAGAGCACCAGTTATGCCACACAGAGGTTGAGAGAGAGAACGCTGTTCGACTTAGTCCGAAACCACCTGGGCTACTTCGAACGTACCGACGACGGAGAAATAGTAGGAGGCGAGAGCAAACTCTCTTCCGAGATCAAAATACAGTCGGAGGGCATGCCGTGCGGGGAAGAACTGAGATCAGTGTATCTCGATTTCCTAAGAGGAATGGGGGTGTCCGAGAACGAGGCGATCAAGGACCTAGAGCGCGTGGGGTCGTACCTAAGAACGGCCCGGATAATGAGGTTACAGTCCATTAGGGATTGCGAGAGGCGCTACATGACTCCATGGCTACCTCCATCCTACAAATAAACTTAGGAAGAGGGCGGGCTGCTCAAGAGCTACTGATAGCCACGGCAGCAAGGAAGAAGGTCGACGTCATGCTGGTCTCGGAGCCTAACAAGGCCATGACCGCGAACCTGGGATGGCTGATGGACCGTGACAGGAAAGCTGCCATTGGAGTGAGAGGCCGCAAGGTAAACGTTACCAGACAAGGATCGGGAGAGGGGTTTGCCTGGATGGTTGTCGGTGGGGTAACAATGATTAGTTGTTACGCCTCCCCGGCGATGGAGCTGAGAGAGTTCCAAGACTTCCTCGATAGGTTGGAAGGAATCCTCCAACGATCGGAAGGAAAGTGTCTTGTCGCAGGCGACTTCAACGCTAAGTCTCAGGAGTGGGGATCGACAACAACCTGCCGAAAAGGAGAGGCGCTGGGCGAATGGGCGGCGAGAGGTGGACTTGTACCTCTGAATGAGGGAGACTCAAACACCTTCAGGAGGAGGATCGGTGATCGACGTTTCGTTCGCCACTGACCAGGTAGCCAGGAAGATCGACGGATGGAGTGTGGTCGAAGAGGAAACCCTCAGCGACCACATGTACATTGAATATAGACTGAGGGACCTGGTGGCCGCAAAAACAGAGGGGCGCAACGAAATTCCACGGCGGTATAACGTTCAAAAAATGGACCGCGCAAAGTTTAGAGACGCCTTCGAGGATGCAATTGAGACGCGAGGAGGGTTGCCTAATGTGGAAGCATGCGAAGCGGCTCTCTCCAAAGCCTGCGAAGAAGCAATGCCCAAAACCGGAGGAAGTGGGCGAAGGGCAGTCTACTGGTGGACGGAGGAGATTGCGGAATTGCGGAAGGAGAGCAACAGCGCCAGAAGAGCAGTCCAGAGGACGAGAGGAGACGAGGCCAGAAGGGCGATCCTCTCCCTCGTATACGGTGAGGCCAGAAGAGCACTTAAGAAAGCGATCTCCAAGTCGAAGGAGGGGAAATGGGCGGCGGTACTTCAAGAGGTGGAGGCCAACGTTTGGGGGGAGGGTTACAAAATCGTAACCAAAAGGCTGAGAGCCAGGTTACCACCTCCAAATCTGACGCTGACCGAGATGAAAGAAGCGGCGGAGACCCTGTTCCCGGAGTATGAGCCTGTGGAGGAGGATGCTCTCGAACCGCACGAAGAAGCCCCAACTTTCTCGATAGAGGAAGTAAGAAGAGCAGCGGGCAGAGTCGCACCAAAGAAGGCGCCGGGACCCGACGGCATTCCACCGGAAGCGCTAAGGGAGATGGTGGCGGTGGCGGGGGGTTACGTGAAGGACGTTCTGAACGGTGTCCTTAAGTCCGGAAATTACCCCGCTCAATGGAAGATGGCAAATCTCGTACTGCTGGCGAAGAAAGCAGCCACTGAAGGAGAGGCGCCAAACTACAGGCCCATCTGCCTCCTGAACACCGTCAGCAAGCTGATGGAGCACCTGCTCGTGGACAGGCTAAAGGCGGAACTGGAAGAAAAAGCGCCCCTAGCGGACAATCAATTCGGATTTCGGGAAGGAAGGTCAACGGTAGACGCGGTGAGAAGTGTTATGGAGATGGCAGAGAGGGCAAACCAGGGAACGCGCAGGACAAAAAAGTTCTGCATGCTGGTTGCTCTTGACGTAAAGAACGCCTTTAACACCGTGCCGTGGAAGCATCTCATCGCAGAACTGCAACGGAGAAGGGTGAGTCCATACCTGTTGGACATGATCCGGAGTTACCTGCGGGATAGATGGCTGATCCTCAGGGATAACAATGGCGAAGAGGACCGACGGAGAGTTAGCAGCGGCGTCCCTCAGGGGTCCGTCCTGGGTCCAACGCTTTGGAATGTCCTCTATGACGGAGTGTTGCGACTCAGGCTGCGCGGGGCCAAGCTGGTGGCATACGCGGACGATCTCGCGTTGGTCGTCACGGCAACCACATGTGCAGAGCTTGAGGCGAACGCGAATCTCGCCATCCACAGAATAACCGAGTGGATGGAGGAAAGAAACCTTGAACTTGCGGCCGAGAAGACAGAAGCGGTGCTCCTCACCGGAAAGAGAAAATGTCAACCGGTGACGCTGACGGTAGGAACCAAGAGAATCCAACCAGGAGACAGCGTTAAGTACCTGGGGGTGAGGATCGAAAGAAACCGCAGGTACCGAAGGCACGTCGAGGAGGTGGCAGCCAGAGCGGAGAGAACCACCGGGGCCCTGCTAAGACTTATGCCTCGAATGGAGGGACCGTCGGCGGCTAAGAGAAGAGTATTGGCGTCGGTTGCGGAATCAGTGATGCTATATGCAGCACCAGTCTGGGCAGACGACATGCAGCTAGAAAACCGGAAACAAAGGCTCCTGCGAGTACAGCGAAGGGCTGCCGTCGGTGTCACGTCGGCATACAGAACAGTGTCCACGGGCGCTGCTTTGGTGGTAGCGTCAATGGTGCCGGTGCACCTGAAAGCAGACGAAAGAAGGAGGATATATGACGGACGCGGACAGGATGGCGCCTCCAGACAAGAACATCGTCGACGCACGATGGAAGCCTGGCAGAAGGAATGGGACGAGGACAACAACGGTCGGTGGACGCACCGACTGATACCGGATTTGGATGAGTGGACGAGTAGGAAGCACGGAGACGTGACCTACGAGCTCACCCAAGCCCTAACTGGGCACGGATGCTTTGGAGCCTACCTCTACAAATTTAAGAGGAGGGACGGCCCCGAATGCAGACACTGTGGAGAGGAAGAGGACACCCCGGAGTACACGCTATTTGTATGTCCCCGATGGGAAGTCTATAGAAGGGAGTGCCCATGCGGGGATGACCTCAGTGTAGGAGGAATGGTACGGAGAATGCTGCAAAGCACGGAAGCGTGGGAGCAGATTACCCGTACCATAGGAACGATACTCCGACGAAAGGACGAGGAAGACAGGCGACGAGGAGAGAGAGAACCTCCCGCCCCTTAGTTATAAGCGACAGGGGCGGTCTACGGGACAGACAGAAAGGAAAGCAAACAGGAATGTAAGCGACCGGAAAACCGGCGCGGGAATGCTCCCGGAAAACCGGAGTATGAGAGAAAAGGGTCCTGGAAACACCGGACCACGGACTTCTGGATACACCGTAGTCTGGGGAGGAGCCGCAGGAAAAAAAACCGCTGCTTCGGAAAATAGCTCAGGATGTGTCCCAGTGAGTGCGCGAGGACGCCTGCAAATAGGGTAAAGTGCATAGACGCTTGGAACTGTATGTTATATGTTACTTTTAAGGGTAATTATGTAAACCTCTTAAGGTGTCAGCTCCGGCTGGGTTTAGTTGTAATTTGTTTTTAAAAAAATAAAGTCACTAGAGCATAAGAGCGAAGGGGCCCAGATTTTTATAATTCAAATTGTTGTTGTGGTAAGGAAGGAAGATGCCGCTGCACTGCCGAATGCCTCACGGCGATACCAGGCAGCGGGGTGGAGGTGGGTTCTTCCTGGGCCCCTTCGCCCTTATTTAAAAAAAAATAAAAAAAAAAAAAAGGGTCCATTATTGGGTGTCTATGGCTCAACTAAATATATCTTCTAAGTTATTTTTTCTGTTATTTTTCTAGAATAAAATTCTCGATCTTGTTTATAAAATTTATTTCTAGCTTCAGAGCCCTCCTCTCCAAAATAGCCAACTAGCGGTAAAGAATTTGCTACTATTTGTGTTCCATGAACCTTATGGACAGTATACAGGGATCAGGTACCATGGTTATACAGTGTGTCTCACGGCACCTTGGATTGTATGGGTACTTTTGTTATTATTAGAGATAAAAAGTCGGTTAAATGGACAAAGTAGTGCATATTTATGTGCTCTTTCATAATCTGTTCAGAAAACAGTTGAATTCCAAACGGTTCCCAAGCTATTTTGAAAAAGCCAAAAAATGTCATTTCTTAATTATGGTCTTAACTTCTTTATTTGTGATCCAATCAAAAAGGCGTTATGACATTATAAAGGCACCTTTTTGTCTACAATTTGATTATGTCAGTTTAAAATATTTTTCGGCAATGAATTCGTCAGAAACAAACGAAACTTTTGTTTTTCTTCTGGACGCTATATTGGTTTAATACATGTTTGGATTCATCATTTCTTTCTGAATAATTTGGTATACCCCATGGTATACCCCTGAAAATCGCATGGTGCCATGGAAGACATCTTGTGAAACAATGTGATATCTACCCATCTGTACCCATCTGTTAAACAAAATTGGTAAAAACCCAGAATTTAATAAAAAAAATATTATAGTCCGATGAAACATATTTTCTAACTGCGGTATTTTTGACTGAAAGAAGACGCATTACTGGGTAGTGCGCCCGCGAAAATCTGCACCTTTTTCACCGCGCCATAATCAGGTGCCGGTTGGTTTTAATGTATGGTACGGTATTGTGGCCAACCGATTAATCGGACCAATTTTGTATAACAAAAATATAACTTCGGAGAGGAATCGGCAATATTGTTCTCTGAGGATGTGGAAGAAAGAATGGACGATATACCGTTGGCCTTACGCCAAGGTATGTGGTTCCAACAAAATGGAGCACCTGCACATAATGCCCGAATTGTGAGGAACTATTTAGCTTTAAGACATAAACGGAGAGTAATTGCTACCTATTCAGAGGTATCATGACCACCAAGATTGCCGGATCTTACCACTTGTGGTTTCTATCTATGGAGTGACATAAAAAATTAGGTGTATGGTGTTTATAATTTTGGAGACGGTGGGGAGTTACGTGACACAGTCACCGCCGCTTTCAATTCGATTGACAGAAGAACCCTCGGTAAGGTCACCGTATTACGGAATGCTGTGCAAAATGCCTCCACGAAGATGGCGAGATTTTTTAAAACATTATTTAGTTTCTTAAAATGTTACTTTTTTATGTTGTGTATTTAGTACAAGTAAATACATTCATAAGTAAACACATCTCAAGTTACTGTAACTTGACTATGGGCACATAAATACTGTATCACTCAAATGTGCTTTTCATGGCACCATGCGATTTTCAGATATTAAAAAAAAACTTCAATTTTGTTCGCTTATTGTGTCCTAAATATGGCATGTATGGCATACCAAATTAATCAGCAAAAAATTCTGAATCGAAACATGTATAAAACCAATATGGCGTTCATAAGAAAAACAAAAGTTTCGTTTCTTTCTGACGAATTCATTGGCGAAAAAAATTTTAAACGGACATAATAAAATTGTAGACAAAAATGTGCCTTTATAATGTCAAAACGCTTTTTTGATGAGATATCAAATAAAGAAGTTAGGAGCATAATTAAAAAATACATTTTTTGTTTTTTCAAAATAGCTGGGAAACCATTTGGAATTCAACTGTCTGAACAGATTATGAAAGAGTACATAAATATGCACTACTTTGCCCATTTAACCGACTTTCTATCTTTAATAATAACAAAAGTACCCATACAATCCAACGTCCCGTGAGACACACTGTATATTCATAAATAAATTTGCAGTTTTTAAATAAGTACTTTGCAATTTTTCTTAGTTTAATTGAATTTACAAGTTTAAAAAGCAAATTTTGTCAATAATTTCTTACTTTTAGACCAAAGTCGTATAGAGAGAAGATTATAAAGAGTATATATCTTTAATTTGATGCATTGCTTGTTACTTCATATAAATAAATAACAGCCAAAAACTTATTTGAAACTAGACGCAAGTATTACGTTTAACGCAACTATACTGATTGCTCGCAAAATGTTAAGCTAGTGAAGAAAAATAAATTACGGAGAATACACAGTTATTAGCAGCAAAATATAAGTGGGATTTGTAAATAAAGAGTGCAGGAATCATAAATATATCCTACAATAAGTGCAAACCAGTGCAAACATTTTTTTAAATGTCTAACGAAATTTTAGGTTAATTCGCTCTTCTGTGTCTTCTATAATTGTGGTGATTTAAAATTATCTTCATTCATATTTACGTAATATAAAATAGCTTAAATAAGCTATAATAAGAGCTTAAATAAACAAACAGTATATTCAGTATTCGATTTTTGCTGAGCGCGTTTGAAATAATGAATAAATACCTAGTGGTAGAAGCGCACTATGCGCCTTTTTGGTTTATTATTATGACTGAATGCGCTGTAATTAAGCATTAATTCCACGCGTGTTTAATGAATTAACCTGTTTACTTTCATATAGGATACCGAATTTAACTGAATTAAAACCTTTAAAATTTGACTTTTGGCCAACAATTTGGTACTTCTAGACCATACTGCACCCCTTTCGCTAACCAGACGCTCAGCTCGAACAATAGTGCCTCGCGCGGTTTATAAATCATTTAAATTTGCAATTTTGCCTCGCATCGCGAAAGGTAACGGCCCCGCGGAAGAGCGAAAATTGAAAACCGCTGACGTGCCATGCGGAAAGTTAAGGGCATAAGTCAGAAGTTAACAATGGCAAGTTGGAAGGAGAGATCGGTGAGGAATGGGTGCGCTGCCCTGCTCAATATTCAGTTCGTTCAACCGCGGCGAGAAGTCGATCGTAAGTAAGAAGAACAACAGGTTAATGTGGTGTGAAAGATTTTCTTTATGTCGCTCGAAATCCTATTTATATTTCCTGACAGGGGCCGGGAGGAGTTTCAATGAATGGAGCTTTTCTTTTCGTCGAGAAAAAGGTTTGTGAGATATTTCACGGAATACTTTGGGCATCGCGTCTTTATTATTATTTACAATTCAAGCATATAAGTCACTGTTCAATAAAATAAAATAGGTTGATATGTTATCGTAATAGGCAGGGATTATTGCCACAAACCGGTGATGAACTTCACTAAGTGCGTTAGTGAATTGAGTCCCCTGAATATTTTTTACCAAGGTACAAGAAAATCTTTTTAAATTCACCGCCTTAATGACTTTCGATTAAATGCGTATTCACACAGAATACGCGTCAGTGAATGTAAACAAGAGCCAAAAAAGTTTCCAGCGCGATAGTGTCGAAACTACGTTTGTTGATGAATGTATCAGTTTTTGGTTAACCAAGTAAGTATTTTCTACGTCTGTTCGTAAGGCTCTACATAATTTTATATATTATATTGTATAATATTATGTATATTCATACAATTATACATATATTCTTCATACATTACCGCTATTGGCGGCTACCAAATCATAACCTTCAATTTTCTAGAACTTTTCAATTCATAAAACTCATGTTGACATTGGGACATTTCAACTGGGGCAGTTTGGGACAGGGAAATGTTAAATTAGAAGTTTTATGTTCCACTTTTTCTATATATTTAAATGTTTGGAATCAAGATCTACTTGAGTCGAACTTTGAAACTAAAATGCTCTCTAATTGACTACATTCCCGTCTATCGCAAGTCGATATCAGCTTTGTTATTTTATTTTAATTTCGCGGCAATGTTTGAAATTTTATATCATTGTTGTTATTAACAGTTTCAGCCTTGGTGGACGCATATGTTAATATGACTAACAATATGATGTTTACTTCATCATTATAATACAGGATGTTTAAAATTAAGTTAAATCATCGAAAAGTAAGCAAGTCAAATAACTCAGATATTATGATATGTAGGTACCTATAGGGAAACCTGATGTATTTTGATACCTCGAAGCCAAACGTTGAATTAAAAGCACATCATTTTATTTCAAATAATAAAGTTGATATTTGTTCCGATTAGATCGGTAGGGCAGTCAACTGGAGAGTATTCCGAGGTCCAATGTGAGTAAATTCTAAAACTTCAAATACAGATGTAGTCAAAATTACCGGAACAACTAAATAATTCTCCAACCGTAAACAACTAAAAAAAGTTCAAGCAAAAGTATTTTGGTTTGAATGTATTTTAATATTCAGGATGTTCGTTTCATTATGAAAATTTCGTAACTTCTCCATTTTCTTATAGAACAACCTGTATACTTTTAATGTTTGTAATTCTAAGATTTATTCTAAGAATTTTTTGTAGGATTAATTTTTTTGACAAAATGCTTTATTTTTGAGTTACAAGCAATTAATCAAAACTCTTGAACTCCCACATGCTGAAAAGCTTTTTGTTCAAAAGGGTCCAAAGGAATTGGATGTTTACTCTTAGAATTTTTCAACGATTTTGCAAATGAGCCACCTTTTTTGTAATTTCGTCAAAATAGTTAAGTAATAAATTAAAGTAGAGAAATTCTTAATAATTTAAGTCTATATGTTTTGGTAAAATTAATGGTTTAGCTGCATGAGCAAATTCTATTTCATCGAGATCGCTCGTGATGCATTAAAACTAGTTAGCCAGGATTTGACAAATATTTTGATTATATTGACAGTATTGTCAATACAGGGGAGAGTGTGTCACAGTTTGACACTGCTGTATAGTATGATAAAGTCATGTGTCTGGCTACATCAGATTTTCTTCCTTGTCGCCCTTTCCACCCTTCTGGTGGAATTCCTTTCCTTCACTTTCTTCCTTTTCGTTCTTTTCGTCCTTCTGGTCCTTTTTAACCTTTCCGTACCTGTTTTCCTAGTCGCTCTTTTCGTTATTTTTATCATTTTTGTTCTTTTCATCTCTTTCGTTCGTGTCGTTCTTTTCACCTTTCTTACCTGGTCTTTTCTATCACTTTAATGAAGGACAAATGTGCTAAAATGCAAATTTATTGTAAGATTATAAACTAGTTCATGTCAATTTAAACCTGAACATTGGCCTATGTTCAGATTTATATGTATAAAGCTACCAGAAAAAAATAATTGTTACATGAGAACATGTTTATCATAATTACAATTCACAAGCTAATGAGCATATTTGCAAGTTCTTCAAGTACTTAGGATAAATATCTATCAATTATATCATTTTCTGAATATTCCTTGAAAACAAAAACAAAATATTTTTAAATTATGTTCTTAATAACACTAACTAGGCAAAAAATTACAACATGACGACAGTCAATACGACACACCAATTCGAAACTCAATGATTTTGATATACCTGTGTAGACCTTTGAATGTCAACAAACTTTGTATAGAATCAATTATTTTGAAGTCCTCATGTGTGATTCTGATATCAGAAGTAGGAAGTAATAAATTCCAGTTTAACTGAAACTCAAGTATTTATACATTACTATTAATAAATTGCTAAAATCCTCTGCTTTAATAGAGATTACTAAATAAAATCTCTTCAACAATTGTTATAATTTTTAATCAACTTACCTACTTTTTTTCGATATAGTTTGATTTGTTCTAAATTCACTATAAATATACAACTCTGGTAATACTACTATCCATTCAAATATCAATTTTGTTATCATGGCGCATAATCGGCATAAAAAGAATTGACTATGAATACCATAATACATTTTTTTTATTGTTTGGTCACTTTTCGATTGCGTCAACAATAATAAATTCACCATTTTAAGTTTGGTAATTTTTATAACAAATTAGCAATCATCGATTGACAACCTTTAAAAATTATTACATAATTGAGAAAAATGCACACAGAACATTATTCAAATTTATTTAGAATTCATTTAGAAGAATATTTTATAGTGGTTTTGACATTCTTAGACTGTTATTACAGTTTAACGACAACGGAGGATTGCAACGATGTTAAAGTTGGTATCTGCAGCGTTTCCAGCATTAGCCTAAGCCCTAAACCGTCTGAACAGATTGTGTTACGCCTAATTTGTCTAGATATTTTTCATTTGAAGACAGCCAATATCAACCGACAAATGAGTAAAATCAAACTTCATAATTTTTGTTCAATAAAAACATATGATTTTTAATCCCAAAACACTTTGCAAAAACAAAAAATAGAAATATTTGTCTAAAATCAACAACCAAACAAGTGTAGTTATTATGGGAGTCGGAACACAAAAAAATCTTTCAAATACGTCAAAATCAAACATGGCGTCCATAAGGAGACCAAAAGATTGGCATGGTTTAACCGCCATCTTTGAAGTTTACTAAAATTTAAGAACGAAATTGGATTTCTAGTACCAGGTTTTTCTTTTCTTGTAAATGTCTATCTGGGGAAAAAAATAACCTATCCTAAGATCACTGTGGAAAATTCATATATAAATTAATTGCAACATTATATGCTGTATTTGAATTCTTAATTGCACTTGCAAATTCACCAATTCAACATGTAAGCTACATATTCTAAACTAACTACCACGTATAACCCACGTAACACTGTATCTGAAAGACCATTAATATTTCTGTCATGTTTTTTCTGGATATAAGAGATGATATAACACAGCACTTCAATATGTTGTAAAGATGTACAATGACCAGACGCAATAAATTAGAGGAGCGTCTATAACTGTCTAGGGAAAAGGGCCATCCAGGACCTGCCACAAAAACTCTCACAGCGTAGACGACCCATATTCCTTACCGCCAGACTGAGGATTATGCAGCAACTTTGCGGGAAAGCGTTCTCATTGATCTAACCTTCGTTTCTTTGAGGTTGTTTTTAGGTCACGAGATTCACGTCACCTTCAAATGGGATACCAAGGGAATTACACTGTGAATAAATTAGACATTGTTATCAGAAATTGTCTGCCTACTATCTGTCTTATTTAAAAATTGTTCTTTTAGTAAATTACATTGTTTGGTTTCTGATTTCAAAACGGGCGATAAATGAACTGTCGATAGCAATTATAAATTCATAATTTACATAGCATAAATATTGTAAATATTTCAACCCGACAAAATTGCGCTCTTCAATATGTATGTAAACATTAATCCTGTTGTGTTTTCCATGGATATTTTACAAATTGAGAATGCATTTTTGAATAATGAATGCAATTCAGAATATCTAGCGGGAAATATTTCTGCAATTATAATTAAATTTAATTTTAATAAATGTATTAATATTATTTAGTTATACTTCATTTTGTATATTGATTGATTACTCAGTTTTAAAAGTTGCAACATTTTTTAACTGTTTAGTTCATTCTTTTATATTATGATTAATAATAATTAATAACTGAGTTACTTAATAATAAGTTAATCTTTGGTACTTGAAGATTGTACTAAAATCTTCCAAAATAGATGTTAATTATTAGCACGATTTCTATTGTGAATGTGTTTTATTTATTTCAGAACTTTATAGTATCTTTAGAAAGCATTTTTTTACAGTTTTAACGGTCCAATTGCAAATTCTTGAAACCTTGACCTTTTACAGAGCGTAAAATCAAGTGCCATAAACTTACTATTATTTTTCAGGTACATTACATTACTCACTCTTCAAATGGTTCTTACGTAAAAGCTGGTCAGTATAAAGAAAATTAAATTAAGGAATGGTAAGATCAAAGTGCTTCGCGTGTCATCTTTGTAGCACTTGGTTCGATACTTGGTCCTGAAGATGCATTTGCAACAGAGTGCGAAACGTCGACTATTTCAAAGTCAACAACGCGGTTTCCACCCGGAAATTATTATGTCACTAACACAGACCGCGAAAGTCTACAATATAGATATGTTTATTAGATCTATTTGTTTGTGTCTTAAAAACAATTGAAGGTTACAGGGGGAAAAGGATGAATGTCACAGCGCAGTTTACAAGAAAACTATTTTTGAACTTTGAAGACTTCTGCATTAAAGTTATATTTGTATATAGAGTTGATTTTTTGTTCTTTTATTATTCTGAATTTTTACTTTTGTATGTACAGTTATTATAACAAGTTAATGGCCATAGGCGTGGAAAAAAATATTTATCAGGGGACCAAAACAAAAATGAATATTTAAAAAATTTCATATGATTTTTTTTTAATATTTATGCGATGTATCTGTGAGTAATAATAATAATAGTACAATAATGGTAATAAAGTGCATAATAATATTTTTTCTGCATTGGTATCGCTTAATAAATTAAAAGATTGTTCTTACCTGTTAAGCTCAGCCCTATAAATTATATAACTAAATTATTTGTCAATTAAAAAGCAATAATAATATAAATCAAAGAAAAGTAAGATAGGTAAAAAAATACTCTTGTTTTTTAGGATAACTGTATTTATTAAGGTTTAAAGTAGGAATATCTTGATTCGTCCTCAACAACATTTTGGCTACAAGGTAAATTTTGAAAGTAATGGCAGCTTTTGTATTTTCGCAAAACCGTTCTAATACTTGGAGATTATGGTACTTTTTTAAAGACAAAGGAAGTCTTTCGTGGTATTTTAGATTAGACAAGTGAAATTGACCATCGGGCAGTAAGTCAAGATGTCGCTTTTGATTAAGTGGTATTATCACAGATGTAGTGCGTTGTCCATTATACTATTCACGATACTTTCTTATCCCGGGCATTTCTTCTAGTACCTGTAAGTTCTTTAATTGGTCTACTCTCAAATGGGCATTTTTTATAAAAGTATTTTGTAAGGTGATCCGTCCAGGGTCAAAATATCTCTTGATTTTCACATTCTACTACCTTGAATGGGCCTGGTTTTGTCCTGGCATTCAGAATCATTCTGTTCAGTTCAGGGAGTTTTACGGCGGCCTTCTGGTTAATCAGTCTCATATTTCGGTCACATTCTAAGTAACTGTGCCCCCCAACTGAAAATGTCATCTGAATTGTTGTGTTGACCTCGTCCATCATATTTCACGTATCCAAGAGTATTGAGCTGTTGCTGAATGCCTTGTAGACGTTTTGCTGATATGCCGTGAAAAGAAAACATTGCCTTGTAGCACACTGGGACTACGACAAATTGTTATTTCGTTGGACACGAACTATGTACGTAAGAATATGAATGGCATTCAACACGTTCGTCATTATTGTTACGAGTTCGATGTCGTTTTACGGGACTATTCGAAATTAGACTCCCCAACTACAGGTTTTGTTCGTTGTGAGTATTAGGATTGTTAAAATGTCTTATGATATACCGGGTGACCCACGGCGTAGGTACTTCCGTTTATTTTGTTTGTTTATACAGCTGGACGAATGAAATGTGGGAAAGTGTTAATAGACAAAAAATGCCATTGTTTGGGATACTCTTGAGGTTAATATGACTTCCAGCTTTTCCGGAAATGACGTCATCATTGAAATTATAAATGGCACCCTATATTCTTTGTGTGATATTTTCAATCAGGATGACATGCTGAACACAAAAACATATCGATCGTCAATATTTATCACCAAGGCAACGAAAAAATAACTTTTTTATGTATTAATCTAGGCGGCTATTAATTGGTGAAAATAGTCGAAAATTGTCAAATAAACACTAACTAAATTGATTTTGGCCGACATTGCATGACTGGCGCCCTCTAGCGTGATTTAATTGGTTTTTGGCCAGTGAGTCTTTCTTTTTCACGGGTACCCAATGGCCACACGGTGATTATTCGATAGAAAACATCTTTCCGATTACAATGATACCAAATACTTGATATTTTGTTGAAATTTGTAGCGTACAAATGTTGTTAGAAGCAAGGAAATCGAAACAAATATTGACTTAATGATCAAAGTCAGCGTACAAGTCAAAGTCACTCAATGTACTACTCGAAGGAAGTATCCTTAAACGTCAGTTTCACCATACTATTATCAGCAAAATATCAAGCCTTTGGTATCATTGTGTCGGAAAAATGTTTTCCTCGAACAATCAGGGTACTTCCTTCGAATAGTCTATTGAGTGACTTTGACTTATAAGGTGACTTAATAAGCTGACTAGTATGCTGACTAGTATGCAATAATTCACCAGCATGGAGTTTATACACTATACGCCAAGCGCCTGTATAATCATGCGAAGGAATTATGTCCATTAAGTTAGTTTCAATAATTACGATATTATTTTATCTACGACTCATAAATTACATTCTTTCAAAATTATATTCAATTAGTAATGTAATAACGATGTTTGAGACATCGAACTGTCCTAAACATCAAACTGTCATAACAATCAAACTGTCATAATATTCGAACAATCGCGTCATAAGTTATAGTTCGATCAATGGATCTTTGCCTCCCTGTCAAAGTTCGCCGAATCCAGTTACGATAAGGTTGTTATGCGATCACTCTTTCTACGACATATGAAATTATTGACACTAACGTCGGACGTACGTCTTCCATGGCTAAGACACACAGTCTCGGATACAAATGATAGATACTAATGTGTGTAACAAAGATGGAACTATAGTAAAATGTCATTGTGTAGTTCGTAATTCCAGCGGCATCGCTTTCAGGGGTCCAGTCATTGTGAACTTCAAAATGCCGAATCCGTACCCCCTACGTTCTACTCACAAAACACGTAAAAGTTCTGAAGGTTTGGTCAGCTAGTAGTTCCCAGAATCATGAAACCAATACACAAAATTAAAGATAAAAGGTATATATTATAATTATCCGTCTAGTGGTATTTTTTTTTATATTTTTATTTGTTTTTGACTAAACGGTTATTGAGTCTGACATAAAATTGACGGACTTTGCGATTCCTTTATGGAAAATACACGTTAAAATTGAAAAACGTACCACATAATAGATCTAAGTTACACCTTCCTCTATAAGTGTACAAAATTTCATGTAAAAATATCAATATCTTACATGCTTTTTTCACTCAAATCTTTATTTCTTTGAGTGCATGAATCAGACATATTTTATCACGTAACGTGGATACAACCATAACAATTAATACATTTATCTACGAGTCACATATAATGGGTTTATTGCATACGAATCTATGACTATAATATATAGTCCCCATCATTATTACACGCCAATGATTATAATGATACTAGCGTTGTATAATAATGACAGTTCGTTCAAATAATGACTTCATTATTTGAACGAACTGTCATCATTATATGACGCTAGTGTCAAAGTCTGTCAAAACCTACGTAGGCGACAGTTAGGTGACAGTTCGCCTCGCGATCATTGACAAATACCTTTACATTACCACAACAAGTAATATACTTTCATCTATAATTTGATGTATAATATGTGAGAATTGATTCAAAATAAAGCTCACTATGGATGCTTGTTTTATAGGACGTACTAGCCCTACTGATCCCTCTTAACCTATACTTTAGTGCAGGGTTGATGGTTATGTTTTTAGACAAAATTTATTTGACTACGCCGCTGATTGAATGACAAGCGTTGATTGCACCAGACTATTGTCATTATTGACAGGGAGGCAAAGATCCGTTGATCGAACTATACAGGGTGAGTTATTAGTATCCCGGCGGTCGATAGTCATCAAATCGTTTGAGAAAGAAAAAAATATTTTATACAATAGTTATTTGACTCATTGGTTTCTATAACGTAAAATTATTTTCATTTATACAGGGTGTTGCATTTAGGCGTGACGGAAAATCAGTACATTTTTTAAATGGAACGCCCTGTATTACATGCCATATTATGAATGCCAAGGAAGTTGTCTTTCCAACTGTGTAAGTTGTACCTGCGTAAAGTAAATAGTTCCTGAGATATTCAATTGTTTGTCAAAAAATTGGCAATTGCAAGCCTTTCTTAAAAACTACGTTCACAGTACATTTTTGCAGATATTGTCCTAAAAATTTTATCACATAATAACTAAACCCATAGCTAGATGCTGATATCATGAAAAATTTGATGCGCTGTACAGGGTGATTGTAGCATGCACTAGTTTTTAAACATTTTTAAATGGCCTTTTCTTGAGATTTTTAAATGGAACACCCTGTATATTATTTGCTAATTGAAATGTCCCTTAAGTTCTTTGTAATTTATATTCACTATATCGTATATCTATTTTTACTAGTTTTTGTGATATTTGGAATTTTAAGAGTAGTATGCTATTTAGTATCTTAATATTGCTTTCTATACAGTGTGCTGGGTAGCATGATGTAAAATATTTAAAGCGTTAAAGAAGAAACCATTTACAACCTATTTAACTAGATTTATTCATATAAAAAGTATTACGGTTATCAAGGTATTACACAATTTTATAAGTTTGTTTTTCAATTTTTACAAACGTACAGCGAGCGAACCTGAAGATCTAGTAACTTCAGTTGGGCTCCGAAGTAAGTCAAAAACAGTGTAGTTTTAGGGGGACTAACGTGAAAAATTGTTCACCTTTGTGAAAATTATGCGGAGACGTTTCATTGTAATAGTATGTGCGCTCAGACACAAAAATAAACAGAAACGCTAAAACTGTCTTGATGAGCTACGTTTGAGAGCGAATTTGTATTCACTACAAAAAACAACCAAAAATATCTACTTACTATAGTTAATTGAGAGGCAATTCAAAATTGGGATAATATGAATGATAGTATGAGTAAAATTGATAATGTGAATCGAAAGTGGGTTATATGGAAGTGTTTTTAATAGATTTTTTTGCTATGAATGAAAATCGAAATCTAAAGATGCCTATCAGTTTGTTTTTGTTGCATATTTGGTTTTTGTGTGTGTACATAAATCACATCAAAGAAAATCTGATTTTCAACACTCAGAAGTCAAGAAATTTGCACGATAGTTACCCTAAAAGTACACTGTTTAGGGTTTACTTTAGCAGTAATTTAAATTTTTAAATCGCGCGGTCGGGTGCCATACGGTAGACGGCAAAATATACTTATAAAATTTCATATAAAATGTTAATATGCTGATAACAGTAATTCTTTGTATAAGGATCAAGCTGGTTAAATTGTTTCTAAATTATCTCTTCTATCGCTACTTGAAGACTTTACATCAAATTACCAAATACCTTATTCACAGCAATATTAAAATTTACAATTGCATTACATTTTCGTAATTTTTTTTTTTTTGGTGTATGACAAGATGTAAATTAAAGCGAAATAAAGGGTTATAACAGCCAACACATATTGTACAGGGTGTTCCATTTAAAAAAACTCGAGGAAAAGCCATTTGAAAATCATCAAAATTTACCAAGTTTAATGAACATCCTGTATAGTGTATCTAATATATTTGGATACTTTCGTCTATCTACTGGTTTTGACTACTGTCTCACAAAGTTTAAAGGCAAAATCGGCAAAAATTTCGTTTTTACATAGTTTTTAAAATGATCCTGCAACGGGCATATTTTGGAAAAACAGTTGAATATCTCTGGAACTATTAACGCTGTGACTTCTATACACGGTTGTATAGATAAATTTAGTAGTGTTTATAATATAATAAAATATACTGGACGTTCCATTTAAAAAAATGTTCATACTTTCCGTCATACCTAAATGCACCACCCTGTATAAATGAAAATAATTTTATGTTATAGAAAATGGCGAGTCAAACAACTTTTGTATAAAATATTTTTTTCTTTCTCAAACGATTTATTAACTATCGACGCCGGGATACTAATAACTCACCCTGTATATACGTAATGACTAATGAATGAATTATTTTTCGTGAGCCGTAAAAAACATTATTGGACACAGCAATACAATACCAAACGCATACGTTCACTTAGTTTCTCACTATTTTTCTTATAATAATTAACTCGAACAACGCTGTATTTTCTTATAGTCTATTCTGTTTGTTACTGAATCCTAATTGAAATGTTCATTAATGCATTCTAAACAATTGTGGCAACTAAACACTTTTATATTTATCAGCATGTGGATATGCTGATAAATATAAAAGTGGTGCGATTTTAGGATTTATAATGTTAAGTCGGTTTCGCGAAAATCAAAAGATCATAATCTAAAACAGCACATTCGTCTGAGATATTTGTGAAAAATAAATAGCAATAAAATCATGCAACGTGAAACTAATGCGACTACATTCGACGTTCTTCGAGTGTAACTTTCCTGAATATATATTTACTTTAAATATAAATTTTTTTGTACCATTTTCAGCACGGAAAATTAGGATTTCCCACGTCAAATCTTTGTAACTGTTAAAAAGTTTAAATAAGCGGCAGAATAAAGTGTTTTAACGGCAAAAGCAAAAGGTTTTTCAACGACAAAAACAGCAATAAATAAGCTATTTTCACACACAGCCCGTTGAAAAATAAATAAAATGTTTTGAATATTTACATATTCATTTTATGAGTCTCACACAATTTAATAAAATTTAACGCTTTATCCCGCTAACAGAGTAAATTTTTCGAACTGTCTTTATTTTTTTTCTGCCTGCACAATGATACATTTTTAGACTGTTGGAGTCACAACGCTATATTAGAACTAGTGCATTACTAATAAACATCTTTGATAAATTGTGACACGTTTTCTATAATTTCTGTTTCCCTTGTGTGAAATTCCAATATTAACATACAGAGAAGTGAACATTTCTACAACCGGTCACGGATAGCGGATGTTGCCGACAGAGGGCGCAATTCCACCGGCGATGACTCTCACAACAGCGCCACTATATCATCCGCAGCGCAAAGAACACCCCGAAACCGTCTGAATATTTCACAGAACTATTTTCGCGATAAATATCCGCCGGATACGGCTAATTTTCCACGGGTGCGTCCGCCTTAACGGCCCATTGTGAACGTGATGTATGCGTTTCCCAGGCATCGGGGTACTTCAAGCACACTTCTGGCCCCGCGGCTGAATAAAATACAATGTAGACGGCCGTATAGACGCCCTAGTTTATACCGACAGACGCTGAATATAAAGTCCCAGTCTGAAGTTATTAGACGCTGTAGGCGAGGACGAAGCACAATGTGGTCTTTAATTTAATAAATTTGCAACATGTTGTTAATCAGTTTGTAGCTGTTTACTTTTAGAGTATAGAGTTTCTTCATTTACGAGAATACTTATAATAACTTTTTAATAATAAGATGTATAATATGCTCCCGTGTCATATTGGATTAGAATTGATTTTGAGATCGTACTGATGTCAGTGCTGCGCGTACAGTTGATATTGTTGATTTGGTTGTAAATTTCAATAGCTCGTCTGATGATTGTCCAGTGACTAAGTAGTATGAGCTTGCAAAAGGCCGGAAAGACTTTATACTTTGCAATAATGTTTGTTTTTGATTTCATAATGAGAAACCTAAATTTTTACCACAAACAAGATACAGAAACTGCATCATCCTTAAGAGGTCAGTTCCCAATCTTTTTCCAAAAATCGACTTTTCAAAAACCACAGATTCTTGTAGTAAATATACGTAGAAATACTATAGAAACTACAATTTTGATCAGAAAGTTCGAGAACAGGTCGAAGCAGGCGAAACAATGGAACGATGTCGAGCGCGCTGGGCGTAATCCTGGCGCGTCAAGCATACACCCGTTTATTGGTCCCCTCTTTGTATATTTCGAACCGAACAGCGTCGCATTTTTCATGCGCATCCATGGCAATTTCATGATCTTCTTCATAGAAGAAGATCATCCCGCGCGGAAGCAAGAAAGAAATGCGTATTTGTACTTGTACCAATCGGCGCAGCGGGGTAGCTTCTATACCGCCCGATTTTATACCGCTTTAATTTTTTCGCAAATACACCTTGTATCTGTTGAAATTAAAGGGGAAAGCGTGGTATGAAACTACACACCATAGGGAGTCATGCTGTATAGGGGTCTCGGGACTGCGGTCAACTCTCTTCGCTAGGGAACAGACAGACAGATCATGTTAGCGCTTTATTAAGAGTATGATAGTGTACCCCTCTATTGAGGCGCTTGCTGTGTGAGAAGCGCTGTATTATAAAAAAAAAATGAACTATACCTTTTTTGTGCAGAATTTTAAATAAGGATAATTTTACACAGGAGCTGAAATTTCGAAATCGTGACCGTTTTTCGGCAAAATGCGAAAAACGTGAACGTACACGTTAAGGGTGGTTTTTAGGGGGTTTAATGACCGGCCAACTCTGCGAGATTGTTGGCCTGTAGTTTGCACAAACACAAGGTATATTTCTAAAAAATGTGAAGCGGTATAAAATAGGGTGGATAAATCGTTCTCCAGCTCTGCTAGGTCTATAAGGAACAAAGGTGGCCATTAGTAATGCTAGAATGGAAAGAAATCAAAGTTACGAGGAAGCTGAAGGGTTAATATATAGAGCAGACATAGCACAATGAGGGTAAGAAGCTATTTTATCAACAACAAAAATTAAGAAACGTCATATTGTTACGTAGCTCTTTACTGGGGACGGCTCTAGGTCAGGATGGAGATGTATAAATAAAAGGCGCAGTGTTGTTTACATCGTTCGTGTATTGCTGACCATGCAGAATTCCAATACTACAGCTGATATCTAAAATACAATAGTCGCGCTACACTACAAGTAGGTGCTGTAAACTACTGATCCCGTTCCCATCCTTTGCCGTGGCTTTTATATTGAATTTGGCAAGACGTCATGACATGTTTTGAGCCCCCAAAAATCCTGAGTTAGGATTTTTGGTTGCACACGGCCTTTGATATAAATCAAAGTTAATTTGCACGCTTGCCACAAAGGAATGTCTTTGTTCCGATATGAAAAGCCTGACGTCTGCATTTCTGGACAAGCAACCGTCTGCAAGGATGGGTTGGATGACCTGACCTCAATTGTACAATGCAATTAAACTATACTTCGCAACAACCCCTTCTCGCAAACAATTGCTCGACCCAGAGCAATGAAAAGAAATAGACAAAAATTGTACAGCCACGGAGCGGGATAGGAAAGAACGCACCACTTATAATTTTATTTGCCTAACATAAGAAATAACAATACAAAAAAAAACATCCATAGAAAAAAGTTCAATGTCGTCGTGCCAGTATCGTATGCGATTTGCCCCGTTCTCATCCGTCTCCGTCTAGTTCTTGGGTCCTCCTGCTAACCTTTTTCTTCTAGGATTGTGATGGTCATCTACGTGAGAGATACCATTACGGTCGGCTTTGACCGTGTACCCAGATTCGTGTTTCAGAATCATCTCCTGTTGCCTCTCAGAATTCTCCTAATTCTTCTTCTCCTTCTACTTCTACTTGGACTAGTCGGGACCGCTTGTCCCGTGCGAGGTGGTTTGGTAGAATCCATAGGACCGTTCTCCTCTAGTCGATTTGTTTGTTTTTTTCAGACTGGTCGAGACATCCCTTGTCCCGTGCGGGGTGGTTCGGTAGAATCCGTAGCGCCAAATCCCCTCCAGTCTACATCGCCAGCTTCCTCTGGCGGTATCGGCAACCCTAAAACTCGCATATAACTCAATTATGCCGGTATGGTACCCCGTTTCGTCATGTGTCGACTGCTTCTTGTAGATGACCACCATCCGTGTATTTATCTCTACGTGATCCCGGACCAGCCAGCTGCATCCATCGAAGTGAGAACGGGCAAATGCATATTCTTCCTTACAGTGATGGCATCAACCTTCAACAATTAAACTACACAAATAAACACACTAGGTACTAACTTATTTCTAAGACGAAGAGTTGAGCGTTGTTTGACTCTAACGCTATCCATCCATGCGGTTGTTAGTAGCTGTCCTTGGAACGGCATATTTCTCATTGGGGGAGTGAGAAATTTTACAAAACCTCCCTGCAGATTGACCGCCAACCCAATTCGTCTTGTCTCCGAGTCGCTTCAGCCATGCTTCTTCTTCGTCGCGCTGGATTTTCTCAGATGTTTCCACCCTGACCAAAATGAGCCGTTCCCGATCTTCCTTGGGACCATTTGGCGCCTCCACCATGTTACGTAGCTCTTTACTGGGGACGGCTCTAGGTCAGGATGGAGATGTATAAATAAAAGTCGCAGTGTTGTTTACATCGTTCGTGTATTGCTGACCATGCAGAATTCCAATACTACAGCTGATATCTAAAATACAATAGTCGCGCTACACTACAAGTAGGTGCTGTAAACTACTGATCCCGTTCCCATCCTTTGCCGTGGCTTTTATATTGAATTTGGCAAGACGTCATGACCTGTTTTGAGCCCCCAAAAATCCTGAGTTAGGATTTTTGGTTGCACACGGCCTTTGATATAAATCAAAGTTAATTTGCACGCTTGCCACAAAGGAATGTCTTTGTTCCGATATGAAAAGCCTGACGTCCGCATTTCTGGACAAGCAACCGTTTGCAAGGATGGGTTAGATGACCTGACCTCAATTGTACAATGCAATTAAACTATACTTCGTAACAATATTATCGGGAAAAAAATAAACCGCGTTTTTCTCAAAACTACGTTTTTCGACCTGGCTGCATTCTAAAAAGGAAGCTGTTGTACCCAGCAAGCTGAAAATGTTCTGCACACGTGCAGTTATCGTCCCTACCAGAATTATGATTATTCATTAGTATTGAATCCATTATTTTTTAGTTTGTACGTAGAAAAACAAGGCTGAAAATGTCAAAAGTCCGCCATTTTCTTTTGTAAAACCTATGTGGATAATGAGGTAGGGACGATAGCTACTAGGATACTTTTCAATAATGTTTTCTCTCAGAAGCTCCAAAGTTGAGTTATCGTGTAAGCCAGATTCAAGTAAGGGATACTTCAGGCAGCTATACTAGCGAGATTTTCTATTTAAAAAATATTATTTTTGTTTATAGCACTTTAGGATCTCCCATTTCATGTATTAAAAGTTTGAAATAATAATATACATTCTTCCATAAGAAACAAATTCTTGAAAAAAGTCTTGGAGATTGGGAACTGACCCCTTAAGTAAAATGGCTACCTTAGATCAAAAATACTTGAAAAAAATACTTAAAATTTGATGACTTCTATTCAAATTTGTAAATTTTTCGATTTTAATTAGGAAGCAAACAAATGAAGTAATTTTTAATTACTAATCAGGCAGCGAAAAGTGAGCTGAAAATAGTCCTTAGAAAAGCGAAAAATAGTTAAATAAATCTAAACCATAAGGCGGCTGTTTTTGACGAGTTGAAGCTTGTAAAACCTTGTGAGTATAATGCATGAATTACACTATACAAGTTTTGACAAATTTCTTTGTCAATCCTACCACTGAAATAGTCAGTTTTTAACTTGGATACGAGAGCGGAAAGTAGTTCTTTACCTCACTCAAGCTGGTGGCATAGAAACGCATAGGTAAAAATTTGTATCACTTAAGCGTTTCCATGACAATCAATTAGCGTCTTCTAAAATTTAGTTTATTAGCTCCATATTTACTGATATAAAACCTTGCACAAATGATGAACGTCAGTACTAAACAATTTGACACATGTAGGTTGTTTATATTAATTGTTGAATTAAATTAAATTACATTGAATTAAATTTAGTGGCAGAATGATGGGCAGGATTGAGCAAATCGGTTTACAGCACCCTGAGAAACCACTTCACTCAACTGTATGTCTTTCCACACTCGGCTGCGCCTCGTGCGGAAATCCGACAGACGCGTGATTGAAAACACGTGGTTTCTTCACTTGTATTGTAACTTACTATCAACTATCAACTATTGATAAGTTCTTGTCAAAACTTGTCAAAAAGTTCACGAAGTTTCCATGACAACTTGACGAGGTGGCAGCTTTACTCATCTCGTGTTCACACTTCGCAAAACTTTGACCAAAACTTCATGAACTTTCCATCAAACAATCGACAAGAACTTGTCAAAGCTAATTGTCAAAACTTGTATAGTGTAATTCAGGCATAATAACATTATAAGTATGTACGTGCAAATACAGAAAAAATAGTAAAAAGATAGTAAAAGTACCGTTGTTTTGGGTATGATTTAGAACGAAATTGCACCTGCAAATATACTAAACATGTACAAAATTTTAGTACCGTTAGTAGTTTTTGATAGAGCAGTGTTGAGAAATAAACTTTGTTTTAAAATTTTTAAATTCATATTCACAAAATTTCGCCTTCTTTTTAATTGATTATGTGCGTAATTAATTTTCCAATACTTTTCTACCGACTGCTAGCAAAGTTAATTGTTGCAAAACTGCAGGATAGTTTCAGTAGACAACGAAAGTGGACTGTAATCACAACGACAAACGAAAAGAAAGAATCGATCAACTATATGATCCAAAATATTATTTATATGTGTAACTGGCACCCTCATGTGTTCACAATTGCACATACAAACAACGAAACGAAGAAAATTAACGAAATAAGCGACTAATCAGCGAAACAACGAGAAATATATGGATAGGCGACAGAACGTCTGTAACCAACGAAAAGTAAGCTGTATCTGTTCGCTCGAAGCAGTATGAGCCGAACTCTACGTACGGTCGCAAAAACTGGACGTTACAATACTAGACCGCCAGCGCACCTATACTCGACCACAAACAGGTGGACATCGGCGAAACTAAAATATATTTAAATGATTTCAAACATGTAAATAAGCTGCCGCGCTATGGCGTCAACAAAAGTATTACCTCATAATCGGCATGATTTCGTCCATATAAATCTATGAATCCAAAAAATTCAAAAAGGGTCGTGTAAAATAATATTGCCGTTATAAACTGTCGCGCCAAATTTTCAAATTTCGACATAAATACGGATTTATGACATTTTGGAGTTCAAAACTTGCATTTTATGACCAATTTCGTTCTTTGACGGTTTGTAAAAATAGGATTTATATATCAAAAAATTTCTCGACTGCGGAGTTGTTTGTTTCTGATAATTTTGCAAAATAAAAGATTATCTGGGAATACGTTTTATTCGAGTTATCGTGCCGACCGTGCAGCAGAACAGTTATGAGAAAAGCATGTTCAAAGTTTTCAAGAGACAAAGTTTTCAAGGGGAGATCGTATAATATTCTAGTAAACTTAGTTAATTAATAATTATTTTTTGAAGTGAACTTACGATTGATCTGCTATTCCAGCATCATACCGTATCCCTTCCTTCTCCTGGATTTGTGTGATTTTATTAGTTTCCATCTGTTGGTCCCTTTGTTCGGAAGCATATATCATTATAACTTCATAATTAAATGAAACTTTTTAGTATTTTTTGTTCTCATATTCATAACAGAGTCTAATAGCGAATAGTAAAATATTTTGAACTAGTGAGGAGTGCTCACGCACTTGCAAATGAAGCGAATCATAACTCCATCACTTTAACATTTCTCACATGACCGTATAGTACCAATTAGATCCAGAGCACTAAAATGGATGACGTAAGGCTTCTAATTTAACAAGTGCTCTGTAGTTATCTAATGAATATGGCTGATGGAGGTCGGTGCATCCACCCTAACATTGGCACAGTATTATCTTTGACTAAAGCAAACTAAATTGACCGTTACCTACACTGTTTAACCATATGCTGATTGACTTGTTCAACGCGCCTCGTACGTCTGATGTTAACACCTGTGATGTTCCTAGAGCCAATATCCAATACAAGCATTATAGTGGCCTCAATGCAATTAGGCGTACATCTATGCATTAAACACCGGGACTATCAGGATATGCATGGCTTTGCCTTTGCTAGCGTTGAACGCTTCAAATACCGAAACTCAATTGCATGGCACACCAGTCGTATTTACCCTGTGGCGGCTTCCAGTTTATAATGGTTTTACGTTACGTCGCACCCTTTGGCATCGAATGCCTTAGGAATGCTCAGTGCAAGATGCTGGCGTTCGTAACGTACGGAAACTGCTAGACGTACAGGCAGGGACGCCGTAAACTTTTGCGGGGCCGGGTTCTAAATTTGTGTTATAAACACATTACTAAAATGTACACACTTTGCCCTGTCAGATCGATATGAAACGTTAAAACTTTGAACTTGTTCTTTGATTTGAACAGACAATAACTTTTATCTCCTAAACTAAACAAAAAAAATGTTTTAGTAAAATTTTACACAAATAACACAAATTTTTGCATCTACTTAGATTTGAAAAATATGAAAAATACCATAATTTAAGGCGTTCATGCAATCATGCTAGTGAGATCGACGTCGGCCTTGAGTCTGTAGTCTGTAGTACGCCCAGGATGTGTCCATCTAACGGTTAACCGTTGTACTTAAATCTTTGTGTATAAACAAACATACTTACTTAATTTGTTTAGCCAATTTCTGCCCTTTGCCAATAGGCAGCTACTGTAGCTGTTGATACTCTTCTCCCTTGTCTCGGTCTGTGGCATTACAGAAACCTTCTCTACAGAGCTCCGCGGTGACAGTTCGTAGTAATTCGACACAATTGCATAAAAAGCAGATGAACTTGACAACGGCTGGGTCAATTTTAAAGAGCTATGTCTTAAAATGTCACCCTCAAATTACCTGCTGGTCCGGCATTAATGCTATTGGCTTAGTCACCATAAAAGCATACTAAATCGACACAATTGCATAAAAAGCAGATCAACGTTACAACGGCTGGATCTATTTTAAACAGCCATGTCACCCATAATGTCACCCATAAACTAGCTCCTGTTCCGGGATTAATACTATGGGGTTAATCATCATGAAAGCATATTAAATCAACCAGTATATTGTGTCCAAAATTAGCTTCTTTCTCTAATCGTTCAGGATTAAACCAAGTGCGGTTATATTTTATATTTATCCCGGAACAATGCCCTATGCTTACACATTCCAACAGTACCTACCTTACTTTTACACATCAGCGCAATAGTTTCGACTACGATTTGCTTTTATGCGCTCGTGTTTTGCTTGTAACTGGTATATGGATAGACGCCCCTCTTAATGTTGTTTTTCTAACAACAATCAGCCCAATTCAGTATCAAAATTGTTAACACTAACAACCGTGAAAGTTGCTAAATGACAAAGGTCAGTACGTACATAAAAACTTTGCGAAAAGTTGCAATTCTGTATGACCCTTAGAGCAACAGAGGGTTAAAAAATTTATCAACTGAGTTGATAAGTAACCACTACGAATCTGACAGTTGGAAAAGTTTGCAACCCGGTTGCATCATTAATTTTAGCTTATTAATTTCGATTAGTTTATGTGGGAAATGAATAAGTCTTTAGGTTCTGATTAAAGTTCATCGCCGGTATTTCGGAGAGATATACTGAGAGATTGTATACTGCATTTGAAGATTTCAGTCAAGACGAATTTTAGGTTAGGATTGTTTAGTTGCCTCTTACAAAGCAGACAAACTCAGGCTGGACTGGAAAACAATAGACGTGTGAATTCTTATCGACTGGGAAATTCGACGTATCTATACAAAAGATATCACTTAGTTTATTTTGCATACGGATAGCCCTGCAGAACCGTTGTAGAGTGAATTGATGAGACGTTTTGCATGTCTTTGTTTATGTGCTACCTATATCGATTCGATCATAATAGTGGCAATAGTAGCCATAGTAAATATTGTAGAAAAATTATGATAATTTTCAGGTTCCAAATACAGTTGCAGAAATACACATCGTAAAAAAATTTTTGTTATGATGGTGTAGTTAAATAAAAGAATACGCCAAACTGTTGATATTTGATTTCTTTATTAGATTGTGTTTAGATATACATATTTTCAAATTATAATAATATACCAGTCTGCAAAAAATTATTTTCCAGCTATCATCTTCAATTCCACAGCCATAAACACTGTAATTTCACACGAATCATCTGCAAAACAACTTCATTATTGTTATTAGTAGAATAACAACAAATTTTACCTTACCTTGTAAATATTTCATTGATAACTGCATTCCTGATAGCTTTATTTTATCTTAACCTCCGTTCACCATAATGATATGTATTTCCGCAACCCTATTTGGAATATCAATATGATTGTTAATTTCTCTTCAATACTACTGTAGCCTCTATTATAGCTAATAAGTCTAATAACCTCTAATCGATATCGCTGAACCTTTAGAAAGATATGAAAAACGTATCAACACTCTCTACTATTCTGTTGTAATGTATTCTACAGGCACAGACTACAATCTACATGATTTTCCGTATGCAAATGGTGATATATTTTGCATTGATACGTCGAATCTCCCAGCCGATACAATTTTTCTTCCCTGAAATGAGTCGAAAATATCTTGGTAACCGGGTATACATCCAGCTCCATACTACCTAGTAAATTGCTCATTTAATGTTTAAGGTGGCTTTTATGTGCCAAAATTTTTGATCATATAAATATTTCAAAAAACGTACCATACCGTACTGACGTATAACTACCGCAACAAATTGGTATGAAGATAGTTCGGTATTCTCGCGTAGATGTAGAAATTTAGCAAGGGTTGAAAATTGTTTGTAGAAATTTGGAATCTGTCGCTACGAAAGTTGCTAAAAATTAAGCTTTAACAATTCACTTTCGCAGCTACCGAAATAGCAACTGGGATACAGAATTGGACTGATTGTTTAGGAAAATAAATGTAGTTTTGTTAATACTACTGCAAGTTAAAGCGTTTTGGTTTGTTTAAATAACTTCCATAATTTGCTATAGTAACTAAATTTGTGTTTTTTTTATAGAACAGTTTATTTTTTGTCCCACAAATTTTGCAGAGGATTTTTTTCTTCTGGATTCAACCATGCTAAATGTTCTTGCTTTACATCAGAAAATTTTCAAGAAAAATACTTGAAAATCGCATTTATTAGTGGCTGAGGAATATGGATTATTTCAAACAGAAATTGAATAATTTTATCGGTAGATTTATGAATACGAGTGGTAGATAAAGTCATTGATATATTTCTTTCTTCTGTCTATTTATTTTAAATAAAAATACTTTTATTATTTGACAGAATGTATTAAAATTTATAATTTGAGTCATATAAGAACGCGAATCAATCCTCACTAAATTTTAACTTTTGTAATTTTTTAATTTGTGAATTAGTATTTATGGTATATTCAATTTCTAAAATATCGCCACCCTGCACAAAGAAAGTTCCTAAATTTTGAAAGGATTCTTGTTAAATTGTGGAGAAATGAGTTTTTGACATAGGTGAGGTCAAAATGTCAAAAAATGTGACGATCCGGATATCTAGTGGCTCAACTCAACCAAAACAAAGACCCAAATAGTCGGTTTTGATGAAAATACTTTCAATTCGCAAAGCAAAAACGATTTTCAATTCAGTTTTGAATTCAGAAACAAATACATTTACTAAATTGCAACTGTACAACCAAAGTAATCCAAACCCAATAAGATATGAACAACAGAAATGGAGTATGCTTCTGAAAGATTGCTTTATATAATTTTTTCTTTATTGCTGGTGGAAAATTTGATTATTTCTCTTATTTTTTTTCTTTAGAATAGTTTACACAATCGTTTATAGGAAACAGTGTTTCTTTTTTATTCCCGGGGCCGTCTAAAGCGCGGTGTCTAAAACACGCTGAACACGCCTTGCGCCGGCCCTGCGTAGAGGACGCTAGTTGGAGCTGAGATCGGTCTGCATCGTTGCATATCCCCCCACCCAGTCCTGCCATACTAAATTCCGTTTTATTGTCGTACGACGACGCGATGGTGGTCTTCTAAAACGAACAGGGCGTAGATGCGATTTCGAAAGCACTTCGCGCAGAAATATTTGATCACTTTTGCAGAATGCCGCGCGCGGATAGACACGACGCTTTTCGAAGTTCTCCGGCGCGGCCGGCTTTATTAAATATTCCGTTGCGCTGGGAAGTCTGAAGTTAGTTGTCGGTGCATCCGAGATATTGGTGTGTAAAATTGATTAAAGATATTTTCTGAAGTGAATCGGATATTTAGTCGTTTTCTGCTGAGCTATATGGAAATATCTCTGCTATTTTGATCTCTATCTTGGAGCTTAGATATTGTCATTATCTCTGTGTCCGTAATTGTTGGAAATGTAACTGCTGCTGAATCTATAGCTTGGCGTGGAGTACCAACCACTGCACTGAAGTATTGAATATTGCCAATGAAGACCAGAGAAGAGGTGTTGCCTTTAAAATCCCAAGATGTCAATATGGTTTGGGTCGTTGAAGAGTTTACGTTCTAACTAGAGACCAACGCATTCTTGACATTATAATTTCCTTTTTAATAAAGTAGATAGGGAACATTTTATCATTTGAAGTTATAGCTGTCATCTACGCGATGTGAAATTGGACCATTTTAGTTACTCTCAAAAAATGACTTTGTGCACTTTCATCAAAATTTAGGATTATTAATTTTTGAATTCATTGCATTAGTTCACAAACACGGTCTGTAACAAAGAAACAAGAAGCAAAATAAGAAAGCAACATCATACAATGGAAATGAGCTTGCTTGGAGTCACGTAGTGAGACAAGCTGCCAATTACAATAATGAGAAGAAAAAGGAGACAACAGACGTAGTGACGATTATCAAATATTTAAAATGTAGGCTGTGTGGCAAGAAACATTCGAGATGGGACTGATGGATAACTAGGTGGAAACCACTTAAATCGAATAAAAGAAATCTGATGTGGCCGGGCACATGACTTTATCATACTATATATAAAATTAATAGTTTAGCTGCATGAGATTCTATTTGATCGAGATCGACTATGTCTGCATTAAAATAAAACTAGTAGAACTAGAAAGATATGTCGATTAAAGCTGTGTTCAGATATTGTACTCCGTTGACATCGGGTACACCGTCCAAATGACACGTGTTATTGGGTGTAAAAAGTGTGAAGGTGCGTTCCGATTGGTGGTAATGGTAGGTAATGGCGGTGGCAGCAGACGAAATTATAGTATTTCTCACATGTCGTGATGGTGACACATATTAGTTTGCATGTACATAAACTTGAGTCACTAGCAGTTTTTATTAGAAATACTATAATGGCGTCTACTACCACTGCCATTAGCACTAATGAAAACGCACCTTAACGGTGTACAATATCCGAACGCTGCTTGTATTGACAGTAGTATTGTCAAAACATTAGCGCTTGATACTACCTACTGTCATTAGAATCATATCTGACATATAATCTGACATATCCTGGCTACTAGTTTTAATGCAGTACGACCGATCTCGATGAAATAGAATTTGCTCATGCAGCTAAACTATTGATGGAACCAAAAAATGTCATAGTCATAAATTATTCAGAATTTCCTCTAGTTTAATTTATTATTTAACTATTTCGACGAAATTCCAGAAATGGCGGCTTATTTGCAAAATCTTTCAAAAATGCTAAGACTAAACCTTCAGTTCCTTTGGACCTTCTTCAACAGAAAGCTTTTCAGCTCTAAGTTTGGTCATGAAACTTCTAAATATGAAGTTTCGTCCCGATACCTTCAGTAGTTTCTCCGGAATCGTCGCCACAAAAAACGGGTACACTCACACATAAAGTGGAGGAAATTCTGAATAATTTATGACTATGAAATTTTTTGGTACAATCGATACTTTAGCTACATGAGCAAATTCTATTTCAACGATATCGGTCGTACTGCATTAAAACTAGTAGCCAGGATATGTCAGAAAATTTGATTCTAATGACAATAGGTACTGTCAAACGCTAATGTTTTGACACAATATAAGCTGCGTTTGGATATTGTACACCGTTACACTTTTCACACCCAATAACACGAAAGTATCAGTTGGACGGTGTACCCGATGTCAACGGAGTACAATATCCGAACGCAGCTTTAATAGACATTCTGTCTAGTTCTACTAGTTTTATTTTAATGCATACATGGCCGAGCTTGATCAAATAGAATCTCATGCAGCTAAACTATTAATTTTATATATAGTATGATAAAGTCATGTGCCTGGACACATCAGATTTTTTGTGCCTTGGTCAAAAATGCTCAGGGGACCCAAAAGACATTTGCGCCAAAATCTCAAAAATTTTTTTTGGCACGATTACAATACGGACTTACATACTGCGTATGATAAAGTAAAAAAGATCGGCAGAAGCGTGGTATTATTATTAGAGGTATGCTCATACTCATGTGGAGTGGGGATGAGAATCTGCGAGAATCTTCGTTACGTTAATATCCGCTGGGCGCGCTGTATGGTTGAAGAATAATAACATAAACATAACTAGTACCAATCCAATTTTTGTTTATTTATGCTTATTTCTGTGTACATAATGCAAATGCTGGAAAGTTTTCTTTTTATACAAGTACGTTTGTCTGTTATGTTTTATAAATTGTTAGTGGCATAACCCCTAATAACGTAAACATAACTAGTACCAAACCAATTATTGTTTATTTATGCTTATTTCTGCGTACATAATGCAAATGCTTGAAAGTTTTCTTTTTATACAAGTACATTTGTCTGTTATATTGTATAAATTGTTAGTGGCATAACCCCTAAGTTTGACATATGCAATGTTGGTTGTCTACATATCACCTGCGCAGTAGCGGTCGTAAATTCGTCCAAAAATTAATCATACCTTTATATTCATACCACGGGCAGAAGAACCGATGGATTTATGATGTTAAGAAGGCCTCAGGTGTTTGAGCAGAAAAACCACGTGATAGAGATGAATGGAGAAAACTTGGGGAGGCCTTCGTGCAAAAAGGGCACACATTACTACAAAAATCAAAATTATATTTACAGAAATATTATTATATTTATTTTACATACTTATTAGACATATTTAACTTTTGTACTGTAGTTATTTGTAATGGAAATAGAGACTTTGCTATTACTATCTATTCTCGAATTCAAAACTTCTGAGTGGCCTTGCGTAAGAACATATTCTAGAAAAAAAAATGGAATTGGAACGTGTGTTTTGTGAATGGAAACTGCGTTTCTTTGTACTGGACACGAATGATTTTGACGGACTACACTTATCGGCTATAACGGCTGAACATATAACGGCTCTCGATATCAGGTAAAAGTACAAACTTTCAAGTTTACATCCAATGTGAAACTTCTTTGCCCCGGAGTGTACACTAATAAATTTGTATTTTTTTGGGATGATAGGGCTGTGTTATAAGGTCATTTATTAGATATGTACAATCCGCTTTTAACATGTTTTTTTGTTTGTCAAATGTGTGTTAAATTTTTAGTCCTTAAAAAAGGACTAACAAAGAACACCCTTTTTTGAGCCCTATCATCCCAAAAAATACAAATCTATTTCATGTTTACATTCAAACCCTTTTGAAGTATCTACGCGCTATAAATTTAAAAATAATTCTAAAATTGCAATGTTTTACACCATGACAATTTCTTCGGAAGCCATACGTTATAGGAGACATTTGGTATTCAGCGGAAAATATATGTATCGAAAATGCCTATACACTTTTTATTAACAAAAACCGCACTTCCTAGAGATCAATATTTTACAAGTTTCAATTGTCCTCTTCCTCATTTTTTTTCGATGGCCGCCATATTGAACATCAAACATTGAAGAAAGCAATACTCCATCCCATCTGAAAAATAAAAGTTGCCAAATCACCAAGTGGCTATAAAGTTTGTACAATAAAATAATCCACTGCGTTTAGATTTTGGTTCACATCATTTATGCAGTCTGCAACAGAGAAAGTTATATAACTGCTTCCGGGTTATGCCGTGTGTCAAGATTTGTTAATGCTGACGTTTCGCGAACCATGTTGCTCGCTTCTTCAAAGCTAATTGAATACTGAAGACTCTTCAGTATCTAATTAAATCTCAAGTGACAAATAATATAACAGCACCAAAAACTGCAACAAAAAAAATTTACGTACTAATAGAAATTTATCTTAAGATTTTGATCGAATTTAAATCACTCTGCTATGCTGAACCCAATACACAAAGCAAGCGCAACAAACTATACTAGTAAAAACGCGTATTCAGCAACCGAAATTAACTAATTTCCACCAAAACAATTGGTAGAGATACGTGGTGAAGATTCAGCAATTAACCAAACTGTGTTCCGTTGTTTCGTTTGATTATATCCGTTAACATAGTTACTGTAGACAGAATGATGGATTAGTAAGGATATAACAAAAAGCGAATTACATTTTATCGCATCCACCTCGACGATCAGCTCGTCTCATTCTATTTGCTCAGGCCGGTTTTCTTCTCTTTATTACAATTCATTTCGTCTGAACACCGAAACCCAGTAGGTAATAAAGATCGATACATAAATAACAGTTTTATGCCAGCAATGCCCAAAGAATCGGTTTATTATGACAGAAAACAAAAGTGAAAGGGCTTTTCCGTGCGGAAATATAGCTATATTTTTATTGGCTTCGTCCACTTTGTACACGTGTGTCTATGGCACATATCTTGAGTGGTGTTAGGTAATAATATGGTTTTGTTTTGTTTCAAGATCGTCGTTCTATACGATGGAATAGGACCAAGAAACATGTATATATTTCTAGGAGAACTGAACATTATAGCAACAAATATGAACATAGCGACGATCCGTCTAGTGTTAATTTCGACGCACTGCTGATGTTGGTAAGCAACAAAATCTGGTTTGAAATGCCACAGCTTTGGCAATTTCTGATAAGATGGTAGAGAACTCGTTTGATGAACTGTCCCACCGTTTCCATGTTTGAGTGGTAACAATAAATGAAATTCTGGTAAACCTGGATAATATAGTTTTATTACTAAAACACTTGTATGACTATCGATTTCGAACCTTCAAGGTTCATCTTCGGGTCACGAGTCTGTTAATTACTATTGAAACACAAAACCGCATATGTATAAAGTGTCAAGATGAAAAGTTAGGCTATGTGCGTGGTTGAACGATCTATCTATCAATTACAATGCAAATATAAAGGCCAATATCCTGCCTTAATTACAAATTCGATCCCAATCTACTTCACAATCACGTGCAAATACAACGTACGTCAGATGCAGTGGCGGCTCGTGCCAATTCAGAAAGGTGGTGCCAGAATGAGAGCCAAAATTTTAAATCGATATAAAATTATAAAAAAATTCTTATAACTTACCCTAAGTTGTTATGATTACATGCCGTGATGTATAATAAGTCTTTATGTTCACTTTGAAGTCTATTTACAACCAAATCCACTTGATCATTATGCTTTATTAGAGCATCACGATAAGCCGAATTTAATTGAGTCTTTATGTTTGACTTACCAAGCATGCACAAGCTAAAAACATTATTCATATGCACTTTAGATTTTTCATGAGTTTTCATTTTCTCCCATATATGGACAAGATCGTCCGTGCCTTTTTTCGACCAAGTCTCGTCCCCTCCAAATAAAACACATACAAAACAAAACAGTTTGTTAACTTCTTCACAGCCACTTATCCAACTGTTTTTATCATAAACATTTTTATTAAATTTACGACAACGCGATTTTTGTCCACTACCACTATGTTTTTCAATTTTTAAATCGGGTTTTGGCCGTCCTAGTTCTTTAATTTGCAGCTTTTCTTCCAGCGAAAGATTACTAAATGAGTTTATTAAAGTGCCGATTTTATTCATTTTTACTCCAAAGTCCAATATATTTTAATTAAACACAGAAACGATGTCTATTCCAAAAGAGCACACAACTCACTGAAACTAATACACAATTTTCATAACCAAACCAACCAAACTGTTAAAACAACACAAACACACTGAACTACGAATGGAGATATCGGTAATGTGCCTGGCACAAATTCTGCTTAGATTTTCGTATTTAACATGTATGTTAACGCCCAGCATAGCATTATCTCTGTCGCTCACATGCGTTGCTGGTAACATTTCTCTCACTCGCTTGGTACGGTACATGGTTGCCGAATGTCCATACAGGCTGTTCGTCGCCAGCTCGGCCTCGCAGCTCGCTTCGTGTGGGTTGGGTGTTGCATCATGCATGCACTTATGGGCTGATGCGCGGTTGCCATTTCATATACAAGAGAGATAAAAAGGCATCGGAAAAAAGCATATAATAAAAAAGGTTAGGAGATAAAAAAATATGTTTTTGTAGAAAATTAAGGTAGTGCCATGGCACTGTGGCGCTACCCCAAAAGCCGCCACTGGTCAGATGTCAATGATGGTAGAGAAGGTTGTCATTATTATGTTTTCTGAAATCAACAGATCAAGTGGGAATACCATAGCTTCTGCTTCGCACTGCTTCGCACATGGCATTTAGAGGTTACGAAAGATGCAGAATCCGTATCCGACATTTAAATTGCATAATTCAAAATGGCGAATAGATAATAGAAAATATAATTAAAGAAATTTCAGCAAAATATTGTTAATAAGGATTTTTGAGGACGACCAATATCGAATTAAGACCTTTGAAGTACAATTTTCAAAATAGCAAAGCCAAGTGGCAATAAAATATAACGCATGAACATTGAGCGAAACTTGGTATAACCGGATTCCTATTTTTGTAGTGAGGTCACATTTTGTGACGTACTTACATTATTTTAAATAAGGAACATGCCCCCTGGCGGCCTCAGGTGTCCATTTGTTTTTCTTGTAGTCACTACAATATTTAAACAAAATTCAATATAAAAAAACTACAGAATTTTGTATAAAAATTAAAATTTGAGAGAAAAACCCAAAATTTAAAAAAACAATAAGCCCGTAAGCATTCATGTCTAAACTTGCATAATGTTTATGAGCGGATAGTGTAGTTAGTTCTGTGAATGTGGAATCCTTTTACTAGAATTCTGGCAGAAATATCTTTCATACTTTAAATTGTAGGTAGTTAATCGTGGTAGTTCCATCAAACACAGACTTAAGTTATTTCTGTGACCAATTACCTAAAAATGACTATATTTTATCTAGACCATCGGATTGTAGTGAAAATGCCTAGAAAATATAAATATAATAAAATAGAATCTGTAAATGATAAGAAATTTAAAGGTTTTTAATAAATTTATGTTAATTAAGATAGGTGATTGCAGTGGCGGCTTGTGGTCTAGAAAAATGGGGGTTGCAACTTTCAAGTACCTACCAGTTTTATATGACATATGTTTAATAGAAAAATATCCCATGGGCTTTTTCCCAGTTTTCTCCCGCAGAACTTTTCTTCAGATAGTAAAGGTTCATACTGAGTAAAAAGATTCATATGGACTTTAAGTTTTTTCAATTCATTAAAAAGTTACAGCCGTTTGAAATATTAACAAATCGACATTTTAAACTAATTTCTTAATTCGGTCGGTTAAATGATTTAAATCTGTAATACCAGTTTTTGTCCACCGGTCATCCACTTCAAACAATAGACAAGGAAAACAAAAAAAAATCATTTTTGACGTCACACCCACAAATCCACTCGTTTTTGCTGTAAACAACAGCATTAAATGTTTTATCACTAAATTAGGGGTAGGCCTCTCAAGCCTTTTTATTTCTCTTATTTCTTATCGATACAGTGTAGAATGCTAAATGGCTGAGCTAATAAACTCTGCACTAAATTCATTATTTGTGTTTAATTTCGTGTAATAAGCGCTTCACGGGCAACCAAACTACATAGCGTACGAGTGTCAAGACTCAACTGTCTACAACCAGAATGCAATAATGTTCGTCGCCAGTCGCGTAAGCATGACGTCGCTTCGCTTCAAGACCCCACTGGGAGGCGTGGTCCAGTAGTTCTGGTGTACTGGATACTTGCTCCCATTTCAGAGTAAACGACCCAATCCACGCTGCCAAATTCGCATGTTCGCGTGCTATAATTCAGGCGTCGATACGCAGTGTAGCGGTAGCAGACGGTTGCGGCCTTGCTGCGGCCCTGGGCCTTATAGCTGACTTGTGCTTGCAATTCTCGAGAGAATGCTCGATATTTTATTAAATTATATGTTATAGTTCGTTGCGTATTTACTATTACACTATTATTTACATACAATTAGCCTCTTTTTGTTTCCTTGTTATTTTTGGGGGTTGCGCAAACCTGCAATCCAATGCACGAGCCGCCACTGGGTGGTTGTCATATTTCACAGAATTATAAATGTTTATGCAAATTAATATATATTGATATTTGTTGAATTTTTGTGTCGTTATTTTAACACACAGACGTATATTTTGCGAACAATTATTTTCCCGCCCCTTAATTTAAACTATCACGAAGCAATTGATTAACAATTTTCCAAAACACGCATTAAACCACTCCAGTAATGTTAATTAGTAGGATGAATGTCATATCTCACAGAATTCAGACTGTAGCTACAAGCTGTATACATTGATATTTATGTTGAATTTTGTATATTGTGGCGGTAATTTAACATACTGACGTATATTACGCAAACCATTATTGTCTCGTCCCTTAATTTAATCTATCCTGAAGCAATTGCCGAGTAATTTTCCAAAATATGCATTAAACCACTCGATCAAATTGCCGCCTGGTGCTCATAATAAGATTGGATGAAAAGGGGGATGTCACCGACTTATTAATTTGAAAGCTTTCGCGGTGTTGTGCTTTTAAGCGGCCAATTCAATTCTCAATTTTTATCTCCGCTCCCTACCGGTTATCCGTCTCACCTCTCGATCCGCGTAAAGTGACACTTCCTCGCCATCTCCCACTGCTAGCAATCTATTCAATAATCTCCGAAAGCCATCGCCTTCCGAAGCCGACAAAGTATTTGCCAAGTACTCGAATCGGATCCGCCATGTTTAAATGAGGATTTTCTTCACTATCCGCTTCCCAGAAGCCTGGCTATACGAAAAGAAGATTTTACGTAGTGTGTCGCTGTTCAATGACAATGAAGGAATATCCCGGAAAGGTCAAGCGAATAAAAACAATTGTTTTCTCATATCGACGTTTCGCTTTATTAGGAATGTTAAAGCTTATTCATGACCCAATCTACAAATTTGAGAGCAACAATGAGTGTAATAATTGAATGACAGAAAATTTCTACTTACAATTGTTGTGTTTGAGGAGGCAAAATGCACACATAGATTGAATTATTTTGTTCCAGTGGAGCATAACGCCGAAAACAAACCACCCAGACACAGTGGTGACGCACTCATTTGGTACATTTGAGGCGTTTTTTTTTGGTAAATAATTGGAACCATGTGTCTCGGAAGAAGTCCAGCGGTGCGGCATCTCGGCAGAAAAGCTCTTCTATTGCACAATTTTGCCATCCTGATGTTGAGACGCTCTAATCTACCTATATTGGCGGAGGTGGTACGGCCGTACGTTCACTTGATATCAGAGTAGAAACCGGTAGCACCTGTAATCATGCTTGGTGGAAGTATCGACCTACTTGTTGGCAAACAATGAAGGAACATCCCGGAAAGGTCAAGTGTACAAAAACAACTATTTTCTCAGGTCGACGTTTCGCTTTATTAGGAATGTTGAAGCTTATTCATGACCCAATCTACAAATTTGAGAGCAACAAGGAGTGTAATAATTGAATGACAGAAAATTTCTACTTACAATTGTTGTGTTTGAAGAGGCAAAATGCAGACATAGATTGAATTATTTAATTCTACTGCGGCATAACGCCGAAAACAAACCACCCAGACACAGTGGTGACGCACTCTGGTACATTTGCGGCGTTTTCTTGGTAAATTCTGGGAACCATCGGTAATGTGTCACGGAAGAAGTCCAGCGGTGTGGTATCTCAGCAGCAAAACTCTTCTATTGCACAATTTTGCCATACTAATGTTGAGACGCTCTAATCTACCTATATTGGCGGAGGTGTAAGGCCGTACGTTCACTTGATATCAGAGTAGAAACCGGTAGCACCTGTAATCATGCTTGGTGGAAGTATCGACCTACTTGTTGGCAAACAATGAAGTAATATCCCGGAAAAGTCAAGTGAATAAAAACAACTGTTTTCTCATGTCGGCGTGTTGATTTATTAGGAATGTTAAAGCTTATTCATGACCCAATCTACAAATTTGAGAGCAACAATCAGTGTAATAATTGAATGACAGAAAATTTCTACTTACAATTGTTGTGTTTGAGGAGGCAAAATGCAGACATACATTGAATTATTTAGTTCCACTGGGGCATAACGCCGAAAACAACCCACCCAGACACAGTGGTGACGCACTCTGGTTCATTTGAGGCGTTTCTTTTTGGTAAATTCTTGGAACCATCGGTAATGTGTCTCGGAAGAAGTCCAGCTGTGTGGCATCTCAGCAGCAAAACTCTTCTATTGCACAATTTTGCCATACTAATGTTGAGACGCTCTAATCTACCTATATTGGCGGAGGTGGTACGGCCGTACGTTCACTTGATATCAGAGTAGAAGCCGGTAGCACCTGTAATCATGCTTGGTGGAAGTATCGACCTACTTGTTGGCAAACAATGAAGTAATATCCCGGAAAAGTCAAGTGAATAAAAACAACTGTTTTCTCATGTCGGCGTTTCGATTTATTAGGAATGTTAAAGCTTATTCATGACCCAATCTACAAATTTGAGAGCAACAATCAGTGTAATAATTGAATGACAGAAAATTTCTACTTACAATTGTTGTGTTTGAGGAGGCAAAATGCAGACATACATTGAATTATTTAGTTCCACTGGGGCATAACGCCGAAAACAACCCACCCAGACACAGTGGTGACGCACTCTGGTTCATTTGAGGCGTTTTTTTTTTGGTAAATTCTTGGAACCATCGGTAATGTGTCTCGGAAGAAGTCCAGCGGTGCGGCATCTCAGCAGAAAAACTCTTCTATTCCACAATTTTCCCAGCCTGATGTTGAGACGCTCTAATCTACCTATATTGGCGGAGGTGGTACGGCCGTACGTTCACTTGATATCAGAGTAGAAGCCGGTAGCACCTGTAATCATGCTTGGTGGAAGTATCGACCTACTTGTTGGCAAACAATGAAGTAATATCCCGGAAAAGTCAAGTGAATAAAACCAACTGTTTTCTCATGTCGGCGTTTCGATTTATTAGGAATGTTAAAGCTTATTCATGACCCAATCTACAAATTTGAGAGCAACAATCAGTGTAATAATTGAATGACAGAAAATTTCTACTTACAATTGTTGTGTTTGAGGAGGCAAAATGCAGACATACATTGAATTATTTAGTTCCACTGGGGCATAACGCCGAAAACAACCCACCCAGACACAGTGGTGACGCACTCTGGTACATTTGAGGCGTTTTTTTGGTAAATTCTTGGAACCATCGGTAATGTGTCTCGGAAGAAGTCCAGCGGTGCGGCATCTCAGCAGAAAAATTCTTCTATTGCACAATTTTGCCATCCTTATGTTGAGACGCTCTAATCTGCCTATATTGGCGGAGGTGGTGCGGCCTTACGTTCTCTTTATATCAGAGTAGAAACCGGTAGCACCTATAATCATGCTTGGTGGAAGTATCGACCTACTTGTTGGCAAACAATGAAGGAATATCCCGGAAAGGTCAAGTGAATAAAAACAACTGTTGTCTCAGGTCAACGTTTCGCTTTATTAGGAATGTTAAAGCTTATTCATGACCCAATCTACAAATTTGAGAGCAACAATGAGTGTAATAAATGAATGACAGAAAATTTCTACTTACAATTGTCGTGTTTGAGGAGGCAAAATGCAGACATAGATTGAATTATTTAGTTCCACTGGGGCATAACGCCGAAAACAAACCACCCAAACACAGTGGTGATGCACTCTGGTACATTTGAGGCGTTTTTTGGTAAATTCTTGGAACCATCGGTAATGTGTCTCGGAAGAAGTCCAGCGGTGCGGCATCTCAGCAGGAAAACTCTTCTATTGCACAATTTTGCCATCCTGATGTTGAGACGCTCTAATCTGCATATATTGGCGGAGGTGCTACGGCCGTACGTTCTCTAGATATCAGAGTAAAAACCGGTAGCACCTGTGCCACATGCTTGGTGGAAGTATCGACCTACTTGTTGGCAAACAATGAAGGAATATCTCGGAAAGGTCAAGAGTATAAAAACAACTGTTTTCTCAGGTCGATGTTTCGCTTTATTAGGAATGTTAAAACTTATTCATGACCCAATCTACAAATTTGAGAGCAACAATGAGTGTAATAATTGGATGACAGAAAACTTCTACTTACAATTGTTGTGTTTGAGGAGGCAAAATGCAGACATAGATTGAATTATTTAGTTCCACTGGGGCATAACGCCGAAAACAAACCACCCAAACACAGTGGTGATGCACTCTGGTACATTTGAGGCGTTTTTTGGTAAATTCTTGGAACCATCGGTAATGTGTCTCGGAAGAAGTCCAGCGGTGCGGCATCTCAGCAGGAAAACTCTTCTATTGCACAATTTTGCCATCCTGATGTTGAGACGCTCTAATGTACCTATATTGGCGGAGGTGCTACGGCCGTACGTACTCTAGATATCAGAGTAAAAACCGGTAGCACCTGTGCCACATGCTTGGTGGAAGTATCGACCTACTTGTTGGCAAACAATGAAGGAATATCTCGGAAAGGTCAAGAGTATAAAAACAACTGTTTTCTCAGGTCGATGTTTCGCTTTATTAGGAATGTTAAAACTTATTCATGACCCAATCTACAAATTTGAGAGCAACAATGAGTGTAATAATTGAATGACAGAAAATTTCTACTTACAATTGTTGTGTTTGAGGAGGCAAAATGCAGAAATACATTGAATTATTTAGTTCCAGTGGGGCATAACGCCGAAAACAACCCACCCAGACACAGTGGTGACGCATTCTGGTTCATTTGAGGCTTTTTTTTGGTAAATTCTTGGAACCATCGGTAATGTGTCTTGGAAGAAGTCCAGCGGTGCGGCATCTCAGCAGAAAAACTCTTCTATTGCACAATTTTGCCATCCTTATGTTGAGACGCTCTAATCTGCCTATATTGGCGGAGGTGGTACGGCCGTACGTTCTATCAGAGTAGAAACCGGTACCACCTGTAATCATGCTTGGTAGAAGTATCGACCTACTTGTTGGCAAACAATGAAGGAATATCCCGGACACAGTGGTGACACACTCTGGTATAATGAGACCGTAAATGAAGTAATGCGTTTTTTATACGATGATTTTAAGTTAGCATGCAAGAATCAGTTTAAATAAGATTGTTTCCATAGGACACAAGTACATAGGGATTTTACAGTTTTTTCTTTGTTTTTTCGCCAATACAGAAGGGAGATGCGTATAAAGTTATTGCAAATAAAAAAGGGATTTATGCGTACTTCACGTAAATTTGATCATAAAAATAAACAATTGAAAGGCTTTTGCCTCTTTTCATGTACATGTTTTACTACGGAAAAAAGAAGTACCTACCCATCGTAAACTGTAGATCGTTCCTTATGTAATATCAGTGTAGGAACCTGTATTTTATAATACAGGGTTTGCAAATACAGGTTTGACTCGAAGGATTGCAAATACAGTAGTGACTTGATAGTCCAAAATTATGTAAAATTGGTATGTTGACGTATCTAAAGCCGGGCCTACTCATTCGTATACTGGCCAAATATAAAAAATTTGCCATGTATACCATTATTTGTGAAAATAAAAAACCAGTTCTATTCAATTCGTATCGAGTCCACCTCAAAAATTGGTTTATATATTCGACGGTTGGCTGTGCGGACGGGTTTTTTTACGACGAATACTTGGTATTTGCAATATCCAGTTGAAGTGGATATAGCAAGTGCCTAGGCGACAAATATTGGTTTCATTTATTTGCACTCGATGAACATTTTAGTACGCTGTTTAATTTTCAATTTTTTAATGTCGTTTTGTGTGTAGTAAGTCGTATACGAAGATTGACAATAGATTTGTAATAATTAGTAAGATTTTTCGTCGTACAGACAGTTTTCCGGAAAGCGTCAGACAAAAATTTAAAAAAAAATGTTGTTTTTCCTGTCCACATAAACGCAATGGTATTTCTTTAAAAAAAAAACGTACACCATATACAGAGTGTATCTTAAGTTGATGCTTTTCTATGAACAATATAGATGATACTCATTTAGGAGCTTTCAAAATTAACCTTTTTGTTAAATAAAAGAGCTACACCAAATTGTCTCTACTATTAAAATAGTTTTAATCGTTTTCGTTTCTCTTCAAGTAATAAACATCATACAAATTTTATAGACAGCATGTCTATAATATAATTTATTTGGAAAATTATACTTTATTTGCTCGTATTTATATATTTGTCAATTTTTATGATGTTTATTATTTGAAGATAAACAAAAGCGGTTAAAAATATTTTAATAGTAGGGACAATTTTGTGTGGCTTTTTTTATTCAACAAAAGGGTTATATTTTGAAAGCTCATTTGTTTAACTTTTTGTTTCAGAAGCTAATTGATCTGTATTTCAGACAATATTAGGACATATTTATACAACGAACCTAGTAGTACAATTGGATTTAGTAGAACTTTAAAGATGACGAAGAAACCATATCTAACATTTCCTTTGTGGGCAATAGCTTCCTAATTTAAATAAAAAAATGTATATTTTTTCTCATTAAAATAATAATTTAGTTAAACTAGTTCACATCAAATGACCAATTATTTTACAGTCTGTTAAAATTAGATGCTGCGAATTAATAATACAGAAAGCTAATGAATTAAACAAAAAATCATTAAAATGAAACAAACAGTTTCGTCAAGATTTGTTTTGTAAATTTCCACAAGAATACCAGTACGCAGTGAATTCTGCACTTATGTAATTAAAAATATGTCAGCATTATTTTTATAAACCTTGCTTAAACCTTGCTTTTTATAAACCTTGCTTAAAACCTTGCTTGTCCGTAATCAAATTATCAGATTGATTTGAAAAAGCTAATGTGCAAATAAGACGAACTAATCAAAAACATAGCTAGTGCCCATTCGGTACGCACATGTAGCAAGTCCTCAAAGAAGATTTTCTTTGAGTGGCTATGCATCATTGTCCGATGCATTTACTGTTGCAGTGCAACTCTGACGGTCCGAAATCACAAATGAATATTGTAAAAATTTGTTGGTATGTCATAGATTTTTTTGAGTTTTATAAAAATCAGCCGGTAATCAAGGATGGATGAAAAGTATTCGGTGAACGAACTTAAAAGGAAGAATAAATCACTCATGGTATCGTTTAGACCCATCAATAACAAAAATTTTCGATTTGCGTGGCAAGTATATTTGTCAAATATTTAACATGTGGCAAATATTTGATATTTGGCAAGTATGCGAATGTGTAGCCCCGGCTTTATAAACACTGATAGAGGTTGCTTATTTGAACGTTAACTCAATTGAGGATATTTGGGACGACGTTTAGTACGATTAAGAAAACTGATTCACTTTAAATTGCTATATTTCGGAATGAAATTTATTTCTTCATCAGGCATTGTTTATTTCATTCAATTATAGGTTTCATTCTTACTAGAAGCAGCTTTTCGAAGAGCTTTGATATCATTAGTAACAGTGATATGGGGCGATATGTTTTAGCCCGCTTCAGTGGTTTGTCTGAAAGTCAACGCAAAAGGGAGCGTTATCAGTATCAGAAACGTAATCCATAACAACAGTGGCCAACAGTGGACTAATCGAGGATCCCATTGGTTTACCAAAAAGTTGTAAAAATACCTGATCATGAAAGGTCAAATAGGTGTTATTGAAAAGAAATTTCAGTGTCAACAAAAGACTGAAGGTCAAATCTACTATTGGCTTCTATTTGACTCCACTTGTTACTTACTATGGATGTCACCATGTCTAGGGCATATTAGTGAACATGCTCACTACATCGAGTGAAATTATGACATAGTTACTGAGGGTGTTAATGTCCTGGATCCTGTCCACAAAGTCAAACTTGTAAGACATTATATGACAATGGGGTAGAATATTGTTATTATAAAAAATACAGCCAGCAAAATTTGTTGTGAGAAAGGTTTCATACCTTTTTTTATCGAGCAACTAACACTTTTGAAAATATATGCCTCTGATTGTAGTCATGAAAAATGCACTATTAATAAGTATGCGATTATACGGGATGGGTACATTCTCTGAATGTAGAAGCCTACGTCATTTACACCATTTCTTACAGCAAAATTTTATTTTTGGAATAATCGGATATTGCCAAATAACATTCACTAATTAGTCACTAATAAGTAATAACCAACAAACATATAAAAAATCTGATGTGGCCAGGCACATGACTTTATCATACTATTTCGCAGTGTTTCTCAACCTAAACGCTGATGTTATGACAATACTGTCAATAGTATCTGTCAAAGCCTGTCTAACTAGTATTAATTCTGTACGAGCGATCTTGATCAAATGCAGCTGAACTAATAATTTTACAAAATATGTCATTGATATAAATCATTCAGAATTTCGGCCACTTTAATGTATTGTTTAACTATTTTGATAAAACTACAGAAATGGCGAAAATCGTTGAAAAACGCTAAGAGTAAACAACCAGTTCCTTAGGACTCTTTTGAACAAAAATTCTTTCGGCTCTAAGTTTGGTCATGAAACTTACAAATATGAAGTTTCGTCCCGATACCTTAGTAGTTTCTCCACACAGAACATATTTCCGCTAAAATCTCAAAACATTTTTCGCCACGATTACAATATTTTGTTATTCTATGTATGATAAAGTAAAAATCCAGTATAAAACTAAAAATTATACATTATTTACCTTTAATTTGGTGTATTGTTTTTAATATTCTGTGAGAAAATTAGCTGAGAAATACCCTTGGAACTTATTACGATAGTTCTCTTAACAAATTGAAGAATTTTTTGTTTTTCAACCACATTGTAGGTTTAATCAAAATTCTGACTTTGTCTATTATATTGACTTTTTAGAGCAGCCAAAACGCTTTCATACGTATACTTTTTGAAAACATACTGTATATTTGGCACGGTTAGTTGTAGGATAAAGAAAATAGATTCCATTTTATGGCAAATTTTTGGGTGTAAGTCTTAATTGTAACTATTGTAACTTCCTGAAAAGCATTTTTTTTGGGTTTCTAAAATAATCGCGCAAAGTTTAATGTTTTTCAAATTATTGAAAGAGCGACTTTTAAAACATTTAAAATTATTCCATTAATTTTTAGTACAAATAAACAAAAATCCGACGAATCTCATTTATTTCTGTTGATCATGGGAAACAATAGAAAATACTGAAGAAAATTTGAAAACTATAACGTTTGAGCAATTTTTCTAATTTTACATAAATGTAAAACAAGACGTGCTATGAATTTCAAATTCAATTTAAAAATCCATAGTTAACCATACTTAACATGGAATTATCCATACTTATGAACCTTGTTCTCGCTTAACATGTTTAATCTGTGAAGGTGCATACAAATCTGCCGGGCCGCGCCTGCGACGCTCCCGCGCCGCGCGGCGCGCGCGCCTGACGCGTCGTAAAAGTAGAGGCGCGCGGCATTTTAAGCGCGCGCGCCTCTGCCGAGTCCCTTGCTGGCCGGTTGGGCGACACCGGCGCGCCTGCAGCGCGAAGCGTGCGCGCCTGCGACGCGACGGGCACGCGCCTATCACGGGCAGAGTTAGCCGAGACCAGGCACCAGCAAGTCCCATGTCATATTTTGTTGTTCGAGCCCAAAGGGAAAGAGTCTCGCAGTACAAGTTGGGACGTCAACAGGGAGCCATGTCGTCTGCAGGGTGGACAGATGATGCCAGTTTAAATTTAATTGATAAGTATACAGATTTCAAAATTTTATGGGACCCTACCCATAAAAATTATTTTTCCGTCGATCGTTTATTTATGAGTCAGTTTAGTGAATAGGAAATCGTTTATTAAACAACTCTATTAATGCACGATTTCTATTAATGCATGATTTGTTATAGCCAATCACACGACGTAAAGACGTCGTTTGATTGGCCAACCAAACATATGTGAAATGAAACCTTCCAATCAAAACATACCGCCTCTAGAACTGTCAGTGTCAAATTACATAAATTGTCATATAACCTAAAAAGACATTGGCGAAGAAAAATCTATGTAGACGACGCTAGAAGAATACGATCGACGAAAAAATTCTGTAACCAACTCGAATATTAAACGGCGATTAATGATCTCGACAATTAACGCTCTCGCTGCGCTCGAGCGTTAAGCAGTCTCGATCATTAATCGCTCTTTTTAATATACTTGTTGGTTAAATAACTATTGAAAGAAACATTAAAAAAGAGGCTTGGTAGGACAAGGTAAATCATATTAAGAATAATTGCACAGGAAATACCTGTAAAAAAAATTGATAGTTTGTTGTCGACCTACAAAAAGAGTAGGGACAGGAAAAGGAAAGTTTCGTGTAAAATAACCAATTAATGGTTAGTTAAATCAATTATATTACTGGCACATGCTACCAGTGATATAGTATCTACATTTATTTGTTGCTGTATGTTTATTTGGCTATTCAGGATGTTTAGAGCAAGTGTAAATGTCAACATGGTTACGTGAATGAACCGTTAAAACAGAATGTCCGTATTTTGTGCGAATGCAAGGGGATCTCGGTCTCAAAAAAACGATTTAAAAACTATGCACTAACGTTGATCAATTATATATAAAGAAATGTACTTTTGCAAAATTATTTTTAGTTATACAGTACACGTAGGTGCATAAAGAACTATACTTTTTTATGGAATGCCTTTTATATATTATTATTAATACTAAGGAAGTTGTATTTCAAAATGTATCTGAGATATTCACTTGTTTGTTAAAAAAAAAGCAAGCCTATCTTAAAATTTCGTAAAAACCATTTTGTTTAGTATTATAATAATAATAAATCACTTTATTGCCCATATAAAAAAAATAAACATTGTATTGTATAGTAAAAGTAAAAATTGAAATGGCAAAGGCGAAGTTGAGTTTGCTCTGCACAGCAGAGCAACTGCTCTACTTATCTTACAACTTTATCACACAATCACCAAAACCACTAGGTGGATGACGGTGGATATTATGGTGACATACAGGCATCCCGCCTGTAAATAAATCAAAAATTACAGCCACAACCTGGATTTGAACCAAAATTGAGTAGCCTATACAGGGAGTAGGTTATCACGTATTGTTTTCCTAACATATTTAAATGGTTTTATTATAAGTTTTTTAAATAGAACACCATTTATATAATTTGTTGGCTGCAATGACCATTCGCTTTTGTGCTCACAAAGCCAGACAAAATACAACTACAAACCGCAATAATCGTGGTAGTTCCCTCCCTCGTAGAGAGAGGATATTGCGCATGCTGGAGAGCCGTGATCTACCGTGGACGCGCGCGCCCACTGCGACCGGCGCGCGAGGCGCCTCGCGGGCGCGGCGCGGCAGATTTGTATGCACCTTAAGAGGCAAGGGAAGATACTCTTTCTGCCTCGTCTGCACATTTTTATTACGCCTACTTAGCTGAGTAAAAGAATTGTGTTTGTGTTGTGTAATAAATAAATATTGAAAGTATACAGACATGTAGAACGGAATTATTGGCTCCCGGCAACGCTGTCGAAGACGTTCCATATGCATGCAAAATATTTGTTTGAAGAATTTAAAAAGAAAGACAAATGTATAAATAACAAGAGAAGCCAGATTTGGGAGTTTAGTTTGCGTAGAGACGCAGAGTGAACCTTGTTAAACTTCACTAAATACATATAATTGTATTCGAAAATAATTTCCGGGCGCGTCCGAAATGCGATTGGATAGTTAACCGAAAGTGGCGAACGGCGCTGGCCCACTCTTAAATATTTATACGGTCCATAACGTTGTTCTATTAGACGGCATTAGAATTCCGGGCGCGCGTTCGTTAGTCCCCGATCGACCAAACTCCCCGGACTCCGTCGAATTATCTCGTCCTTCGAAGCTCTCGCATCGCCTGTGCGCCCCAGCGCCCGCACCGCAGCCACACAGATATGCGATATACACCTACGATACACCCTGCCACGTAAACACAATTTATTTCGATTACGGCTCTGAATACATTCGCCGAATGATATCCGTAATATTAACGGGGGGGAATTCGCAGTAGGATTTGGCGGATTTCGTTTTTGTTCGTCTCGTGGCATATAATATGATGTCGATCGTTTAAGGTAGCCCTCAATTTATAAAGTTTACCCCGAATGTTGAATGAATTCTAATTATGTATTAATTATGTAATGGCTTCTATTGGAGCTGCATAACAAAATTCATAACAATTCATAACAAAATTTGTGTACAGTTTTATCAACTAAACATTAATGTGTTATTGGGCATTAACAAATTAATATATAATTAAAAGAAGTGCCTTTTAGAGCTTTGCTGGAAGTCGGGTTCAACAAACATTGAAAATTATCAATATCAGATGACAGGCTTGTCAATAAATTTAACAAACATCTAATAAGAATTTATCTGGTAATCCTAATTTTTAAATTAAAAATAGTATTTCAACAAGAATTTGTCTTCTTTAACAAAAAAAGAACTCTAAAACTATCCTAAACTACTAGGACCATTTCTTCTATTAGTGTTTCACAAAATTCACACTACTAAGAACTCCCAAACCAAATCAATTCTCTTAGTTGTTTTTTTTTGTTTTGCTTCAAGCACTTTTAAAAAAGATATTCAAAAACACGGTTTAATAATGGTTGGGTGTTGTGAACTATCAATTGTCTTTCTGTTAGTTAGGTTCGAATAGTAGACCTTCTTCTTAATTCTTCGTATAAGATCTTCTGTTGTTCGACACCAACCTTCTATTGTTTTCGAGCTAACGGAGCAGGGGTCCCCAACCATGTGCCCGCCAATGTCCGACCACAAAAGGTAAGTATGTATATTTCTTTTAATACAATGTTAAACGAATTGTACGGCTAGAGAATATACACTGCTCAAAACAATTAGGGGAACACTTTTTTCGAAACCTGTAACACTTTAAATAATAGTTCTAGACAACTCAAATTTAGTATACTTCAACGGCATATATTTAAATAAACAAAATTACAAAAACAATGTTACAACTCTTTAGTTATTTCTAAGTTACACTTAAAAATGTAAATTAATAACGCAAAATAAAATGGAAATGACTGTCATAGTATCGATGACAGCCGGGTTTTCTGTGGATTGGTGAGGTTTAATACAGTGTATGCCCTCCACGACCACGAATCACTTCCTCACACCTACGTGGCATGCTTCGCACTAGTCTGCACATAGATTCTTGGGATATGCTTTCCCATTCCTCAATCAAGGCTTGGGTCAATTCCTGTATGGTTAGTGGTGGATTAAGGCGCTTGCGAACACGTCGGTCAAGTTGATCCCACATGTGTTCAATAGGATTCAGGTCAGGACTTAACGCCGGCCATTCCATGACCTGAATTCCACGTTCTTTTGAAAAGTTTCTGGTGATGCCGGCGGTATGTGGCTTTGCATTGTCCTCCATTAGGATGATATTTCGAACGACGTCATATGCAGCAGGCACTATATGGTCCTCCAAGATTTTATCGATGTAATTCATGGCAGTTGGTCTACCGGGAACTACAAAAAGATCAGTTCTGTTGTCTATACTGATTCCAGCCCAAACCATCACAGGTCCACGACTAAATCTATCCAATTCCTGTATAGTAGCGACTGCGTAGCGTTCACCAGGACGTACTCGTACACGTACACGTACTCGACCGTCGCAACGAGTTAAACGAAATCTGGACTCGTCTGTAAAGTGTACAGGCGTCCAGTGACGAAATAGCCAATCTCTGTGATCTAGAGCAAACCTCATTCGCGTTCCTTTGTGTTGCTGCGTAAGACGTGGTGCACTGCTTGGTTACAAATTCGCTTCTTTTAATCTGTTTCAAACAGTTTGACCAGAAATTTCTATTCCATGTGACTTGTCTTAGGTCGTTTAGGTCCCATAGGTTCTCAAACGGTGGGTCGCGACCCCCTTTGGAGCGGAGCGGTGTTATGCGACAGCCGAGAGCGGGAAAAGGACAGTGCACGCAGTTTGAGAACCTTTGGGTTAGGAGGTCTCGTGATTTGGCAGTAGGCTGACGTAGGGAGGAAAGGACAAGAAATCGGTCTTGATTATGAGTAGTTTTTCGATTTCGAGGTTGTCCAGCTCTTCTAACATATTGGCCAATGTCCCGAAACTGATTCCATAAACGCTGAATAACAGAAGGGGATACTCGAAGGGATCTGCTAACATGTCGAATACATTCTCCATGCTGAATAAGGGCGACAGCACGAGCAACTTGCACTTCACAAAGATGCCTCATTTTATTTCTGAATTCATTCTCAGTCATCTTTAGTAGGCTTTCATATGTGAAATCAAAGCATATTTGCCATTTTTTCGATTTTGTTTTGCGTTATTAATTTACATTTTTAACTGTAACTTAGAAGTAACTAAGAGTTGTAACATTGTTTTTGTAATTTTCTTTAGTTAAATATATGCCCTTAAAAGATACCAAATTTGATTTGCCTAGAACTATTATTTAAAAAGTTACAGGTTTCGAAAAAGGTGTTGCCCCTATTTTTTTTAGCAGTGTATTTGTCTTACTACTTTTTTTGGTTTATTCTCTGTACTGCTTGCCAAAAGGTAGTATTTACTAGATATATGAGAAACTCCCAAGAAAGTCTTTCCAAATTTCACACATGCTCGCGAAAAGAAAAATTAGATTGTTGTGATAAATGAGTTGCAGGAAAAAGACAACTTGTGGAGCTTGGTGGAAATTTTCATAAATAATTAGTGGTAGCCTGTTGTGAAACTTGTTATAAATGATTTAAATTTGCATTTAAAGGAATCAAAAAACATTTTGTTTTTTAACAACAATATATTTACATAACACAATTATTATCTTAATAACAGAATAATCGATAAACCTTTGAATTTAAATATCAGTAGATTTAAAAATTTTGTCAAAAATTCAATAACCGAAACTAAATGACAACCGGTGCTGGCATGCCCATTTCTGTAAAATCGAAATGTGAAGGTAAATATTTTGTATTTGGTCAAGTTATTGTGAAAAAAACTTGCATTTTATTAGCATGTATCTACGCTTTTTTGCACTAATTTTCGCTGAAACTACATCAATTCACAATTTCGGCTTTCAGATGCAGATTTTATTGAATAATGGATACCAGAATCAACTGTCACTTTTTTTAAAGGATTTTTTTTAGTTGTGGGCTAAGTTAGAAATTTAGCTTCGATTATTGTATTTCTGACAAATTAAGTAATTGGAAATTCGTGAATGTTAGGATATCTACACTAAAACGTTCATAGATTATTTGTATTTATTAACCAAATAATTATTGTAGCTAGTACAATAAAATAAGTTTTTTAATTCATAATACAAAGTATACTTTGGCAGATTGAGCATTGGATTGTGCTGATTAATCCAGGGCTGTGGAGTCGGTAAAAATACTTTCGACTCGGACTCCGACTCCGACTCCAGATAATTTTCGTAACCCGACTCCGACTCCGACTCCAACTCCGACTCCGGCAAAATTTTATTTAACTAGATATATATATATATATATATATAATTTATTTTTTTCCTGGATATCACCATTTACTTTACATTTTTTAAAATTTTATTTGTTTCCAGCGAATTTGTTGGCGCAAACTGACATAATCTAATTGTAAATAAATTAAAAAAGACCTGTTGATCGGACTACAAAGTTATAACCATATTTAAAATTAAGGATTTTTTTTTTCATAATAATTATATCCCAGAAATCATTAGAAATTCAACTGTTTTCTCATTAGAGAGCACATAATTCTGAACTAGTCAATTTAACCGATTTTCTATCTTTAATAATATCAAAAGTAATGACAAACCACTATGTAGTATTGGGGACGTCTTTCTTTAGGAGAAGTTATCTAACCTGACTATTTGACTATCTAAAAAAATTACTGTAACCCCTAAAGTGACTTGTCCCGATTTGTGAGCACGAGAAATACTTAGATTAAACCTGCTCTGGGATATTATATGTGTGGATTCTTGTCCTGGAATCTTGTTGAAGAATACTAGCAACAACTATAATAATGGTAGCGTTAATTGTTTACTAAAGTCCAATACTTATCCAATCGTCTTATGTGCTCCTAGCTGATTAACCCTCTGTAATTCTGAATTAAAAGACGGTTGTTCTCAAAACAATATATATATATATTAACAATCAAACAAAAATAGGGAAAACTCCTTTACAAAAATTAACGCTAATACAAAAGGGTACTAGTTCGAGAGAGGTTGGCCCGTTAATCGATTTATCACCCTGGTGATGGTTTTATGACGCTTTGAGGAATTCCAAAGGATATGTATATGACTTTCTACCTTTTTATGGAGCTACTGGAAACGTCCGGCTGGTCGGCTAGGTGACTCGTACGTAATTGACCCTCTGGCAATATCTGCAATGGATCTGGGACTGCGAATTCTGCTATCTGCTAAAAGTGTGTAGTGTGGATTTGGCCTCTCTGGTTTGCTGGTTGGAATGGATTTTTGAGCTGAGTCGAAAAACCTCACAATTCGCACGCACAGAAAAGACACAAGTAAGCGGTTTGGTATCTACTAAGAGATTGAAGATCGAGACGCTATTTCTGTTCCCAAGAAAACATTATGGGCTGGGACATAACGACCCCTAACTATCCAATCATAGCGAACATACCCTCATCAACCAATAATGGGAAACTTCCGCAATCTACGCCCTTTGGCCGTGGTGTCGCTATCTTCTTTATCTATCTTCTTTCCCGTAGTTGAACGGTTTCCTAGAAATGCCCAGAACGCTGAACAAATGGTCCGACAAAACGTGACTTTTGCCAATATGCATATCCGGCCTCACAATACACCACAATAACGTAAATACCCGACTCTGCTTATTCAGGCACGAACGAAAGATAATATTTCCGTCGTCTAGGGACATCAAAACACCAAACCCTCCATAAAACAATAAATTGTACTAAAATTTATGACCACTCCTAAGGATTACGTTCGGACCTCCACGAAGTCCCCTATTATTGCTACAAGATGCAATATAATACAATATTCGGTTCAATATAATAATAGAGCCAAATCTATCACCTATTACATTCCTCGGCGCTTTAGATGAATCATTATTGACAAATTATTCATCACTACCAAACCCAAACACACCAATCAAAAATCAAAACCTGAAATTAGGGCCTTCCTCTCAAACCAAAACTACAAAACACGCTACTAATCCTTAACTAAAGTTAAAATTTTTCGGTCGAGATCTTTTCCACACATTCGATCTTATGAGTCTGTCCCGTACACTTCGCTGGGAATCCATCGCACTAATTAAAGCGTCTCTGAGTCACTGCACTTATCAAGTGTCCATAATCCAGGGGCGGGGGTGGTTGTGATGTAGCGGTGTACAGGCATCTCGGTCTCGTATGTCTCCTGTGGATGTGGGTTCCCATCCGGATCGAATGTGAAAAAGTACACAACAATTACTTATGGGCAGTATCAAGTTATAATTGCTTTATACTTAACTTAATTCTTTAATTTCCCCGTCGTCGTCGCGTAGGCTTCTAGTTCCAGCTGTTATTCTGGTCTTGGTGATCTACTGTCACCGGGTATAGCTTCGGCTCCATCTCGATACAGATTTGGGGCGCGCTCGCGCCGCTTGGACCGCTCGGATTGACTTCGATCGCCTGCAGGTCTTCCTTCTGGCTTGATGTTGTTCCAGTACTCTGCTGCTTCTGCTGCTGCTGCTGCTGTTTGTGAATGCAGAACATCGTCACGCTGTCCCAGACTGCCCCTATCAAACGGATGCTCCATCCAAACATCTCGTACAGCACCAGCCCATGGACAATGGTGTCGACCAGGAACTTGAAACTTCGCAGTATCATGTAGGCTCCGATAAATCCTGAAGATATGGTTCCAAACACCGTAAACCAGGTGAACACCGACTCCCACATCATTAGAACCCAAGTTTTGATGGTGTCCTGTGTTACTAGACCGTTTATGTTTGTCCCCTGCAAATCCGTGTTGAGTCCCGCCATTATTCTTGCCAACATCCCTTGGACAGCCTTACGTTCTGTTGGAAGCATCATAAGCTTTCGTAATCTTTCCATATCTTCTTGGGTGTATAGCCCGCCGGCGAAGAGGTTGTTAGGGTTGGTGTACGACCATTTATGTTCATTGTTCGGTTCCATTATCTGGGGTACTGGGATTTCGTGGAGGTTTTTCGAAACCTTATACCACCTTTCTCCTAGCTTGTACGCGGGGTACAAGAACGGGTTACAGCCCACTTCGGTTCCGTATTTCTGCAAAACGTGACTCCTTGGTGACATGAAATACGTCTTGTTTTCGAAGATGATAGGTAGTTCGTGGTAGCATCGCTCCATGTGCCTGATTTTCACTTCAACTGGGGCACACTGAAGTACATGTACCACTTCTCCATAGTTTACGGCCATGTATCCGGGGACCTTCATCTTTGCAAACGCAAATTCCATTGGGGCGGTCACCGCTAACGTTTGCAGATTTCTCAATACTTGCTGCTCAAGTGCACAGCGCTGCGCTATTACATCTGCGTATAACGAAGTCAATTGTCCTTGGATGTGCTTTTCAATGAACACGATCTTCGTGTTCACATATGTAGTGGGATCCATGTTGAACAGGCTCATCTTACCCTTGGAAAAATAAAATCTTCCGTTCTCAGAGGGCTTGATGATGAAGAAACGGGGATGATCCGTTTCATACGCACTCTGTCCGCATATCATCGTTGGTCTGGCGGTTGGCATTGCAAAAAGTGTTTCGCCTTTATCCACTGTATAAACAATCGTGTCGTAATTGTCCAGGGTCAAATTCACCGGTGTCATCTTTTTCGCGGTACCTTCAAACAATACGTCATATTTGTCCGGTGAGCATCGGCTCTCATCTACATGATCCCAATACGTATGACCATAAATGGAATCCACGCATGATTTTTCCTTGTATGGGCAGCTCACACCTCCTGGCATAATCACTTGATTCTCCGCGACTCTCGCTGGTATGGTCCGCTGATGTAAAGTGATCTCGAGCGCGGCCTGTGCGATTACGTCCGTCCAACGTCCCTTATGGTCTTCGTAATCTCCTCCCTGACACACGTTCTCTGCGTTCATCCGTCCCGCCATCAAAACCGACGCGTGCGTCGTGCCATTTATAACAAGGTCGTCGAGGGTTTTTCCGTAGAAATTCATCAAACGGCGCGTCTGATGCATCTCGAGGCACATCGTTCTGCTTGTCGGGTAGATAAACGTTGCCAAACCGTTCGTCACCGCGGACATATGCGAATGCATCCCACAGTGTGAAATCAACCGTGTGACGTGGATTTTACACTGGTAGATCGGGATCATTTCTATTTCATGCAGTTGTACCAGCTGAATCATTTCTTGACTCTCCTTCACTCGGCTCGACGGCGTTTTGCATGCGCCAATCTCCGTCAGGCTGAACGTCGTGATATTCATGCCCTGATTTTGACAGTCGTATGCTATCAGGGCGCTGGTCAATCCCACATTCAAGACGATCAGGAAAGCGATTAATGTAGTTCCGGTACTCATCTTTCGCCTTTTTTGATCTGTCAACACGAGAAAACATGCAGTAAATCTTTTCCTCTGTCGGTACAATCTATGTATTTAGCGTAACTAAACCCAACAGCCTTGTTCTACCGCATCCCTATAATTCATGCAAAATACTTTATCTGCCTACTATATACCTTTTTACTCCGTATCTACACTAAAGGACGTCCTATATGTTCTACATTCTATTTACTCTACCTACATAATAACTTATATCTTAACTTTATAAGCGACGTTTTAGCACCCAGGGATGGTCTGATACGCGACCGCGACTGCGGGTGTGGTATCGCCTTGGACTTTGAACCTCTTCTTCCGCATTACCGGGCAATCTATTACCTGAATTTTCACCTACCGTCCGTTCGTCGGTTCGGGAGTCATCATCTTCGTTAATTTCATCGATATGCTCGAGTGGGGCCGGCGACGGAATATCACTGTCGCGCATTGAGCGTGGGGTGCCTATCCATGGTTCATACTCGATTATTTCGTCTCCTACAGGCTCTTCCATCCTTGGTAACGGGAAAAGTCCATCGGTGAACCTCAAACCGCTAGGGGCTGGATACTCGTTATCCGAACCGCTTTCTTCATCGTCGCTTTGATCTACCTGTTTAGATTTACCTGAATCGTACTTTTTAAGTCGATTTACATGAACAATTTGTTCTTTGTTGTTATCCAGTGACTTTATTTTAAAAGTCACCTCGCCTAACCTCATTACAATTTCATGTGGGCCAGACCAAAATTTGGCTAATTTTCTGCTTAGACCGGGAGTACTGGCCGGGTTAAACAAATACACTAGATCCCCTACCTTAAGCGTAACTTCCGCGGATTTTTTATTATAATTCTTCTCTCGCGTTTCAGCTTCTTTTTCCATGTTGTGCTGCACAATATCATATACCTGCTTCAGACGTTCTGTCATCTCAGAAGCGTAATTTTCGTCGTAATCATACCTGGTCCGAGATGGGGTAAAAACGTCATCATTAGGTAAGACCATTTCTCTCCCATGCATGAGGAAATATGGTGTATTACCGGTCGTCGTGTGTGTTGATGACCTATAAGCCATCATTGCGAAACTTAGCCATTTGTCCCACGATCTCTGCGATGTTTCTATGTAATGTGATAGAACATCTTTCAAAACACGATGACTTCTTTCTAAACTTCCGTTACTCTGCGGGTGGTAAGCGGATGTCTGTATTTTCTGGACGCCCAGTATCTTACAAATTTCTTTTATAAGTTTAGACGTCACGTTCGCTCCTTGATCCGTTAGCAACTTCTCCGGCACTCCATGGCGGCAAATAATATTTTCAACAAATGCCCTGGCAATCGTATCCGTCTTTTGATCAGGAATCGCGATTGCTTCCGGGTATTTTGTAAAATAATCCTGGAAAGTTAAAATATATTTGTTCCCATCGTCCGATGTCACTAGTGGACCGACAACGTCCATCGCTAACACTTCGAATGGGCGGGTGACCGTCATAAATCTTTGTAGGGGTGCTCTTTTGTTATGAGGTGAAGTTTTTCGCTCGTTGCACGATTTACATTTTCTTACATAGTCCTTTACATCATTCTCCATATTTCGCCAATAAACCCTGGATTTAAGTAAATTGTATGTTTTGTTAGTCCCCATATGTCCTGCGTACGGTAAATCATGATATAACCGAATAACATGTGTTTTCATGTTTTTAGGTATCACAACTCGCTCGGCTGTATTTAGGTTCGTACCTTTTCTAATCAATAATCCGTCCAGGTCAATATAATATCTATCATCATTGTCGTCCCCTTCCAGCTCCCGGATTACCTTTTGTAATTCGTCATCTAACGATAATTCGCGTTTGATGTCCGCCTTTCCAATCACAGGTAGGTACGGCACGTCTTCGTCTACTATAGCGACGTTCACACACCTCTTTATCTCGCTACTTCTGTTTTTATGTGGCGCTTTGAAAGTCACCTGTTTCTTGTTTTTCTGTGTTGTGTTTTCTTTACAGCTGATATCCGAGTTGTCATCCCTGATTCGACTCAGCGCATCTACGTTGCTGTGTGCTTTTCCCGCTTTGTAGTCGATGGAGAAATTGTATTCGGTAAGAAGTAAGGCCCATCTCGCCAATCTGGAGGTAGGGTCTTTTAATGACATTAGCCATTTGAGTGGTCGGTGGTCAGAAATTACGGTAAATTCTGTACCATACAGATAACATCTGTAGTGTTTAATTCCCCAAACCACAGCGAGGCATTCCAATTCGCTAACGCTGTAATTTTGTTCTGCTTTGTTTAATTGTCTACTTGCATAGGCAATTGGCTTTTCTACCCCGTTTATACGTTGGCTCAGAACAGCTCCAATTGCCTTTCCTGACGCATCGGTAGACAAAATGAACGGCTCCTGAAAATTCGGAAAGCGCAAAATCGGCGGACTAATTAACCTATCCTTGAAATACTGGAAAGCTCGCTCCTGCTCATCTTCCCATTGGAACGGCTGGTCAGCTTTGGTTAGCACGGTCAGCGGCTTAGCATGATGTGCATACTCCGGGATAAATTTCCTATAAAAGCCACATAATCCAAGAAACGCTCTAACGTCTTTTACGGTTTTTAACCTTGGATAATTTTTAACTACCTCTATCTTCTCTGGATCTGGGCTCACTCCGTTGCTAGAAACTATATGTCCTAAATATTTAACTTCTTTCTTCATAAACATACACTTAGAAAATTTTAATTTTAAATTTGCACTTCGTAATCGCTTGAAAACATTTTCTAACCGAACCATATGTTCATCGGGGGTTCTGCTAAACACAATTATATCGTCTAAATACACTAAACATTCTTCACCTGTCATTCCTGAGAGAACGACATACATTAAGCGCTGAAACGTACTAGGAGCGTTGACAAGACCAAACGGCATGCGTAAACATTCGTAATGTCCGTCGGGCGTAGAAAAAGCTGTCTTTTCTATGTCCTTGTTATTGACTTTTAATTGCCAATAAGATGCCCGCATGTCCAGCGTCGAAAAATACAGAGCTTTTCCAAGTTGATCCAATGTCTCTTGCAAATTAGGCAAGGGAAAGTAGTCGCGCTTTGTTACTGCGTTCAACGCTCTATAGTCGATACACACACGGATTTTACTTTCTCCTTCCGGTGCTTTCTTCTTTACCATCACGACAGGAAAGCTCCAAGGCGAAATCGATTCGCGAATGACACCTTGTTCCAACATTTCACTAATTTGCTTCTTCAACTCCTGTCGCTGAGAGAATGGAATTCGGTATGGCGGTTTAGTAATCGGTGGTATATCTTCTGTAATGATATTGTGCTGTACGTCGTCTGCACAGCTCAATTTCAGTTCTGGTCCGCTAAAAACATCCTTATATTTGTTTATAAGTCCTGTTAACTTGGTGGCTTGGTCTTCTCCCAAATATTCGAATTTAAAGTCGGCCGTCGTACCTTTTCTTTGTTCCTCGTTTACTGTAAATACGTGTTGCCTTTTTACAGTGGTTTCTACCTGCGAAGAGTGAGCGATCATGGTGTTTTTTAAGAGTTTCACTGGTTCGTTTGATACATTTATCAAACATATCGGTACCTGTTGTGTTGCCTTTGATAAAGACCTGGCTGCTATAACGCCGTGGAATAAAACTTCTACGGGTTCGATAATTATTTCCCGTGTTGGTGATACAATATCCTGCTTTCCTGTACACATTATTCGGCACCTTGGTGGTACTATAATTGTTTCTACAAGTCGTACGCTTGAATCCGAGACAACTTTTTCCTCCGGTTTCGGCGTTACTTCTTCTTCTTTCGCAATCCTTCTTGGAGTAGTTTTCCTGAGACAATATATATCTATATTGAGTCCACTATCTTTAAAAATGCGACTTATTTCGTCCCTGATATCGTCAAATTGCAGATTTCCGCCAAATCTTGGCATCGCTAGGTGTTTCACGTTATTTTTCTTGCATAACTTTAATAAATTGGTGAAACATTTCTTCACGTCCGATAATTTGGCCTGTTCGGTGCTTCTTCTTTTGTTTATTAAATAATATACAAACCGGTTGATGCCCCTCTTCGTAAAATCGTCCTTGATTACAGCAATATCACCTGTCTTTTTTCCTTGGTTAATTAGTAGTGGTTTTCTACCAAATTTTTCCCTGAAACTCGATGCTGACCCTCGCCGCATTTGTAAATCTTCCGCTGCACATGTTACGAGCGAATAATGGTCCGGCGCGTCGAAAATATTTCCTTGAACTTCTCTAATAATTGTTTTCTGCGATCTGTCTACAATTATAGGTTTGCTCTTTTCTTGTATCGATTTTTTTTCATTCAAATGATAAACATCGTTCTCCGATACTGTTATCATTTTTAATCGATATGAACCAAAAGCAATTTCGTTCCCGAACATGTCGATTGTCGCGTGCATTTTTTTTAACGCGTCTCTACCAATTAGCCCTTCGCCGGGTATGGAAACATAGTCCGGGCAGATTAAGCACTCGACCGGATAATGGTTTCTCCCGACGCCAAAATTAACAATACATTGCCCTAAAGGCTTTATACCTGCTCCCGATATGCCCTTTAAAAGCGTATCTTCAATTGACCGCACTTTACATTTTAATTTACTGACTACTGATTCCTTAATTATGCTCCTACTGGCTCCTGTATCTACTAATAATAACACATAATGTCCATTTAACCTAATTTTTACGTGGCAACCCATTTCTGTAACTTGATCCATTTGCGATAAACAGCCAACGCTGCTTAACTGCGGCCCGCCTCCTGGATCTGCAAGACGGACCTGTTTCAGTTTAAAGACCTCCTGCCGTGTTGTTTATTGCCCTGTCGGTTTCCTCTATTAGACCTGTAATTGTTGTCGTTAACGGTTTGGTTATTCTTTATTGCCCGACAATCCCTAATGAAATGCCCCATTCTCCCGCAACCAAAACATCCGCGAAAAACGTTTGCTTCTCTTCCTACGGGTTTTTCTAATCGCCTCTCTCTTCGTTGTTCCCTTTGCGGTGATTTGCTCCTTCTCGCAGTTGCTTGGAGTTCCTTTGTTTCTTCGCAAACCTGCAAGTTTGCAAATTTACGCCTCCTGTTCCGGTACGTAAATTCGGCCTGTTGCGCCAACGTGACAATCTGGTCAAACGTGAACGTCGGGTTCCTGTTTAATTCCAGACCAATCAGGTCATCAATCCTTTCGTCCAGCCCGTCCTTTAGTTGCTTGACGAGATCTTTCTCATGCCGCTTCTTGATGCCGTCCATGTCTTCAACAGCTGCGCCCGCTATATTTTCCTCATATAGGTCGACTCCTGCGCTCCGAATTCTTGCCGAAAAATCATCCACGGATTCACCGTTTTTCTGGATACATTTTCCTAAATTTATCGCACCTTGGCCAGGAATTAATTTCTTCCCGAACCTCTTCGTTATTGCCGCCTTAAACTCTTTAAAGGTCGTAATAGCTGCAAAAAGATCCGCCTCCACACGCATATATTTGTATGCCTGTCCTGTGGTTACTAATTTCGCTACATCTAGCGCTTGTTTTGCTGTCCATCCTTCAAGGCGTCCCCTTTGTTCTAATTTAACAAAGAACTCTTCTACGTCTTCGGTTTGTGTACCTGAAAAGGACGGTAGACTCGCGACATTTACCGGGCGTTCGGTCGTAACGGGAATGCCTGGCGATCCTGGGTCTGGCATTGTCGTTTTTTGGTCTTCTCTTTATATTCCCGAATAATAAAATACGACACAAAATATTCAACAGAACACAAAAATATATATAGAAATAAACACACTATAAAACAATCCTGCAAGTAAATAACTTCCTCAACGATCAATTCCGGACACGGCGAATACCTAATTATTTACGTATACACAAAAATCACAAATAAAATATGCAAGGCTGAAAAAAAAAAACAACACACAATAGATATCTTAGAGAATGTCTCAAAGCTTTCAACCTTATTCAATAAATTTTTCACCAAAAATTTCCCCTTGCAAAATTTTCAAATCTAAAAAAAAAAATTTTTTTTTCTCCTTTTTTTTTTTTAAATTTTTAGTTACGCCTTTGATAATTAGTTCAATCAAATCCCACCGCTGCCACCAAATGTAGTATTGGGGACGTCTTTCTTTAGGAGAAGTTATCTAACCTGACTATTTGACTATCTAAAAAAATTACTGTAACCCCTAAAGTGACTTGTCCCGATTTGTGAGCACGAGAAATACTTAGATTAAACCTGCTCTGGGATATTATATGTGTGGATTCTTGTCCTGGAATCTTGTTGAAGAATACTAGCAACAACTATAATAATGGTAGCGTTAATTGTTTACTAAAGTCCAATACTTATCCAATCGTCTTATGTGCTCCTAGCTGATTAACCCTCTGTAATTCTGAATTAAAAGACGGTTGTTCTCAAAACAATATATATATATTAACAATCAAACAAAAATAGGGAAAACTCCTTTACAAAAATTAACGCTAATACAAAAGGGTACTAGTTCGAGAGAGGTTGGCCCGTTAATCGATTTATCACCCTGGTGATGGTTTTATGACGCTTTGAGGAATTCCAAAGGATATGTATATGACTTTCTACCTTTTTATGGAGCTACTGGAAACGTCCGGCTGGTCGGCTAGGTGACTCGTACGTAATTGACCCTCTGGCAATGTCTGCAATGGATCTGGGACTGCGAATTCTGCTATCTGCTAAAAGTGTGTAGTGTGGATTTGGCCTCTCTGGTTTGCTGGTTGGAATGGATTTTTGAGCTGAGTCGAAAAACCTCACAATTCGCACGCACAGAAAAGACACAAGTAAGCGGTTTGGTATCTACTAAGAGATTGAAGATCGAGACGCTATTTCTGTTCCCAAGAAAACATTATGGGCTGTGACATAACGACCCCTAACTATCCAATCATAGCGAACATACCCTCATCAACCAATAATGGGAAACTTCCGCAATCTACGCCCTTTGGCCGTGGTGTCGCTATCTTCTTTATCTATCTTCTTTCCCGTAGTTGAACGGTTTCCTAGAAATGCCCAGAACGCTGAACAAATGGTCCGACAAAACGTGACTTTTGCCAATATGCATATCCGGCCTCACAATACACCACAATAACGTAAATACCCGACTCTGCTTATTCAGGCACGAACGAAAGATAATATTTCCGTCGTCTAGGGACATCAAAACACCAAACCCTCCATAAAACAATAAATTGTACTAAAATTTATGACCACTCCTAAGGATTACGTTCGGACCTCCACGAAGTCCCCTATTATTGCTACAAGATGCAATATAATACAATATTCGGTTCAATATAATAATAGAGCCAAATCTATCACCTATTACAACTATATAGTACAATGTAGAATTCATTCCAATGAATAAAAAATTAGGTGCAAAATAAGCCGAAAATATGAAAATGTCCTGGGTGAAAGATGGCAGGATTTATCCGCCATCAGAGGGGCACCGCCGAGCGACGTCCTCGCCTTCACGAAGGCCACAGGATGGCTCGAGGCAGACACAGCCTCAGCCATAGGAACCCCCCGGAGGTTAGCAAAGGGAGCCTAATGAGGCCTAGGTGTTGTGGGAATCGTCCCACCCTCCAAGATATCCATATTCCAAGCCAAAAATAATCTCAACTCTTACTTCTGTTAGTGGCAATGACGCCATAATTCTCGCTGCAACGATTATGACTTGCCTACATGGATATTCCTATACATTCAACTTAAACAAACGGGCCTATTTCACAATCGCACTAACCATTTAAAATCTCTACATATTTTCTTAAATACACAGGGATGTGATACTTTTAATAAAGTTGTTCACGTGCCGAAAAAAATCAAAAAATAATCAATTTCGATTAAAGGTTAAAGTTATCAAACATTAAAGCTAAAATTTCAGTTTTACTAGTAAAGCTGTATCTTTGCCAACATTCAGATGTGGGGGCGAGTAATATGACTGTAATACCATCACGCTGTTTCTTCTAGTACAAACGCTGTAGGAAACTATTTTTTCTTTTTAAAACTTCAAGGGAAAATCATTAAAATACTTTTTTCTGTATTTAATGAATTGTTCAGCTGTTGTTGGCCGAACGAATACGATCAAACCCTCTTAATTTTGATGAAAAAGGAAACTCACACGGTGCCGCTTCACTTTTGGAAGTTCTAATTCGTCTAAGTAAGCATCGAAGGTCGATTTTTTATTTGTAGATGATCGAGCTATCATGATTAGGTAGCTACCACATTGAAGTTGGTTGCAGGAAATTGGAAATAAACTATATATATATGCGACGCGGCACCGATGTGTTTTGTATGTCTTTTTGTATACCTATGTATATTTACATATGTAGGTAGGTACTTGAAAAGACCTAATAATATGTTTAGTTAATTGTTTACTATCTATTGAGGCAACGGCCATCTCGCATGTATTTTTCTACATTATTTAAACATGAACTCGGAGTCGGAGTCGGTACATTTTTTCCGACTCCGACTCCGACTCCTCTAAAATTTGTCTGAACTCCGACTCCGACTCCACGACTCCGACTCCACAGCCCTGGTCATTAATCAATATTTTTTGAACCATAATACACTTTAATTTATTAAATCTTTAACAGACCTATAAAAAGCAGGTGACCTCTACCAACAGAAATAGATTTTGTACAATGTTCTGTTCAGGTATATTACGTAAATTCTGGTTCGTAAGTACTCATACCTCAAAAACGGTTACCGCCAACGCTTTACTCATTGTTATGTAAACAATGCACAACCATAACAATTATCTTTCTAAAGCGGCATAATTGAAATGAGGCTTGCGCAAACATACAGAGCCCCTCTAACCCGGTATACGCGAGCGAAGTTATTATTCCAGCTGAAACTGTTAGAATGCAAGTCGTACGTCGGCGTAGACAATGCACTGCTGCAAACCGTGACCTGAAACGGTTTACTCCACACGGAGAGTGAGAAAATGAAGCCACCCTCCGCTAGGGGCGCGACCGACGCTTGTATTTGCTCCTGCTCTTGGAATTAGATTATCGGCTTAGGAATGCTTTTCTTGCCAGATGCCGAACGGCCCCTTACGAAGACGTTGCGCCCGAAAAACGGCTGCAACGGTTCTATCTTGTTAGCGTGATTGAAATCCCATTTTATGAACTGCTTCTAAAAATTGATATTGGACGGGCGCGTCTGTGGCTTTCTTTTGGAGTTGATTACGTCCCGCGCGAGACGTGGGTGAAGTTAACAGAAAAATGAAAGTTTCTATTGATTTTTCACGGTACGGTAGTGTTTGAAATATTAAATTACGGGTAATATACTGACATTAGAAGAATAGTTGTGTATTCAAACAAGCATTGATTGAATGTAAACTAAACTTTATTCCTATGTAGATATAACATACAGAACTCAAAACCCCCTCTCTTACCAAACAGGTATTATAGGTGTATACAATAAATATTCGTATATTAAGTATTCGTTGTGGTGATGTAGGAATTACTCCCAATTGTAGTGGACTGTATAATAGCTTTTTCGGATGGGATCGTCTTGTTCTTTGATTTAAACACTTGTTTATTGTACAAAATAGTTTACTCGAATGCATTCAAAATTATTACAAATTCATATATGGGGAACTAAATAAAATGTGCTCATGGAGCATGCGCCAAAAATTAACTTAAGATATTCGACGTAAGATGGCACTACCATATTTATTTACATAATAAATAATAATTCAAAATAAAAATACATATTTGCCGCAACAACAATTCCCATTTTTTTATCACAATCATTGTAAATGTTTACAAATAATTCATCAACAAACCCAGCTTAAAACCATAGAAAGTAATCGCACTTTATTATCGGAAATACAGTAATCAAAATTATATAATTGTAATACTTAATCTACTTAATCCTACTGCGCAAATTGTACCTAAAATTAGTACTGTCAGTAGTTTCGGCTACTGCGGTATCCTGTAGCGAATCTGTCTGAATTGTTACGTTATTTTAGCTTTTATCTTCACTTTCATTATCTACAATATTTTCTGAAACTGATTGTTTCTCTGGGGAAATGGGAACAGATAAAGATTTTCGCTTCATTATTTGGTTTGAATGTCGTCTGATAACCTTATCTTTTCCCACCTGTACATCATACGTCACGGACCCAGATTTGGTAACAATTTCGCCTGGTATCCACTTCGGTTCCGTACAGTTTTTAAAATCTTTAACCAATACCAAAGACGAGACATATAAGACTGGCCACTTCGCGCAAATCCTTTGATCTTTATGACCTGCCGCTCAGGGACCTTGAACCGTTGTCCCTTTAATTTGGTTTAGCTTTCGGGCGGGAAGTTTGAATGATTTATTTTCAGTTTATTGTTTTGATATTCAAATGTCAGTTATAATCATTGAAATAAGTGACGCACTCACTGGTCTAATGCTGTTCAAGTTCCAGACCGACTAACTACTTGAAAACACGAAAAGAAAAATCGCAATAACTTCCGATCACATAACCAACAAATGTTAACGTCAAAACAAGTGTTGTTTGAGGTTAGAGTTGGCGGTTGGGGAAACAGCTGATTTTAAAATCCACGCGCTATTTTATTGATTTCTCTCGAGTACTCACGAAACGGCTTTAATCTGGTTTAGCCCTCTATCTCTCTCTCTCTCTCTCGAAACGTAGTTCCTTTTTCGAGTACCCAGTCTGATATGTCTAGTCTGTGCCAATACCTTATGACCTACGTCTAAATATTTAGGATTTATTCCAAAATTATCCAGTTGTTTTTGTATCTTGTCATTGACAATATTCGAATGTGATGGTCTAATTAAATCTAGCCTAGTTTTTAGATTTCTTCCAAACAAAACACTCGCTGGACCTGTGGTTACTTCGGCCGCACACCTGGCAGGGGACACCACGTTGCCCTTTTTTGAAGGCCTGCGACGCATGCTCTTCTTTCTCTCTCCATTTGCTTTCCCCACTTGGACCTGGACGTGGTTTGGTGGTGGAAATGTTTGCGCCTGCGCCACGCCGTCTGACGTTGAGAACATGATGTGACGATTCCATATCCGCAACATTTTTTTTCTGCCACTTCCATGTTTCGGGCTTGATGGCTTCATTTTGTAACCCTGATACAAATTGATCCCTTAAATTATCGTCTAATGTAGTTTTAAACTCACATGTTTTGGCCAGATGCTTCAAAGCCGCTATATATTGCGTAACGGACTCTCGTTTTTCTTGCCTTCTTTGACGAAATATGTGTCGCTCCGCGATAATGGATGGGGTGGGTTGAAAGTGCTCTTGCAGTACCTTCACCAATTCCTTGTATTTCTTGGTTTCTGGGCCGTCTGGCCTGCATAAATCGACCATTAATTCGTAGGTTTCATCGCCTACGACGGTTAACAACGTGGCCACCTTGAAATTTTCTTCGATTTTATTGGCGATGAAATACTGCTCCAGCCGGGCGATGTACGTCTTCCAGCTCTTGGTAGAAGGTTCAAACTCGTTTATTTTCCCGATTGACAGTATCGTAACTTATATTTATTTTCTTATTTAAAATCTCGCATTTACCTCGTCGCCATTTGTAATATACTGACATTAGAAGAATACGGGTGTATTCAAACAAGCATTGAATGTAAACTAAACTTTATTCCTTATTCCTCCGTATATACAATAAATATTCGTATATCACATTACGAAACAAACATGAAAAAATATTATTAAACAGGGTATTCCATAAATAGACGAAATACTGGAAGGGATTTAGTAATAATGGGATGTAGTAATAATGTATTTGAGATATTTGCATTTTAGGTGCCTGACGAAGCACGGCGTGCGAGAATCGCCGGTTTGTCACAATAAAGTGCGGCAATATCTATACCAAACGTATACTCTCAGATGGATCGGCCCTTCCCAATTTGTTGGTTACCTGGTCTACATACTTAAATCCTTTGAATTTCTATTTATTTGGGATAGCTCAATGACACCACAATGGCAGAAATAGATGTCACTCACCATGTCACCACAAATCAAACATTGACTTAGATATAATTATCCAACAATCAAATGTTACATTAAGAATTAATTTAAAAATATAGTAAAGGAGTAATATTGTTTCTTCTAAAGTGAAAAATTATAGCGCTATACTATGCTAATATCTATACTAAATGAGCATCTTTTTTACAAAGTTGCCAGTTTTGGAGCATAATTGTTCGAACTTGGCTAAAGCAAATTTGGAACACCTAAAACTTGAAATGGTGAGTGAAATGATTCAATATGACGAGTTTTATAATATGAGTTCAAAAACAAATGACAAAATGTTGTTTTAACACTTGATGGTTCGTTCAAATCGACCATCTTCGAATCAGCTTTGAATCAAAATAGGGGTTAGTTATATACTGGCTTGATTGTAATATGGAAAGACAAATTGTTTAGAAATACTTGGACAACCTTCTTCAATATAACCAAAGCTGGGCACAAAATCGCTTATATTGCTTATATTGCCGTTGATAATTTACCGATTTTAATAATAATTTGAAGGCCTTAAAAATGACTAAACATTAAAAAATACTTTAGTTTTGTTTCTTTATTATTTAATTATATTTATTACTTTTGTCGTGGTTTCTCAAACAATTATCGTTTTTTAATTCGGATTTCTTTTCCAACGGTACATTTTGATACTCTTTTCCGTTATCAAATTCTCTTTCCCCTCCTCAATTCACCTGCCGAATGATATAGTTAATGATACCAAATTTTAAATCAGAAGCACTATCGAATTTATGATTTAAAGAAATCTTCCGGTGATGCGGATAAAACAAAATGATCATCGTTTGTGAAACCGAACGTTGTTATTTTGTGAGTCCTTGTTTTCATTTTAATAGCTTTCATAATAGCTTTAGTAGCGTTCATAACTTACTGTCATCGGTAATTTACCAGTTTGAATTTTAAATTACCCGGTTATTATATATAAATTGATAATTGGATATTTGAAATTAGTAATTTTAATTTCAGCGGTAATTTATCGAAAAAAATAATCACCGAAATTTAATATCTCTAGAGATAGCATAGTCATAGTGATCGGTATTTACTCCAGGGTAATTTACCATCTAAATTTTTAATTACCCTGTAATTTAAGCCAAGGTAATTTACCATTTTTAATTTTTGATATGTGGTAGTTTAATTTTGAAATTAATAATTTTAACTTCAACGGTAATTTACAAAAAAATTAATTACCGTAATTTAACATTCCTGTTTAACACTGTACCTACTTAGTTTGAAAAATACCAAAAGAAATATTATAGAATTTTATTAGAAATTTAGAAAGAGAAGCGTTATTTGGCAATACTTTTAAATTAAAAGGATAAATTATTTTGAAATGCACGTTTCCTCAAGGACGTGTTACTGATTTTGTTATAGGTGCAGTGAAAACGAGGTCACTTACTTTTTTATGTCCTACATGATCATAAAGTGACATTTTACATCTTAGATACCTGGGCAAAAGCAGCTACTTTATGCCCGCAAGGACATTAAGGATTCATAACGCACGCGCGGGCATTTAGCATTGCCATGGTTTATATGTCAGATACATCAAATATTTAACATTCAAATTGTAAATTTTAAATCGTCAATAACAATTAATTGTCTGCATTGTCACTCAACTCCGAATTGTTTGTATTATAATTCAAGTCCGTAGATACGCAATACGCATGTCACTTGATTACGTGTAAGTATTTATTAATATCATTCAAACGGAGGAACAAAAGCATTGTAGGACATATAATTTTGTATGTACCACGGGCATTACTTGATGTGTATTCCCTCGGGCGACTCAAAACGCGGTGCATAAACATCCGTTTAATGCCCTTGGTATGTACATAAACAGCTATTAATGGAATAACCCATTTTTCAGTTTTTATTTGTAAAATTTTAGTGCATAAGGTACTAATTTAGTCCTGCCATATTCATTACAGCTTTTAATAATATTTATCAAAAAGTAGCATCTTAAGAACCGTGAAATGTGTAAGTAAAATAATTATCTTATCTTGAAAGTGATAGTATAAATATAATTTCATCATAAAATCTCGTCGGACAAATTTCTAGTAGTTGAGTTTAAATTGGTTTCTTGAAATGATTTTTTTTACCTATAGTAATTTTTGCACTTCAATTTTGCAAAGAACTCAAAAATATAGGCCATTCTAGTGATTATCTTGACTACTCTTTTCCATTGCACTAGCGCCATCTATAACAAAATCAGTACATTTTTTTAGCAAGGCGCGTGCATTTGGAGATAATAAAATATTAGGGTTAAAATGAGCCTCCTATATATTGAAATTATGCTTTTCGTTGGATATTAATCTACCATTGATACCAATGGACAACGCCAGTCTACACCAAACTTTATCCAAATATAAAATGAATATCGCAAGTGAACTGTGAATGCAGATTTTATCTGAGGCCAGCAGGTGTGTAGGTGGGAAGTCTTCCGATTGCCAGCACCCATTCACCAGCATTTATTTATGATGGCGATAAATTAGCGAAACCGCAAGGTTTGTGTACCGTGCACCCACAGATTTATGTACGGCTGAGCTGCACGTCCCGTTAACCAACAAAGAAGGCCCGCCATCAATAGAATCAAAACCTCCATTTTAGTGCTCCTGCAGGTTTTGCCGCTTATTCGATTAAGGCCCTCACTCCCTTCGCCGACCAGACGTACACCCACACGTTCCTACACCATGACTGTTTCTCTTTATCTATCTTTCAGGCGATGAGGGAAGCTAGTGAGGACGTGGTGTATATGCGGGGGGATGCGCTACCCCAGCCGCTAAATAAGATAGAAAAAGCGGCGTCGGCTTTGAATTTAAATATATATTGCATGAGGATGATCGAGAAACAAGGCGGCGCAAACGCGCGCCGCCGCTCAAAAATTTAGGCCTTCTGTTTTCTATTACGTACCGGGGTTGTATAATGTAATTGGATTTTTTGTGCTCCCGGGAAATGTTATTCGCGACCAGTTATTGCGTTCTTAAGGTTAGCTTATTTGCGTTAAAATGTGAGGTAAGCGCGATTTTCATGGCGGATTATGTGTGTTGATATTGCGTAAGCATCTCTGGGTTTTGACAATCTGATAAGTTAATGGCCCTGGCGTCGCTTTTTTAAGCCGTCGTTGGCCCTAACCAGAATTACACCAACTTTACAATACATCATTTATACCGGGTGTCTAAACTTATCGGTTCACCATTGGTAACTTTGTTATTATTATAACTACACAGTAGGTTAAATTAGCAAACTAGTAGTATTTTTTTCGGCGATTAAGATTATGGTAACAACTAAATAATTGAAAATTTGGTTTTCAAAATATTTACGAAAAAATGTTTTTTTCATTGTAACACTCTGTATTTTGTCAAATATTTTTAAACAAAATTTTATTTTGAACAGAAAGTTGATAATGCATGATTACCCTAAACATAAAACTAAACACGTAATGCGCAGTTTAATTTTGTGATATTTGTCGGAATAAGGTAAAAGTAAGCCGGACTGAATGTAGTGCCAAATAATGAAATACACAAATTTCCTTGGAAACAAAGTAAATAAACCTAAATCTGTCAAATTAAACTGTTAGAAAGATAGATTAATAATTTTCATTGTTGAAAAATAAAATGCCTTTTACACATTTGGAAAAGTGTGATATGCTGGAGGCGTATCTGGTTTGCAGAAAAAATTCTGCACAAGCTTTATTACAATACCAGCACACATTCCCGGATCGTCAAGCACCAAGCCAACAATACTTTCTGCGACTGTATCGAAGATTGCGAAACAACGAAAATTCTTTTACTAAAGTAAGAAGAAAGAAGCTCTTTATTATTGATGAAGAAACGGAGACAAATGTGCTAGCGCATTTTGTAGCTTACCCTAAAATATCGATCAGAAACTGTGCAAGAGAATTAGAAGTAAAAAGAGCCACTGTTCACGCAATTTTGAAAAAGAATAAATTCCATCCCTACAAAATGAATAAAGTGCAAACATTATTAGCTGGTGATGAAGAAAGAAGATTAGTGTTCTCTAATTGGTTTATAAATTTTTGCAATGAACGAGGAGATAATTTTAAGTTTATTTTGTGGTCAGATGAAGCTAACTTTTCAAACACAGGTATGCGCAATAAACACAATGAGCATTATTGGAGTAAAGAAAATCCTTTAGTAACCGGACAACGTTATGTTGAATTATTAACGCCAGTTATTAAAGATTTCCTGGACCATGTTCCTATTATTCAAAACGGCCGCATTTACTTTCAACAGGATGGCGCACCTGCTCATAATAGCATACAATCTGTTAATTACTTAAATACAATTTTTGACCAGCGATGGATAGGAACAAGCGCGCCAGTTCGTTGGCCTCCTCGGTCACCTGATTTAACGCCGCTTGATTTTTATCTTTGGGGCTCTGTGAAAGACGTAGTTTACCAGGAAAGACATCAGAATGTGGAAGAGTTAGAAATAGCGGTAAGAAACGCATTAAACAACATCGACGGCAGAACAATCTTAAAAGCCACTCGAAGTGTAAAAAAGGAGCTCAAAAGTGCGTAGATCAAGAAGGTGGTACTTTTGAACATTTATTACATTGAAAAACATGTATTCAATTAATTTACAATTTTATACGTTGCTGTTGTTGTTAAGTATTTATGTATCTATTTGTTTCTACTTATTTTTATGTAGTGTTAAGCATAGTGCGATTAATGTTATTACTCATTAAAATTTCTTCCAACTATGTAAAAAGATGCAGTCACATTAAAAAAAAATATTCACAAGAATATTTTGAAAACCAAATTTTGAATTATTATTTTGTTTTCATATTCTTAATAACCGAATAAAATACTACTAGTTTGCTTATTTAACCAAAGTTGTATCTGCTTTAATAACAAAGTTACCAATGGTGAACCGATAATTTTGGACACCCTGTATACAAACGATTTCAAACAGAAGAAAATAAAAATGAACGTATGTTTAAACGGCACCGAGATAAACAGAAAGAGCATATCGTACTTAGGGTTGCAATTGCAGAACAACATGAATTTACATACATTCACATAAAAATAAAATAAACATTTACAATCTACTGTTCATATTAAATATCAATACTATTTAATTAACATACAGTAGACTCTCCTATAACGCGGTTCCTACAACGCGAAATACTACAAACGCGCTAAAAATTTTCTTCATATAACGCGATTCTCGTACAACGCGCATGCGTCAAAATTTGCGATCCTCAAATTACTATAAAGGGTTTTCAAAAAACGCGTAAATTTAAACCGCGTTGTAGGGGAGTCTACTGTATGATGCAATACGACACAGAGAAATGGTTGTCTAATGTTAAGAAAATGACATTCTTAAAATACGTTATTTGTTTTAAAATATACAGACTTGTAATAAGAATATTTCTTTAATATAAAACAACTTACATCTTTGCTTTAAGAAAACTATTGTTTAGATTTAAGAAAGCCGTTGTTTTGAAAATAGTGTGAAGGATGCCGATAGATGGAGCTTTAGTTTCTCGTTATAAGAGGGGTCTATGCATGTCTATGCAGCATCAGTGATTGTGCTATTATACCGTCAATGTACCTGACGTAGAAATGTTCAACAGCTCTAATATTGATGGAAGGAGACTAAGAAGGGACACCTAATCTAGCTGGAAAATAACAATTATCTTCTTTGGATGAGTTAAATTCATTCCATGTAAAATATTATTGCTTTCGTAATAACATGTTCATATTTAAAAGAAGTTGGTGAATGTTTAAACCAAGAATGTGAGCTGATTAATCTAACTTGTACAATCTTAAAGTAAGACAACCGGTCAAAACAACGGTTTTCTTTAATAAACGATGTATATATTCTCGCGTATATATAAAACAACCGTTGTTTTGGATTAACAAAGGTTGCTTTGAATTTAGACAACGTTTCGTTGTGTGCACAACAAAAAACCTACACAAACTGCAAGGACAACAAAACAAGATAATACAAATTATTCATATATAAGACAAACGAACAATAAACTTTTTCCGAGGTTTTCCGAAGGAACCAAGAATTTGCCATACGGGAAAGACAAAAACTGAGCAACATTTTTCTATTTTATAGAATAAAGGACAGCATGATAAAAACAAACATAAAACCCACCGAAAAAGAATTTGCACAACGACGAGGCCAGATACAATTCATTCATTCGAACACACAAATTTAGAACTGCTTCGACAACAGAAAACGTACTAACAGAGACCATACATGCATCAACCTAGCTGAATATAAAAAAATTAACACATTTAAAAACAAAATTAAGAGTGTAAATTTTATCCATAAACTGTTAAATTAAATAAATAAATGTCAGATGAAACAAACAACAACAATGTCTTCAACACCATAAATTCGAGACGATCCACATCGTTCTCGAAGGAAGCATGAAGGTCAGAACCGCGTGCACTTCTGAGATATAATATCATATATTAGTAAGAATACGTAGGCTTCTACGGCCAGAATCATTTAGAAAATAAGTTCATTCCTGATTATGCCGTATGTCAAGATTCGTAACTGCTGACGTTTTGCGAACCATGTTGCTCACTTCTTCCGAGCTAACTGAATACTGAGGACCAACCAAAGAAATATAAGGGAGATTTCTTTAGTAGGTCTTCAGTATTTAGTTCTGAAGATGCGAGCAACATGATTCGCGAAAGGTCAGCATTTGCGAATCTTGACACACGGTATAACCCGGAAGCAATTTATTCCCTAAATGATATATTTGTGTTGTATTATTAATCAATGACCGTATATATTGAAAAAAAAAACTTACTTATTTACACGCTACACTGACCGTGTATTTTTAGTTCTGTATGATCAAATTCTTGTCACAGTCAAAGTTGGATTTAGATAATGTGACTAGAAGTCCCACTTTTGTTAAGTTTTAAAAGTATGCCACTTTTTAGTAAATTTATTTTTTTGAATAGAACTATATGTTAGAGCTATTATCATTTTATGTTTTGAAAAATCTGTACCGTAATATGACTAAAGGTAGTCTTGTATGATTATATTATTCAATAAACACACAGAAGTAAAAACACAAAAAAGGGAAAAAAGAACGCATTGCTCTTTTTTAGAACTTCAGCATGACGTTTAGCAGGTCTGACAACTTCAAGTTGTAAAATATTAGTTTCTTTTTCGACATTTCACTATTACCATGCAGAAATGTATTTTACCTATTGCCTACTCACCTATGTGAAGCCCCCAGCCCCCTCTTATGAGAATTTAAGTGTATAGAAAAACTCTAATTACTCTAGTACCCTTAGAGATACCGCAACGAAACTAACAGTCTTCGAATGAGCGTTCTTCGGCCAATCTAAAAGCGGAAAAGTCCGATTCGAAATATGTAAATTAGTGTCCGTAATTAATTAATAACTGATTAGGTGACACGGAATATTTGCAAAAAATCGCGATATTCAATGGGCTGTATCTCGTTCACCATTTGTTCAATCTTAGTAAAACCAACACCATTCGATTCCCCTCTTCTTCGACTATAGGAATGTCAAAAAGTCCGATCGCAATTAGATAGGTTTGCGGTAGTATGCGTGGGCGACGGTCGGCGTGTTTTGCGACAGTTTGCGTTGTTAACCTGGACGACCCGGCCGGCTTCCAGCCCCCTCTTATAGGAATTTACGTGTATAGCAAAAGTCTAATTACTCGAGTGCTCGTAGAGATATCGCAAGGAAACTAACACTGTTCGAACGAGCGTTCTTCGACCAATCTAAAAATGTCAGACTTTATCATGCTGCGTATGATAAAGTAATAAAAATATACGAGTCAAAGACGAGAAATATTGATAACTTTTGTTGATAATGAAAATCAAATAGGCGTTTTCGACTGTTTTTTTTTTGCGCCAGAACATAACATCAAAAGGTCGCTGTAAATGCTGCAAAACATTTTGGTGCAAACTTTCAGGATCTAGACAATACTACAAAGAGTAAGATTTATAAAACCCTTTCGAGATTTCTAGGATGGTATAAATTTGCGAACATTACCAAAATCGCGCTTTTTGACCTCACTTTAATCGATACCTTTACGTGATACAAAATTCTTGAGACGTAAAGTTGGAATGTGATGTTGTAATGTCATAAAATGTTTCTGCCATCATTCAGACAACTAAAAGATGTACCAAAATTAGTTGGAAAAGTATGTGCATACCATTAAATAAGTGTCCATAAGTTTTGTTTTTTGACGACGAAAGTATCAAGTTTCTTTTTGAAGTGATTTTAAATGACCTTTGACCATTTATCTATTATTTCAATTTTGTTCTGGTACTTTTTTTATTTATGGTCATTGGACATCATATACCCTCTTTCAGCGAGAGTTATCCGGTATCATGAAAAGTGTTAACGGTTTAGTCGTTTTAATACTCGATTTATTCTGCGAGCAACTATTTAGTTAAAAACTAGTTTGTGTTCTCCAGTTCAATACATCGTCCACTCGCTACACCTAGTAATTATCGATTTTGCAGCACACGTCTTGTATATTTGAACTGTTCACATCAATCCCCAGTAATCTCCGGTAGTTCCCTCAAAACTAATTACTGCATGGGCAAACTTGTCGGCAATAACCAACAGGATCGACACACATACACAAAGTTTTCCACCTCGGTCGCAGATGAAACAATACACAAGTTCCGGCCAACGACTTGCCAGAATCGAGAGAGGATTGCAAGCCCCCCTCCCCCCCCCCACCACCTTTGTCGCTCTGCGCCCTCAGTCGACACCAACGTACACAAAAGTTTGCATAACCTAACGCCCCATACTACCAATAACGCCATTTCTCACTTACACAATCTACACGATTTCCATTCTAATTAGAAATACCGCACAGTACTGTCTGAGTTATTATTATTCCATGAATATATTTATAAATATGTAAATTGTTTGCACGGGTGCCGTGTGTGCCTGAATACATTGTTTGGTGGAGGGGGGTAATTCCCACCGTCCCAAATGTACAGAGGCGGTCCCTCTGTTAACGTTAATTTGGTGGTTTTTCATCATAGGTGACGAAAATTTTCTACCACCGAAAGGAATAAAGTTGTTTTCAAGTACTCAAACCAATTTTTCAGAAATGGCATGATGGCATGCTAATGTATATTCTATTTTATCTTCTTTACACATGGTGGGTCATTTTGTGGCTGAGTCATTTGACTAGCTTTATAAATAAACCTAATGCGATAAAAGTTATAGAAAACTTTTCCACAACGAAAATCGAACTACAAACGCAATCGACATTTCACTGTCGTTTTTTTCTCTGAACTGTGATTTTGAGAATATCAATTTTTATTCAATCGAACTCTCTTTGTATTGAATACTCCTCATAATCTGGAGAATACGAAAAATAATAGTCCCTGACATATGAAGTCTTTTCCCACATCGCATTACATTCGTTTTAATTCTTTGAAAAATTGTACAGTATTGTCACATCAGTGTTTGTGTTGGGAAACACTGCTAAATAGTATAATAAAGTCATATGCCTGGCCACACCAGATTTTTTAGATAAGTAAACAATAAGCTCAAAGGAGCAGATTTTACCAATCAGCATATCTAAAGGAAGCTGAACCAGAAATAATGAATAAAGACCTCAAAGATTTTTTGCGTATTTAAACAAATATTTCAAGCTCATAACCGAAAAGATAAAAAGGAAGGTGTTAGGGGACCATGATACTGAAGCTGGGAAAACCTCCACACGAAACCACCAATTATCTCCTTGATGCTCATCATGTAAAAAATCTTTGAAAAAATGTTACTTAGTAGATTGAAGCCAATAATTAAGATCAAAAGGCTTGTTTCCTCCCACCACTTGGAGTTACGAGCACACACACACACACAGACATTGACACATGATCGATTACATGCTTTTCATTGTGCATTTGTCCAAATTTAACAAATGACATAATTATATTAAAGATTAATTAATTTTTAAATTAAAAAAAAATTTCCATAGTCATATCCCGGAAATAGCCATTTAGGCACCACGCTGATTTAAAAACAAATAGACTGGAATCAGGCATTTCTTGCATATTGCAAAAGCAGTTCAATACATTAAGTTGGCATGTATTTAGATTTAGTCATGTATGGACCCCATGGAATAATACCAGGAGCACGTGAGTACATGCGGCCATCACTCTTGCGAGCAGTTCTTCTTCAGTTCTTCTTCCGGCATGTTGTAAACAGAGTTTCTTAATGCCCTCAGAAGAAAAGGTCATGTGGATTCAGTACAGTTAGGCAAACATTCATTTAAGAACTAGCGCACATACACAATATTTTTTTAAATTCAGTTTAGTTCCTAAACTCATTTTGGCTTATGTTTAAACATGACTTTATTGTCAAAAAATGCTTGTTTAATAAATTTCACTAATCCTTTCTAATGCTTGTTTAGGTGTCCCCTACAACCCCTGTCAGTTGGTTGCAATCTTTATGGGACTGCCTGTATATTAATGTCAATAAAGCTCTACTAAAATATTCTTTTGCGTCATTTTACTATTTAAGTCAGTGGCGTATTAAGCAATGGGCTGATTTCGTATGCAAACCAAGATTACACAACAATACATACAATACATGTAACAACTGAAAATATTGAAAATATTGCTATAACATGTAAGACGTGTCAATTGAATGTAGTGAAATAATATTAATTGTAAACTGCAATACCTTGACGCCTGGTAACATAATTACCGCGCTTCCGGTACAAAAGTCGATACTGTATGATCAATTTATATTCAAAATTTGTGCTGTGTGGCAAGTGATAGAATTTAGCTTAGAAGTGGGCGTTAAATGGAAAGACGCGACCTTATAATTTAAAGCTATAACGTTCAAAATGCTGCGACAACAATTACAAAGTCACACAACGTTGTCTTGTCACAGCTACTAACCCCTATACGCGTCCGCAGGAAAATAAGGTTGGCGCGCGTCTATACGTGCATCCGGTACGAAGGCGGATGCTGCCCCGCTTTATATGATTCTTTGAATTTTTTATTTCATTATTTTAAAGTTCAAGGCTTAAGCTTCCATTTCAGGCTACATAGAGAATTCTGTATAGAAAACGCAATTGTTGACACTTTGAAGGAGTGCTGTCACTACACAAGCAGATAGATATCAAAATAATTTTGTTATTTTTGGTTTTGTCATGTTTCTCAACATGGTGAATCAGAAAATGTATATCACAACCTAGTCGAAAAAATGCTGTTTACCGGTGTTATTTGCAAATCCGCAATCACGTAATTAAATTAAATGCGACAAATACCATTTGGGCATGGATATTTTATGCGACTATTTGATACTTACAAATCATCAATTAATAGCGATAAATAACGTAATATGTGCATTAATAATAGAATTTAGGCGATATTCAGATATTCATTTAGATATCTCTAACGGGTGTCTGGAATACTTTTGTAATTTTAAAGATTTATGTTTATTACTTATCTTATCAAACGCGCTAGATAGTCATAAGGAATAATTTAGTATCGATTACAGTAGCTTAGAACACTGATTGCCTACACAATCAAAATTACTAAGTTCTGAAATAATTATCTTGTGAGTTTTATTAGTTGTTATATCTTTCTGGTAAGTATTAATATATGTTTAAATTGCCAGTTTGTCTGTATACGTTCAATGTTCTCATTGGTAGGTAATAAGTTACTGGACTCTTCAGCGATATAAAACTTTTGCTATTATAATATAAGCTCAAACTGACGAACTTGGTAGTCCCCGTTGAGACCAAAAATCTGACAGTAGGTAGTGTCAAACGCCGATGTCTTGACAATCCCTACTGTCACTAGAATCAAAATATCTGTCAAATCCTGGCTAACCAGTTTTTTATTTTAATACAAACACGACCGATATCGATCAAATGAAACGGAATGAAAATTTGTTTCTCGTAAACATTTTTTATTTTTATTCAATAGAGGGTGACCGTGTCCGCTATTAGCATTATCAGACCCTCGTGTCAAAGATATAAAATATACCATTAACAACAATTAACACAAAGTGAGAGTCCCATATACAGTTTTTTTATTAATTTATTTATATTTTTATTACTTTCGTGCACCTTATTTATATTGATTATTTTATATCTACAGTCTAATGTCTTATTTTAAAATGTTTGTGAGTGTGTTTAATTGTATATATTTTTATCTTTGACATAAGATGATGCTAATAGCGAAACCGGCCAACCACTAGTGAATAAAAATAAAAATGTGTACAAGGAACAAATTTTGTTAATTATTTCTAAATAAATATACAATAAGTCGTAATCTCCATAAAAATATAATAAACAGCTAATCAAATACTTGATCATTGAGAATAGTATATTGTCAAATAGTTTAATTAAATCACATTTTAAAAATCATATGAGTGCGTTTTCAGTAATCAAAAATAGGTCAAGACAAAAATATAATGCGCCTTAAAACTAGTGTTTCATGGATTATTCGGGACCCCTCAATGTAATTGTCTTATTTATTTTTCAAGATAATTTTGAATGGTAGCGTATTGATAGTAAATAGTATGTTTTAATGTTGAACTATTATCAATTAGATTTTTTCCTGTGGGAATACGTGTAAAATAAATATCTGCAAATACTGTTTGTAATCACGACATTCCATCCTGAAGTTTGGAGTTTCTTCTGACCACCTCTGACAATTTTGATAAGAAAAATTCCATTGGAAGTTTGTAAATGACCTCATATGTCCAAAGTTTTCTTTCTTTGCATTTTTATTTACTCAAGAATGACGATGTTCCCGGAACTCTGAGGGGCGCAAATTTACATTTTCATCAAGGTCAAATGATAATATAACTGCCAAGTTTAAACATATATGAAAAACTAGAAACTGGAAACTCACTGTGATAGATGTAACAATATATTTTTTTTTAATTTTCAGGTTGCCAGTACTTTTGACTCAGAATGTCTTTACCACAAAAGGTAAGGGATACTTGTTCTTATACTTAAATTTGCATCAAAATGCAATTAATATATCGTTATATAGGAATAAACTGATTAGTTTTTAAAATGCACGTGCAATATGAAAAATGTCCAAAACGCGTAAGATCATTAAAATAATGAAAAATATTACATTGCCGGGGCAAGTATATTAGATGATAGAATTTCTCTCTAAAAATTTCTCTAGTAATTTATTTTTTTTTATCATTTTGCTTCTTCTCCACATTTTGATATCTATAGAAAAACGTTGTCATTCACTGGCTGTCTTTGTTGTGTTTTTATCTTCATAGCCAGATCCAGATAACGTACACGAGCATCTGCATTAAATATGATGTAGAATAGTCGCCAACTCTTCTGACTGCGGACTGTAATTTCCACGCTAGGTGGGGCATTGTTTGGGCCCTGTAAAGCAGGAAGCTCACTGAATCGACTCGGCTCAGCACAGCCGGCACGGAGCGTTCAGTTCTGCAGCGAGTTCAAGTTTATCGTCGTATAATATGGCTCATGTATAAGGATAATAGTTAATAAGATTAAAAATTCTTTTCAAATGCTCTGCGTCCTATGAAAATTTAAAATTAAATATTTATTTCTAAATGATATAATATTATCTCTTCTTACCAGTCTAATATATCTAAAGGACCCTTTAAACTCTTCTGATTTTTTAATTTTTAAGAAGATGTTTTCTTATTATTCAATCGTTGAGTCCAACTTATTAATTGGACTTGGATTGAAAGAATAATTTTTTCTTGTACTTCTTTTTTCTCTTTTTTGGATTCAAAAACACTTAATACTTTATCTGAGTTTAAAACCATTCTTGAAAAACCTAAAAATATAGATTTTTAGGTATTTTTTACAGAGTGGTTTCTTCTGGTTTCGTTTTCATTTCATCTAAATTTCGTTTTAATGGATCTCCATCTGGTAGACATTTAGTCAACAGAGACATGTAGACATGTATTGATTACCATTATAAAGATTTGGAGTAAACTGATAAACATCTGTTAGTTTAACTTTTGCTGCACTTATTGGTAGGGCTTAATATATTTGCTTTGCTGCTTCAATAGCATTTAGATTTTGTCTGATATCTTTCATCATTCTCCCTCGTTCTCATCTGAAGCATTCCCTCCTGTCTTCTTTTACCTATGAATTCTTTATGTTCTGCAAATTGTATTTTTAAAGTATTATTTTATTTTGCTTATTAACTAAGCTATTAAGAAGTAGTTGTTGACACTTAGCTTATTGATTCAGAGAAGAAACCTACAACCAGCTTTTTGTAGGAGTCCTATTATTACTATTACTGATCTCATCTTTTAGAACTCCTCTATTGGAAGTAGCAGTAGTAGTAAAGAATAAGAAAGCTATTTCTTGATCTGGATATAATTATTTTTTATTTTTAGTAGGTAGATAATTATAATATTCCGTATAAGATGCATTATTTGATATTATAATAGCTTTAACTTGCGAGGAAATTGAAAAACTACCACGCAGAATTTGGGTGCATGACACACATCTTAAACAAGAAGTAATAATAATTAATTATGTATGACAATCAGCCACCGAACAAATTTACACCCTCTAGAATCATAAGGAGTGGGTGGACGCCTTTTAGCTTATTTCGTTTTCTTTTTCGCTAGATTTGAATTGACTCAAAAATTGCGCGCTACCGATGTAAACAAACTATAGGGTATAGTATAGAACAGCGTTTCTCATACTTTTTAACATGGCGACCCAAGTAATTTGTTTTTACTGAAGACGCAACCCAATCATTATAAAAGTAAGTATCATTAGAGATGTTAAATCACCGCGCTGATTTACGGACCACATGTTAATCTTATGGGTAATATAACACCGTAACTTACCGATTACATATTACCGATATATTACCCCATAAATTTAATATGGACTTCGTAAATTGCCGCGGTAATTTAACATCTCTGGGTATCACACTTCGAAATTTTCGGCAATAAATGTGTAGTTTGTCAAATTATAAACGATCGGTATTTTTTTAAAATTTTATATATTATAATCTTTAGCAACAAATAATTACATATTCTCTGCGGAACTTATATCTAGTGGATTACGGAGTTTGTGTTTTGTTATAATCATCGTTGAAAATACACTTTCTGCCGATACGTTGTCGCAAACGGAAGCAATAATTTAATCGATATTTCGGACAAAATTATATGTTATAAGTTATATGTTCTGAACATTTAACATGAGTTTAAGTTTCTTTAAATCTTATTTACAATCCTCTGTCTATTGATCAGCTTTTTGTTCTTCCTCTAAAGTTAAATTATTTGAAGTATCGTCTTTGAAGGGACTTATTATCTACATATTTCCCAACAAATATCGTTGGGTGGAAAATTTTTTATAAGTTGTTCTTTAATAAGGAGCCTTTCTATCACCTCTTTGCATAATGTAAGTTTCTTGTTTAGTTATTATTTTGCCCTCCACTATCTGTGTAAATGATGGAAAGACATCAAAGTTATTTTTGTGTTTGACCTTCTTCGCCCTGAATTCCAGTTTTTGCAGGCTTCTATTTTATTAATTTTATTATTCAAAATAAAGGGTGTGTCTGTTAATCCTGCAGAGATCGTCGTTCAGAAGCGAAAATATATTGGCTAAGTACGCCACCTTAGCGAGCAGCAAATGAGTTTCAAAATATTCAGTGATGACTTCTGGTCTCTTAAAAATAATTCAATTTACACTCGAAGTTCGAACAATCGTGTCAAAACTTGTCTTCTTAAAAGCCATCTGCTATGTGAATAAGAATAGCCTCTGTTAATGAGCTGATGCTATTTTGTCAAACATTGTATGGGTTTTTATACCAGTCTTTCTAATATAGTTCACTATTTGTACCTTAATATTGCTAATGCGCGACTAAGCCCTTGTTCGTCATTTCCGCAGCCCCATCAGAATACATCCTTTTTTTTGTTGCAAAATAAGAATTGATACTTCTAAATATCCCTTCGGATGTTGTTCTGGCTTCCAATTTTACACAACATAATTCCACCATTCCACATGTACTTGTTTGGCTGTATATTCAATATATCTGACGTACCTACACTAATGATATTGCATCATTTGAAACGTTTGTTGATTCATCTAGTTGAACTGCGTAATTTTAGATTTCTGTGTATTTTCTACTAATTGCAATTTAATATCATAAGACAAGTCTTCAGCGACTAACCGTATCAGTTGACATGGGTATAGCACTAATTTTTATTTAAAATTCCTTGCCAGATAATGCTGTGCAGATATCTTTCATGCAATGCTTTAACAATGTTTCTCAAAATATGAACACTTCAATATTTGATTCAAATTAGATTTACTTGTTTTTCATTTATAGCGTTGTATTCAAAATAAATCCTTGGGTTTACTTTTTTATTGATTGTAATTTGATTCTCAATGTCTCATTAGTTTATTAGTAGTTGTTATTAGTAGTTTCATTAAAGCGTTGGCTAATACATTTCTACAGATTACACACTGTGGTAAATCTATTCCATGTTCTCTGTAAAATGTAAATCCGAATGTAATATTTTTTCTGGATAACTATATGTGAAATTGATATAGGACTCTTCTATTATTTTTTGCTACTGGTTTGCTTGTACTGGGACCTGTGACTTTCACATTATTGGGCTAGTGAATATCATGAGACGTTTCTTTTTTTTCATGCACGTGTTGTTATATCAATCATTGAGCTTACGCTAATCGCTAATGTTTACAAATAATTTTGCGACCCATAAAACTTACGGCGCGACCCAATTTTGGGTCCCGACCCAATGTTTGAGAATCTCTGGTATAGAACATCATCACGAACGTAACGCCAAAAATGACTTTATATTATCAGCATACGTTGTAAAGTCGCTAATTCTACTAGTTTTTCTCATGATACATAAAAACATCCATTGAATTTTGTAACAATGTAGTAACAATACAGATTATAATGGCAACAGTTGTTTTGTTTCTGTACTAATAAAATAATCGTTTCCGCACTCAAATATTATGTGTTGAATAACTGTGCATTAGAAGTTTCATAATACTTCATACACTTTCGACACACACAAGATTTGATATACAGTAGACTCTCCTATAAGGCGGTTCCTACAACGCGAAATACTACAAACGCGCTAAAAATTTCGTGACTACATCTTCATATAACGCGATTCTAGTACAACGCGCATGCGTCAAAATTTCCGATCCTCAAATTCCTATAACGCGTTTTTATAAAACGCGTCATATTAAACCGCGTTATAGGAGAGTCTACTATAGTTATTTATGTCACAATTGCCGAAAGTACGGAATAGCGCGACGAGCGGTAATGCGGCGCGACGCTGAAGGCGGAGCGTCGCATGTGAGCGAGTCGCGCTATGTAGTTTTCGGCAGGAGTGACATACAACGTTTTTTGTGCTGCTTCTTGAGTAAATATGCATTTAAAAAAAATAAAAATGGTTATATTTCTGTATAGGAAATGTTAGGTTGGTACCACTTCGACGAACGTCAAGTTTAAAAAACTAATTCAAATTCTGACAGATTTATATTTGTTCATTACGCAGATGTAGATGTCACATGCGTACCAACATACTAAAATAAAACTACACTCATCGCTATACTTTATTTACTATTTTCTCAATATATCGTTTTTAGAATTAGATATAATAACGGGTTGATATTCCTTATCAACAAAATATCAAATTGGTGATCTTGGTTTATTTGAAATTTGTATTTTGTACTTTGCCGCACTAGAACGGCAAAGTTCCATAGCGGTTCTCCAACCTCTGACGAAATCAGCTGTTTTCGAGTGTAACAGCACAATAAGTATTTTTATACCCCCACATTGACTGTGGTAAGGTATATTAACTTTGTCACAACATTTTTAACATCCTTAAGGAAGCGTGGCAGGTATAGAAAACTGAATCGATTTAGCTATGTCCGTCCGTCTGCCCGTCTGTCAGTCTGTCTGTATGTTTACATGATAACTGCCGTAATTTAGAAGTAATTGATTTGAAATTTGGTACACAAGCTTACCTCTTAAGAAGTAAGGACAAGTTCATAAATGGGCAAAATCGGTTAACTCCATTTTCTTTTCTCAAATTCACACGATAGCTGCCGTAATTTTAGAACAATTGATCTGAAATATGGTATGGGCAGAATCGGGGTATTTTAACTTCGGCCAGGCTGAAGATAATTTTTATACTAGTTTTCGTTCATATGAAGAACGAAAATCTTTTAAATGAAGTTTAATGTGACAGTCCACCAGTATGTACACGTGTAGACTGTGGGTCACTTATACTTACTGTCATTGACCGATCATACAATACAGGAACGCCGGTTACACATTGGGCGGTTTTTGCCGTGGCGGCAAATTTGCCGTTGCCGTCGTTCCGGCAGTAGTGTATAGAATTGAATGGAAGCTTTCACACTGAGCGGCATAAATGACGCGCGGCGGTCTTGCCGATGACGGTCGCTGTGCAGCCGCCGGCTGCGCCGCCGGCTGCCACTAGCCTGGCGGTAATTTTGTCGTTTTTTTTTTCACATAGTGGCGTACGTGATCAAATGAGCGTCTACACATTCGGCGTTTTTTTACCGCTGGAAGCGAACGGTAGTTAATCAGAGGAAGCTTTTGAACGATACGCAAATTTTAATAGTTGATGTCCTGATCATTCTATACACCACTGCCAGAACGACGGCGACGGCAAATTTACCGCCACGGCTAAAACCGCCCAATGTGTAACCGGCGTCTCAAGAAAATGCAAGTACTTTTAATTTCCTGAATTGGGTCTTTGGGTATGTAACAATGGATAACAATGGATTAACTATCAATAAAAATCAAATAATAACAACATTTAATGTCATTACCAGTAAATGTGACCTGGAACGGGTGAATGATCCCCACCGCATTATCCATTCTATTAGAGACTCAGTTCGGCATGATTTATCTATGATAGAAAACTTACCTCGACACGATCAGAACCACTGCTTATAGTCCAAGAGCCACCAACGGATTTCGCTACACTATAGAGAATAGGGCTAGAACTTTCAGAATCTGTCCCTTGTAGCGTAACAATAACATAATCGCAAGTCAGTCAACCTTCTGGGGGTGGCTTTTGCGCTCATAGATTTTGAAAGGGTGAAATAAAAATAAAAAAATACATTATTATAATCATGTTGTCGCTTTGGAATATCAAAGGGGAACGTGTTAAGTGAAGAAAAAATCTATAGACCGGTGCGTGGGTGGAAAGTGGGTCCAAGAGTGGGACTAAGTGGCGTACAAAATTGCACTATTTACAGTAAAATAATCAGGTTGGGTTTGACAGATTATTCTTAAATACATCCCCACAAAGTAATCTTCCTGATGCCAGACCAAAATTGCGGTGGTCTCACTCGCACGGGTATAAAACTCTCTCACCCGCACTCAGGGGGAGGTTTTGTGGGTCTGGCGGATGTTTCTACCGGAATTTCAATCTTTCATTGGGACGAATACGGAGATGTATTTATGGAGATGTATTTAAGACTAATCAATAAAACCCAACTTGTATATTTTACAGTAAATAGTACAATTTTGTGCCCCAGTTCGGCCTCCTCTTGCACCCCCTTTCCACCGACTCACTGGTCTGGCGATTTTTTCTTCACTTGAAACGTATCAACTTTGATATCCCAAAGCGACAGACTGATTATAATAATATATTTTTTCACACTTTAAAAACCTATGGGCGCAAAAGCCACCCTGGAATGGCAGACCTATTAAAAAACTAGATTATTTCACACAACCAAATGTTTAAATGTTTGTCGGATAATGTGTGCCTTGATGAGATTATAGTATTTTATTTTTTGGAGCAGTCGATTTCGTATTTAATATTATCAGGCTCTTATAAAAGATAATAAGAAGAGAGATTAAAATTAATTAAATATTGTACGTCAAACGCTTACTTATAATAAATTGATAAATAGACAAAAATATGTTTGATAGACGTATATTTACATTGTGGGCAAAAAAATTGTGCAAGTTTTCAAGTACACCTTTTTTCCAATAACATTTAGTAAATTTATATAGTCTTTAAAGAACGAATACTCTTTACATTGTGAGGATTGAAAACATACCATATTTGCAATAATAGATCGTTTTAATCCAATGTTATGGTACTTTATGTATGGGTATGCAGCATTTTTGATAACAACAGGTCAATTTAATGTGAAAAAGGGTGAAATTTTGAAACGAAACAAAATCATTTTTATTGTATTTACCCAAAAGCAGTGGAGTTGGAGGTTTGTAGCAAAAACATTGCACAAGCACGCAAATCTAATTACACGTACTCGAGTTGGTAGATAAAACAGCTTTCATATGGGTGCCACGTTTTCTTTTGACAATATTGAAGGATTGTTCTTACTTCTGACTCTTAGCTGTCTCTTAGCTGTGCATTTTGATTAATTTTTCTACGTTTGTTACAAAGTGTTTTATATCTAAAATCAACAATATTCTTTTATTAAACCAAAATTGTGACAGTTTGCTTTCACTTGTCTAACGTTCAAAATACCGAAAAAATATCGTCAAAATGTCTAAAAAAATAAGACTAACAAAATGTGTTCAGATGGTTAAGGCTGACGTTGGAAATGCTCTTCATTTAAATGTGAAAGTTGCGCATGAAAAATTAAAATACCGGGTTTGTAGTGATGTGTTATAGTCAAAAAACCTTGATCCCATCTCCAATACAAACTTTGCAAGACAAGCAAAAATAGTTACATTCGTCTAGAATTTGGAACGGTTAAAAGCAACGTGCGTGATACATCATAATTGAAATGAAAGAACAGAATAAAATAAAAGAATGGCACCCATAAGAAAAGCAAAACTTGGCAATGGTTTCTCCACAATCTTTAAAGATTTTTTGTTCCAAGCGTGCAATTCCACTGTTTTTTTAAGTAGAAATGGTAAAAAGACGATGATTAAAATTTCACACTGTATACGAAAAAAATCTGATGTGGCCAGGCACATGACTTTATCATACTATATATAAAATTAATAGTTCAGCTGCATGAGATTCTATTTGATCGAGATCGGCTATGTCTGCATTAAAATAAAAATAGTAGAACTAGACAGATATCTCGATTAAAGCTGCGTTCGGATATTGTACTCCGTTGACACCGGGTACACCGTCCAAATGACACCTACGTGTTATTGGGTGTAAAAAGTGTAACGGGGTTCAATATCCGAACGCAGCCTATATTGACAGTAGCATTTTCAAAACATTAGCGTTTGACACTAGCTACTGTCATTAGAATCAAAAAATCTGACATATCCTGGCTACTAGTTATAAGCAGTACGACCGATCTCGATGAAATAGAATTTGCTCATGCAGCTAAACTATAAATTCTACCAAAAAATGTCATATACATAAATTATAGAAAATTTCCTCTGCTTTAATTTATTATTTAACTATTTTGACGACATTACACAAATAGCGGCTCATTTGCAAAATCTTCGAAAAATGCTATGAGTAAACCACCAGTTCCTTTGGACCCTTTTCAACAGAAAGCTTTTCAGCTCTAAGTTTGGTTATGAAACTTCTAAATATGAAGTTTCGTCCCGACACCTTTAGTAGTTTCTCCGGAATCGTCGCCACAAAAACGGGTACACACACACACACACACACACATACACACACACATACACACACACACACAGACATTTTTTGTACCTTGGTCAAAAATGTTCAGGGGACCCAAAAAGACATATTTCCGCTAAAATCTCAAAATGTTTTTTTGGCATGTTTACAATACTTTACATACTGCGTATGATAAAGTAAAAATTATGAAAAAACATTATGCTATACAATTTCTACTGTTCTTTTTGGCCAAAACCAAATAACTGTCTTATCTACTGATTTTAATACACCTTTCATTACACATTAAACTGACCCGATATTATCAGAAATAATGCATACAAAAAGTAACAAAACTTTGGATTGAAATGTTTTGTTATTGCGACATTGGTATGTTTTCAATCTCCACGACAATTTTGCAATTTGTTTTTCAAAGAAATATTTCAATGGACTGAATATTGTTGGAAATACGTGTAATACAAAATTGTACCGTTTTTTTTCCACAGTATATTTATTATTATTTTTATTTTCTTGACATGAGGATTTGAATAATTTGTTATAAGAAAAATTCGAAAAGGTATTCATCGTTAAATTTGGTTATTTCATTAATTATGTTAAAATGTTCTTTAATATGTTTTTTAATTTCTAAAATTTCGAAGTAATCCATTTTAACAAAATTTTATTATGTTGTTATGTACTTGGCATCCGTACAAGAAACGTAAAGACTTGGTAACCTAGGTTATTAAGTCACTCTAGCGAAATCGTCATCGTTGCCAACGTGATTGTCAACAAAATTCGGACGTCCTGAAATTCTGCCAGCTGAGATCGGGTGTTACCGATGGTACTGAAAAATCTGAATTGAAATTATTAATTTGGGCAATAGCCGCCTCTTCAGATTGTAAAAATCCAATAATAATAATTTCAGACAAAACACAAAATACGTAACATTGAGTATTGTCAAATTACTTAACAAATTACAAAAAACTTGTCAATAATCCAATAACATTAACTTGTGCAACAAAATAAAAATATGTACGTAAATTTTCTATAATTTTGTTTAAACAAAAGATATTTGTTTAAATGATTGCAAACTGGTTAATAAATGACAAAAAGGGCAATAATAATAATCTCAACAAAAAAAAATCGTAGCATTGTGAATTATTATACTCGCAAGGTTCCAGAAAATATACCAAAAGTAAAAAAAGTAAATCCAAATATGCTTTAAACTCCTCAAAAGTCCCCAATTGGTGCATAGATGTTGTTGACAATTTTTTTTTGTATTGACTGGTATTACATTATCATATTCGCAAGGTTTTAGAATTTCAAAACTAAATTGTGTTTTCAAACTCCTAAAATACCCTCAGGCTTAGACTGTTTTTACTATTTCAGGAGTTATCGACCGACTATTTATAATTACTAATTATTATTATTAATTAATAAAACATGCATTTTGTCCAGTTAAAACTTCAAAAATGGCCCATTCTGTGGCAATCCGTTCACCATTCCTCCTCCATTACTTCATAAAGTTGCTTTCTCGCAAGGTCGCTTTAATGTTTTATTTCAGTCCCGAGACCTCTATACCATATAACTCCCCATCATCTGCGGAGTCATACCCCCCGAACCCCACCACGTTAGCGCGTTATTTAAAACTATGGTGATTTAAGTGGTAAATATCCAAACATATTAAAAAAAGCCCACCAATCATTGAGGTTGCAATTTCCGTCACAGACTAGGTATATCCATAAATGTAATGGTGTTTGTTTTTAGGTCCCGTATGAACGTGGAAATAGGAATTATGGATTTCACTACGAGGATAAAATGATAATGTACATAGCTGCTTCGTTGTCGCGTGATGGTAGCGTTGAAGACTTTTGGTTGGTGTCAAACCCTTCCGGAATCGGCAGCTTCGACGATGTAGTGCTGAAGATATTATATAAAAACGGCGATAGCATTGCAGTTTTTATGCAATTAAAGTCCACCCAAAAACCTTTATTATTGGATTTGCACGGTAGATATAGAAAGGGATTCCTTAAAATAGATCTACATAAATACATAGAAGACTATGATAAAATTATGGATTCTAAATCAATTATTTTGCAAGATGTGTTCAAAGATGTTCACAGCGATAAACATTACTTCTGCATATTTAGTAACTCGCCAAAAGTGTCCCCTAATCTGAAGATCAAGGATGTAAAGCAGCATTCAATTGGTTTTCTGGATGCGAGAAAACATAAAAGGGCCCACCAATTCGACTATACAAAACAAGAATATCAACATACAAAATTTTTTGAGAAATTGCATATATTGATCGAACAACCCAATGTCAAAGATCTGGATTCTGTCCTTTCGGAAATTATTGGGAAACATTTCACTCCAAAAAACTTAGATGAGTTAGACAGAAAAATAAAGAGCTACATGATCGAGGACAAATATATAACTGCTTTGACAAAGCCTGTATTCGAAATGATGGGTTTCCAGGTATTATTAGAGGATTGGATGGTAGCTGATTTTCCTAGAATTGCAGACATTGACGAACAATACGTGAAACTATGGAAGCAAATGTACTATGGAGAACAAATTATAAATGCCCAGGATCTTTCAAAAGTTAGTCCAATGTTCGGGTACTTTGTGCAGCAGGAAATACAAGAAAAATTGAAAGTAGACCCAAAATTTAAATGGAAAGATGATATAACAGAAAACATTAAAGCAGCGGTTTCAGAAAATTATAAAAAATCAATCAGTAGTAAGAAGGATCTGCTATTGATTTTATGGCAAGATGAAAACTTGCCACTGCCTATTAAGCCTGAATGCACACAGGACTTTCTGAGTGTTCATAACACTTATAGTCATCTAAAAAAGAAATTTATGATATTCTTCAGTGGTAATGAGATTTCAGATGATTCTAATGATACCACAATAATAAATTATGCCAGTCAATTTTCAAATGAGAAGACAGTGAATGATATTCTTTCCATAAAAGTATCACTACAGGGGCGGTGTTCAGTTCCGCTGCATGATATTGTAGGCATTACATACGAATCGAATATCGATGCACTGCTTAAAGCTACGAAAGCTTCACCAGCATTGAAGAACATTGAAATATCACGATTACTCTGCTGGACTGAACTCAGCGCAGATCGTGCCTGCCCAACCGTTGGACACCGCTTACAAAACCCAGATAATGATTATATTCGACGAAGGTTTATAGTAAAAGGACAATCAGAAGAAAAAGACGAACAGACGCTACTAGAAAATCATCTAGAAAATAATATTAATGATTTGTGTATCATCTCAAGTGAACCAGGCATGGGGAAAACCGAAGTGTTACGGTCGTTAGCGTATAACTTTAAACCAACCAAGGTTGTTCTCTTCGTTACCTTACGCGACTATGATTTGGAAAGCGACGATTATGAGAAACTATTTGGTTGTGATGCAATCAATTACTTCTTTTCCAAAACTAATGATAAATGTGATAAACTTATCACATGTATAATTGATGAGCACGGAGGGGATAACTTGGCCATCTTCATTGATGGATATGACGAAGTCCAACCAAAATGTAGGGATAAACTTAAACGAATCCTAAAAGAAAACATCTTGAGGAACCACAAGATTCAGGTACTAATTACGACAAGAACACAAACAGACGAAGAGCTACAACTACTACGTTCGGGCGATACCACAATTTTAAATTTACTGCCACTTAATCATAACGATATATTGGGATACTGCGGTGTACACGGAGTATCCAGTAATATAACCACAGAGATTGACCATGTTTTTATAAGTAATCCACTGCATCTCAACATGATCACCACAATATCAATAGAAGATGGATCTGTGAATAATTTAGGACGAGTTGAAATGACCGAACAATTTATTGATAAGAAACACATATTGTACTATAACAAAAAACGCATGAACAATGTAGTAGAGATATATAAACCACTATCCATTGAACTTCATCGCAAATTGGCATTGGTCGAAATATTTAAGAAAGCGTTTGTCATATCTGAAAAGATTGTGCGAAAGCGTGACCTAGATATTACTGAAACATTCATTGAAATTGAAAACCTTGGGTTAGTTATTAGAGACAAAGCATCGTCGAACATTCAGTTTGTACACAGGAGCTATGCGGAATATTTAGCTGCGGACTGGCTATATGAAAATTGGAATGGAGGCGATGAAATGTTTGGAATGATTTATCGCATATTGTTAGAGAATAGTGACTTCCGTGATATCGTCCATATTTTTAACCAAATTAGTTACAAAGTGCGAGAAGAACACAAAGTACAAGTTTGCTTGAAAGCGCACATCGCGATAACTATGGGAGACATGGATACCCTAGTCAAACTTATAAACAGCCACGACATCAGTATATTCCAAATAGATCAATTTGGACGTAATATTCTACACATGTTAGCTTGGTATGGGACATGTAGTGATAAACACAAAACAATTTATCAACTTATGATCGAAAGTCATATGGCTTCTCTATTCCTACTAAGGAAAGATACTATACTCAAGTGGACTAATTACGAGTTTGAGCGTGCTTCTAATAGTGATGATAGAGTAACGGATGATGATTTGAAACTACTAAAACGATTAGCAAAAATAGATGCTTGTAAAGATTGTCCTATCGACGATTTTTTTAGTAATCATTATATTTTTTTAAGTATTCATCCAGGAATAATTGCGTTTCATACTGCTATTATTAAAGGAAACACAGCCATAGTACAACGATTTCTTGGCCTCAAAATCGATATTTTCCCAACAGACGTAAATGGCAATAATGCTCTTCATATAGCATCTGCATTCGGACACATCGAAATAGTCAAAATGATTTTAAATAGAAGATTTGATATTAATGAACGCAATGCGAAAGGACAGACAGCAATTCACTTGGCTGCAGGACATGGCTATGTTACCACTAACATGATATCTTTTAGTGTTAACAGCTCATCCGCACATGCAAACAACAGCGACAGATATCTGCAAATTGTTGAATTACTACTCGATCATGAAGCCTATCCTCGTGCCGTAGACAACGTCGGTAACAACATTATTCATGTTGCTACTGAAACTGGAGACATTGATACTTTAAAGTTACTAAGAAGATATGATTCGTCGTTGAAAACAAATGAAAAAGGATGGACTCCCTTACATATAGCTGCAAACGGCGGGCACTTAGAAATACTCAAGGAGTTTCTAAAGAATATCGACGGTATTGATATAGATAGAAGAACAAATGAAGGAGACACAGCGATCATTCTTGCATCCAAAAGGAAACACTGGAATATTGTTGAAACTCTTCTCAATTTCAATACTGATATTACACAAACAGATAATGAAGGATGGACTATTTTTCATTTCGCGGCTGAGGATGGACAGTTACCAATAATTGAGATGTTAGTCAAACAGAAAGTTGATATAAATCAGAAAACAAATGATGGTACCACCGCACTTATTCTAAGCTGCACGGCAAAGCAATGGGGGATAGTTAAGTATCTAATTGAAAGAAATGCCGGTCTCAACCAAGCAGATAAAGATGGATGTACCTGTTTACATTTTGCAGCAGATAATGGACAGTTAGATTTAGTAGAATTGCTCGTCAAGAAGAAAATTGACACAAATTACAGAAATAATCAAAAATATACAGCGCTTAACCTAGCCTCCAGATCGGGACATGTCGATGTTGTAGGTTTTCTTCTTGATAATAATTGTGACACTTTACTGTCTAACCAAGCTGGATGGACCCCTCTTCATTCGGCAGCAGGCTTTGGGCATCTTAAAATTGTTGAATTATTACTCAAAAGTAGTAATGGGTGTCATGTAAATGTCGTAAATAATAACGGAGACACTCCACTGAAGCTATCGGCTAGATCCGGACATTTAGAAGTTTTTAATTATCTATTAGATCACTATAGCGATCCTTTCCAACCCGATGAATATGGTATGACACATCTACATTTTGCAGCAGATACCGGACGCTTAAAAATTGTAGAATTCTTGATAAGAAAAGGAATTGATGTAAATCTCAAAACTAATAAGGGACTCAACGCGTTGAAGTTGGCCATTAAATCCGGTTTTTTGAATATTTTAGACTTCTTAATCAATAATGGTTGTAGTATCATGCAGGCAGATGAAGGTGGAAGCACCCCATTACATTGGGCAGCCGATTTTGGAAAATTAGATATTGCAAAATTCGTAGTAAAGGAAGGTGCTGATGTAGAGAGCAAAACCAAACATGGACTCACCGCATTGACAGTGGCATCTAGATCTGGACATTTTAATGTTGTTAAATACTTAATTAGTAACTCGGACCCGCTGCTCGGGGATGAAGACGGATGGACTCCCTTACATTATGCAGCCAATCATGGATACCTAGAAATCGCAAAGCTGTTAGTAAAGAAAGGAGTTAACGTAAGCCTCACCACTCATACCGGACAAAATGCATTCATGCTAGCATCTAGATCCGGTCATTATAATGTTGTTAAATATTTAATCAATAACTGTGACCCGGCCTTAGCGGATGAACATGGATGGACTCCCTTACATTACGCAGCCAATCGTGGATACTTAGAAATCGTAAAACTATTAGCAACAAAAGAAAATGCAGTAAGCCTCACAACTAATAAGGGATCTACTGCGTTGAAGCTGGCATCAATATCAGGCCATCTGAAAGTTGTCGATTATTTGCTTGAACGTGGTGCTGATCCTACGCAAATGGATAAATATGGATGGACCTCCCTACATTCCGCAGCGGATAATGGACAGATAGATGTGGTAAAACTGTTTGTAACCAAAGAAGTTGATGTAAACCTCAAAACTCCAAAGGGGTCCACTGCGTTAAGGCTGGCATCGAGATCTGGACATTGGAGAGTTGTTGAGTTTATGCTTAACAACAATGCTCATCCTTTAGAAATGGATGACGAAGGATGGACTCCCTTACATTCCGCAGCGGATTACGGACAGTTAGAAGTGGTAAAACTTTTAGTAACGAAAGGAGTTGATGTAAACGTCAAAACTAAAAATGGGGTTACTCCGTTGATGCTGGCATCACGATCTGGACGTTTAAGTGTGGTTGCGTTTTTGATTAACATCGCTGATCCTTCGCAAATGGATGAATATGGATGGACTTCCTTACACTACGCAGCGGTTAATGGACAGTTCGATGTTGTAAAACACTTAGTAACGAACCAAGTTGATGGAGGTCTTACACCTAAACAGGGATTCACTGCGTTGAAGCTGGCAATAAGATCTGGACATTTGAGTGTTGTTGAGTTTTTGATTAACAGCAACGCTGGTCCTTCACAAATGGATGAAGATGGATGGGCCCCCTTACATTTGGCGGCGGATTATGGACAATTAGATGTAGTAGAACATTTAATTACGAAGAAAGTTGATGTAAATCTCAAAACTACAAAGGGGTTCACAGCATTGATGCTGTCATCAAAATCTGGACGTTTTCGAGTTGTTGAGTTTTTGTTGAACAACAAAGCTGATGCCTTGCACATGGATGAATATGGATGGACGCCCTTCCATTACGCAGCGGCCTATGGACACTTGAATGTAGTAGAACTTTTAGTAACAAAACAAGATGATGTAGATTTCAAAACAAAACAGGGGTTCACTGCGTTGATGCTGGCATCAAGAACTGGACATCGGAGTGTTGTTGAGTTGTTGATTAACAACAACGCTGATCCTTTACAAATGACTGAAGATGGATGGACCCCCTTACATTCTGCAGCGGAATCTGGACAGTTAGATGTGGTAAAATTTTTGGCAACAAAACAAGATGTAGTAAATCACAAAACAAAACAGGGGTTCACTGCGGTGATGCTGGCATTAAGATCTGGACATCTGGGTGTTGTTGACTTTTTAAACAGTGATAATGTAAACAACACGCAGAAATCAGGAAATCAGGGTGCGGAACAGACGAAAAAGCAAACTGAAGGGATTGCAGAGGATAAATTGTCCTTTGCTGCTGTTACAAAGAAGACTTGGATGTACATTGGGAGAGCGGCTGCAGGCACGACTGAGGAAAGCATCAGTGATCATCTTAGTGGAACGTTTCCCGGCGAGGACTTCTCGGTTATCGCTCTGCCAGTGCGGGATGGTGCGAGCAGTGCTGCCTTTCGTGTGGGTGCGGACGTGTCGTTGTGGAGTCGCATGGCGGACCCGCAAATCTGGCCAAAAGGAATACTTATTAAGAAATTTCGAGACAATGAAAGGGGAGATCGATCACATAGCAGTGCCGGAGTTCCGGGTCGTCCACCTAAACCCCAGGAGCCATCGAAATAAACTGGATCGAATGGTAGTCCTTTTACACTGTTTAGACTATCCAGGAAAGGAACAAATTTTGATTGGACAGCTGAGTGACAGAATTCATTTGAACAATCTTTAGTAAACTCACCTATTTTACAATATCCGGATTTATCACACGATAACGAATTTATTTTGAAAACAGACGCTTCGGAATTTGCAATCGGTTCTATTTTATCAAACGCAGATGATAGGGTTGTGGCTTATGCCAGTAGAAGTAGAAGTACAAAGCAGAGAAAAACTATAGTACAATCGAGAAAGAACTAACGGCAATTTGCTGGTCAGTAAAGCACTTTAGGCCTTATTTATTTGCAAACAGATTCAACATTTTTAGAGATCATAGACCGTTGATTTACTTATTCGGAATGACAAATCCCTCAAGTCGCTTGCCAAGATTTAGATTGACATTAGAGGAGTACGATTGTGAAATTCATTATGTGAAAGGAAACGACAATGTAGTGGCTGAATCCCTAAAGTTGTATTAACCGATCAAGGTACGGAGTTTATGTCATACATTTTCCAAAATGTATGTAAACTATTAGGCATTACAGCTAAATTTTACCGCTTATCGCCACCAAACTCTAGATGCAATTGAAAATACCCATAAACATTTAGGTGCTTATTTGAGAATTCAGTTGAATACATTTTTAAATACCTGGAGCACTTGCGTACCATATTGGATCTTTTCATTTAATAATACTGTTCACAGTGAAACCAAATTCACCCCTTATGAGTTAGTTTTCGGAAAAAATGTTCAATTACCATCAAATTTAACGAATCAAATAGAGCCAATATATAACTTTGACAATTATGTAATTGAACTCAAATTTAGACTTCAAAGTGTTTCCGCTGATGGAAGATCGAATTTGTTACTTTCAAAATGTAAAAGAAAGGAAATGTATGACAGCAAGAGTAAAGAAATTAGTTATAATATAGGAGATACGATATTGTTAAAAAATGAAACGGGAAATAAACTAGAAGCTTTGTATAAAGGTCCATACGAAATTATTCAAATAAAAGAACCTAATGTAACAATTAAATTAGAGAATAAGTTTGTAGTAGTACATAATAATAGGATTAAGGGTTACAATAAATAAAAAATAAACAAAAAAAAATATTAAAATATGTAGTTTCTATATTTCTGTTTAAAATACCGTAGGAGGTGTAGTGGAATATTACTATAATTATAATAATTGCTTACGTTAAGAATGTGCTATTTAGTTTATAGGATATTGCTTCATAGGTAACAACAGGCGACGTTGAGTTGCTGTGTCAGCTCAACTCGACTGTTGAACCCGAGACAAACTACCTGTGAGCCAGGTGTGTGGCATTGTAAGTCTCGAGCAAGCACACGTATTGTGAAGAGTCCAATATATGTATTAGTAAGATGTTGACTTTCAATCAATCAATCCTCCCTATCACAACTTTTCTTGTGCGGCGATTTCAACTTTAACTTTGACGTTGGCGCTGGTGACCTAAATGCCGCTCGTTTATGCAGACTCCTGTCAGTGGTTGGTCTGAAAAAGTGCATAGAGAGCTTCACAAGAATTCATCATAACTCACGTAGTGTAGTGGATAATATTTTTACTAACGTAACACTCGACAAACTCGATGCCGAGGTAATATATACCGATAAATCTGATCACTTCATGCAAAGCGTGACCACTTATTCTAACGTAAAGACTGTGAGCGATTGTGTGTATCGTAGTAGCCGTTCCTTTTCTAAAATTAACGTGGAATATTTTAAAAGTCTATTGTCGCGGGCGAACTGGTCACCTCTCGAGTATATCGAAGACGGCGGTTTAAGACTGAAAGCTTTTCACGACCACTTCTTGACAGTAATGGATAGGGCCTTCCCTATGCGGCTGACCAAACAAAGCGCGAAACAAATTAATACGAAACCTTGTTTCATAACAAAATTGAAAAAAAAAGTTATGTCTATCTTTTATTGCTAACTTCTCCGCTGTGGAAAACTATACAAGTTAAGCACATGTTATTTAGTTCCTTTAATCATACACTTTTTACGATACTAAAGAATAAGTAAGTACGTAGGCTTTCGCGGCCTGAATCATTTAGAAAATAAACTGCTTCCGGGTTATGCCGTGTGTCAAGATGTGTTAATGCTGACGTTTCGCGAACCATGTTGCTCGCTTATTCAAAGCTAATGGAATACCAACCAAATCTCCCTTATATACCTAAACTTACACCTCACTGCGCACATCTGGAGCTACCGGTCCCATGTGCTTTTCCACCTGACCGCGTTAGGATCGATTTCTAGACTCTACTAATGCCATTAGGTCAAGTCCTTACAAACCCAAGAATTGGGTCAGATGTGTGGATGATACTTTTGTGGTTTGGCCACACGGTAGAAATAAACTTACTGAGTTCCTTAACCACCTGAACAATGTTAGTCCTTCTATCAAATTCACGATGGAAATAGAAGAGGATAATCAGCTGCCTTTCTTGGATGTGCTGGTATACAGAACGTCAACGGGTAGGCTTGGACATACAGTCTACCGTAAGAAGACACATACCGAACGCCAAATCACACCACCACCCTGAACAGAAGAGAAGTGTTATTAACACTTTGTTCAATAGAGCCGAGAAGGTATGCGACTCAAGCACTTTGGACGACGAACGGAAACACTTGGAGTGGGCCCTACGTCTGCCCTACGTCGAATGGGTACACCAAGTCTGACATACGGGGTGTCACACAGAGAAAACCGCAAGTCTCAGAGGAACCGCAAGAGTCAAAGGGGTTCGCTTGCTTACCATACATAAGTGGGGTATCAGAGAGATTCGGTAGGATACTGAAGAAATCGGGTATCACGGTAAGGTACAGAGCACCAGCTAAGGTAAAGGATCTTTTGCCTAACCCAAAAGATATCACACCACTCCTGAAGAACGAAGGGGTATACAAGATAACATGTGAGTGCGGAACATGCTATGTAGGACAGGCAGGGCGAAGCATCGAATGTCGAATCAAGGAGCACAGTAGGGACACCCGGCAGGGCAAGATTCAACAGTCCGCTGTTGCCCAACACTGCCACGATTCGGGACATACAATGGATTTCGATGACGTGAAGATGTTGGCAAAGGTGGGTAATTATCATCGAAGGCTTATTAGAGAAGCCATCGAAATTTACAAACATCCTGACATCAATCGCGAGGATGGCACCGACATTAGTAGGGTCTGGAAATCGATCCTAACGCGGTCAGGTGGAAAAGCACATGGGACCGGTAGCTCCAGATGTGCGCAGTGAGGTGTAAATTTAGGTATATAAGGGAGATTTTCTTGGTAGGTCTTCAGTATTCAATTAGCTTTGAAGAAGCGAGCAACATGGTTCGCGAAACGTCAGCATTAACAAATCTTGACACACGGCATAACCCGGAAGCAGTTTATTTTCTAAATACTAAAGAATAAGCGGGATTCGGGTTCCGGCATTCTTTCCCTGAAGTGCCAAATTTGTCTATAAATGTTTACTGCCTCGGTAGCTCAACTTGGAGAGGTTCCTGGTTCAAATCCAGACCAAGGTATTTTTTCAAAGAATCATCCTCACATGGATTAGTTATTATCATTGACTTCCTTAATTTAGTTTTCTATACGCTGATTATTTCTACATTATTTTTACTATGATGAGGTAAGTATCATTTAGTTGTTTTATCGAATAGGATAGCTATTATCAAATACAGTGGCTGCTGCTATGAAAAGAAGCGCTGTTGCATTGAACCGTCGGTTAGGACAGTTTGTGTGAACATGTTAATTTAATCCATAACCATAAGATCAATTTTGTGATATGATGCGCACATATACGTAAACCGGAATTAAGTAGCAAATCATAAACAGCCAATGAAGTGAAAAATGCTCGCGAAATACATTATCCCATTTGTCTAGGAAACAATCTTATTTCGAGGATTTTTTTTATCTATACAGGATGCTGCAGGAAATAGTATTATTTTTTTTTAAATCGAATAGGTTATTTTTCTGGAATGACAATTCAAAATTGGGATAATATGAATGATAATATGCGTAGTATTGATCATCTGAATGGAAGGTGGGTTATTTGGAGATGTTTCTGACACATTTTTTTTCTCTGAATAAAAATTCAAATCTAAAGATGTTATTTGTTCCATGTTTGAATTTTCTGAGTGAGCACATAAATCACATCAAAGAAAATCCGTCTGATCAACACATTTCCCCAATGGGTAACCTAAAACTACAGTATTTTTTCTGTATTCTACAGTATGTCCCTAAATAAATGCAGTATCGACCACCGCGATTCTAGTGACTCACCCTGATTAAATTTATATCCGTTGTATCTATTTTATGCGGTTATTTGATACTTATAAATCATCTATGAATCGATATAAAAATGTGAGATATTCATTAGTGATCTTGCAAATTTCTTTAGCTACCTCTTATAAGCGTCTTTAACGTTTTTAATTTTCAATATTTCTGTGCGGTACTCTCAACTTATCTTATCAAGAGCGCAGATAGTCCACCAGCTACAGATCGGTACAGTACCGATTACTGACACCTGTAGCTTAGATCAGCAAAAATGCTTGCCAACTTAATTAAAAGTACATAATTACCTTGTGAGTGTTATTAGTTTGGAAATCTTTCTGGTAAGTATTAATATAGTTTTAAATCGTTATTATGTCTGTACCCGTTCAGTGTTCTCAGTGGTTGAGAATAAGTTACTGGATTATTGGGCGGTATAAAAGTTAATTTTCTAAGTTAGCTTTACCACTTTTGCTATTATATCGACGGGCTAAAGGTAAAAGTCACTACACTACATGTTCTTAGTATTAAGAAAAACAAAGTTTTATAAAGAAATTGGATTTAAAAAAACATTTATGCATTCTTGCACATCGATGCATTAAAAGAACATGGTTTTATTATTTTTTTGTCTATATATTTATTATAAACCTGTTACAGCAGCAATAACAAAGATCAATTAAATTAATTGTTAATAATATTATTAATAATAATAAAACTGAAAAACATTTGGGATTCAAAACGAAACAAAATAAAGTTAATAGACTTTTTATTTCTTCATTAGTATTGATAAATACATTGAAACGTCAACTCGAATACAGCTAAAATTGGTATAGGACACAGTAAGACTCCACGTGTTCAAAAGCTAAAAATAGAGAAACCTATTTTGTTTTGCGAGATAGAGGGTGTTCCAATAGAGTAGTATTGAAAGATTGTTCATCTGGTGACGACGATATTTTAAAAATAAATCTCCCTTGAATGAAACGCCCCACATTTGATTTTTCAAATAGAAAACACTTTCTTTTGGTTTTTTATTCCCTTTGTACTACATTTCTCTAAAACTAAATTGTTTCAGTCTAAAACAACTGTTTAATAAAGAGAAGGATGTTTTAACTACTGCAAACTTGTCGAACGTGGTATGATGTAGTTCAAGAAATGGTTTCAAGTTAGCTAATTTTGGTAACATGCAGTATATATACAGTGCGCCCCCCAGATGGTACTAACTTCACTTCAGTCCTTACCTGTACCCAACTGTACCCATAATGGACTAAAATGTTCATTTTTCAACAAGAAGTAATTCTTTCTAAAGAGTTGTGGACGTCTTAAAAACGCCAAAATTATAGCCATAATTGATTCAACATACAGTGTAGTACCAAACAAGAAATTCTTAAATCTGCTCGAGAGTATAGTATAAGTTGTTCACAAGTAAATGTAAAATGTCATAGGGGAGTTGTTTTAAATTTAATATAATGCTCAGATATAAGCTTTGAAACTTTTATATCAGCTTTATTATTATTACTATATTTCATCTTTTGTTTTTATCGCTTGTAATATATCGCACAATAAAATAAGAAATATTCTTGTTAGATCTGACGTCATTTGATTACGTTTAACTATTATTAATGTCCAAAGCTGGGCACAAAAGCGTTAATCCGTTAATCGTTAATTAACGAAGTTAAATTTTTCGTTAACGAATTAACTTTGAAGTTAACTTTCAAAACCATTAACGGACTGACTAACTTCCGCTACATTCATCATCCGTTAATTCAAGTCCGTTAAATCGGAAATGTCATCAATAAATATTTCAAATGGTTGTATAGGCATTATGTGCAAGTTCTGACTTGGTTTTGTTTACATGTGTGACGTACTACTTTGTGTGACGTGGTGTCCGTATATAAAGCATGCGCGCGAGTTGTTTTGTTTTTAGTTGTTTCAACTCCAACCCCCTTAAGCACCCTTTACTTCATTCTGTGCAAGTCCAATGTGATTTTTTGTTTTACTCTATGAAACATTTTAAAATTACCAAGTTACATGGAATTAGGATCAGTTCGAGCAGTTCTAAATATGTAAGTGCGTGCGTTTATAGCAACATTCTAGGAATTTTTGTCTAAAACGAAAATTTGTTGACACCACTGTGTATAGACGCGAAACATAACCTATTCCGCATTTCGTTATTTGTTATTGTTTGCTGTGATTTAAAAACTGTGTATGGAAGAAAAGCGCAATCAATAATTTAATAGCAAGGCATGGAGGTTATGTTTGCTACCAACTAGGGCTGGGCAAAAAAATCGATACATTGATATGATCGATCTGATCGATCAGATCGGTCGTTCGATCATCTTATTTGAAAGATCGATCAGATCGATCAGATCGAAATGATCGATCGATCGATCAGATCGAAAGATCGAAAAGATCGATCAGATCGAAAAGATCGATCAGATCGAAAAGATCGATCAGATCGAAAAGATCGATGAGATCGAAAAGATTGATCAGATCGATCAGATCGATCGTTTGCTGATATGTTCGTGGCCTGACACGTATCGTACGTATAGGGAAGACTAAAAAACGATCGATCGATCATGATCGATCAGATCATGATCGATCTGATCGATATGATCGCCTACCCCTACTACAAACCCAAAGCAGCTATTGTTGTCAAAACATAAATCATAAAACACTGATGTCAAGCCATGCGATTTATTAAAGTTGCACAGATGTAAATGGTGTACAAATTGTCATAAAATTGCATGCGATTTTTCAAAACTGCATTGTTGAAAGTGCAGGAGTGTTGAATAGCATAGATATAAAAGTAGCTTTAGTTGATCTTTTCATCTTTGTATCTCGCAATGTAGTTCTTTTAGTTACGACTGTAGTACATAATTTGCAAAGTTTCGAAGGCAATTTTTACATATGCAACCGCAAGAAAGGTCCGCAGTTATTTGGGTTGCAACTCACCGGTAGATCAGCACTCAACATAACCTATATTTTTTTTATAAATAGTTAACGATTAACGGTTAACGATAGCTTCCGTTACATGTGTAACAAATTAACGGACTATCGGTTAACGAAGTTAACTATTTCGTTAACGGATTAATGATTAACTTTGCCCAGCTTTGCTAATGTCCAGTAATACAGAATAATAAAACGACGACAATATCAAAAATCCATTATGTCTTACTTGTTTAATGTATGGTGGATTTCTATTTTTGTTTAACAACTTAATTATTTAAAACGGAATTTCAAAATCTTCCTAAATAACATCTAGAATAGTGGTGTCTCTCTTTAAAAATCAACACATTTATTCTCAAAGCACATCAAAATTCCCAAGACTTCTCCCTGGAACTAAAAAGCAATACACCGAATTAATGTACATTTTGAAACCACAGGTTATCGTTATTATTGTGCATCAGTGAACACCAGCATTAGTGGTATCAAATTTAGTTGCCAAAAATAGTTACTAATAATTATGTGGACTTGATTAAGGACAAATGATAATACAGGAAGAAACGAAATAAAAAAGACTACAAACTCAAACTAACATTGTACATCGTGACACAAATACTGCAAAACATACCACTATGAATGCTTGTGCGCGTAATTTACATATTTGGTTTTATTCGCGAGACCTATTTACTCTTATTATGTACAACGATGTCTCGGGTATAAGAGGTAGTTCCGCTTTATAGTCTGCCGAGTCCTCTATTTTGCCGATGGGGAACTAAAAGTTTGTTCGTCGCACTCTGGTTGGAAGAAATTCAGCCCAACCGAATACATTATCATATCTTGCCGGTAGTGCCTGAAAACGTACCGCTTTCTGTTTTGATTTTCACCCTTACCAAATCCCCAGCATAGTAAATCCTTTCAATACTACGTAATGGAATACACTAAACATGCTTACAACTAACTGTGTATTTGCACAGGGTGTCCCACCCTAGAAACAAAGTGCATTAATGGCCTAAAGAGATCGAAATAGACGTTTCTTCCATATTTAAAAGTTGTAGGTAATTATTCGCTCTACAGTCAGAAAATATATTTATGCTTACAGGCTGTCCCACAACAACGTGCCAACACAAACCTATGTTCTTTTAAATGGAACACTAGTTATATTATTTCGTATTTGAAGAATATTTGTATCCTAATTGTTTTGACATCAACTTGTATTACGCTATTATCAACTGTTTCTGAGATATTGTGAAATTAAGTAACTAACGAGAATAAACAAACAAAACAACTCCGACTAACTGTAGATTTGCTAAAGGTCAAATAACTTAAGAATTTTAAACGGAACATCCTGCATATCTTGACATACTTTGAAAAATCGATAAATCAGCTTTCTGAAAATATGTAACTCTGTAGGTCTATAGTTAACAAGTAAAAAGTTATTAAGTATCAACGTTAACATTTATAACCCATGTACAATATTCATATATTATATAATATATGTAGTTGCCACGAGTAAATTCAACAACCGCACAAATGTAATGTAAGTTCTTCTATTCAGGTAGCAACTTTTAGTCCCTGCAAACTGCTACTATGAATTACACAAACGAACAATTTATGATCATCCAAGAATTAGTTTTATTAGCACCAGTCGAAAATTATTTAAAGTTTATATTTATTTACGTAATGATGTAAATTATTTAAAGATTTTAAAGAATTCTAATCGTAGTAGGCTAACACCTTATCCAGTCAAATCACCAGTTCATTTATTTATTTCGGGGCATGGGGATGTTCCAGTTACTACAGATAACAAAGACAAGGAGTACGTTGGTAGAAATATGGTAGAAATATGGTGTTCTACAGAAATATTACATTTCTGTACACATAACATAGAGTCAGTAAGACTGTCTGAATAAATAATTACCATTTTAATACGGTTGTCAAGAGTGCACGTATCAACCCTCTCATGACAATGCGTGTCTAACTTCAAATTCACGGTGGAAATATTAAATACATTTACCATGGTTTCCACAAAAATATTTTGAAAACGCCCCCTTATTCTATTCTTCATATTCGCTATCGTAGTTGTAATATTCCCATAAATGTCTTCCTCAATATGTCTCCAGAATAACAAATGAAACTGGGTTAAAACGATCTCGTTTTTCTAAGCGTTGGACCACCATGAACAATTTAATGTCTTTGAAATATAATGTCTTTTATTCAAACCATTTTAGAGCGGCATATAAATTACTAATTATTTGACTTTGAAGAAAATCAGTATCGCAAATTATACGTTTGTGTAAATCAAAAATGCAGAATGCTATCACTAAAAACTGCTGCATAAAAAGAAGTATTATTACATTTGTGTGCTGGTTTACTTTTGTCGTGGCAGCTAGATAATTAATATTAATTTAGGAATTATTGTGAATAAGTTACAAATGTCAAACTAGATGCTTAATAACTTTTTAGCTGTTGACGATAGACCTACCGAAGTTAGACATTTTACGAAAGCTGATTTATCGATCTTTCGAAGTCTGTCGAGATATACAGGATGATCCAATTTAAAATTCTTGTACATTTAGCAAATTTCCAGTTATTCGGGATAAGTCACATAAGAATCTCAAATCAATAATAACTGTGTAAAAGTGCGATACTTTTACTATACAAAATGAGTTGTTTTGTTTCTGTGTCCCTGTTAGCTACCTCAGAATGTTTTTTTGAAAAAATGCATGTTGTTGGCATTAATTTCACAATATTTGAGAAACAGTTGATAATAGCCTAATACATAATAGTCATAATAGTTAGGATAACTAGTAAGAAAATTATCTTCAGCCGTGCTGAAGTTAAAATACCGGCCACCGTAAAACATTAAAGAAAAACAAGTGAACCGATTCTGCCCACTCACGAACTTGTCCTTACTTTTTAAGAGATAAGCTTGTATACCAAATTTCTGATCAGTTGCTTCAAAATTACAGCAGTTATCGTGTACACAGACGGACAGACAGACGGACATTTGTGGCAAACTCAATATACCCTCACCACGAGAAGGACGCCACCATAACAGGCTCACCCGCCACACCCCGCCTCTTACCCGCCACGACCTGTTTTGTTAACATTCGCCTAGCTCCCCCTTACTTCTCAGGGCGATATGTCTGTTACAAACAAACCCGCACGTTGGCCATCCATGTTTCTTTATTTATCTGAGATTTTATGGTATAAAGTGACGTAAAAAAATGAACACGGCTTTTTTATTGGCGCAACAATTCTGTCCAAAATGTTACCGAAAACGTCATGTGATATGTTATATAAACTAAGAAATCGTCAAGTCTTTGGATGTACTAAAGCTTGCTGCGTATATGCTTATATTCAATAAACAAGTTATCGCGCATATGCATTACCGCGACAGTAATCGAAATCGTGGAAGATATGGTGTAAGGAATTTGATTTTTAGTTGACGTGAATAATGCACGATAACTTACCGGTTTGTTGTTCATCGACTTTATTAGAAAGTAATTGTTTTAATGCGACAAGATCAAATAACTTACAATACAAAGAAACAAATTGTGGCTATATTATTCTTCTTAAAAAACAATGGAAATGGGGACGAACATCACGTTCAAAGGTCCCAGTCACTGTCTACTTGTACACTCAAACAAGAAAAATGGTTATGTTTGCGTTTTTACGTTACGTTTGACGTTTGACATCAATGCCACCAATTGTCCAAACCTAAAAGTTACGAAGAGCAGTGTTACAGTTTGCTAATTGCAACACCGAAAACAGTGCTACTAAGTGTCAATTGTGAACGCAAAACAGAAAAAAAATAATGTGGCGTCATCGAAAGCGCTAAAGCCGAAAACTCGTTAACATCCGTCGTATGCAGCGAGTAGCACATGCCTTCAAATCCAGCCCCGAATCTGTCATTCGTTATCGGCAATTGGGTTCGTTTCCCGTTTAATTAACCTTAAAAGTATTCGTTCGGCTTAATTAGAAAATTAAATTTCGGGGTGTTATACCGCTGCACGTCACTGGAGAATTAGCCGGCTCAGGTCAATTCCGTTTTCATTTACCATCGAGCGCCTGATACAGGTTACTGGGATGGGATATGGGATCAGGTTGGCTGAGCACGGGTCCCGCATCACCCGATAGCGAGTGATAGATCATCTAGGAGTCACTGGATCGCTCCGGTACAATATTAATCAAGCCACTTGACCTACACGAAGATGGCCGGCTGCACGTACGAGCAAGTGCCTGGATGGTGCCGGTTAGTAGTCAACGGAGATGTATGGTATGGCTAATCTGGCGCACGTACGGTGGACCAACGTTATTACGGTCGGGAGTCGGTAATTATTTTCAAATGTGTAGAATTAACGGATTTACGGGCACCGAGGAGTTATTTTTAAGCGTTTTGGGGGGCAAACTTTACGACCTATGCGGTTATCGCACATTAAGCCGGCCTTGCAAGCTAAACATGCATAAATGTAAAATTTACGTTTGAGAGACTCCTAAAACATACAGCTTCAGAAAGGAGGACAAAGGAATTATAGGTAATCCTAAAGCTAATTATCGAAAGCAAAAAAAAATCTGGCCGACTGAAGGTCATCATAAAGGAATAAAGTACGTGTTGTGTAGACTTCAAGTCAGAGTCAACAAGTTTTCACGTTATCATGCTCACCGACTTACAATTTAGCTTTGAGAAAAGCGCGGATAAAAGTTGAGGATTGTATTACAGCTTCTAAACGTCGTTGTCTTACTTACCAGTAATCTGAAACTCCTGGGTCATATGCTAAACCTTCAGCATCCGCAAGTGCAGACACAAACTGGCGCTATTTAGTTGCTGGGAGCTGAACCCAGTCCTGAAAATGTAAAACAATTAAAGCATTTCTATAAGTCGTATGTGAGCGCTGCCAAACAAATAATGACAAACACGCAAACATGATGTGATACGTTACTGTCACCAGAGCTGTGGAGTCGGTGAAAAATCTGTCGACTCCGACTCGGACTCCAGATAATTTTGGTAGTCCAACTCCGAGTCCGACTCCAACTCCGACTCCGGCAAAATTTTATTTGTTTACAGCGAACTTAATAGCAAAAAAAAATTAAATCTGACAATCTAATTGGCCTGTTGATCGGACCACAAAATTATGGCCATATTTAAAAAGGACGCTTTTTTATATTTTCAAAATATCTCTGAAATCATTAGAACTTCAACTGTTTTCTCTTAGAGAGCACATAATTCTGAACTAGTTTGTCACTTGAACCGATGTTCTATCTTTAATAATAACAAAAGTAATGACAAACCACTGTATCGTACAAAGTAAAATTCATTTCAATGAATACATAATTAAGTGCAAAATAAAATGAAAATAATCTCAACTCTTACTTCTGTTAGTGGCAATGACGTCACAATTCTGGCTGCAACGAGTGTGACTTGCATACATGGATATTCCTACATTCAACTTAAGGTAGAGTTTAAATCGGGTATGCAGTTATAATTTTTTATCAGCTATTATACATATATTATGCATGTTTAAGTTTATGCATTAAAAATTACGTGAAGTTTGTACCTTTGCTAATAATAAAAATATATCTGGCTCAATTCTGTCAATAGTAGGTGACGAAATCTGCGAATATCGGTGTTTTTTAGTTGATCGCAAGACCACCAATAATCTTAAAATCGGTAACCTACACTCGACAGAATCAGTAACAATTGAAGTTGGTTGTTGGAAAAAAATTATATTTTGTAAAAGACCTAATATGTTTAGTTAGTCGTTTACTATCTATTGAGGCAACGGCCATCTCGAATGTCTTTTTATACATTATTTAAACATGGACTCGGAGTCGGAGTCGGTACATTTTTTCCAACTCCGACTCCTCTGAAATTTGTCTGAACTCCGACTCCGACTCCACGACTCCGACTCCACAGCCCTGACTGTCACGCCCGGATTCTCATAATTATCGATGTTATGATTTTAATGAATTTATACTATAGATTTTCTACAGTTATATGTGACCCGGGATATAAAATTCCACCAAGCTGACGTTTTTCGTTTCGATATTGTGTTTGAAGGCTCATAACTCTAAAACTAAAGAAACTAAAGAAAATTGAAATAAAGTGCTGTGGTCGAATCACTATACACTACATAGCGATTTCCTAATATCTGAGAAAAATATATGTAGGTATTATGTTTTCTAATATACCGGGTGGTCCTTTTAACTTGAGACTCCTAAATATCTCGAGAAATATGCATGGTAAGAAAAAAGCGTCTTAAATAAGCTTGTGGGACTCAAAGGGGGAAATGAGATGACGATATCAGTTTCATTGCAGATGGCGCTGCAATCGGTGAAAATGAGGCTAACTTAATTTTTTTAAATGGGAATACCCAAATTTTTTGTTGCAAATTATGATTTTACGCTAAATAAGAAGAATCTTTTGTCTGAAATTTTTTTTCGTACGGAAAGTATGGAAAGAGAACTAAACAATTCATTACAATTCCTTGATTTAAATATTAAAAAAGATTTAGAAGCAAAACGATTAATATTCGATATCTACCGCAAACCTCCACACACTGATATAGTAATTCCGAAAACATCTTTTAACTCAGATAATAACAAACACGCAGCCTTCCGATACTTATTTCATAGAGCACTCACTGTCCCACTAGGAACTGAACAAATCAAAAAAGAAATAACCACCATTCTCCAAATAGGAACGAATAACGGATATAGTGTAGGAGAGTTACAGGCGATCTTTAACAATATGCATTCAAAGATTATTACTAGAAATATATACCCCCACCACAGTAAAAACAACAAAGTCATTTCTCTCACATACCAAGGTAATCTATCCTACAAAATTAAACCTTTCCTCACCAAACTTGACATCACTACAGTTTTCAGACCTAAAAGTAAAATAGGTAACCAAATGGTCAACACAAAGCCTAAAACTGACATACTACAAAAGGCTGGCATATACAAAATAATCTGTGAATGCAGCTGTTTCTATATTGGCCAATGTGGCCGAAATCTACTACAACGTTATAAGGAACATACCAAAGACCAGAACTCCAGTGTTCCAGTGTTCCAGTGTTCCGCACGAACGCCACTGGCAAGAATAAAAAAAAATATGTTGTACAACAAAAAATGCCTTTTGATGCATAGAAGATGCGTACTACGTTTCACAAAAATATCTAGAGTTGTACCAAGTTATCATAAAAAAGCGATTTTTTTTCTTAAAACTTTAGCATTCTTTAGTTCAAAACTTAAGACCTTTAGGACATATGTTCATATGAATTTTTTCCCTCAAAATGGACTCAAGAAGAACCTCCTTAAATATTGGTATGTTATTAAGAAACACTCTGTATACTGCTGAATCATTTCTAAATAAGAAATATGACTATCAACATGAGATGATGTACACATGAGATTTAAACCTTACCACAAAAAATAATTTCTTTTTATGAAATAAACAAGGTCAAACAATATATACAGAAATTCTAAAACACATTTTTATGATCTCTTCAATTAAACACGACTTAAAAAATCGTACAATCGATTTGGAATCGAGCCTCTTCAAATGTCATAGCATATGAATTTTATAAGAACTCGACAAATTTGTACATTTAGGTTCGCATATTTAGCCCGTCATTTTGAATTTTGAAAATCTGACACAATATCTTGATTCGTCAATCTTAAAGTATGAAGGGAAATCAAACAACACAATCAACAGTTGTTATTAAAACGAAGAAAAGCGGCATTTGCATTCTACTTTTTATCAACGATCCGCCAAGTAGAGTACCTTAAATAGCTTTATGCAATAATGCACAAAATTCGCTCTATTGTTTGGCCGTGTAACTTGCAAGGTTTTTTCTCAAACATACAAGAATTGAGTTAGCATGCAAAAGCGGTGGTTTTGGGCGCCATGTTTTGTCTGCGGACGTTGATAGCTTGGTGTCATACTTAGAATCCCGTAAGTCTACACTCGTGACAAATTTTAAAATTCCCCTACCTTTTGCCTCAAAACACTTGTATGATGTTTCTAAATCTAACTAATGGTTCATCCAGAATGATTCTGAGGTCATTGACTACGTAGTTACATGATAAAAAAATATTTTTCTTATTCCACGAAAAAAAGAGAACATAAGGGTTTTGATGATAGCTGAAAATTTAGCTAAATCTAGATCTAACTGATGGTTCATCTAGATTGATTTTGAGGTCAGTGGCTATTTGCATAATTACAGACCATAAGTGTTTTGATATCAACAGGAAATCACTTTATATTGTTATAATTTGAATAGATATAGTTTTATAGAACAACCAATTATCTTATCATGATAATTGGTTTTTGGATAAACATATATCTATGCACATTATAACAATATAAAGTGATTTCCTGTTGATATCAAAACACTTATGTTCTTTTTTTAGTGGGATAATAATCTTATTCCTAAAAAAGAACATGTGTTTTGATATCAACAGGAAATCACTTTATATTGTTATAATTTGAAAAAATATACAAAAACCAATAAAAAAAACTGTTAAGGCTCCCGAATCCCCCATTCAAACGTGAGTGTGAGTTGGCGCTCTTTTCTCCAGAGCTTGCAAACAAAAGTTTTACTAGATATAGATGGCGACAGAACTACCAAATCTGTAATTATCCCGTATATATTTATTTGCGGTAAGTATCCACCCCACCACAAATATCTAACCGTATACAATTTCTCGTAACTATGACAACCACGGAAAATACCAAGAAGAGGTTATTTACTTCTCAATACAAGGTTATGTTCGTTATTGTAAGCAGGTCTTTTCGAGACCGATTTATTTATGAGTGTCTCTCAAAATAATTATTGGTCGATTATCTGTTTATTAGGGTTTTATTGATAGGTACGTACACAATTTCACTAGTTTTCATATTTTCTAATTAAATATTGTTTAAGGTGCTCCATTTCCATATAGAACTTTACGTTACCATCCAAGGACAGCAGCTCTGTATACTTAGTCTGAATGTCAAAAATTACAAAAGAGAAAAATACTAATAAAATGCTGTCTGATTTTTGTTTTAACGTATGATTATTTAGCTGTCGTATAGCCTATACTTTATAATGACGGTATAACTATATGGTATCAGCTTTCTCCGAAGAAAAGGGCTTTGTGACGATTTTTAAAGACCCGTAGGCACTTAACTGAATTTGAAGGTCGTTTATCTGAATTTAGTTTGATTCGAAGTTAAAGATTTTTTGTGACATTTTGCGCTGATTACAAATGCAAATAGAACGACAGCTATGATTTATATTATTTAACACGAACACAAAAAATCCAAAGTGGCATTCTTTATGTTACATCTTGTTTTAAGTATTACCGATTTGTAGTGTACTTTAGGTCATATCTAAATAAATTATTTTTGTTGTATTTGCATTTTCAATTTGAAACAGCGCCATCTATCCACAGACCGTTGAACTATTTTGCAATGCCAACAGACTAAAACTCTCCCAGATTGGTATTCTAGTTACGTTCACTAAAAACTAACTCCCATCGTTATACGTAACATTTAATGTACTTTTATAATATATTACAGTACACAATAATCATACGCCAGTAAGACCAAAAAGCATTTCTATATTTGTAGTTTAGTTTTTTTTAACACTTAAATTTGCAAGTATAATTTGCATAAATATTGAAATTCTTTATGGACGCAGTTGCGTAAGGACCTATTTAATCGAATAGTTGCTAGAGTTTCACAACTTAAACAATAATTATTGTGAGATACGGGAGCCTTAATATCAACAAATTAGCGCCTTCTTTATGTACTTCTAAAACTTTTGCCTAACTTGTTGCGTAATATTTATATTAAATTTTATTAGCTATCACAAACAAGTGTCTGTTCATCGTACGTAGTGCAAATTTTATCAATGAAGATACACCTTCTTGATACCTTCAAGATACCTTCTTTTCAGCAACATTTTTATTTATTTTCTCCTTTATCGTCTCATATACCACCAATCAGTTATCGATCCCTAATACTTATAATTAATATTGAAGAAATAAACAGTTTATCTAACTTATTATCCTCTATTTTTTCCGTTTTATTATTATTAATAATATTATTAAATAATATTATTTATAATTTGCCTGGTGAATAAATTTTTACTCTGTCGAATTTCTAGGTAGTGGTTTACTCCCATGATGTGCCAATTAGGTATCTTGCAAGTTTACGTTTGTAGTACCAATCTTACAAAATTAACCCAAGTTATTTACATTAAAAAATTAAATCTACAATATACTTTGACTACTCGTCACTACGACAACCTTCTACCATTATGTTATAGTTGGCATTAAATTTTCACCAGTCACAGTTTGGTTTCCGTCGTACATTGATTAAGAATACTCAAATAAGGTTTCTCTAATCTACCTCTAGTGATTTAAACTATTCGCCAATCTGATAGGTTGTTCATAATACCTGGCCACAGAAGCATAAATTAAATAAATTCTAATAATAATAATATCGGCAATACCTTTAGCGTATGTTGGTTAATGTATACTTATCTGTGAACCAGTCCAACAAATTAATAGAAAATTAAACTCCACAGTACTTAGTTTCCTAATTAAACCGGGCCGTTACTTAAAGTACCAACGATAACGCTGAGCGTCCACAAGTGCTGCGTTACGTTTAGGAGGTGTAAAACAGCACCGCGATAGGGAAGGTTGCTAAATATTTATTAACCAATTTAAGCTGGAGCCAGCCACAAAACAGCAACAAAAACATCGGACCAACACGAATAATTTCGTTTTGGGATTCTACCGACTTCGATGAGTGTGCGAAGAGAGGAGAGAAAGTTCTTCGCCGTTGATTTCATTTCTGTGAGAGCTTGTGAAATAAACATTAGCGCGATCCCGATTGGAGTTCCCACAGGAACACGTTTCTCAAGACGTTGGGAACCGTCGGCAGCGAACAAGCCCCCCCAATGTTTATCTCCATAATTACATACGTATACCGTGGTGGAAATATTAAACTGTTAGGTTCGTTCAACGTTTACAAGAAAAACAACTCCGATCCGTAATGTGTCCTTAATGGACTGTTTATCCACAGTCTGATAGGTGGATTCGCGAAATATGAAATTTCGTTATGATTCGGCAAGAACGATAGATAAGTACTAAAGAATAATAATACATTGCACATAATACATTTGGACAGTAGCCAGCGTTGAACATTCAGGTGCATAGAAATTAAGTTTTTTACAAATATACCTAAAATAGTCAGTCATTAATGAACCGGAAAAATTGCGAAAAGCTTGTTTTTGAGGGAGTTGAAAACCAAATTTTGTTTTAAAATTCTGAAACCAGTAAATACACAAAAATGTTTTAAAAATCTGAGTAACAATTTATGGCTTGTAAGGGAGCTGATAAACTACTTTCTTTCTGATGCTCTAATTCTTAAACATCCAACTAAACTATACATATTTTCCCCGCAATGCATTTTATGTCCTACATGATCATAAAGTGACATTTTACATCTTAGATACCGGGGCGAAAACAGCTTCTTATTGCCAGCGCGGACAATAAGGATTCTTATTGCCCGCGCTGGCATTAAGCGTTGCCATGGGTTATATGTCAAATATATCATATATTTTTCATTAAAATTGTAAATTTTAAATCGTCAATGTTAATGATTGGCGATTATAAGTTTGCCAATTCAAACGGAGGAACAAAACCATTGTAGGACATAAAATTTTGTAGGTACCACGGTCACCCTCGGGGCATAAACATCCGTTTAATGCCATTGGTACATAAATAACTATTTCCAGATAGTAAATGTCACACTGAGCAAAAAGTGTGATATGGACTTATTTGCTTTCTATATTCCTTAAAAAGTTACAGCCGTTTAAAATAATAACAAAACTGTATTTTAAGCGGGTCTAACTTCGCTAAACTTGAAAAACACAATAAGTCGACACGAAACTCTACTCAGAATAATATTTACGTTTAGAGAAACAAAATATGTCTAAAAAGATTCATAGTATTTTGTTTCTTCCTTCATTTATTTCGTTTTATTGTTGTTATGGGTATTGATTGTGTTCGTGCTTCGTATTCGCATTGTTTGATATGTATTTTATTTTTTATTTTCTTTTATATTGTTAATATTTGCAGCGGCTGTAACTCTTCAAGGATTTGAAAAATCAACTAAGTCCACATGAAAAGTTTTACTAGGAATGGCATTTAATTTCTAAAATTAATTTTTGCGGGAAAAAAGTGAGCCTGTATATTACACTGGTCATTATTTTCCACTTTAAAATTTTCCAGCAGAGCCCTCTCAATTTATTCTTTCGGATCCATACAAAATTCCTGTGAAATTTGAGATCAATGAATACATATTAACATGAACGCCAACGGGCTCAAAATTATATAAATTTACATACCACAGTATTAACTTACTTTTGACTCTTGATAACAGACAGTTTCACAAATTTTCAAGTGGTCACAAGCAATAGTTATTTCTGGTATGCTTTTTTCAGTAGAATCTAAATCTGATGACAGTAATTTAGACTTAAGCCTACTTTTTTGAGAAAAGCAATGCTAACAAACTGCAGTTAATTTACATGGAATACAATTCAATAGTTAAAATTAATCAATTTTATGCCATGTGCAGGAGACCTAAATCTTGCAGTAGAGTAATATTTTTACTCCATTATTTCACAACATATAGTATTATATAGTAAAATTTTCATCTTGAAAAATACTTTACCCTTACTACAAAAAAAACACAATATTGAAAAGAATTATAAACTTTAGGCGTCTTTTGTGACACCAATTTTTTCTTAATTGGGGCAATCTTGTTGATCAGTCAATTGATTAGTCAAATCTAAGCTGCCGGTACTCCCTTGGTAACGCCCGGTAACTTTTGAGTGTAGTTTTTTCTTAAATAAATAATTGTTTCTTTCCTAACTTTGTTATGGTACGTTGTCTACGCAAAGTAACTTGGTGTTATTGAGACCGAAAGACCTGCACCCATTTCCACTGCGTGTGTGCTTTTCATCATACCACGTTACCTGCAAACATATTAAATTAACAAAAGCTATTGTTCTAAACTCAAAACTTACCTGAATGCTTACAAAAAATTGATGAATTCCATAGAATTATTTTACTGTATTTAACTTTAACCTTGAGAAACCATTCAAACCACAGGCAAGCCTTGCTGTTTTGTTCAGATTGATCACCTTTGCAATTAAATCTTTCTGGGGAGTATATTCCGAGTCATTTGAGACTTTCTCTTTCTTTCTTTCGCCTCTATCAATTCCACACCCTATTGGTCAGCTACTAATTCTTGGTCTTGCAGCTAAATTTTGTATTGTATTCATTTCAATCTTATTTATAGTTATAGGTTATGTGGTGAAATTTTACCAACGTCAGCTAGGGGAGCGTGTAGCATAAATCTCTTGCGGTGTCATCTAACTTGTAACCTCTCAAGCTGTAAACATTGTAAAGCAAACGCAAAACAAATAGTGAAATTGTGCAGACAAATTTAAAGTAATTAAGTTAATTTTTATTAATTTACGTACTGTTGTATTCGTGAGAGTTAGAATAGGTTCTAATTGCGCGGTGTTTTAACGTTTGGTTTGAAACGCGATCTTTTGATTAATATGCATTAGATCGACAATTCTTCGATCAAATATTAACGCAGAGACAAATACTTTACATTTGCAACGTAACCGTAACCGCCCGACCGAGCGATTCTTAGGGTAGCAGAAGTCCACGAAGTGACGTTTTCCTGCAAATATTTCTGACTATATAAATTGGTATGAATGCGGTTGTCGTTGCTAAGTAACGCATTCTGTTGCATTGAGGCCCTTTCACCATACTAACTCGAATTTTGGAAAATTTCAAAGCAAAAACGTCCGAAAGGTCGTTTTGCGTCGATTTCGAAAACTCACGCAACGTAGTATGTTTATATAGCGCGAGGTTCATGCTTTGCGCGACAGAAGTGTCTTCTCCGAATTTTCCGTAAGCAATTAAGAATGCACTTTTCTGAACGTGAAATGGTGAGTTAAAATGTCCGAAATCAGTTTACTTAATATAAACTAGTGGACCTGTATATCGCCTATTTAGGTAGATCAGTGAATTCGGTAAAGTCAAAAAAACAGCTGCCACCGCCAATAAAATTAGGCTTAATAAATGTTGAAAATTGGGTACATAACCAGCCATGAGGTACAAATTTCTCTGTTACTCAATATTTGGCGACTCTGCTGTCAAAATAAATTGTGATAGTCCTATGTCCCATGTATCGGCCTAACAACTACAATCTTTAGTTTACCCTCAAAACTTTCTTTTATCCCTAAGGTAAAGATACTACTTTTGGAGGGAAACCGCCCAAATGTGAGAGAAAATCCCCCAATCTGGTAACAGTGCACTGCTTTTTTATATAATAGCATGTGGTTGGCTAAGCAACTACAGTATAACATTATTGAAAAAATTAAAATTGATTTGTCATTTTTTTTCTTTCAGTTAATATGAAAGATGTTTGTCACTTGAAAAAAAAATGTTAGATTTATTTTTCCCAATACCGACTTAAATGAACTACAAAAATAAGCTAAATTTGTTCAAATTACTCAATTTTATGCCAAGTGCGGAAGACCTAAACATTGCATTAGCATAATATTTTTGATACTTTATAGTTCTGGTTTTTGTTTTGTTATTGGACAAAAACTATACAGCCAGATGCTCACTTTTTAAATAAAAATGAAACGTAAAATATAAAATAAGTTTATAAATTTGTATACCAGTACCTATCTACCTTTCCTCCTTCGTAAAACAAACGGGAAATATGTTAGAGTACCCTCGTCAAGCAAAATAAAACACACATAATAAAATAATGTGAAAATATTTAATTTAAAATTTATTAATGTCTACTATAAACAAAAAACAATTTAGTTAACACATGAAATTGATATAAATCTTAATGATAGATCTAGTAATAATACAATAGGTATATAATACCCAAAACTAATACCTAAAATTAATATTATCTAATCTTGAGATGATTTAACCCATTTAAATGTTTAAGATTTATTGCCTGCACCTCACTGACAAAAAATGCATTTGGTTGCCGTGACCACATGAACTAAATTATTATATACAAAAATTTAACGTCATACCGAAAGATACCAAAATTTGCATACCACTTGATATGCCCATTCAAATTTATTTGAATTCATAGGTATTAGAAGGCTTGCAGCTTAGAGGGCTTTATCACCCATCTCAAATAAATCATTCAGAAAACAATGAACTAAAATTATTAGTATTTTTTTATACGCTCATGTAAACATTAAATTCCATACCAGTTAACTTCATGTGGTAAACTGAGTGACGTATGCTATAAGTTACCAGACAGACCTATCTATTTTTAGTAACCTTGCGTCATAGCCAAATCTAAAGTACAGGTAGGCACTTTAAACTGCAATATAAAAATATATCCCTTTACTGTCAACAATGATTATTATCGACTGCGGCCCCTTGGTCTCTCCGGTACTCTCTTGGTACGCCCAATATCTTTTGGGTCAAGTTTTTTCTTAAATAAATAATTGTTTGCCACTTTGTTATGGTAGCTTGTCTACGCAAAGCAAGTTGCTGTTATTCGGAAAGACCTGGAACCATTTCCACTGCGTGTGTACTCTTTTCATCATACCACGTTACCTGCAAAAATATTAAATTAACAAAAGCTACGCATTCTAAACTCAAAACTAACCTCAATGTTGCCAACAAATTGATGAATTCCATATAATTCTCTTACTGTATTTTAGTTTAATCTGGAGAAACCATTCGAAAGAACCACGGGCAGTTCAAAGTAGTTTGAAGTGGGTGTTCAGCCTTTGCAACAAAATTTTTCTGGGGACCATATTCCGAGCCATTGGAGGCTTTTTTTCAGGCGCCTCTTATCAATTCCACACCCTATTGATCTTCTACTACTTCTTGGTCTTGCAGCTAAATTTTGTATAGTGTTCATTCAAACTTATGTATAATTATAGGTTATGTGACGATATTTCACGCCCGCTAGGGGCGCTTGGTAGCAGCAATATCTTGTGGTGCCATCTAATATGTAACCTCTCAAGAGTTGTATTCGTATTAGGTTAAAATAGGTTCTGAGCGGTGCTTTCACGTTGGGTTTGAGACGCGAACTTTTCACAAATAACATTCATTGGATCGATACACATTCTTCGAACAAATATTAACGCAAAGGCAAATAATCACGAATTAATAATTATTATTATACGTACAACATGGTTATAGGCTTCTCGAAGATTATTTGTGGGTACGAACTACGGAGTTTGTGCTTTTAGGCATCCGCAGATAATGAAATCGCTTAGCTTTGTACATACCAATGTGAATAGGTTATGGTTGTGTTTTTGACGTTTCTAGCTCGCAGCCATGACGACGCGAAATAAACAGCTACTGAAATGTTGAGGTCCTTTCACCAAAATCGCTCGCGTTTCGGAAAATTTTGAACCAAAAACGCCCGAGAGGTCGTTTTTCGTCGATTTCGAAAACTCACGCAACGTAGAATGGTCCATTTAGGGGGACAGTCGCGCTCCGCGCGACTGAAATACCTTCCCCATTTTTTCCATAAGCAATTAAGAATGGATTTTTTGGCAGGTGAAACACCGATTTAAAATCGTTCAATTGCGTTTACTTAATATAGACTAGTGGACCTGTAGACCGCCTATTTAGGTAGATCAGTTAATTGGGTAGATCGCAGGAATCAATTGACAGCATATGTAGAAGGATGTCTCAAAAAAACACAGTTGCCACCGCCAATAAAATTAGGCTTAATAAATGTTGAAAATTGGGTACATAACCTGCCATGAGGTACCAATTTCTCACTATTTGGCGAGTTTGTCGTCAAAATAAATTGTGATAAACATTTGTCCCATGTGTCAGCCTAACAACTACAATCTTTAGTTTACCCTCAAAACTTTCCTTTATCCCTAAGGTAAAGATACTATTTTTGGAGGGAAACCGCCCAAATGTGAGAGAAAATCCCCCAATCTGGCAACAGTGCACTGCTTTTTTATATAAACGCATGTGGTTGGCCAAGCAACTACAGTATACCGTATATAGATAACATTATTGAAAAAATTATTAAAAGATTTGTTATTTTTTTTCTTTCAGTTCATATGAAAGATGCTTGTCATTTGAAGAAAAAAAAATGTTAGATTTATTTTTCCCAATACCGTGAACCTTGACTTAAATGAGCTACAAAAATAAGCTAAATTTGTTCAAATTACTCAATTTTATGAAGTGCGGAAGACCTAAACGTTGCAATAGCATAAAATTTTTGATACTTTATAGTTCTGGTTTTTGTTTTGATATTGGACAAAAACTATACAGCCAGATGCTCAATTTTTAAATAAAAATAAAACATAAAATGTTAAATTTGTATACCAGTGTCTACCTTTCCTCCTTCGTAAAAGAAACGGAAAGTATGTTAGAGTACCCTCGTCAAGCAAGAGCACATAATAAAATAATGTGAAAATATTTAATTTAAAATTTATTTATGTCTACTATAAACCAAAAACTCAAGAATAAGTATCAACATTTAAAGTAATCATTGAAGAACCCTAATTAATTATTTTATAACTAAATAGTATTATTTACAACACAATATTCATATTTGAATTTTAGAACAAAGTTGGATTCAATGCATAATTTTCAATTTAGTTAACAAATGAAATTGATAGAAATCTTAATGATAGATCTAGTAATAATACAATAGGTATATAATACCCAAAACTAATACCTAAAATTAATATTATCTAATCTTGAGATGATTTAACCCATTTAATTGTTTAAGATTTATCGCCTGCACCTCACTGACAAAAATGCATTTGGTTGCCGTGACCACATGAACTAAATTATTACATATTTACAAAAATTTAACGTCATACCGAAAGATATCTAAATTTGCATACCACTTGATATGCCCATTCAAATTTATTTGAATTCATAGGTATTAGAAGGCTTGCAGCTTAGAGGGCTTTATCACCCATCTCCAATAAATCATTCAGAAAACAATGAACTAAAATTATTAGTATTTTTTTCTACGCTCACGTAAACATTAAATTCCATACCAGTTAACTTCATGTGGTAAACTGAGTGACATATGCTATAAGTTACCAGACAGACCTATCTATTTTTAGTAACCTTGCGTCATAGCCAAATCTAAAGTACAGGTAGGCAAAATATATCCCTTTACTGTCAACAATGATTATTATCGACTGCGGCCCCTTGGTCTCTCCGGTACTCCCTTAGTACGCCCAATATCTTTTGGGTCAAGTTTTTTCTTAAATAAATAATTGTTTGCCACTTTGTTATGGTAGCTTGTCTACGCAAAGCAAGTTGCTGTTATTCGGAAAGACCTTGAACCATTTCCACTGCGTGTGTACTCTTTTCATCATACCACGTTACCTGCAAAAATATTAAATTAACAAAAGCTACGCATTCTAAACTCAAAATTAACCTCAATGTTGCCAACAAATTGATGAATTCCATGTAATTCTCTTACTGTATTTTAGTTTAATCTGGAGAAACCATTAGAAAGAACCACGGGCAGTTCAAAGTAGTTTGAAGAGGGTGATCAGCCTTTGCAACAAAATTTTGCTGGGGACCATATTCCGAGCCATTGGAGGCTTTTTTCAGGCGCCTCTATCAATTCCACACCCTATTGATCTTCTACTACTTCTTGGTCTTGCAGCTAAATTTTGTATAGTGTTCATCCCGTCCTCCATGTGTTCATCCAAACTTATGTATAATTATAGGTTATATAACGATATTTCACGCCCGCTAGGGGCGCTAGTAGCAGAAATATCTTGTGGTGCCATCTAATATGTAACCTCTCAAGAGTTGTATTCGTATTCGGTTAAAATAGGTTCTGAGCGGTGCTTTCACGTTGGGTTTGAGACGCGAACTTTTCACAAATAACATGCATTGGATCGATACACATTCTTCGAACAAATATTAACGCAAAGGCAAATAATCACGAATTAATAATTATTATTATACGTATAACATTGTTATAGGTTTCTCAAACATTATTTGTGGGTACGGACTACGGAGTTTGTGCTTTAGGCCCCCGCAGATAATGAAATCGCTTAGCTTTGTACATACCAATGTGAATAGGTTATGGTTGCGTTTTTGACGTTTCTAGCTCGCAGCCATGACGACGCGGAATAAACAGCTACTGAAATGTTGAGGTCCTTTCACCAAAATCGCTCGCGTTTCGGAAAATTTTGAACCAAAAACGCCCGAGAGGTCGTTTTTCGTCGATTTCGAAAACTCACGCAACGTAGAATGGTCCATTTAAGGGGACAGTCGCGCTCCGCGCGACTGAAATGCGTTCCCCATTTTTTCCATAAGCAATTAAGAATGGACATTTTGGCAGGTGAAACACCAATTTAAAATCGTTCAATTGCGTTTACTTAATATAGACTAGTATTTTATACATTAGTTTTATTAACGTTTTATATGGACAAAGAAAAATAAAATATATATGAAACAATGCGAAACCGAACCGAAACCGAGCAATATAAAAAACAATAACAAAAATAAATTGAACAAAGGAATGAACAGAAAAAATCCACATGATACTGTTTACTTTTTTTTTTTCGAGAAAGTAAATGTAATAAATAAATAATGTAGTAAACGGTTTCATATCGATTTATTGGTTTTCTCAATTCCTTAAGAAGTTTGAGCCGTTTGAAATTGGGCTTTGTTAATATTTCAAACTACTGTAACATTTTAATGAATTGCAAAAAGAACACATGAAACATTATGATCAATATGACATTTACTATCTGAAAAAAAATTGCGGTCAAAATGTGGTACATCATGTACCACATACAATTAGCCCATTGAATCATATTTTGTCGTTCTCGAACAAATTAGTAAACACGAAATATATTACACCATCATTTAACCATTTGTTGGACCATCATCTTTTGATTTGATTTGATTTGACCACCCTCCGTTTTCGAGGTATCGATACCCAAAGTTGCCGACCCAAGCAAGGTTTCAATGTCCCATACCCGACAGTAATACCTGACATTCCGCAATTTTGACGTTTATTCCTCAATGGAATGACCATGAATAACACATATTTTGGAATATTCGAAAGCGCAAAAAAATTGTGTACGACCGTTAAAGTGATTTTGACCGTCAACTTTCTTTAAAATACGTACGCCATTGCTATTTGTCATGGTAATCTGATCAATATTATCAATTTTTACGTTTGGTCATTTTTCGCATTCTATTAAAACATGAATAAAAAAGATTGGTGACGTTCCCGGTTAAAACGAAAAAGGAAATAACAATATACGTTTTATATGCGCCTTATGAGTTCCTTTCACGAATCCACACCACTGTCAAATCCTACTCACGATATCCACCAAAAAATCACCAAAACCCAAAGATCTAATTACGTTTCTGGATGTCGTGGTCATAAAGCGCATACCGTAGGGCCGAAGGTCTGATCACAGAATTTTCATAATCCGCACGATTTCGTTGTTATTCCGATGATTACGCTCTATGTTCGGGCCGAAGGGAATATATGAATAATTTCACTCGGAATTATCTTGGCGACTGATCATCGCTCCTCAGAAATGCCATTCACGTGCTGCGCCCCTTTCCCTTCTCGACCTAGCCGACCCGCACCGCCCAAAGTTATATTGGATAATTTATATTCGTTCGCCGAATGTTTCCCAAAACGTCGTCGCGTATTAACAAACTTTCGACATGCTTTCGACTGAACAGTCTATACGGTGTGCATATAATATGTTGGCAACATCAGTAATGTTTGTGAAGATCATAGCAATCAACGAGTGTAAATATAATAAGATCATGTGCATTTAATCTATTCAGTGACATCCACAAAGTCATGACAAAGTCACGTGCGATAAATTTCATTTTGTAGAAAACGTTATTCTTCCTAAAAGTTGATACTTTGTCACTATCAACAATTCTGTTCAGCGAAAGCAACTGCTGATTAACCGTCTCAGCGGAAAATTTAGGTATTGTGACGATTTAAAATTTACAATTAGAATTGTCAAATATTTGATGTATCTGACATATAACCCATAGCAACGCTTAGTACCTGTGCGGGCGTTAAGAATGCTTAATGCCCTCGCGGGCATAAGGTAGCTAAGATGTAAAATGTCACATTATGATCATGTAGGACATAAAATGTATTTGGTGCGATTTGGTGATGTTCTGTCTATACATATATTCGCAAAATGCTTCGAACGAACAACACTGGAATTTGTCGGCATACAGTTACATCGGTCTATAAACTGTATCCATAATTCCTACTGGGCAGGAATCTTTAGGAAACCTACATTTAATTGTTAAATAAACCAAATTAAGTCTAATATTATTGAATATGGGCCGGTTCATTGTCATTTGACTGACATCTAACGCCACTTACCGATGAAACGTAATTCCCGTTGATTTATTACATCCCGGACCCTTTCTGCAGCGACAGCTTCTTACATCGCATACTGACATACTAATTAGTTATAAAACAATACTTATAGCGCACTAGAAACCACTTAAACCTATATAATGTATAGGATTGTTAATGTGACGTAAAGGGACTAACCGATGGTATGATTTGACATAAACTGATCCCAATTTATGTATATCATATTTTAAAACATATTTCCGTTATAGAACCAATAGTAATTATATTTTTTTATTGCTTTTAGGTTGCAATACTATGGCTTCAGAATGACTTTACCACGGAAGGTAAGGAATCAATTTAAAGGAATGAAAGTTGCACGATTGCACGACATAAGCAATCTAGAATTTATGCAATTCCGGTCTGTCTAGATATTTTTTATAATTTATAAACACACACCTTATATAAAAAAGATAACAAATCCTACGTGGTTTTTCATTCATAATGTTATGAGCAACATTTTGAAAACATTTTTCAACTCAAAAAGATTTGCAGCTCATTTCAATATGGTATTCCTAGTAGATTACAAAGCCTGATTTTATCCAAAATTTCTTAAAGTGTTAAGAACTCTCGCTCTCCAGCTTTTTTGATGATATCCACACATAAGGCTGTCATCAAAGCTTGAAGCTCAATGTAGTTTGCAAGACGTAGTAAGTAGGACATGCTTTAAAACCGCACTCATAGTGTTTGTGTTCAACGCTTTGAAGTTCAACGTTCAAGCTTTTAAATTCAGCACACCTTGACAATTTTGTGATATGATATCAAAATGGGATATGTATTTGTGTGTTTAATAAAGTAGAACGCATATTGAATGTTTATCAGAATTGTATTTTGAGTTGTTTGGTGCGCATCTATCAAATGCGCTCTTGAGTACTGCGTTTATGCCCAGTTGTATTTTGTTTCTGGTTTGCAATAGATGTATTGAAATTTCTACCACAAGAGTTTTAATTACCCTGCTACATCCAAATATATGAACTTAATACACTACAATTGGCGACGAGGGTGGGATGATTTTTACTTTTATAATGTCATTGAATTAAAACCCTTAGGAGTTATATCAGTTAATGTGGATTTTAAACAAAAAGATAAGCAAATAGATATTTTTGTAATGAAGAATGGGGGGCCAGCGTTGGTTAGTAGAGATTTTTTGGCAAAATATGAAATAGTTTTTGAAAATGTGAATTACTTGAAAGTTCACCTATAGCACCTGTTATCAAGAAGAATGGTGATGTCAGAATTTGTGGGGATTTAAAATTATTGGTAATCCTGAAATTGAAATAGACACCAGAACCCAGAAATTGAAATTGAACACCCTTTGGCAAGGATAGAAGAATTGTTTAATAATCTTCAAGGTGGTACGGAATTCACTAAACTAGACCTTACGCAAGCGTACCAACATGTAGCCGTAGATACAAAAGTCAAGAAATCCTTACAATATCCACACATAAAGGTTTATTTACATATAAGTGTTTAAATTTTGGTATTTCTTGTGCACAAACAAAATTTCAGAAAACTATGGATTCTTTGTTATGAAGGTGCCAGGTGTATCACTTTTTCAGGATGACATTTTGATTACTGGTAAAAATAAGATTGAACATTTAAATAATTTAAACACGGTACTAGATATTTTGCAAGATGCGGGCCTAAAAGTTAATTCTGACAAGTGCGATTTTTTTAAAAAGAAAGTTGAGTATTTAGGATTAATAATAGATAAAGATAGTTTACGTCCGTCAAAAGTTACAGTCGAATTCAATAAAAAAAAATACCAGAGCCTAAATATTTTACAAAGTCTTTTGTTAAAAAAGAGTTAAAGTTTTTGTGGGAGGGATCAATTATTATGGTAGAATAGTTAAAAATATGTCAACAATTTTGAGTCCTTTATGTGATTTATTAAAGTTAGGAGTTAAATGGGAGTGGTCAGAAAATTGTGGTATTTTAATGAAATAAAACAGATTTTGCGATCTGCTGATGTTCTAGTACACAATAATCCAGATTTGGAACTTAGGTTGACTGTGGATACGTCATCTGTAGGTGTAGGAGCTATGTTAAGTCATAAATTTCCATCAGGTGTGCAAAAATCGATACATTGTCAATTTCCGAAAGAAAATACTCACAAATTGAGAGAGAAGGATTAGCCATTATATTTGGACTAGGCAGATTTAATCAATATCTATATGGAAATAGTTTCAAACTAATTACTGACCACAAAGCTTTGTTAACTATTTTTGGCGCAATACATCTATTCCGCAGTTTTCAGCAAATAGATTAAGACGCTGGGATGTTATCCTGTCAGGTTATAATTATCAAATTGAGTTCGTTAAATCAAGCAAAAATAACGCTGATTGGCTATCTAGGTTACCGATTGAAGATAGTCAAAATGCTAAGGACGATATAGATGTTTATTTGTGTTTTTTTCTTGATAATTCAGAACACTTGAAGATTGACTATAATTTGCTAGGACAGGAAACTTTGAAAGATAAAATTTTAATTAAAGTAAAACATTATATAGATGACTGGTGGCCAGAAAATAATAACGATTTAGAACTTAAATTATTTTTTCCAAAAAGAAATGAATTTTTGTATTAAAGATGCTTGCATTGGAATCATAGAATTGCAATCCCGACAAGCTTGCAAAAAGAGATTTTAATGCAATTACATTCGACACACTTGGGAGCTACAAAAATGAAGAGTTTGGCTCGTGGTTATTTTTGGTTCCCTAACATTGATAAAAAAATGAACAAACGAGACAAAACTGCGACTCTTGAAATTCATATGGCAATAATCCACCAAAAGTTGAAATTTCACCGTGGCCTTCACCAAATGGTCTTTGGCAACGACTACATATTGACTTCTTAGCGCTTAAAAAGAAATTTTACATCGTTATAGTGGACGCATACACTAAATAGTTAGAAGCATTTGAAATGTCTAATATAAGTTCAACTTTAACGATTACAGCACCAAGATCTTTGCTTTCTCGATTCGGTTTTGCCTTTACTTCTTGTATCAGACAATGGACGTACCTTTGTATCTGAACAATTTGAAACATTTTTATTTAAAAATAATACGAAACATTTAACTAGCCCTTCTTATCACCATTCTTCTATCGTCGCAGGTGAAAATGTAGTAAAAATTGTAAAGAATGCACTAAAGAAGTTTCTACTAAACAACGGTGTACCAAATTCAAATGTAGCACTATCTAGATTTTATTCGATCATAGGAACACGCCACACTGTCCAACAGGCGTTAGTCCAGCAATGCTTATGTTTGGCCGTTCGTTGTGAACTAGATTTTCTTCTTGTTTGCCAACAGATGTTTATAATTCTAATCAGTCAAAATTAAGTTTGTTGAGAAAATGGTGGGAAAAGTTAAAGAAAATCAAAAACTAGCTAGTAAGGGTAGAAAGAGCGTTGATTTTAATATAGGTGAAACCGTACACGTTAGGAATTTCAAGATTGTAAATAAACCAACTTTAATACAGGGTAAAATTGTAAAGATGATTGGTCGTCGAAAGTTTTTGGTTGAGGTGCCGGAGTTGCAGATGAAATGGAAGAGGCATTATAACCAAATTAAAAAGATTCCTTTTCAGTCTCACATACCTGTCTGCTCATCTGACATTTCTTCTAATTCTTCCGACATTTCTCAAGATATTAAAAATGTCCAGTGTAGTAATGATTTATTAAGCGATACTCAAGATTGTGCAGTTGAATGTCCACCGTTGCTTACTGAGCAAAACAAATATTCAAATAAAAGACCGAGGCGAAACGTTCAGCCTATCGATAGGCTAAAATATTCGTTATTTGTGTACTAATTATTAATTAGTTAGTAATAGAATGATTTATTTTTACTTTATCATACGTAGTATGTAAAGTATTGTAATCGTGCCAAAAAAAAATTTTGAGCTTTTAGCGGAAATATGTCTTTTTGGGTCCCCTGAACATTCTTGACCAAGGTACAAAAAATGTCTGTGTATGTGTGTGTGTGTACCCGTTTCTTTGTGGCGACGATTCCTAGGAAACTACTAAAGGTACCGGGACGAAACTTACATATTTAGAAGTTTCATGACCAAACTTAGAGCTGAAAAGCTTTCTGTAGAAAAGGGTCCAAAGGAACAGGAGGTTTAGTCTTAGCATTTTTGAAAGAGTTTGCAAATAAGCCGCCATTTCTGGAATTTCGTCGTAATAGTTAAATAATAAATTAAAGTACAGGAATTTTTTTGGAACAATCCATAGTTTAGCTGCATGAGCAAATTCTATTTCATCGAGATCGGTCGTACTGCATTAAAACTAGTAGCCAGGATGTGTCAGATATTTTGATTCTAATGTAGGTAGTGTCATACGCTAATGTTTTGAGAATACCTACTGTCAATATAAGCTGCGTTCGGATATTGTACACCGTAAGAGCGCGTTCGGATAATCGGGTAGGGTACGGTGAGAGTGACTAACGTCATACAGCGTTCATCTGCATATAAGAGAGAGACAGCCGACCAAGGTTATCTGAGCATTGCTCTCCCCATACCCTACCCTGACAAACCGAACGCGCTCTTACACTTTTTACACCCGATAACACGTAAGTGTCATTGTCGACGGTATACTCGGGGGTCAACCGAGTACAATATCCGAATGCAGCTTTAATCAACATATCTGTCTAGTTCTACTAGTTTTATTTTAATGCAGACATAGCCGATCTCGATCAAATAGAATCTCATGCAGCTAAACTATTAATTTTATGTACAGGCTGTTAGTAAATAGGGGCAACAAACTTCAGGGGATGATTCTGCATGAAAGAATAATGACAGTTTGCAATATAAACGTATGTCCGCAAATGCTTCGTTTTCTGAGATACGGGGTGTTAAAGTTTTTCTTAAAAACTGACGATTTATTTATTGCTCTGAATCCGGTCGAGATATGCAAATGAAATTTAGTGGGTTTTAAGTAGGGATGTAACGGATGTGACATTTCGGTGACGGAGGCGGAGGTCAAGTGTCGACTTTCCCGGAGGCGGAGGCGAAGGTTATAAAAAAATGTTTTCCTTTAATAATCGATTATTCATAATCGGTAACACATAAGATGGGTTGGGTTGGGTTGGCAGTTAATTAGATTATATGGGAGTTGAACACGGACAACTTATGTAAGTACATATATGTGAACTGGACTATTATAAACAGATGATTAACATACGATGGGCTGGGTTGGCTTGGGTTGGCTTGGGTTGGTGATTTTTTGCGTGTATAAGGCCGACAAACTTCAACACAACGAACTTACATACAAATACGCCCATCACGCAGGTCGAGTCGTTCACTCATACCTCCGCTTGTACCTCAGCCAAAAAAAGTCGGAGGCGGAGGCGGAGGCGGAGGCGGAGGCGGAGGCGGAGGCGGAGTTTGAAAAACAAGCGAAAGTTCCGTCTTGACGGAGGCGGAGACGGACCTCCGTTACATCCCTAATTTTAAGAGATAGTTGTTGCGCATTTTTTGACATGCAATTAAGAATTTCATGTTCATCATTGGCGCGCATACGTGTAATGATATCAATTTTTTTAAAGAAAAAAATGGTACGCCTCTGGGATATTTCAAATTAAAAAACATTTTCCAATTTCTCGTTGAATTCGTGACAAAAAATCTCTCTTTTTTTGTAGGGGGTACCGTTTTTATGCAAAAAAATAAAACATCTTAATGATCTCAATTTAACAATAGCTTAAAACTAAAACAATAACAGAAAATAACACTTATAAAATTTTAAATAGGCGCAAAGCTACAAAACATGTTGAAAATGACCTCCCTCAGCAGTGGCGGCTCCTAGCTAATATTAGTTGGGGTACTGTTCCAGTAATTTTTTTGTCATTGTTTTAAAAAATATTGTGTAAAAGGGAAAAAAAACGTATAAAAATAAAATTTATTCAGAAACTTGATGAAATCGTAAAGTAATTTAGGGTATAAAAACGGATTTCTTATTTACTTTACATAAATTGTTACAGTTACATTCATTAATAAATTTATGTAAAAACTTCAAAAAATTTAAAATTTTACATATTTTTTTAACATTTCATGCATTGTCACCAGAAATCGTCCACATGCAAAAATTGAACACGATTGGACATTATTGGACAATGGCAAGTAGGTAAAATATCGATTACAAGATTTGAACATAACAAACAAACAAACAAACAAGTGAAGTTATGGTAAGCGTAGTAATAAATTTATGTAAAAAATACATTTTTTAAAAATAACGCTTAATGAAGAAAAAAAACGTATTATAAGTTAAATTATGAAAATTGTGGCAAAATTTCCAAAAATTATTCAATTTCTTTATTCCTTTATGCATTGTCACCAGCAATCCATCCACGTGCAAAATTTCAACTCGATTGGACATTGGGAAGTAGGTAAAATATCGATTACGAGATTAAATGTAGCAAACAAACAAGTGAAGTTAAGAGAAGCGTAATTCTTCTTGTTTTAATTTGCGCGAAAATATCAATCATTTTATCCTTGGTCTCTGGATGAGTCCTTGGTCTCTATTGAAAGCACTGCAATTGTTGTAAAATACGTATTGACTTTTGATATGCCATCCGCAGTTTGTAAAGCTACCTTCCACTAGCCGAGGGTCGGCACGGTCGGCACTGCGGGGACAACAGTTCTCTCTACCGTACGCTGAGTCGCTTGCAGCTTCCTATGTGCGCATGCGCAGAACAGCCAAACACCTCGCCTACTGGAACTGTGCAGATCACAGTTCCATACAACGATTTTTGAATCTTTTTCTTAAACTGGGGGATGGCTACTGACATTAAGGATTAAGGATTACGCTTTGTACAAGTATAAAGAAAGGAAAAAATCATTATATTAATTGTTAACCATAATATTAAGTAGAAACAATAGGGGGTGCTGCAGTTCCACAGTGCCTATACGCGAGCCGCCACTGTCCCGCAGACGAGATTCAATCGTCAGTTTTTAAGAAAATCTTTAACACCCCGGTGTCTTAGAAAACGAAGCATTTGCGGACATACTTTTATATAGCAAACTGTCATTATTTTTTTCATGGAGAATCACCCCCTGAAGTTTGTCCCACTTAGTTACTAACACCCTGTATAGTATGATAAAGTCATGTGCCTGGCCACATCAGATTTTTTTTTAAGTGGGGTGTGATTGTAATGTATTGTTTAATAAAATAGAACGCATATTGAATGTGTATTAGAATTGTATTTGCGCATCTATGAAATGCGCCCTTGAGTACTGCATTTATGCCCAGTTGTATTTTGTATCTGGTTTGCAACAGAGGTATTGAAGTTTCTACCACAAGAGTTTTAATTCCCTGCTACATCCAAATATTTGAACTTAATACACTACAGTATTCTTAAATATCTTTTCAAAAGTGTGCTTGGTTGGTTTGTATTGTTACAGTAAGCTTAAATGGATACTTAAACCTTGCTCATTGAAGCTCTGAAGTTAAAAACCATGCGATAATTCCTTTAAGTACTTCAATATTGAGAAAAAAAGCTTCAGCTCCAAGCTTCGGAAAAAAGGTTTCACTATGAAAACTAAATATGTTCGAACGACAACTGTGTGAATTGATATTTCATTAATGTCCAACGCGGTATCTAAATTAATATAATATTAATATTATAATTAGAAAAAGTTAGAGAAATCTGTCAGGCGCATTAATATAACGGTGTATGTTTTCAGGTCGCCTATGAATCAGGCAATAGGAATGATGGATTACGATACGAGGGCAAAATGATAATGTACACAGCTGCTTCGTTATCACGTGATGATAGCGTTGAAGACTTTTGGTTGGTGTCAAACCCTTCTGAAATCGGCAGCTTCGGCGACATAGTTCTGAAGATATCATATAAAAACGGCGATAACATTGCAGTCTTTGTTCAATTAAAGTTCACCCAGAAACCATTATTATTTGATTTGCAAGGCTATACATCTAGGAGGGGATTTATAAATATAAATATAGAGCAATACATAAAAGACTATGATAAAATTATGGATTGTAAATCAAATATTTTGCAAGATGCATTCAAAGGTGTCCACAGCGATAAACATTACTTCTGCATATTTAGTACCTCGCCAGAAGTGTCCCCTAATCTGGAGATCAAGGATGTAAAACACCATTCAATTGGTTTTCTGGATGCGACAAAACATAAAAACACCCGCCAATTCGACCATACGATGCAAGAATACCCACATACAACCTTTTTTGAGCAATTGCATGTATTTATAAAACAACCGAACGTCAAAGATTTGGATGGTGTCCTTTCCGAAATTATTGGGAAATATTTCTCTCCAAAAAACTTATATGAGTTACACAGAAAAATTGAGGCTTACATGATCGCGGACAAATTTATAACTGGTTTGACAAAGCCAGTATTCGAAATGCTGTGCTTCCAGGTATTATTAGAGGATTGGATGGTAGTTGATTTCCCTCGAATTGTATCCATTGATGAACGATACGTGAAACTATGGAAGCAAATGTATTGTGGAGAACAACTTATAAATTCCCAGGATTTTTCTAGAATTAGTCCCTTGTTGGGATACTTTGTGCAGCAGCAAATACAAGACAAATTTAAAGAAGAAACAAAATTTAAATTGGGAGATGATATAACACAACACATTAAAGCAACGGTCTTAAAAGACTATAATATATCGGTCAGTAGTATGAAGGATCTGCTGTTGATTCTATGGCAGGAAGAAAACTTACCACTGCCTATTAAGCCGGAATGCACAGAAGACTTTCTGAACGTTCTAAACAGTTATAGGCATCTGAATAAGAGATTTATGATATTTATAAGCAGTGATGAGATTTCAAATGATGCGAATGATACTAAAATTATAAATTATGCAAGTGAATTTTCAAATGAGAAGACAGTGAAGGACATTCTTGCCATAAAAGTGTCACTACAAGGGCGATGTCCAGTTCCGCTGTGTGATATTGTCGGCATTACACCTGAATCAAATATCGATGCAATGCTAGAGGCTGCGAGAACTTCACCAACATTGGAAAAAATTGAAATATCACGTTTACTCTACTGGACTAAACTGCGTCCAGATCATGGGTGCCCAGTCGTTGGACAATGTATCCAAAAACCAGATAATGATTATATTCGACGACAGTTTATAATAAAAGGAGAAGCAAAAGAAGAAAATGAAGAGACGTTACTACGGTATCTGGAAAATAATATTAATGATTTATGTATCATTTCAAGTGACCCAGGCATGGGAAAAACAGAAGTGTTACGGTCGTTAGCGTACAACTTTGCACCAAACAAAGTTGTTCTCTCCATTAGCTTACGAGATCTTGATTTGGAAGCCGACGATTATGAGAAACTATTTGATTGTGATGCAATAATGTACATCTTTTCCAAAACTGATGATAAATCTGATAAACTTATCAAATCAATTGTTGATGAACGCAATGGGAAAAACTTGGCCATCTTCATCGATGGATATGACGAACTCCGATCTAAACATAGGAATAAATTTAGACGAATACTAAAAGAAAATATCTTGAGGAACCATCAAATACAAGTACTAATTACGACAAGAACACAAACAGCGGAAGAACTACAACTACTAAGTCCGAGCGATACTACTTCTCTAAATTTACTGCCACTTAATCATAACGATATACTGGGGTACTGTAATCTACACGGGATATCAAATCAAATAACCGCAGAGATTGACCATGTTTTTATGAGTAATCCACTGCATCTCAACATGATCACCACAATATCAAAAGAAAATGGCTTCGTAAATAATTTAGGACGAGTGGAAATGACCAAACAATTTATTGATAAGAAACACATGTTGTACTATATCAAAAAATGCATGAACAATGTAGTTGACATATATAAACCACTATCCGTTGAACTTCATCGCAAAATGGCGTTAGTTGAAATATTTAAGAAGGCATTTGTCATATCAGAAAAGCTTGTGCTAAACCGTGATCTAGACATTATTGAAACATTCATTGAAAATCAAAACCTTGGGTTAGTTATTGGTGCCATATCATCGTCGAACATTCAATTTGTACACAGAAGGTATGCAGAATATTTAGCTGCGGACTGGCTGTTTCAAGATCGGAATGGAGGTGATGAAATATTTGGAATTATTTATCGCATATTATTACAGAATAGTGACTTTCGTGATCTCTTCTATATTTTTAACGAAATTTGTTACAAAGTACAAGACGTTCACGACGTACGAGGTAGTTTGAAAGCTCACATCGCTATAACTATGGGAGATATGGATACCCTAGTAAAATTGATAAACAGCCATGACGTCAGTTTATTCCAAGTGGATCAATTCGGACGTAATATTCTACACTTATTAGCTTGGTATGCGAAATTTAGTGATGAACACAAAACAATGTATGATCGTATGATCGAAAGTCATATGACTTCTTTATTTCTATTAAGGAAAGATAGTATACTCAAATGGACTAACAACGAGTTTGAACACGCTTCCAACAGTGATGATAGAGTGACGGATGATGATTTGAAACTACTAAAACGATTAGCAAAAATAGATGCTTGTAAAGAATGTGCTATCGACGATTTTTTTAGTAATCATTATAATTTTTTAAGAATTCATCCAGGAATAATTGCGTTTCATACTGCTATCATTAAAGGAAACATAGCCATAGTACAACAATTTCTTGACCTCAAAATCGATATTTTCCAAACAGACGTAAATGACAATAATGCACTTCATATAGCATCTGCATTCGGACGCATCGAAATAGTCAAAATGATTTTAAATAGAATATCTAATATTAATGCATGCAATGCCAAAGGACAGACAGCAATTCACTTGGCTGCTGGACATGGCTATGTTACCACTAACATGAAATCTTTTAGTGTTAATAGCTCATCCGCACATGCAAACAACAGCGACAGATATCTGCAAATTGTTGAGTTACTACTCGATCATGAAGCCGATCCTCATGCCGTAGACAAAGTCGGTAACAACATTATTCATGTTGCTACTGAAACTGGAGACATTGATACTTTAAAGTTACTAAGAAGATATGATTCGTCGTTGAAAACAAATGAAAAAGAGTGGACTCCCCTACATATAGCTGCAAACGGCGGACACGTGGAAATACTCGAAGAGTTTCTAAAGAATATCGACGGTATTGATATAGATAGAAGAACAAATGAAGGAGACACAGCGATCATTCTTGCATCCAAAAGGAAACACTGGAATATTGTTGAAACACTTCTTCATTTCAATACTGATATTACACAAACAGACAATGCAGGATGGACTATTTTTCATTTTGCGGCTGAGAATGGACAGTTACAAATAATTGAGATGTTAGTCGAAAAGAAAGTTGATATAAATCAGAAAACAAATGATGATACAACCGCACTTATTCTAAGCTACACGGCAATGCAATGGGGGATAGTTAAGTATCTAATTGACAGAAATGCCGGTGTCAACCAAGCAGATAAAGATGGATGTACCTGTTTACATTTTGCAGCAGATAATGGACAGTTAGATTTAGTAGAAATGCTCATCAACAAAAAAATTGACACAAATTACAAAAATAACCAAAAATATACAGCGCTTAACCTAGCCTCCAGATCGGGACATGTCGATGTTGTAGGTTTTCTTCTTGATAATAATTGTAACACTTTACTGTCTAACCAAGCTGGATGGACCCCTCTTCATTCGGCAGCAGGCTTTGGGCATCTTAAAGTTGTTGAATTATTAGTCAGAAGTAGTAATAGGTGTCTTGTAAATGTCGTAAATAATAACGGAGACACTCCGCTGAAGCTAGCGGCTAAATTCGGACATTTGGAAGTTTTTAAATATCTATTGGATCATTATAGCGATCCTTTCCAACCCGATAAATATGGTATGACAGATCTACATTTTGCAGCAGATACCGGACGCTTAGAAATTGTAGAATTCTTGATAAGGAAAGGAATTGATGTAAATCTCAAAACTAATAAGGGACTCAACGCATTGAAGTTGGCCATTAAATCCGGTTATTTGAATATTTTAGACTTCTTAATCAATAATGGTTGTAGTATCTTGCAGGCAGATGAAGATGGAAGCACCCCATTACATTGGGCAGCCGATTTTGGAAAATTAGATATTGTAAAATTCATAGAAACGGAAGGGGTTGATGTAGAGAGCAAAACCAAACATGGACTCACCGCATTGACGGTAGCATCTAGATCTGGACATTTTAATGTTGTTAAATACTTAATTAATAACTCTGACCCGCTGCTCGGGGACGAAGACGGATGGACTCCCTTACATTATGCAGCCAATCATGGATACCTAGAAATCGTAAAACTGTTAGTAAAGAAAGGAGTTGACGTAAGTCTTACCACTAATAGCGGACAAAATGCATTGATGCTAGCATCTAGATCCTGTCATTATAATGTTGTTAAATATTTAATCAAAAACTGTGACCCTGCCTTAGCGGATGAACATGGATGGACTCCCTTACATTACGCAGCCAATCGTGGATACTTAGAAATCGTAAAACTATTAGCAACGGAAGAAATTGTCGTAAACCTCACAACTACTAAGGGATCCACTGCGTTGAAGCTGGCATCAATATCTGGCCATCTGAAAGTTGTCGGTTATTTGCTTGAACGTGGTGCTGATCCTACGCAAATGGATAAATATGGATGGACCTCCTTACATTCCGCAGCGGATAATGGACAGATAGATGTGGTAAAACTTTTGGTAACCAAACAAGTTAATGTAAACCTCAAAACTCCAAAGGGGTCCACTGCGTTAAGGCTGGCATCGAAATCTGGACATTCGGGAGTTGTTAAGATTATGCTTAACAGCGGTGCTGATCCTTTACAAATCGATGAAGATGGATGGACCCCTTTACATTCCGCAGCGGATAATGGACAGTTAGATGTGGTGAAACTTTATATATTGAAAGATCTTGATGTAAATCTTAAAACGAAAAATGGATCCACACCATTGATACTCGCATCAAGATCTGGAAATGTAAGAGTTGTTGCGTTTTTGATTAAGAACAACGCTGATCCTTTACAAATGGATGAAGATGGTTGGACTTCCTTACATTATGCAGCTGCTCATGGACACTTAGATGTGGTAAAAGTTTTAGTAACGAAAGTTGCTGTAGATCTTAAAACTAAACAGGGGTTCACTGCGTTGAAGCTGGCGTCACGATCTGGAGGATTGAGTGTTGTTGAGTTACTGCTAAACAAAGGCGCTAATCCTTTAGAAATATGTGACAATGGATGGACACTCCTACATTTAGCAGTACGTAATGGACAGTTAGATGTGGTAAAACTTTTAGTATCAAAACATGTTGATGTTGATCTCAAAAATAAAAAAGGAGTGTCTGCGTTGATGCTGGCGTCCAAATTTGGGCATCTTAATGTTGTTGAGTTCTTGCTAAACAACAACGCTGATCCCTTACGAATGGATGAAGATGGACACTTCACTCCCTTACATTACGCAGCATATTATAGACAGTTGGATGTGGTAAAACTTTTAGTACCAAAACAAGTTGATGTCGATCTCAAAAGTGGGCATGGAATCACTGCGTTGATGTTGGCATCAGTGTTTGGAGATTTGTGTATGGTTGAGTTTTTGTTAAACAACAAGGCTGATCCTCGACAAATGGATGAAGATGGATGGACTGCTCTACATTTCGCAGCAAGTAATGGACAGTTAGATATAGTAAAACTTTTAGTAACTAAGCAAATTGATATAGATGTAAAAGATAAAAAGGGGTCTACTGCGTTGACACAGGCATCAAGATCTGGTCATTTAAGTGTTGTTCGGTTTTTGATTAGTAACAACGCTGATCCTTTACAAATAGATGACGATGGATGGACTCCTTTAGATTCCGCAGCAAATTACGGACAGTTAGATGTTGTAAAATTTTTGGTAACAAAGCAAGCTGATCCAGAACTCAAAAATGAACATGGTGTCACTGTGTTGATGCTGACATCCAGATCTGGACGTTTGCGTGTTGTTGAGTTTACGCTCAACAACATCGCTGATTTGTCACAAATGAATGCAGACGGATGGACTCTCTTACACTTCGCAGCAAAGTAAGGACAGTTAGATGTGATACAAGTTGAATGAAACAAGTTGACGTGACTTGTTATTTGGTCGTTTCAGTGTTGTTGAGGTTTTGTTAAACAACTACGCGTCTTTACAGAGGGATAAAAATGGATGCACACCCCTACATTTCACAGCAGGTAATGGATAGTTAGATGTGGTCAAATTTTTAGTAACAAAAGAAGTTGATGTAGATTTCAAAAATAAACAGTGAGTCACCGCGTTGATGATGGCATCAAGATCTGGACACTTCACTGTTGTTGAGTTTTTGCTAAACAACAACTCTGATACTTTACAAATGGATGAAAATGGATGTTAAATAACTACGAGTCTTTACAGAGACAAAAAAATGGATGCACCCCCCTACATTTCGCAGCAGGTAATGGACAGTTAGATGTGGTTTTTAGTGCCAAAATAAGTTGATGTAGATTTTAAAATAAACAGGAAGTAACCGCGTTGATGCTGGAATCAAGATCTGGACGTTTGAGTGTTGTGGGGTTTTTGCTCAAGCACAACGCTGATCTTTTGTTTCAGTAACAAAGATGAAATATATCCAAAATAAATAAACACGATAGAGCTGTTGAGTATTTTTAACAGCGGCGCTGGTCCTTATGCTGTATGAAATGACGTATTATCTACTCTACTATGTATACCTGTATAGTTGTATGTATGTGCGTTTGTAGAAAATAAACCTGCTAGTAACTGACTATGTTAGACCATCATTGATACCTGAGCCTTGAAAACATTTTCTTGACAACAAACAAACTTCTTATGAAAATTGTAATCAAATTCACCTACGGATGGAGAACGATTAGATATTATATGGCGGTCAGGTTCACCTCATACCCGGACAACGCATACCAGGACAACTCATACCGGGACAACTCATACCAAGACAAGTCATACCAAGGGACATCTCATACCAAGGGACAACTCATACCAGGACATCTCATACCAGGACAACTTATACCAGGACAACTCATACCACGACAGCTCATACCAGGACAACTCATACCAGAACAACTCATACCAGGACAACTCATACCAGGACAACTCATACCACGACAACCCATACCACGACAATTCATACCGAAACACCCATAAAACAAACCGAGAAATGAGCAAACTTAGGTCAATGTGTATGGCGTGGATGTTCTCTATATTTTCTGCAATGCCTTATTATTAGGTGTTTGAGTTTAATTTTCTACATTGCTGAGTATTGGCGGACATATCACATTGGGGATCACATTTTATACAACGCCGAAGCCCGAAGGCGAACGCTATCTAGTGAAAGAATTATGAAACACGCACATAAACACAGCATAACGTCGAAAATACGACAATGACTATTGACAGAAGAATACTATAATTTACTGATAGTGCTTACTGGCCATTACAGATGAACGATAGATAGATACGATAAATGTTGGTAAATAGAGGTAGATACGATAAACATTGTTATAAAATATTAAACAATTTATTTTTAGATTTGTCCTGGGGAGAAGTTGGAATGTGATGATATATAATGAAGAAATGTTGTTTCGAAACAGAAGACCAGCAGCCTTAAAACATTCTGTGTTATTACTAGCGGTTCATCTAGTGTATTCACAATTCCTACCCACACATTAACTTTGTCAATGTATTGCCTGCGAGTGAAGATCTGAATGTGTTGGTTTGTGCGGGACCAATATCTAAAGAATAACGTTTTTAAAAATGAAATTACTGAATTAAAAAGAAAAATTGAGAAATTAACACAACGATAATTTTGAGAATTGACTTCTGCATTTAATGTAAATGTTGCTTCGTCTGTAAATAATATCTTCAGTAAAATATCATCGTGTTCGTGTAACAGTTATAAATAAAGCTTCACAAAAATCTGTTCGTTTTTTTATCCAAATCAAACAGTTGTTGATGATTTGAGAATTTGTAAGATTTGTACTTACACTCTTTAAAAGTTTTATAGGTAGATGATTTAGATGCATTAAAGTGAGGTGCTATTTCTCAAAGTGATGATATTTTCTTTTCCTCCGCATAATATAAAATATAAAATTTTAGTTCTTCAGTTAATACGTGACGGATTTTATTCTTTTTCTTGTGTGAATTTACTATGCAGCCACCATTAATAAATTTTAGTACAATATTTTGCACAGTTCGAATGCAAGGAATAGGTCTGTCGGGATATTTCATCGAAAATAAATCTCTCACGGCTCTCAAACTGTTGCGCCGTGGTACCACGTACACATCTCTATTTTTCATCCTTGCTATACATTGTTTAGTATTAAACTATTGCGCTTCTTAAGCAAGACCAAAAAACGGTAAGTACAATTAGACTGACATGACAACTTTTGCTTTAAAAAACTAAGGGTGGAATTCAGAGACACAAATTGAGTAACAACTCATACTACACTCAATCTACACTGAAATTCTACTCAACTTAAGAGAGTTAAGTCTACCCTACACTCACACTACATTTTGTATTCATAAACTTCAAAAAGTAGTCACTCATCCAAGTATGCGCGAAGTAACATTTAGTGGCGTTTAATAGAATTATATCTACATAATAGTCATTGTTCTGTCAAAATCACTTGCTTACTTGTCAGAAACATCTGTCCGTATGGTATGACTACATATATTTTGAACAAATTAAATAACGTTAAAAAATAAAGTGATTTATTTAGCACTTATTATTTAGCTTAGGGAGAAATACGTCTGGCGAAAATTCCTGCTCTAATAATTCGTCTCAATTGTGATGTGGCTAAGGAAGAATTCTTCCTAGAATAACATTGTCTTCAAAATCCTAATTCCTTTTCATGGCAACGTTATGAAGCACTGCTGTACTTGTAATTATTCTAGCCGTGGTTGGTAATCTGTAGCCTAAGCTATTTGCTAGGCATTGAAACCTTGCCTGCCTTGTTCCTAATGGTCTTCCAACATACCGTGTTCTGATATTTGCTGGATTGTGTGGGTTGTGGACCGGTGTATATTTGTGCCTTGATTTTTTTGTAGCCACAGGTCTTTCTTAAAATTTTAATTTTACAGCGAGTGTACCTAATTTGGTATACGAGCGAACTGATTCAAGTTGACACAATCGTTAGTCGTTCATTTTTACAAAAATTAAGCCACAAAAGTATGTATACCGTCAAAAAGTCGGATTTGAGTGCAGTATTGCCTTCACCACAATCTGTCTAGAATATCAAACAAAATTGAGTTATATTTTAGGGATAATCTAGTATGACATATGTCAGTTTGCTTTCAGAATTCCAAAATTGAGTGCGACTTGTCAATTGTAGTGTGAGTGTAGTATGAGTGTCACTCAATGTGTGTCTCTGTATTCCACCCTAAAGCTTACATTCTTTCAAATGTTTCGTATAGTTGGTTGCCGTATAGTTTGGGAGTTCTAATTAGTTCTAATATATTGACCTGTTCATTTTACGAGTATATAGAGGCGGATATGAATTTCCGATTAGTAAGTGATAACACTAATTTTTTTAATGCTGCTTGTCTTTTATTTGCAAAAGAACATATCTTCATTATATCATCAGTCATCACATTCCATCTAATCCATTTTAGAATTCTAAATTTAAATTATTTTATTCTGTCAACAGCAAGCGTCGTATTTTATGGGTTATGTTCATGGTACCTAGATCACTCTTTCACTAGATGGCGGTAGCCTTCCTCGTTGTATAAAATGTGTTATGTAAGTACATATTATAATGCCTATACTCGGCAATGTAGAAAATTAAACTCAAATAGATACCTAATAATAAGGCTTTACAGAAAATGTAGAGAATAGCCACGCCATACACATTGACAAAAGTTTGCTAATCAGTGATCACACTAGATGACGCCGTACGTGACAACAATCATTTGTCGGCTAGGTATGAATTGTCGTGGTATGAGTTGTCGTGTTATGAGTTGTCCTGGTATGAGTTGTCCGGGTATGAGTTGTCGTGGTATGAGTTGCCCTGGTATGAGTTGTCCTGGTATGAGTTGTCCTGGTATGAGTTGTCGTGGTATGAGTTGTCCTGGTATGAGTTGTCGTGCTATGAGTTGTCCTGGTATGAGTTGTCCTGGTATGAGTTGTCCTGGTATGAGTTGTCCTGGTATGAGTTGTCGTGGTATGAGTTGTCCTGGTATCAGTTGTCGTGGTATGAGTTGTCCTGGTATGAGTTGTCCTGGTATGAGTTGTCCTGGTATGAGTTGTCCCTTGGTATGAGGTGTCCCGGTACGAGTTGTCGTGGTATGAGTTGTCCCTTGGTATGAGTTGTCCTGGTATGAGTTGTCCGGGTATGATTTGTCTTTGTATGAGGTGAGCTGACCCCATTATGTGGCACTAGAACCTTTTGCAGCACTCGCCTACGGTGCTACAAACTTCGTTCTCGTGAGTAATTCCTTACATTACGTGCTCATAGAATATTATACTACATCTATAGGTTAATAATATGAAAGGAAAACTGCTAATTCGACGGTGGGATATATAAGGAGAAAGGTATTTGTCGGGCAATTCCGTCATAATATGTTAATAATACAGGCGGGATGTAAATTTTAAATAAATCAAAATAAATTAAATAAATATTACATCCCGTCTGTATGTCACCATATTATTAACCTATAAATATTAATTTGACAAATTATGTCGTTAAACATTTTCATTGTATTATATGTTTCAAGTTTTATACCCAATAACTCATAATAAAGGTATTTTTGTCAATTTTCTGACGTCAGACGTACCTTTACTTGTCTCACTTTGAAAACAGAATAAAATTAACATATTGCACCATGCCTTAGAAATAAAATTCACATATCGTGCCCTAAGTACGAACGACAGCTATGTTTAAATACTCCATCAGTGTGCATGGTGTGTTATAACAAGCCTAGAAACTGTATACAACAATAATACCTGATGGTACTGTGATGTCCAAACTATGATGTTTTAATTTACTGGGTAATGTGTAGAAATAACGGCAAATACACCGTAAATTTAGTTTAGTTTTGCATTTACTTTTTCCACCGAAAATTTTTTACAAATTATGCTATGTAAGTTTTTGACTGTTTTACTGCATCCGGGATAATTTTGGTATATAACAATAATCGTGTTTACTATTGCTTACTATCTTCAGCGGGCAGGATAAAAATCACTTGTTAAACTAGTTGAAGTATAATCCCATCAGTTAATACATTTTTTTGTAAAAGTTGATTTACTTTGACCACCTCTATAACTTACTTTATAAAAGGTGAGCTGAAATTAAACCAAGATGAAAAACAAATCTATTTCTGTAATATGAGTTGGGCTATTTAACCTACATATATCTGAAAAAGCAAAAGACGTAGAGGTAATATAATTTGTCGACACCTTATTCTTTTATGCAATTGCACTGAAATTTTCATCAATTTTTAAACAATATCCCCTATAACTTACGTTTTGTTTTTAATTATTTTGTCCACACTCTTTCTAGAAATCAGAAATATTCCAGCTAAGCAAATTATTCGATTTTATTTAATGATATTCGTACATATTTAATAATTAAATTTTAAATTTATTATGTTTATAATGTGCGTCCAAAAAAAATATTATTTGATGCATTTCATTAAAATACCAGTAAATATAGACCCATTCTTGGTTGCTCCACCATCCATAATACTTGTTGGGATTCCTAAAATATTATTGATATATAAAATGAAATAAATCAGTTTTGGTTTTTGATATTAAGAATAACCAGAGTTAACGTTAGAGGAGGGTCCCCCTTCATGGGCGCTTTATCCTCAAAATACAGATAATTGAAAATTCAATCCGAGGGAAGTTACACAAGAAATCGGCTGGATTCTTTTAAGCGGTTCCGGTATTTCCGGCACGTTCTTCGGACATTATAACTTTTCGTGGAGGAAAAAGAGGCGCTTCGTGACAAATATACAAAATTAAGAGAATAAATCGGCCGGTCCCCGGTTATTACTGATTCTTGTGCACGGCTTGGCAAAGCGCGAGGCCACTACAAATTTATATAAATATCTGCCAGAGAACGTTCCTGCAACCCCGTTTCTCCCGGTCTGCTGGCCTGTGTTGGCGTGCCTGAGCAAGCTTCTACTACTGCCCAGCGGAGATCTATACATTTGATAAATGTTTTAATTAAACGGAAAGACCAGTATTTTATTTAGCGCGCTGGCAAATTGTTCGTTGCAACGTACCAACGCAGTAAAGTACAATGGGAACTGCTGCTAATTTGCACCTTTCAAAAATAGGTTACAGTTTTTATGTGAACGCCTTCAAACAGTAAAATCGATAGGGCCAATTTACCACTGGTTACCCTTTTCACTTAAAAACATTAAACTTGGTGATGTTAAAAAAAAGTGTATTACATATATTATATGCATTTTGCATTATGCATTATATGCATATTATTGCCTATATATTATACATTAAGAAAAAAAGGCAAGCTATACATGCCATTAGGATAAAACAATCTGAGAAAACTAAATCTAAATCCAACTTAAGTGATCGTCTATGATTGCCATGGAGGAAGATGGAGTCGCTATACGCTATATACTTAGCAGCGAGAAAATGACCCCGGGGGGCGGGGCTAACGTGACACTAAACAACCCTGACAATTGGCCGCCTGCCAGGTCCGGATTAACTCTGAAATTGGTCAGAAATTTCAAGAAATTTTTCCTGTAATATATTGTAATGTGTCGAGTAGGTACATTATAAAAACACGCTATATGAACACATTTAAGAATTTATTTAGTCATTTTTTTTAAACACGTAATAAACATATTTCAAAAAATGTTCGTGCGTGCGGCCAGTACAAACCTGTACCACAGTATAGGTATACATACAGTAGTCGCACTTCGGTCAAAAAGCATTGATTTCCTTGAAGCCAAAGTTGCCCTCGCGCAGCCTCGGTGCGCATAAATCTTCTCCACACGTATATGTACATGAATTGGGCCAAAACTTCTGACATGTGTGTAGTTACCATATGTTGTATACCCACAGCTGCGCACAGAGGCTGCGCGGTTGAAGTCTTGCTTCATGAATTTGACGGAGTGCGACTACTGTATGTATACTTCGCGTCTCAAATTCGTTCATTTCTGCGCAAGAGATCACTGCGAGAAGGATGTTGACACGGACACCTAGGCAAACAAATACATCCGTAAGTTTTTGACTTTTGTAGGTGATTTAGGTTAACAAGTTGACAACCATGCCAACGCTTTAATTGTCAAAAAGGGTTGAACGTCACAACAATATATACCATATGTTGCTACCATGGCAACGAACGCTACTTCTCGCAATGACGTCAGTGCATAAATGTCATTACAACCGTCACATGTCACAACAACAATTGGCTACTCAGGCAGCCAAGAAACTAACGCCATATTAACGGTACTTCCGCTTCCTTCTTGCACTGACATCACTTGTAGGCGGGGCCGATGCGCGTAAGCAGACCGTATTGGACCGTGGTTGCAAAATAAGATTACCTTTGGAATTTTTCACACTAGGTATAGTGGTTGTGATGCCGGTAAACTTGGGTGGCGTTTGCCATAGTTATAACACAATAATAACAACCAAAATACACTCAATGTTTGAAAGATCAACAAAATCTGAACAATACAAACAAATTTCTAACAATGGCCACAGCAACCCAAGGTAACTAAAATACCTACATTGCGAAACGCAAGATATCAAAAGATATTGAAAAGATAAACTAAGGTGGTTGGAGTTCGAAGTTAGCATTTTTAGAAGGTTGCCCTTTTTAGTATAAGTTTAAATATAGAAAAATATTTATTTGTTAATTTTAGGATATCTTTAGTTACTTCCCAGTTGGTTCCCCGTACGGTTCCCAGTGGTTCCCGGTCGCACGAAAACAGAACAAAGAAGGCTTCGCCTAGTGACGATAAAGAACCCATTTATTATGTAATAATTATTATTTTGCTTTTTTAATATTGTTACTCTTTAGAGTACTCTTTAAATAAGTGAGTTAATAAGAGGTTTCAAATGTGCTCAATGAGAAGCTATAATCAACAGGAGTCGAAATTACGATTCAAAAGTCCGAAGATGTTGTAGACCGATTATTGCTATTTATATTTTCCTTTCAAATAAGCATAAAACAACGTGTTTACCATTCTCCAAAAATCCAGTGTGGTACCAACTAAACTGTCGTTGGAAGGTAAGCAAATTAATGAAAAGGGGAATTATCATTTTCCAATCACATTGAACGGATTTTATATATAATATTAGCTTCTAACTTGATTCTTCATACAAATTTAACCGGTTTTGTTACTAACTTTATCTAACATATTCTGATCTGGTAAAAAAGAATAAAACCTCTTTCATTTGCAAAGAAATATATTATCTATATAGGTGACATGTTTCGGCTTTTTAAGCCATCTTCAAACATAAATCTACAAGTGGAAAGACATACAATAAATATAGGAAGTTTATAATTTAAACTGATGACTTACTGTCAAGGTAAAATTCGAGACGGCAAGGTATCATCGATGAAATCGATGATACCTTGCCTCCATTCGCGAGTGGTGAGAATTTTAACCTGCATTAAGGTACGGACACACATGCTTATTAGAAGCACGAAAGCATGCTTATTTCGAGCACTTGCTACGTAAAAGCATGTGTGTCTAGACATTGATTTTTAAGGTACGGACACACATGCTTATTTATAAGCATGCTAGTGAGCATGCTTAAATCGAGCATGCTTGTCAGCTGTTCACATTTGCTAGTAATAAGCATGCTAGTTTTAAGCACGCTCCCTAAAAAGCATGCTTAAAAGCTGTTCACACGTGCTCAGAGTACGCCCCCTTCCACCGCACCGCAGGTAGCGTGCTCAAAAATCAAACGACTGGTGATTTTTCAGCATGCTCGAAATAAGCATGCTTTCGTGCTTCTAATAAGATTGTGTGTCCGTACCTTAAAGCACGCTAACTGTGGTGCGGTGGAAGGGGGCGTGCTCTGTGCACGTGTGAACAGCTTTTAAGCATGCTTATTTAGGGAGCATGCTTATTACTAGCAAATGTGAACAGCTGACAAGCATGCTCGATTTAAGCATGCTCACTAGCATGCTTATAAATAAGCATGTGTGTCCGTACCTTTACTCACTACTGGGTTTTCGATTAAATTACAATACCACGTTTTCATGTACCGCTTCTCTGGCTGTAAAATTTCATCTATGTTCACTAAGCGCTTATGACTGTAAGTTTATTTATTACTTTTTAGTGTGTTTTTACATGTGGGATGATTTGATAGATTTCGCATCAATTCTTCCATTTGCAAAATGACCTTGCACCACATATTACGTAGAGTTTGAAGAAATGCATTTCTTTTGATAACATTTCCAAAATCATATCCCCAAATCAAAGTGAACAGCTTGTAGTTAAAATAACAGCACACAAAGCATATTTTACATCCACCCTTACGTTTAATAAAAAGCTCGACGTTCTAAGAAAAAACACCCCCATTTTCGGTGATAAATCAATTACTCAAATGAATCCCAGTAATTCTGTTATCTCGTCCGGCGGCGAACGCAAAAAGCACACTCCCTTATTAGAACCGCTGCCCTGCGTATAAACAACCCTCGAAGGTCGATGCGCTGCAGGCGAATAGAATATTATTTATTAAGGGCAAGAAGTCGAGTTAATGAATAAATTTTACGACCTACAGGGGGCGTTGTAAAATACAACTGCTATTGTTTCAGAATCAACGCTACACTGTACTGCCTACGCCACACAGTGGGGCAAAGTATAGCGTTATATTTATCGCGATAAGAAATCCCGTTTTAAATGTATTTAAGGCTGCGAAAAAAATGACCACCTGAATGGTACAAACTTAGGCGAAACAATTAGGGCGGTCGGTAAGTGACGCTTGCAACGTTACCGTTCTTGTGAACCGATGCCACCACAGTATGGAATATTACTAAAAAGTATTTTTTTTTCTATTTAATTGCTTTTTTTTGCGTTGGACGAAAGTCGTCTGAGATATCCCTAGCACCACAAACGATGTTTTGATTGGATCGATTGGATCTAACCCATTTTTAAATACTTTTGATTTAACTTTTATGGAATTCTATTATATTAACATAGCCTATTATTTCTCATTAATATACCGGGTGGTTCAGAAATAACAGCTAACCTTGAAGGAGCAAATGCCCAAGGACGTAATAAACATGTTTTGTTAAATAACGTATTGTCTAACTCAGTGGTTCTTAACCGGTGCTCCGCGGAACACTGGTTCTCCGCGAGTTTGTCGCAAGTGCTCCGCAAAATTATGAAAGCCGAAATTGTTGATTCATTTACCGTTTGTTATAATTATTAACGTAGAAAACATTCTAACTTCAACAAAACTAGCAATTAACATATTTACAATTTTCAAATAGTAATAATTATGAATAAAATAAATAAAGAATTCTGAACATAATACAGTTAATATAAAAATGAGTATAGCTCTGCTACACATGTAACATAAAAAGTTCGGAAAATATGCAAATATTTTGAAATATATTTCCTAAAATAAACATAACAAATATGATGTTTTGATAATATATATTTTTGCCCTCATCTTCATATCATCCACATGTTATGTGCGGATTTATTAAGTTTTATAATAGTATACAGATGTATCAAAAATGAGCTTATCAAAACTAATTGTGTAGGTGGTGCATAACTGCAATTATAAAGAATCCAGCGAAACTAGCTAAATATTTGACAAATTAGAAAGGGTTTGAAAGTTTTATTATGTTTAGATTTATATTACCGCGCACAACTATTATGTCAGATGCTTGGAGGAGCTATCACAATATACCAAACAGTTGGTGCCATTTGAAACCACCAGGTGACAATTCACGAACAAAATTTTGTGAGCCCAGAAAATCAAAACATACACGCACAAAATGTGGAAAATATGCGGGCAAAAAGAAAACTTCGGTAGCAATTCGGTACATAGAGAGCGCTATTTCCCTCAAAGAGTTCGCTTGTCGAAATAAATTCCATAATTCCCTATATTTTCGGAATTTATACACAAATATATCTTTTTCTTTTCTGTATCACATTAATGATTTTCGCCGCAAATAAACTTCATTCGAGTATTCGTTTTTTCAATTCGGTAAAAAGTTACAGCGGATGAAAATATCGATAATACCGTATTTTAAACGGTTACAACTTTGGAATTGAAATGGAATTGAGAAAAGCAATAAGTCCATAAGTCCCTTTTACTCGTAATTACATTTAGTTTCTAGAAGAAAAGCGGCAAAATGTTTTATATGGATTTTATTTAGTTATTTTTAATATTATTACTTAAATTTATTTACTTTTTATTGTTGTAATGGGTTGTGTTTTTGTGTTGTTTTGCGTTTTCGCATTGTTTGATATGTGTTTTATCTTTTATTTTTCTTTGTTTGTTAACATTTCAAACGGCTGTAAGGAATAGAAAAAGACATACAAGTGTCGATATAAAACATTTTACTCAGAATGACAATTGATTTCTAAAAGATAATTTTGCAGAAAAAAGGTACACCACTCGCGAGTGGAGGCAAGGTATCATCGATTTCATCGATAAATAAGGAGAAAGGTATTTGTCGGGCAATTCCGTCATACTAAGATCGAAGAAGCAACCGTAGACACAGTGTTTCGGACTATTAGTCCGAAAAATTGTTTTCAAAATAATTCTGAGTTGGCTTTTAAATCTTATATTAACGCCATTCCATAGAAATCAGACGAATAAAATGGTCAATTATATTATTTGGGTACTTGGTGAATTCGTTATTGGTTGATGTTAATCACCCGTTTTATGCTGGCGGTTCGTACAGCAAAAAAAGCAAATAACTGGTAATAAGTTTAGTAGCAATTTATTTGTTATTTTTTTCTCATAAATAATACATATTTAACAAACACTAACAAAACAAAAACAAAAACTGGATAAGTAATAAACAATACATTAACGAAGAAGAAAATAAAATACATCAAAAAAATTGTTCAAAATTACCTCCACCAATATCTATGCACTTTTGGCAACGAATTATTATGGATTCTTGCACACTACGTAGTGATTCCACATTTGTTTTAACCATATCAAAAGCGGCTTGAATTCTTTGTAGTAATGCATGTCTTGTATTTATCGGTGTTTCGTACACTTCTGACTTAACGTAGCCCCAAATATGGAAGTCCAGAGGAGTAATATCAGGCGAACGCGGTGGCCATTGAACAGGTCCGGCGGGACCAATCCAACGCTGGTTGTAATGGTTATTTAACCAGTACCTCACCTGTCTTGCGTAATGAATTGGAGCGCCATCCAACTGAAACCATCCATTTTGTCCGTAATTAATTGGCACATCTTCCAAATAATCTATCAAACTATTCTCTAAGAATAACAGAAAACTATTTGCATACACTCTGTCGGAAAGGATGTGAGGCCCAATCAGATGTGATCCCACCAGACCAGCCCAAACATTTACTTTAAATTCATGCTGATAAGATATTACTGTTGTTGTATGAGGGTTTTCGTGGGCCCATACGCAAAAATTACGGCGGTTTGTAATTCCACGACGAGTAAATGTTGCCTCATCTGTCCAGATAATTTTATTTCTTACTTCTTGTGGACTATCAACAAACCAACGACAAAAATCTAACCGGTTTCGAATATCTTGGGGCAGTAACTCTTGCACTTTTTTTGAACGGAATACCTTTCGTCTATCGTTGCGTAAATTTCTCCATACAGTGGTTTTCGGCAATCTCAGATGGCGCGCTGCACGCCTTACACTTAAATTACGGTTTTCGTCAAAAGCATGCAAAACTCTTGCATTAACTCTTCTTACTCTTTGAGCTGCTTGGTTGTGATCTCCCACTGGTCTTCCCCTTATTCCATTTTCTCTAATCATTCTATGAATATTACTAAACACTGCAGCATCCGGAAGTCTTCTCGCTGGAAATCTTCTTTGGTATTCCCTCCGTGCCATTCGACAATTTCCATTGCTGTATCCATAAATAAAATGAATATCGGCATATTCACTGTTAGTAAATTTTTTGGGCATAATATTGTTCGGATTTATAATTATTTGTGAAAATGCAATAACAATCCTGTTAATAGAATTACTAGAATGACAGCAATGTGACGTATAAAATCAACCTGAAAATAATATTATTTTTAAAGCATTCTTGATAAATGCGTATCAAAGCCGCCTATAAAACAACTGAAAAAATGCTTGATTTTCATTTTGAACAGCTCTAACTTGTTACGGAATTGAAAAAACCCCTAAGTTAATATGAAACTTTTTATTCAGAATGACATTTTGTATCTAAAAAAAATTTTGCACGAAAAAGAGTGGGACACCCTGTATATATATATACATATATATATATATATATATATATAAAGTAATAATATATATAATGTTATTTTTACTGTTATATAATAATCTTAATTTAAAATAAAAGCTATGTCTATGTATTTGCTGCTCCGCGTTTTGTCTTATGATCAAAAGTGCTCCCTGACTTCAACAAGGTTACGAGCCACTGGTCTAACTTAACGTATTCTTGAGAAAATTAATATGTAAAGAAAACCGGAGTCCGACCACGGCCAAATATCGGCCGCTCTCCACTGTGGCGTTTCTCGCTTAGAGTGACATTGACCTACATAACGTTACGCCGATCTTATCGTAGTCAGTTGTTCGTTGGTTTATCTGCAATAAGAATTGTTTTGATTGTGATATCTTAATGTGGGTGTTTGTGTAGTGATTTGTGTAGTACCAGTGACGTACAGCTGGCAATTGTATGTCATGACTCGTGTAACGACTCGTGTGCGAAATAAGTTTGATCAACCGCGGCGCGCAGTTGCGGCGCTAAGTCAATCAATCACAATTTCTGGATTAGATACGTACTAATCTCCCTATTTTTTCAATTGATAAATGTTCGTACGTAAGGGCAAGCCTTAGACAATTTCTTTCATACAGTTTTATTGCTACTTAAAACTGTCAAATAGACCATACGTTATCTGACCAAAATTATTTCTTCAGCCCGTTATTTCTAAAACACCCTGTATATCTATATATATATTTTAAAGTCGATCTCAAAAATGCATTCATAAAATATCCATAATTTACGTTTAAAGTGGTTAAAATATCTAGATATATCACAAACAATTACTCTTGAAAATATACTTCATTTTATCTATTTCTACGCGTTTCATTGCTGATTTGTGCAATGTGCGCTACGGCGTGTGCTATGACGAGAAGGGGTTGAAAATAATTATCGTAAATTTTACGGTGAGCGTAGCCTTGGTCGTACACGACCGGCAAACGTTTATAGCAGCACGGAATAATTACGCTTTTTGTTGTTATACTTAAAATAGCTGGCGGTAAACGAGCGCTCCCCGCCCACTTTGTACAACGAGCCGCTGATATTTATGGAGTTATAATTGTCAACATGATACTCGTGGTCTTTTTGCGACAGCACCGAGGGGGTTCCACCCCAGCTTTGCGTAATTCAATTTTGGATTTACATCAGCAAATCTAACGCCCACTGCAGCTTTGTTTTTTTTCCAGTGAGAGATCAATTGTTTTGTCGGTATCGTTACTGTGAGAACTATTAATGCCCAACTACTATTTTCTTCAAAATAAAAATATATTGGGTTGCATATATCCTAATAAAAAATATATATCTTTTTCGCACGGATTAGTGGTCCGTTTTTATTTTCCATTTTGGCAAGAGTAATCTGTTTCCCGTTTTTGATGTAGTGGAGACCGGAGCACATTGGGACGGATTTTGACATCCGCATATATTTGCCTTATTTTTCACAATAACTGGTTGATAATGGCAATACTACTTACTATTATTATTATTATTATTATTATTATATGCATTTATCCAGGTATATACACTGGAAATTTTAAGTTGTATAAAGTATTTTTAGAATTATAATAACAATGGTTGTTGAGGAATTTCTTCAAAACCAGCATTTTAAAAATATTATTAAAATATTCGGCCGACAAGAGATGATTTTAACCTCATATACTGAGGCGCAAATGGCTTAATTTTTTTGGTACAGGGTGGCATTTGCACCTAGGCTACTGACGTGTTAACAAGGGCATGTTCGGACAGTGTTGTGCGAAGATTACTAAAACCAGAAAGTATGGAAAACGCATTTATTACAAGATTATTTATGATATATATTTTTAATATACAGAGTGTTTATAAAATGCATCATTTTTGAGTTATAAGCAATTAATCAAAGCTCTTAAACTTTTCTTTTAACCAAACTGATAAAAAAGTTTCAACAACAACGACAAAAACGACAAAAATTATTCCTACAAAAAATTCAAAGAATAAATCTTAGAATTACAAAAATTAAAAATATACAGGTTGTTCTATAAGAAAATGGAAAGGTTACGAAACTGTCACAAGAAATGAACATCCTAAATATTAAAATACATTCAAACCAAAATACTCTTGGTTGAACTTTTTTTTAATTGTTTACGGTTGGAGAATTATTTAGTTGTTCCGGTAATTTTGACTACACCTGTATTTGAAATTTTAGAATATACTCACATTGAACCTCGGAATACTCTCCAGTTGACTGCCCTACCGATCTAATGGGAACAAATATCAACTTTGTTGTTTGAAATAAAATGATGTGTTTTTTATTCAATGTTTGGTTTCCAGGTATACATCAGGTTTCCCTATAGGTACCTAGATATCATAATATCTGAGTTATTTCGATTTTCTTACTTTCTGATATTAAACTCATATTAAAAATGAAAATGTTTAACGACCTTTGCTAGAAACGCAAAGGTCCCTGGTTCAAATCTAGGTTATAGCTGTAATTTTTTATTTATTTAAAATTTACATCCCGCCTGTATGTCACCATATTATTAACCTATAAACATCATATTGATAGTCATGTTAACATATGCGTCCACCAAACCTGAAAGTGTTAACAACAAAGGTATAAAATTTCAAACATTGCCGCGAAATTAAAATAAAATAACAAAGCTGATATCGACTTCCGGTAGACGGGAATGCAGTCAGTTTGAGAGTATTTTCGAGTATTTAAGTTCGACTCGCGTAGATCTTGATTCCAAACATTTAAATATATAGAAATAGTGGAACATAAAACTTCTAATGGTACATTTCCACTCATTTCCCTGTCCCAAACTGCCCCAGTTGAAATGTCCCAATGTGCCTCAATATGAGTTTTATGAATTGAATAATTCTATGGTTATGATTTGGTAGCCGCCAATAGCGGTAAAGTATGAAGAATATATGTATGTATAATTGTATAAATATACATAATATTATACAATGTAACATATAAAAGTGTGTAGAGCCTTACGAACAGACGTGGAAAATACTTGCTTGGTTAGCCAAAAACTGATACATTCATCAACAAACGTAGTTTTGACACTATCGCGCTGGAAGCTTTTTCGCATTTAATCGCAAGTCATTAAGGCGGTGAATTTAAAGTGTTCCAATGTGCCCCGTGTCCCGATGTGCCCCGGTCTTCTCGAGGTGCTTTATGATTTTTTCTCGCTGTTGGCATTCACATATTCAGCGATTCAGAGTTTGCAAACATCTCAGTTTATTTAATGTAATTCCAAATGTGGTCGCCCATCATATTTGCGCTACACTCTCCCTGCTTTCAAAATCCATAACGTGTTGATGAAAACGTTCAGCATGTTCTTTAAAATAAGTTCCAAGGTCGATTTTGAGTTTTCGGATGATCCTAATAGAGACAATTACACTCTTTCCAATGAACCCAAAACCAGTACGGTTGGTACGTTAGCGGCTGTTATTTGAATGTCAAGTTTTGTAGAAGAAAGCATAGTTTTCATGATTTCCAAGAAAGCCATGAATCACTGCCTGAACTCCCTTCCAGGCATTTCTCGCCCTGAGCAATTGAGGAAACTCTTCATTCGACTTATTTTTTTTTATCTGTAAGCCAATAAAGATTCTTGCCTTTATCTTGGCTTGAGAAAGCTTGGGAGAAAAGTTCTGAATATATCTGAATGCATATTGCAACAAAACTTGACATGGGAATCTTCTAAAGAAACATTTGTTTACAAAGTAAATACAAAAAACTGCTCCGCCACATCGTGTCATTTTGACCATTTGGAGTTTTAAGGTTATGTTATATCACCATAATCGAAATTGTCAAAATATATCAAGATGTATCAAATAATCTAATCGGTGAACGTACAAATATGGGGGTGTGATAAGTCGAAATTTTGCGCGCGGGTTTGGATGGATGTTTGAATTCAAACGTTGACATGTTTTGTGTTAAGTTGGTATTTAACAGACGCTCGGAGTGGCGCTGCAGCCGCGTCAGGGTTACCGCGCAAGCTTTTGGCGCGAAAAAGTTGAGGAACTAGTAAACGGACAAGTAAACAACCTCTTTGGCATCGGGCTTTGAAAGTAGACGGTCGTGCGTCAAAACGCGCGCCCAAGCGTAGGGCCCCAATGGGGGCCAAGTTATAGAAACTGTGCTGTCTCGTGTTTCTTGTGCTCAACCGAAATAATAAGGTATTTATTCGTTGTCTGTACTTGCTGATTTGTCCATCTCTGCCAAAGTATATCAGATTTTGTTAATAGGGATTAAAAGTCATATTTCATGTAAGCAGTTCTGCATTGTTGTATATATTTTTGTTAATAGATTTTATTGTGGTTTTCTTCGGTATATTCATTTTAGAATATATAAACCTGTCCCTTTTATAGTAAAGTATTTAGCCCTGCATATAGTGATTAATAATTAGTGAGTTCAAACGTCTCTGACAAAGTCTCAGAGAAAGAACTCAGTGTTGTAGCCTCCGTAAGAGAGAGATAATTAATTCACGCTACCGTAAGATTAATTAAGAATTGTTGTTTGAGTCAGGAAGGGTTGAACGCCGTAACTTTGAGAATGGCGGTGGTCAACATGTGGTTTTAAGGTTAGGTAGCTGAGCAAAGTCCTAACAGGGGCCCCCTTCAGTTTAGAGTTGATTAAAGTATAGTAAATATTGAGAAGGGTGTCCGCCCCATCACAGGGGGGTCGATGGCATATAGGATAGAGCGGCTGCTATCTACGCTGGAGGCCCGAGTTCAAATCCCGGCTCGGGCTAAAATCGACTGTCCTGGTATTTTAGGCAGCGAACAAATATCTTTACATGCCGCCTTCCATCGGATGAGGAAGTAAAGCCGGTGGCCCCGTGTGCTGCTATGATGCGACGTGCACGTTAAAGAACTCTTATTGGAGGTTGGAATTCCTTCAATTCGACAAAATTCATGGGTGTGTGTAGCCTGCCCTCAGCGTCGGTGATTGGCCTAAGTTGCGGGAATAGACCCACCTAAAATAAACAAGTTAAAAAAAAACGTACAAATGCCGTAACACTATCGGTCGGTCGCGCGACAGTAAGGTGTTCAAGAGTGTCCTGGTAAACCAGCATCTATCGATTCACAAAATTCGTACATAATATTACAATACATAATTTTAAAGCTCATTTTTTAAGCTCTTATTTAACACTACTGGGATAGCTCTACCGCCTCGTATAATTATTTGAGATTGAATCAAAAACAGGAAAAAAACGTGAATTTTCACACTTTCACCTTGACACTCGGGTGAGCTCGTGACGGTGGTACGAAACCTTACATTATTTCTTGGTTTTTCATTTCATACTAAAAGTATAATGTTCAAGCTTCCATTTCAGACTGCACAAATAATTTTACAGCGTACGATTATTTTTTGGCAAGGCATCAAAATTTGTCAGAAAACGTAATTTTTGACACTTTGAAGCAATGCTGCCACTACAAAAGCAGATAGAAAACAGAATAATCAGCATTAATTTATGCTTCTCAACAATCGCTGCTTCTCGAATCAGGAAATATCGGTTTTAACCCAGTTCAGAAAAAAATATTTTTTTTGTTGACTAGTGTAATCAATCACAATTCACTGGTTTAAAATAATGGATATTGTTTCAAGGACGCCGTCAAGTATGCTGTTATCAACCTTTCAAAAGCAATTAAAAACGATAATTTGTATGTGCCGGGGGCAAAACCAATGAAGCACCTCTTTGATTTTGTAAATGAATGAACCACTTGGAAAAATTTACATAAAATCCATAATACATCATAATAATTTATTAAGTACTTACTAATTTACCTTAAATACAAATTGTAAGAGATTAAACCACTAAACATAAAACAGGTTATGTGTAAGTAACAAAGTTTGTCTGTTGATATTTATTACTTTATTATTCATTTAACTTAAGATAAAAAAAACTTACTGTATGGAAATCTGAAGTTATAAAATTTCAACTCTACTAGCCTTTCTATTTGAAAATTCTCTAATAATATCAAGAGTATCTATGCATTCTACGATATTCTCTTCGATTGATATCATAACTAAATTCGACAATCTTTCCTGACTAATTGTCGAACGTAAATAATTTTGTATTAATTTTAATTTTGAAATAATACATTATTTTACAAGTTTTATAAGACGTCAAATTGGCGGCCGAGTTATTTAGGGCACGACGAACGTAGTGAGGACTGCACAAATGGAACGAGTGCGCCAATACATCTTCTAAAACGAGTGTAATATACTATTTCTTCTACTTTGCGTCATTAATTTTATATAAATTTAGAAATTGTGGTTACTATATTACGCTAAATTAGAATCTAGGGTTATTTTGCGGGTACCACGTGGCAGTACTGTAGTAAACTGTCAACGTCGTAGGGTTGGGATAAAATCATGACAAAATCTAACTGGGAATAATTTTACTCTACTTTGGCCTACTAGTTTTAATAAATAATCAGCGAGGTCGCAACTATGATCACAATGGAGCTTGGGGCAACACTTTTAGCCCTACTGTGATAAAAGCTTACATGACTCCCAGTATAAAGGAAACAACCTAAAAAGTTAACTTTAAAATAGTGGTTTCATTACTTTAAAGAATAGGAACTTACTAAACAATTGTTATAAAGGTTAACGTTTAATAGCAGTTTCTACCTAGTACCGCTGGCTTATACAAGTTTACACGCACATATAATTGAAACCAATTTCTAATTTCGGTGTAATAATTTATTAGAATAAATTATACCTAGTAAAATTACATGTCATGAAGGTAATACAAATACGTTGCACACAACCAGAACTAAGACAAAGTCGGAAGCGACGAAAAAAAAACGAATACGGTATTGACATGAGCAGAATTCGGTCCAAAATGTTACAGAAAAATTATACATTACATAAACTAAGAAATCCTCAACACATTAAATGTACTATAGCTTCCTACGTGTATGCTGATACTCAATAATCCATTTATTGCGCATATACCTACAATCACACAGCAGTAAGTAAAATCGTTCGTATTTACGATGTAGGTTTGATCTTCGCTTAATACCTTATTAAAGTAAATGTGGTCCTTGAATTATATCTGAAAAGGGGATTTGATGTTTAGTTGACCAGAATGATGACGATCACTTACCAGACTCGCCAAACATCACCGAAAACGTCATGCTGGCGTATTTTGGTGAACACAGCAAAACTAAGAAAGCCCCAAGCCTTTGGCCATACTATAGAAGGCTATACGTATGTTTAAATATATGTATAGAATATTGATATTTCACAGTTTATGCGATTGCAAGCGATTCAAAAGGGGCAGTTTCTGGTTATGTGTTGTACGTTTGACATATGGGATTTAATATCAATGTGACCAACTTCAGAAAAAAGTTACAGATGTTACAGAAAACAGTGTTACAATGTGTGCATAGTAAATGCGAAGTAGAAAAATGTTCTTTCCGCACTTGCCACTGTAACTGTCATTATTATTAAAATTCGTAATGGTACCTTGATATTTTGTGAATTTAAACAAAAAATTAAACATAATATTTTTCATATTTTATAAATTTTTAGTTTATTGTTATTATTATTAGGGCATATTTCTGTTAAATTATTTTAAAACATGAATTCTAGAATTTTATTTATATCTTTGTCAGAATCTTTAAAAAGAAACATGAGATGTTTCCTCGCACAAATCATCTGCATCTATATCTGACATCATTCACAGAAAGCTTTTTTTATCTTGAATAATGCTTAGTTTAAACAAGAAGCTAAATACTTTTTCGTGGCTAAATAATATATCAAACCTTTCTTTTACTGACATGATAGCTTGATCTAAAATGTAAAAATACACATTTACTTTGAAAGAGGTTTTCGAGTCAATTAGAGCTGCCTGGTCGTCATGTTCGTAATCAAACGCTTTTGGATTCCTTCGTCGCCTTAGTGGTCTGCAAATTTCAAATTCTGTTTCTATTTTTGTGATTCAGCAATTTTTCTGGCATTATTTACAACTGTTTAAAACTTTTCGTCAGTTCGAGAATCGACCAAAAATGTTTCTAAATCTGATAAAGAATCTAAAGTTACCTGGATATTCATATTAGTAGATTATAGAATTTTACTGACAATACATCATGCCTATCTGAACAAAATTGAGCAAATAAATGAAAACTGATATTTTGTCTGCTAGACATTTTCCGTCATATTTTGCTTTTTGATCGAAAGATGAGGTGTTCATTATTACGGATAAAGCATCATAAATATCTGGTAAATTGTTATGCAACGGTTTTATCGCATCTATTCTACTTGACCATCTTGTCTCAGACAATGGTTTTAAAGTTAATGTGGTTATGTATTTTTTAATAAATCTCATTTTTTGGTAGATGATGCAAAATATATGTATAATTCTTGGACTGTACTGAAAAAACCAGTAGTACTGATATTTTGATTAGCTGTGTTGTTCACTAATTTTGCTTTTTGATCGAAAGATGAGGTGTTCATTATTACGGATAAAGCATCATAAATATCTGGTAAATTGGTATGCAACGGTTTTATCGTATCTATTCTACTTGACCATCTTGTCTCAGACAATGGTTTTAAAGTTAATGTGGTTATGTATTTTTTAATAAATCCCATTTTTTGGTAGATGATGCAAAATATTTGTATAATTCTTGGACTGTACTGAAAAAACCAGTAGTACTGATATTTTGATTAGCTGTGTTGTTCACTAACTATGACCAGCGCACGGTATATAAAAATCGCGCGGATTTAGTTCCAACAATTTCTCGTCCAGGTTCACTATGGATCTACCATTTTGAATGTTCCCATATTTATGCCAGATTTAGATTCAGCATCCTAAAAGAGCCCATAGAAATGCTTATGAACTAAATATGACCGAAAATTAAACTAATTTTCATTTTCTGGCCCGCCATTTTGGTTCCGCCATTTTAAATTTTGAAACTTACAGCGTCATTCAATATCCCTAAACGCCATGTTTGACGGTTTGGGATAAACTACCTCAAAAAACATGACGAAGTTTTTTTCAGGTTTAAAACCTAATATGCCTTGGCTATATCAGCTGATTCGCTGATCTGTTTGAACTATCACACGTGACAAGTACAACACGCGGGGTATTTTAATCAGGCCAATCACTGCACTGTACGCCGTGTAGCGATTGTGTGTTTTAGTTTATAGTTTATAGCGTTTTTTTCGCGAGCGGTTATTTGAAGTTACATGAAGTAGAGCATTGATGATGTAGTAAAAAGTCTATAAATAATAGTTAATATCAATAGAACAAACACTTTAAGGGGTCAGGTCCCAATCTCCAAGCCTTTTTAAAATTTTTTTTTATGGTAGAATGTATATTATCATTTCAAACATGAAAGAGGAGATCTTAAAGTGCTACAAAAGAGAATAATTTTTTTTGATGGAAAATCTCGCTAGTATGGCTGCCTGAAGTTTCCCTTACTTGAATCTGACTGACACAAAAACTCAACTTTGGTGCATCTGAGCAAAAAAATAAAAGACATTATTGAAAAGTAAACTTGTCGTTATGGTTCCTACATCAATTATCCACATACGTTTTACAAAAACAAAACGGCGGACTTTTTAAATTTTCAGCGTCGTTTTTCGAAGTACAAAGTTTTAAAAATGGACTAAATATTAATGAATAATCATACTTCTGGTAGGGACGATAGCTACACGTGTGCAGGACATGCCGTAATATTTTCAACTTGATAGGAGCAATAGCTTCTTTTTTAGAGCAGCCAGCTCGAAAAACGTAGTTTTGAGATAAACGTGATTTACTTTTTCCCGACAATACTTCGTTTCCTAATTTTTTTTTAAATAGCTTCTTAAAAATAGCCCCCGCGAGTGGGGGGTGGGAGTTGATTAAGCGGGGAGTGGGGAAGGTAAGAAGTCGCGGAAAGGGGTGGGGGTTCAAGGTGAGGTAAAAGGCGAGATGGCGCTCCGCGCCCCAGCCCCGAGAACGCTATACAGTATAACTCCCCATCGTGTGCGGAGGCATACCCCTTTGTGCCAAACTTTATAAGGATTAATTTTGTACAGAATCTAAAATTTCTAAATTGTGACCGCATCGCGGTAGAATGCAAGAAACCGCACACGTGCACGTTAGGGGCTTTTAGGGGGTGTATGACCGGCGTAACCATGTCAGGTTGTTAGTACATATGAAGTATCAACAGATACAAGGTGTAAGTGTGAAAAAATTAAAGCGGCTAAAATCGGGTGATATAGAAGCTACCCCGCTGCGCCGATTGGTACAAGTACAAATACCTACGCCTTTTTTTGCTTCCACGCGGGATGTTCTTCTATGCCTACTGAAATTCCCATGGATGCGCATGCAAAATTCGACCTTGTTCGGCTCGAAATATACAAAGAGGGGACAAATAAACAGGTGTATGCTTGACGCGCCAGGACTACGTTCAGCGCCCTCGACTCCGTTCCATTGTTTCGTATGTTTCGACCTGTTCTCGAACTTTCTGATAAAAATCATAGTTTCTATAGTGTTCCTACGTATATTTACTACAAGAATCTGTGGTTTTTGAAAAATCGTTTTTTTTAAACGTTTGGGAACTGACCCCTTAAGGAACTGAAGAGGAAGCAGCTGCTCAAATCCATGCCAGGTCATGTAAGAAAATAGCAACATCAATTCAATATTGATGAAGTGTGAGCGCATGTATTGTGATACTTATTGCAGCTGGAATGACCAAAGCTGGGTCATTTTTGTATGTGGGTGGTAGCAAAGAAGATGTCAAAAAATGTGCCCAAAAGTATTTAAAACTATCAATCTAATCTACTATACAAATTACATCAGTCGCATATTATTTGAAATTTATAACCATCCATCCATTATTTACATATTTTGCTCGCATCATCGATAGTCGGGCATATTTGACTCGAACGACGCATGTTAAATTGAGTCTGAAAAATTGATTCCGGCCCCCAGGGTGACAAGGGAACCACACCAGTGTAAAAAAACAACGCACGGCGGCGGTGTCATGATCTATTGTCTGTATATCACTTCCACCGACTAGCAGTAAAACAGCCATGTAAAGCTATTACGTTCGCCCAATTGTGCAAAATAACGTAACTGTACGTCAGTAAAGCTCCCCCTTAACGGTAACGGGAGCGCTGTGTCCTGAAAGGAATATCTTATTCTGGAGACCTATTTTCGTGTTGGTCCTTTTCCTTTTCGCCCGGCGGCCCTTTCGCGCTTGTAGCGATCCTTGCTCCTCGTGTTTATAAAAACAGACCCGGCTATCAAATTTTATTGTGGTAGTTGCGCTTTACTACCCGCAGGAATAGATTCTCATCTTTTTTTTTGCTCTGGACCTGGTTTTATGGAATTGAATATTCGTGGTGCCGTTCCTGTTTACCAACGTTTTCGTTCGTTTAAGTGTAACGTACGTTATGCATATTGTTACCGCGGTTTGTAAGGACTTTTGTTGAGTAAGACTGATTTTAGTGCTTTCGTCTGATGCGCTGGATGTACTATCAAACAGATTCTTATTTATAAAGCTGGAAACGAAAATATACCTACTTATGAGCAAAAAAATAAATAATAATAATAATAATTATTATTATTCTTATTATTAGAACCGAACCAAGTGAAACCTATGTCTCGTTTGCTTTTTTTCCGTAGTATCGAAATCTGAAATGAGAAATTTGTGATTGTCACGTACTTTTTGAGAAAAATAATTGATTTTTGCTTTTTCCAGCTTTTATTATTGATTATATCAAAAACTATATAGACACATTACTAGACAAATTTCTTCCACTTAATTTTTAAATTCCCCCACACAACAATTTAAAACGTTCAAAATAAGAACCACCCTACTACTTATACCTATCATCTTCAGTCAATATAATAAATTCGTTTGTGTATATTATACAGGTTGTCCCAAAACACATGACGACTGGCTGGCTCATGACCGACCAGAATTTCGAAAGATGACCTTAGCAATAAGTCGCTAGGTTTCGAGATAATCAGGCCAATTCTGTAACGCAGTTGTTACGTAGCAAGTTGCTACATAGCAACTACGTTAACGACTTTCGTTAACCACATTGTTAACGACTTTAATAAGATTTCGCAGTCTGTACTGGAAAAATTAAGAATAATGATTTGTAACAGTGGTTAACTGTTGGTGGTCATGCGCATTCAGTACAAAACTTTCAATCAGCTGATCAGTACCATATCAGTACCATTCGATGTGCTGTGTACACAATACACGCAAATTAATAATGAATAGGCGTATTTGCGATTGTAGAACTACTCAATTAAACTTGTTATGCCACGCACTCAACTCCGTTTACGGAGGCCGGCAACGTCGAAGAATTGTGGAAACAATTGACGCTAAAACTAAATATGTTAAATATAAAACTCAATAGAAGATAGCTTCTTAGTGAAATTGCGTAAAATGAATTATTATTGTTGTTATTGTTTTTCTTCTGAGACTTCGCTTCTGAGTGCATTTCTGAATTGTGAGGTTAGGTTATTCGGATATGTATAACCACAATTTTCAATTGAAGTTCTTTATTAATTAACTGGTTCAATTCTAGCAGTTGTGGTTAAAAGCTTTAAAGGATTTCTCGTTTTTTGGATACTAATTTAATTCTTTAACAATAATCATCCAATTTAACTGTGGTAATCTTTTCATTGTATAGTTAATAAATTTAACAAACTCTTTTTAATACTCGACGAATGCAAAATTGTATTTGACTATAATAAAATTTTTTTAGTTCTATAGATACACATGCTAGGTAAAAACCAAAGCAAGTTTCCCCTAAGTTCTTCTGGGAATTGTTAGGTAACCTCTAAAATAAAAATATAAATTAAATCAAAATATCATACTTATTTCATAGTAAGAACAAAAGCAACCACCTTTCATGTAAATCTTCGATTTCATTTACCACTTGCTTATTTACGATATCGGTTGCTACGTAGTTCGTAGTCACTCAGCTAGCCACTCAACTGATGCAAACTATTTAACCACTGGATATGTTACAGAATACCATATTAAGTTTTAATAACGTTGCTAAGAAATTTAACCACTTGCTACGTAACAACAGCGTTACAGAATTGGCCTGATCGGCACTTTTATCAAAGGGCATAGTAGGATAAGCATGTGAATGTTGCCCCCGAACTTATCTGTCTGGGATTTATACTGTGAGTTTGTACTGATGTATGGTTACGTTTCCCAAAAGATCAGATCTAAAAAATAATATTGGGGGAGTTTATGGGGGTTGAAAAAAAAATCGAAAAACATTTTTTTTTCGAGAATGGCTGTACCGATTTTGATGGGGAAAATATGTTATGGGTTTCGATGGGCAGGTGTTTTAGAAAAATTATGGATTTTATTTATTTGTTTTAAAGTGGTAAATTTTTTTTTTATTTAAAAAAATTAAATGTATGGGAAGCCTTTGAGATACAACCACCATTTTTTGACTAAAAATACTTTCAATTGTTTTGAATAATATGTCCAAGTTTGAAATTTATTGAAGTGGTACAACAGGGTTAACAAAATTAAAAACCTTTAGCGTACCGCGTAAAGAGCACCGTCCGCTGTCGAGTGGGGTATATGTATGCGTACACTGTCAGTTGCGTGTGTCCACTGACAAAAACACCTCTAAGATTTTTCAAGGTTAAAAATAACATTGCCTAAAATGTAATTCGCCAAACAATTAAATACGACCCTACATAGCGGACAATTTTTACCCCTCGCCACTCACAAGTCGGGGTGCTTTCTTATTGTAAACTCCCCCAATATTATTTTTTAGATCTAATCTTTTGGGAAACGTAACCATACATCAGTACAAACTCACAGTATAAATCCCAGACAGATAAGTTCGGGGGCAACTTTCACATGCTTATCCTGCTATGCCCTTTGTCAAAATCGTCACGTTAGATCAGTTTTTCGAGTACCACAGTTACAAACGCCATTTTCTAAATTTCTAATCTATAATAATTCTTTATTTACCAAAAGAACTATAAAGTATTTGTAGTAGCAAACAAATAGCAATAGCAGTAATAAACACTAACAAGAAAATATCGCTCAAATTTAAAGTTTAAGTAGGATGTAGGTATGAATACCATAATGTTGTAATTTTGACTGCAGGATGCCGCAATTCACGCGGTCGAACGCCGTGCTACAGTCGCAACAATTGAGCAAGATGTATTCCCTGTTGTGGAAGGCCTTCGAAATTTCTTCTATAGATTCGACAATTGCTGAAACTGTGGACTTCAATCCCCTGTAATCATATTGTCAAGGGTTAACGACTAGTTACCCATCCTAAATTACCCACCATATACGTTTTAAAACCTGACAAATTGTACAAATTTATTGAATAATCTTCATACTTGTAATTATAATTCTGCTGTACGACACTAGCGACTCCAAAACACATGCAATTCATTTTCATTGAAAATGGGACAAGACAATACATTAATTTTCTGTAAAATTCACTCATACTTCATATCTGACTTAACTCCAAAACTATTGGCTTTACAAAATATGATTTGAAGCAAATTCATAGAGAATTCTATCCATTACAAAAGCTGTATTTGGGCGCCACAATCTCTCCTACGTACTTTATCATGCTCTACCATGCCTTAGCGACGCACAATATTGTCCCAATGATATTAATCGGTATATCTATATCTCCTTCGGGCTGTTCTTTCTCTTCAGATATGGTGTCACATTTTTACATGACATCTATTGTCCTCCATCTTCCTTATCCTGAACAATTTTCGACCTATTTCCAACCACTTCTATTGCCTGGCCTACATATTTCGAACATTTTCAACATTTTGTAAAGTATTTGTTGCTACATAAACATAATTACATGATGTGCTTTTGGCTCTATCTCAGAAATTCTTTTGTAGACGGATAGAACTTACCATCATCTTCAAAACTATACCTGAAGATAGGTGGATGGTTCAAGTTGTCCCTGGAAAACAGACATTTGCTTTTTTTTTAATAATAACTTCATCACATCAAAAGATTCATAGTTTTCAACAACAATGCTTCGAAATTGATATACAATATCGTAGCAACTCATATGCCAGCATTCTCAATTTACTGTTAAGCCGGGGCTACATATTCGTATACTTGCCAAATATCAAATATTTGCCAAATGTAAAATAATTGCAAATATTTTTGGCAAGTAAATTGAAAATTTTTGTTATTGGTGGCTCTAAACAATCTAAACGATGCCATGAGTGATTCGTTTTTCCCTTTAAGTTCGTTCACCGAATATTTTCCATCCATACTGACTTGATGCCGGCTGATTTTCTTAAAACTCAAAAAAATCTCTCACATACCAACAAATTTGTACAATATTCGTCTGTGATTTCGGACCGTCAGTGTTGCACTGCAACAGCGAAATGCGTCGGACATTGATGCATCCCCACACAGCATTTTCCAACACGTACAAATCTTCTTCTTTGGGAACTTGCTACATGTGCGTACCGAATGGGCGCTTGATATTTTTTTTATTAGATCACCTTATTTTGCTCAGTAACTTATCGCTTTATCAAATCAAATTGATAATTTGATTAGGAACAAGCAATTTTATATTTTATAATATTTTTTATTTTATAATAATATTATAGTACCAATTATGTTTAAGTCACTGTAGCGTACCAACAACGCATTATTGTGGAAATTTAAAAACAAATATTGACGAAACTGTTTAATTTTAATCAGCATTCTGTATTAATAATTCGCAGCATCTAATTTTAACAGGCTGTAAAACTCAATACAATAGGTCATTTGGTGAGAACTAATTTAAATAAAGTATTATTTTAAGAAGAATAAATATTTGCTTGCTTCGCCACATAGCATTTTCTAATATGTGAAAATCTTCTTTGAGGACTTAGATGTGCGTGCCGAATGGGCAGTAGCTATTTTTTTGATTAGTATGCTTTATTTGCACTTTAGCTTTTTCAAATCAAACTGATAATTTGATTACGAACAAGCAAGGTTTTATTTTATAATGCCGACATATTTTTAATTACATAAGTGCAGAATCCACTGCGTACTAACAAGGGCATTTCCAAAACAAGTTTTGACGATACTGTTAGTTATTTTAATGATTTTTTGTATAATTCATCAGCTTTCTGTATTATTAATTCGCAGCATCTAATTTTAACAGACTGTAAAACAATACAATTGGTCATTTGATGTGAACTAGTTTAAATAAATTATTATTTGAATGAGAAAAAAATATATATTTTTTTAGTTAAATTAAGAAGATATTGCCCATAAAAGAAATGTATGGTTTCTTCGTCATCTTTGAAGTTCTACTAGATCTAATTGTACTACTAGGTTCGTCGTATATATATATATATGTACTAATATTGTCTAAAATACAGATCAATTAGCTTCTGAAACAAAAATTTAAACAAATGAGCTTTCAAAATATAACCTTTTTGTTGAATAAAAACGCTACACAAAATTGTCTCTACTATTAAAATATTTTTAACCACTTTCGTTTCTCTTCAAATAATAAACATCATAAAAATCGACAAATATATAAATACAAGCAAATAAAGTATAATTTTCCAAATAAATCATTTTATAGACATGCTGTCTATAACATTTTTATGATGTTTATTACTTGAACAGAAACGAAAACGATTAAAAATATTTTAATAGTAGAGACAATTTTGTGTAGCTTTTTTATTTAACAAAAAGGTTATATTTTGAAAGCTCATAAATGAGTATCATCTATATTGTTCATAGAAAAGCTTCAACTTAGGATACACTCTGTATATGGTGTACGTTTTTCTTGGAAAGAAATAACATTGCGTTTATGTGGACAGGTAAAAACAAAATTTTTTTTTTTAATTTCCGTCTGACGGTTTCCGGAAAACTGTCTATCTGACGGTTTCACAAAATTACAATTTTATGCGGTTTTCGCCCTTTAGAAAAATCTAAAATCTTACTAATAATTACAAATCTCTATTGTCAATCTTCGTATACGACCTACTACACACAAAACAAAATTAAAAATGGAAAAATTAAACAGCGTACTAAGATGTTCATCGAGTACAAATAAATGTACCAATATTTGTCGCCTTTGCATTTTTTACTTGGTATTGCAAATACCAAGTATATGGCGTAAAAAGACTCGTCCGCGCAGCCGAACGTCGAATATATAAATTTATATAGCCCGGCTTTAGAGCGCAACATTGCTGTTGGCCATGAAATTGTTTTAGGCATTGATTTTAGGCTTCATTTGTGTATGATCATAATTCTGCACGCCAATTTTATAATGACAGAGTCTTAGATTTCATTTATTGAACGCATCCACATAGTGTATTTGGCATAATTCTCGTTAATCGCTTGTATACCCCAGTTATGTTCATTTCTAGCCCATTCACAAAATGGTGGAGTGAACTAATTGAAAATCAAATCAATCAATCAAAAGTTACCTTATTACGTCAATAAGTATAAGAAGACATACATACAATTCAAACAACGCTGATTTTGTTCGAGTTCTCTCTGGAAAACAGACGTATTCTTTTTTTTAATAATGACGTCATCACATCAAAAGGTTCCAAAAGTATGTCACACTCATAACTCAGTTGAAAAATGGTGCCTCTAATCAGTGTTCTTTAAATATCTCATTTTCAGTAGCTTATAGACAGAAAGTTTACACAGTTTGTCTGAAATATTGTTTTGTCGAGTAAATAGTTTACTGTTGCTACAATGTTTAAAGGCATCTGAATTATCAAAGGTTTACTTGAAATTGTGTCTTCCACAAAAATTCAGGTATTTCCTTCTTCACTGACCATAGGCACATGTTATCTCACATGTTTATTCACATCCTGTATAGCCTTTAAAAAATAGAAACTCCACCAAATCGCAACTATGGAGAAACTTCGCTGCTTGTAGCAATCTGCATATTCGGTCGGTATAGTGATTATGCAGGATTCAGTCAACGTAATACGAGTTGGCGGCTTGTTATTTAGAATTTAGATAACAAGGGAAAACAGCTCCCATTAGGGAGAATGTCTGCTACAAAGTATATGACCGTATGCTTTTGGATCCCAATAGGCGTGGGTATATAGCCCCAGATATTATAAATTAGAATGAAATATATGTACAAATTTGGAGGGGTGCGTTATCATCTCCCTCGCAGCGGATATTTACATATAGATGCCATTTTTTATACATTGCCACTGTAGATATGACGGTGTGCCATATATTACTGCAGCATCCGCCACGTTTAGGGAATTTTTAAGCGAAATTTGCCCGGTTGGTAATAAAAATGATTTAAATTTTGAATTATGTACCTCCGACTTGATGGAGAATCTAATATTGTACAGGACGTTTTGGCTTTCGGATAGAAAGTTTGTAGGGAACTATTTGTTTCTAGTTATTTATATAATATATAATAATAATTTTGTTTAAATATACAATGCTCAAAAAAATAGGGGAACATTTTTTTCGAAATCTGTAACTTTTTGAATAATAGTTCTAGGCAAATCAAATTTGGTATGCTTTTAGGGCATATATTTAACTAAAGAAAATTACAAAAAGAATATTACAACTCTTAGTTACTTCTAAATTAGTCTTAAAAATGTAAATTAAGAACGCAAAACAAAAGGGAAAAGGTGTCAAGTATTCTTTGAATTCACGTATGAATGCCTACTAAAGAAGATAAATGAATCCAGTTGTCAATTTGCGTTGATTAGAAACGTTACTAGAAGTAAAATGAGGCATCTTATTCAGCATGGCCACTCTATTCGACATGTTAGCAAGAAATACTACTCAAAATAAAGACCGATGTCTTGTCCTTTGCTTTCTACGTCAGCGTACTGCCACAGCATGAGTCCTCCTAAACGACCTAAGACGAGCACATGGAATAGAAATATCTGATCACACTGTTAGAAACAGATTAAAAAAGGCGAATTTGAAACCACGAAGACCTGTCCGCGCGCCCGCCTTACCAGCATCACAAAGCAGCGCGAATGAGGTTTGCTCTGGATCACAGAGATTGGCAACTTCGTCACTGGCCGCCTGTACTGTTTACAGACGACTCCAGATTTCGTTTAAACTCGTTGCGACGGTCGAGTACGTGTAGATAGACGTACTGTGGATAGATTTCGTCGTGGATCTGTGATGGTTTGAACTGGAATCTGTATAGACAACAGAACTGATCGTGTTGTGGTTCCTGGTAGACTAAATGCCATGAATTACATCGAAAACATTTTGGAGGACTATGTGGTGCCTGCTGCACGTGGCGTCGGTCAAAATTTCATCCTAATGCAGGACAATGCAAAGCTACATACCGCCGGCAACACCCGAAACTTCTTACAAGAACGTGGAATTCAGGTCATGGAATGGCTGGCGTTAAGTCCTGACCTGAATCCTATTGAACACGTGTGGGATCAGCTTAACCGACGTGTTCGCAAGCGCCCTAATCCACCACTAACCATACAGGAACTGACACAAGCCTTGATTGAGGAATGGGAAAGCATACCCCAAGAATCTCTTCGCAGACTAGTGCGACGCTTGCCACGCAGGTGTGAGGAAGTGACTCGTGCTCGTGGAGGGCATACACTGTATTAAACCTCACCAATCCTAAGAAAACCCGACTGTCATCGATACTATGACAGTCCTTTCCACTTTGTTATGCGTTATTAATTTACATTTTTAAGCGTAACTTAGAAGTAACTAAGAGTTGTAACATAGTTATTGTAGTTTTCTTTAGTTAAATATATGCTATTGAAGTATACCAAATTTGATTTGCCTAGAACTATTATTTAAAAAGTTGCAGGTTTTGAAAAATTGTTCCCCTCATTTTTTTTAAGCAGTGTATGATATAAAAGTTTAACCCAATCTGCTTTATTTTCAAAGGTAGGTAAGATACAACAAATATGTATGCCACCATTAAGATAATTAAAGAATGCATTCTTGAAACGAAACCTAACAAAATACAGATCAATATTGTAGAATTTAAAATCATATATAGCTATCGATTTAAACCAGTCCATAATTTTCAACAACACTGCTCCGAACTTGATATACGATATCGTTATGGTAGCAATTCATATGCCAGCGTTCTCAATTTACTGTTATAGCGCAACATTGCAGTTGGCCATGAAATTGTTTTATGCATTGATTTCAGGCTTCATTTGTGTATGAATCATAATTCTACACCCCGATTTTATCACGACAGAGTCTTAAATTTTATTTATTGAACGCATTCACACTGTATATTTGGCAAATAATTCACGTTAAAATGTTTCTATACCACAGTTATGGTGGTACCTAATCACGTCAATAAGAAAAATATACAAAGATTATAGCATTGAAACGTGAGAGGTGTCAATGTGTGCGTATTGTCATAAAACTCCAAATGTTACATTAAAAGAGCTGTAAATAGCATATTACGTACGAGGGGAAAGTTAACATACGTGCCGCGAAGCGGCGAGTTTTGTTATTTTTCACTAGCACATAATATGCGTTACAGCTCGAGTATTGTACATAATTTTACCTACGACCGACAATTTTAATAAATTGTATAAAAAATGACAAATAAATAAAGGTAAGGATATTTGACGGTTAACCAATGTATTCGCGCGACATCTATTGCAACTACGGAGAACATTGTCTGAAGTGTCGACCGAAAATTCCAATACAAATTCAACATAAATTTTCAAAATATTCAAGATGTGATACAGCTCGAGTATTGCACTTACCCAAAAATTTCATTAAATATAAATCATAAATTGTATCAAAAATGAGAAATAAATAATCAAAATATTCTGTCATTATTATATTATGTCGTGCATTAAAAACTCAAATGCGCAACAAAAGCACATGTTACTTATAAGCGATATACGAAAGAAGCAGTCCGTGACGGACATTTGTACGTACGGTCGTAGGTAAAATTAATTTACAGGTTGTAAATACTCTGAGACTATTGTGAAGCTTCTAGGTGAGCTGCAATTAATCATACGTAAACAAATTAATTTAATAATATGTTAAGATCTTGATAGCTGCAAAACTGTATAGGATAAATAGGTTCGGAACGACCGTTTCTTATCAAACTACCGAACAACCTGATTACAGAGGAAGAATATATTGGAATCTATACTTTGTTACACATTTTCTATCATATAGGTACTTAGTATAAATTAAAATAAACTTAAGGAAAATTTAAGCCAGCAACAAAGATATTTAGGTGTAGCGTTTAAAACCCGCTATTTGAAAATGTTACTATTTGCCATGAACACCCTGAAATAGCTACAAACATATTTTTGCTTTCACGCAGTTCTTTTTACTTTATCATACGCAGTATGTAAAGTATTGTAATCGTGCCAAAAAAATTTTTTTAGATTTTAGCGGAAATATGTCTTTTTGGGTCCCCTGAACATTTTTGACCAAGGTGCAAAAAAATGTCTGTGTGTGTGTGTGGATGTGGGTGTGTGTGTGTGTGTGTGTGTGTGTGTGTACCCGTTTTTTGTGGCGACGATTCCGGAGAAACTACTAAAGGTATCGGGACGAAACTTCATATTTAGAAGTTTCATAACCAAACTTAGAGCTGAAAAGCTTTCTGTTGAAGAGGGTCCAAAGGAACTGGAGGTTTAGTCTTAGCATTTTTGAAATATTTGGCAAATAAGCCGCCATTTCTGGAATTTCGTCGAAATAGTTAAATAATAAATTAAAGATGAGGAAATTCTGAATAATTTATCACTATGACATTTTTTGGTACAATCATTAGTTTAGCTGCATGAGCAAATTCTATTTCTACGAGATCGGTCGTACTGCCTGAAAACTAGTAGCCAGGATTTGTCAGATTTTTTGATTCTAATGACAGTAGGTAGTCTTGGTGTCAAACGCTAATGTTTCGACTATAACTTCTGTCAATATAGGCTGCGTTCGCATATTGCATTACATTTTTACGCCCAATAACACGTAAGTGTCATTTGGACGGTGTACCCGGTGTCAACGGAGTACAATATCCGGACGCAGCTTTAATCGACATATCTGTCTAGTTCTAGTAGTTTTATTTTAATGCAGACATGGCCGATCTTGATCATGCTGCTAAACTATTAACTTTATATATAGTATGATAAAGTCATGTGCCTGGCCACATCAGATTTTTAAATATCGACTGACATTTTTTTAGGTAATTGAATATCTCAAAAACTATTAACTTGGCATATAGAGGGAAAGTGAATAATCGACCTCTACGACCCTGATGACTCATCCTGTGTAACGATTACGGGAAAGTAATAAAAATGTAACTACAAACGACCAGTTATATAAGTTTTCCTGGACCGCATAACAATTACCTCGATATACTTTACATCATTACGTTATTATTTGGCAATTATTATTCCGGAAACTTATTGTTTGTTTCATTGCAGTCAACTCCTAACGCACACATTTGGAACGAGGTACTAATAGAGGTATTGCTGGCCAATGGACACAAAATCACTTTGTTAGGACACTCCGAAACAAAATTGTACCGTGAAAATTGTACAGTTTTAACAATTCTTGGTAATACTACTTTCCATGTCTTCTTTGTCTTCAACAACATATTTTGTTTTAGGAGTACGAGAAGTAACTGGTAAAGCATTGACGCAACAACAACAACTAAATACTCCGCAATAGACATATAATATGGCAGTGGTAAGGCAGTCTGGAAACTTGCAAACATGACTTCAAATCAGAAGCATTGAGGCAGTTGATGAAATACCCAAGATACTCTTTTGCCTTAATCATAATTGATATAAATAATGGACAATGTTACTATCCATTGGTTGACTATTTTGGGTCACCATCAACGATCAGTGTTAGTTCTTTTGGCATTGCCCCATTTGTAGGAGAGATCATCGGACATCATTCGTTTGGATACTATACATTCTATAGCTTATAATACAGCAATAGAATGAACTTCTGGGAGAGGCTACATAATATTGTTTCAGTAACAGGTGATAAACTCTTCAGGTGGTACTACATGAAGGCAGTCAACAAATTGGCCAAGGATCACTTTGGAAGAAATACACGCAAATTGGAAGACATAGAAAATAATGATCCTGTCTTAGATTATCCACAACCATATCCTCCTTATGGTATTCCTGTTGGTGGTATACACATCAAACCACCCAAGCCTTTAGACCAGGTAGTTTCAGTCATTTTTTTTGTGTGGATTATGTTTTGATTATTACTGTAATATTTTTAGAAATTGGAGAAAATTTTTGATGATAGTGATGGCGTCATATATTTTTCGATAGGTACTAATATTGATAATATAAGTGATAATATTGATCCTATGGCAAAGAATGCTTTTGTTGAGGCGTTTTCCAGAATCAACTAAATTGTTTTGTGGAAGATTGGTAGTAACAGTTTGAATGTGTCAAGAAATGTTATTATAAATAAATGGTATCCTCACGGAGACATCTTGGGTCTAGACTGTTAAATGGTACAGCTAAACTCGAGATATGACTGAAGTAGACCGACAAAGTTGGAGTGTACGTCTTTTTTTTTTCACGTTACCCTATCATGCAGTTTTTAGCTGATAACATCGCTTGGTGCAGTGCATATCGGTGTTGGACAAATTTAGTCTGAAAAATAAGAGAAAACATTGGAGAAAATAAGAACACGCCAAATTTTTGTGTAGTAGTTTATTATTTTGAAATCTCAAAAATTCCCATGGATCCCAGCCTGCAAACAAATATATCGGTGGTGAAAGGCGCACAAAGAAAAGTCAAGTTGTCAAGTCATTCTTTATAAAGAGGCCTTAGCCAAAGTCACGCCTTAGATTATTATTGATTATCTCTATTATGATTGCCAATATATTGATATAGGCAACGCCAAACTCTAGTGGCAATAGTAACAGCACAGTTTCACAAAATTCACAAATTTCGTTGTTCAATAGTTTATTGTTATTAATTATAGTGGCTTTCGAACAAATCGTTTATTTGCTGAATGTGATGGTACAGGTGAAGTTCAAGTTAACAATATGCAATTGAGGTTTTCAACAGAAAATGCCATGCAGAACACGTTCCTGTTAACTATGTTTCCCAGTTAGTGAAAAAAAAATAAGAAAGAGGAAATGTGAGAGGACGAAGAAACAAAAACTAAACCACGAAGATGATGCAGGAACATGAAGATGCTGCAAGATTTAGAAGAAGATTGGAAAAGCATAACTCTGTGCTAGCGTAATTATTCTTTAAATGTTTTGAGAATTATTTTATAAATAAAAGAAAACCAGATACACATTAACATTTGAAATATGAGCAATAAAGTCAATTTAAAACACGTTTTCCTATGACATATTAAATTTAAAAAACTAATGGTTTACTCCGAGGAAATTCAATTAAAATTGTATCTTTGGATGTCATTTTTAGAACATCCAAAATTCTTTATAGAGATTTTATTTCTCGCGAAATGAACCTATTGGTCTATTATAGGTATAGTTAGACCTTCATGTAATCATGGAAAATAGGCGCAATCAAATCTTAATAACTATACAAAAATAAACAACATTAAATTTCCTGTAAGAGTACCCCTGAAATGCATGTTTGGTTGAACTGTTTGGCCGCTAGATCGTGCTGAAAAATGCCAAATTTTCCTACTCTGTGTAAAACCCAGCTTTCGAGTTAGTTAAAAAGGCTAGGATTGTGCTAAAACTACATTAGTATTTAGTTTCCCTACACATTGCACATCTTAATCACTTTCATATTCGCCAAACCGTGTAGCCACGAGAACTGGTTGATATTTTATGTCATATTAAGCTAAGTGCAGCCGCAAGTCAAGAGCCCGAATGTTTATGTTTTTCTTACAAAAAATACGTAATACATTTAATAAATAAACAGTAATAATGTGGGTCTCTACTGAATTTTTGATAAAGGCTTCTTGATTTAGCGGTTTCGCATAATGTGACATAAAAATTCAACCTGCTCTAGCGGCTACACAGTTGGGCCAAAATAACTAATTAAGTTATCCAGTTTGTAGGGAATTTAATGTAGTTTTATCAGAATCTAAGCTGTTTTGTAGTTACACGTACATAACATAAAGTAGGAAAATTTGGCCTTCTTTCAGCGCGCTCTAGCGGTCAAACCATTCAATCAAAAAATACACTTGAGGCTGCTTTTCATAGGAAATTTAGTGTACTTTATTTTTATATACAGGGTTAGCCAAAATTACCGGAACACCCAAATAATTCTACAACGGTAAAAAATTTCAAAAAAAAAATCGAACAAAAGTTTTTAGACTTTAAACAATCCATCGTTCAAATATATTTTGAATATACAGGGTGTTCATTTTATTATAGAAATCGCGTAATTTTTTTTTCCAATGGAACACCCTGTACCTTTTTACATTTTATAATTTTAGGACTAATTCTGGACACTGTTTATTAAAATAATTTTTTTATAAAATGCATCATTTTTGAATTTTAAGCAATTAATTAAAATTAGTCAAAATTACCGGAACACCCAAATAATTCTCCATCGGTAAAAAAATTTCAAAAAACATTCAAACAAAAGTTTTTGACATTAAACAAGCTATCATTAAAATATATTTTTAATATACAGGCTGTTCATTTTTTATGTATGCAAATTTGGTTAACTTTTTTTTCAAATGGAATAGCCTGTATATTTTTACATTTTATAATTCTAAGACTAATTCTAATAATTTTTTATTGGAATAATTTGTTTATAAATTTTATAATTTTTTAGTTATAAGCAATTAGTCAAAACTCCTGAACTTCAAATTAAGAATTGATTTGAAGGATGCAATGTGGGATAGCTTACCACATTAAAACTATTGTCTCTTCAGTGATTTCTTCTGGTTTCACTGGAATATTGAGAATAAAATAGAAAAAAATGCTTTTACGATTGGAGAATTATGTAGGTGTTCCGGTAATTTTGACTATTTTAATTAATTGTTTATAACTCAAAAATGATGCATACTATAAGAAAATTATTTGAATAAAAAATGTTTTGAATTAGTCTTAGATTTACAAAATGTAAAAATATACAAGGTGTACCATTTGAAAAAAAAGTTTAGTAAATTCCCATAATAAAATATTTTTATTATTTATTTATTTATTTTTTTTAATATACATCCTGTATATTAAAAATATATTTTAACGATAGCTTGTTTAAAGTCCAAAAGCTTTTGTTTTAATGCTTTTTAAATTTTTTTACGGTTGGAGAGTTATGTAGGTGTTCTGGTAATTTTGACTAAATTTAATTAATTGCTTAAAACTCAAAAAGGATGCATTTTATAAAAAGATTATTTCAATAAATAATGTTTAGAATTAGTCCTAAAATTATAAAATGTAAAAAGATACAGGGTGTTCCATTTGAAAAAAAAATGTACGCGATTTCTATAATAAAATGAACACCCTGTATATTCAAAATATATTTGAACGATGGATTGTTTAAAGTCTAAAAGCTTTTATTTGAATTTTTTTTTTAAATTTTTTACCGTTGTAGTGTTATTTGGGTGTTCCGGTAATTTTGGCTAATTTTAATTAATTGCTTAAAACTCAAAAATGATGCATTTTATAAAAAAATTATTTTAATAAACAATATCCAGAATTAGTCCTAAAATTATAAAATGTAAAAAAATATAGGGTGTTCCATTTGAAAAAAAAAAATTACGCGATTTCTATAATAAAATGAACAGCCTGTATATTCAAAATATATTTGAACGATGGATTGTTTAAAGTCCAAAAACTTTTGTTTGAATTTTTTTTTGAAATTTTTTACCGTTGTAGAATTATTTGGGTGTTCCGGTAATTTTGGCTAACCCTGTATAGTGGTCTACATCGAAAAGTGCATAGTTTTATGACTTTTTCGCAAAAAAATGAAGAAAATTTAGTTTTTTTGCGATTTTCGTTGTGAAGCCATATCCGTGGGAAGTAGCAAAGTTGAAATTCGGACTCAGCACCCCAAAAAACATATAGAATGAAAGGAAAAAAAACTTCTATATTTTTTCCTGGCCAAACACCATTTGACTGGATTATATAGGAAGGTAATTTAAACGGTTTGTGCAATTCCAGAAGATCCACCAACACTAGAACTATCACCGACAATTTGGATCATTAACTGAAATCACTCAGAAATAAATATGAAATAAGTAAGACATTAATTAGAAGCTCAGCATTACAATCTCCATTATTAGTACTGATCTAATAATTCGTCATTCTCATCATCTTCATGCAATTTGATTATAATGGGTTATATCTAATATTTTTGTTTTTGGAACAGTGTTTATTGCGTCATGGCATACTTACATTTTACTCATCTTTAATTTTAAATTGGTTGTTGTTTTTTGCAACTTTATTTGTAATTGTTAAACTCTGCTAAAACCTAGGGGCAGAAAATTCACCTACAGTCCAATATTTTATGTAAAAATGATTCAGAAGTATAACTCTCTATTTAATTTTTTGGAATCAGTTGTTGCAGAGTTACGAGCCTTCAAATGCAGGGCTCAATACTTTTGCAACCGATAGTAGTGTAACTAAAGCAACGCCAGTAAAGGATACTAGTTTTGAAAAATACCATAAAAACACTGTTGCTGTTTCTCTTAATATTATGTTGATTATGTAGTTTAGTGTTTTCATTTGTAATCATTTGTATAATGGTAGTGGCTTGTTTCCAATATACTTTGAAACGAATTTTTGTACATTTAAGTTGTTTTCATATAGTATTCACAACATAAGATTTTTGCTTGAGCTTCATGCGAACGCTCATACAAACATTAATGTTGAAATACCTGTAAATAATTGACAATTTCCCAACCCCCAGAGATTCCACTCCGCATGTTGATCGTGCTTTCAAAGCACGGTTCCCAACACGAATTTTGATGATCTTTACGAGCGCGACGATCTGATAAATTCGAATTAATGAGTGTGTGCCGTCGGTTTAATAAATTAGGTAGCTTTAAGCTTAATTGCTTAAGTTACATTTACGTCGGCAGCGGAGCTGTGTTTAGGGTAAATGTTTTATGCGTGCGGGCGAATTTATGCGTTCATTTGACAAAATAAACTGAAAGGATGTGCGGGTAGAGCATTTTAATAAATAATACATGTGTGGGAGGCTCGGATAGGGCCCGCCAGTTAAAAGGTTCAATGGCGGGGAATGGCTGATGCCAACAACATCCCCACAACAGTAATTAAGAGGCAACACAAGTTTTAGATATTATGTCTTCATTTGTTGGTTGAGTGAGTTATATAAACATTAGGGTTGTCCATATTATACCTTGCAATATCTTTTTTTTTGCTGGAGGGCAACGATCCCCCCAATCGGCTCCTTTTCCGAAAAAAAATTTGAAAAAAATCTGTTAACGTTAACACGTGCCACCGAGCACCTCAAATTTCCCATTTAAAATACATTGGAAAAATGCATATTTTTTCCGTTTTTTTTCACGTTTCGGATTTAGAAAAAAAGTTGCGGGAGATTATCAGAAATTGTTCAGAACTTCATAAAGATCAAATCCACAACCACTATTTTTTTTTACCGCCCCCACCCTCTCCTGCAACACCCTAAGAATGAGGCAAAATTATCCCCAAATTTACAATTTTACAAAGGATTATTGACATATTTTTTGTCATTTATTAACTAATTCAAAAATTAAAAAAATATTTAGATAATTACCATTTGTTTAAACAAAAATATACGAGGTTATGAACTCATTTTTCCATTTGTCGCAAAAATCATTGTTTTTTTTTGTCTCAAAAATATATGTTACGAATTTTGCAGAAATTATTATATCATTGGTATTTTGTGCCATTTATTAACTAATTTGTATTTGTTTAAACAAATATATACATTGTAATGGACATTATTTTCTATATCATTTGCATAAATTATTATTAGATTATTGGCAATTTTTTGACATTTATTAACTAATTTGTAATTGCTTAAACAAATACTATTTGTTTAAACAAATATATACCTGCATTGTTACGGACATATTTTTTATATTTATTGCAAAAATTATTATTAATTTATTGGCATTTTCTTATCATTTATTAACGAATTCTTTAAAACCGTATTCTTAAAACAAGTACCATTTTTTGAAACAAAAATTTACAATGTCTTTTTATTTTTCCTTTTGCAGAAATTATTATTACTACATTGTTGGCATGTTTTTTGTAATTTGTTACTTACTGTGCAATTGTTTGAACAAATAAATTTCTTTAGACAATAATATACAATGTTAGTAGTACGTATTTTGTGACAAAAATTATTATAGAAATTCAGGTCTTTTTTGTAATTTTGGAGGTTTTACGATATCGGTCAAACAGTTAATGTGGTTGCAACACTAATTATTATTATAGGTTATAATTGAAAATTAGTTAACAAGTACCATTGTATATTTTTGTTTAAACAAATGGTATTTATTTAAGCAATTGCAAACTAGTTAATTAATGACAAACAATGCCAACAACCTAAAAATAATTTCTCAAAAAAAAAAGAAATATGTCCGTAACATTGTAAATTTTTGTAAACAAATAATATTTGTTTAAACAATTGCAAATTAGTTAGTATAATTTATAATGGTATTTGTTTAAACAATTGCTAGTTACTTAATAAATGACAAAAAAACTAATAATTTAATAACTTCTGCAAAAAAATGGCAAAATATGTTCGTGACATCGTATATTTTTGTTTAAACAAATGCTAATTGTTTAAACAATTTCAAATTAGTTAGTAAATGACAAAAGAATATGTCAATAATCCAATAATAATTATTTCTGCCAAAAACAATAATGAAACACGTAACATTCTAAAATTGTAAATTTGGGGAAACTTTTGTCTCATATTTAGGGTACTATGGAGAGGGCGGGGGTGGTGAACAAAAAAATAGTGGTTGTGGATTTGTTCCTTGGCGAGTTCTGAACAATTTCTGATGATCTCCCGCAACTTTTTTTCCGAAACGTGAAAGAAAGGAAAAAGATGCATTTTTGCAATGTATTTTAAATGGGAAAATTGGAGGTGCACGTGTAGCACGTGTTAACGTTAACCGATTTTTTCTCAAATTTGAGGGGAATTTTTTTTCTGGAAAAGGAACAGATTAGGGGGATCGTTCCCTTCTAGCGAAAAGTCTGCTTTTTGGACCACCCTAATGAACATGTATATTACATTTATGAAAAGTATTTAAGTTTTTTCTTATTAATGTATCTGAAATTGAAAGAGGCATCGTTACTATCATTCTTAGAAAAGCGTGCGCTGTCACATGGGCAAGATACAATAAAGAGTGAGTTGAAACTTTTGCAGAGGATCTAACAGAAGTCTTCCAACCAAACAACATCGAGTCTGAGCTAATGACGGATGAAGATATAAACTATGAAGAAGAATCAATCTATAGCTACTTTCTTCTAAGGAACTCGATAAAAATTCAAAACAAACATGTACCCGAAAAAGCATCTCATCACAGGGAAGTCCTTGGTATTGTTATGCGACGTACAGCCGTACAGGTCATTCAGAATCATAGAATCATTGAGATTAAAAATATATACCCGTGTCTGGTAAATAGTAGAAGTTATCATGTTATCAAAGCCAGTGAATTTTATTTTGTCAATCTGTTTGTAAATCTGTTCTAAAGAGAATGAAACCTTTAATTGAGGTAAAAAATCACCAAAGGCTTCAGATAATACCAACCCACTTTGGTTGAAGGAATATTTATTCGAGTTAAACAATATATGTGTTTTGATATAATTATGATTTTTTAATTAACGAAATTGTTGTTTCTGCTGAAATGCTGTATTGTTGTAAATTTATTTCACTTAAAGGGGGAGTTTTTCCACAGCGTCACACCAGTATATGCTACCATCTTTGTGGTAAAATATGGAAGTTTACAAAGGCCTAATGAATTCCTATATTCCAATGTTACCAGCGCTATGATGTCACACTCGTTTATTGTTAAATTGACTAGTAAATACACAATTGACTACAATTGACTGGTTTTCCAAAGAGACCGATTACAAGGATAATCAAATTGAACATTTGTCTGCTTGAAATGCAAAACACGACCTCGCAAAAACAGAGTGGATTTTCTTTGGTTTGCAATTTTTGTTTGAGAAATTTAATTTTTTACAACTAAATATGTGTCATAAAAACTGTAAAGGACCGAGTATAGTGACGTAAAAACACAATCCGTAACGTGCCGTACCGCATGCCGTTCCGGACGACGAAATTAGTATTTATAGTGCCGCAAGGGTCTCAAACAAATTGAGCGCCATCTAGCGGAGAAGTATGTACACAACGGTACATACCCTCACATGTCAGTGTTATTGTTGATTGTATTAAGCAGTGGTAGATCGTGGTAGATATAATAAATTATAGGCGAAGGACTTGTTGCAGCAGCAATTCATTCTCGTCGTTCTCGCTCTGTGTTCTCGTTGCCACAAACTACCAAAATGCTGTCAGTTACCCTACAACTTAATGGAAACTGCTATTCACTCGCCGATACACGTACAGATGGTGCCATACGCGCGCATACGCCGAAAAACGTAAGACATAACACGCAAGAGATGAAGTTCGTTGCGGTCGAGAACGAATTTTACGGTTTACGGAGACTCACTATAATCGCGGAGTGGAAATTAGGTACAATGATCTTTTTACGATACGTTATTACGGTGCGGTCGCGTCACTATACTTGGTCCTCTATTAACAAATGAACACAGCACTAAAAGACGTATATAATTTCCTGGAAGGCAGTTTGTTTAGATGTTATATATAAAATATTAAACATACAAAATTTTTTTCCATATTTTCTACTAATGGCTGAGAAACGGGTTATTTTAAGTCTTAGAATTTTGTTATATTATGACTTTACCGAACAAATGGTTCATTACTACGTTCTTCTTGCTGGTCAAAATCCATTGTGAATTATTATTGAAGGCAGACAGGCGTCGGACCATAGTTTCGGGTTAGGACAAACATCATCAAAATGACAAAGCACAAGAAAAACTAAGGAAATGCCAAATGCAAACAAATCATTTGTGTGATGTATACTTGTCGAGTGTGACAGTTAAAAACAGATTTCAAGATAGGGATTGAGTAATCCTTTTAATATTCAAGTATCCTTGTGCTCACAGGAATATCTTTGACATTTTTTTCTATTATAAATTAAAATTATATAATTTATTTTCATAATTTTTACTATAGTGCGTGCCATCTTGTCACACTAGACACAACAATTTTTGAACGATAAATGAGCGACCTCACAAAATGTCTCTTGTAATACAATGTCAACGTGTTTCTTTGTTTTTTTGCGAATAGATAGCAGAGAAAACTAACGCTTAGTTTGTTGTAAATAAATATTGCCACCTTTCAAAAAAATGTATCTATATATGTACTATTATGATAGAAACAGTGATGTTAAATACCCGGGTATTTATTATCAAGGGTAAATATCCCTGGTAAATACCCGGGTATGTACCCAAAGTGGGTATTTATAGGGATATTTATAGACATAGAATAGTTATTAAAAATAACAGTAAAAGAAATATTTAATTACTAATTAAAGGTTTTTCTTTTATCACAAAATCAAAAGGTATTCTCTTATCACAAAATAAAGGTTACTTATAAAAATAAAAAAAAATTGGTGACGTAGCGGCTTTTGTCGTTGTTAATCAATTTTTATTTTGCTATGAATCCAACTAAATGTACTGAATGTTCTTATATAACCAAAATATTTTCAATTATTTGTAATCAATAGTACACACCTACAGAGTGTCCCATTTCTTTCATGCAAAACTTTTTTCCAGATAGTAAATGCCACATTGAGTAAAAAGTTACATATGGCCCTATTTGTTTTTTTTTTATTCTTTAAAAAATTATAACCGTTTGAAATAATTGTAAAATAATTGCTAAACTGTACATTTAATGACTTACGTAACTTCTTTAGGAAATGATAAACTCAATAAGTCGGCATGAAAGAAACTTTATACGAAACTTTATATTTCATATGTACTTTCGTATGTTTATGTTCATTATTTTATTTAGTTTATTTTTAACATTTTGAATTATTTACTTAAATTTACTTACTTTTAATTTTGTTATGGGTATTGATTGTGCTTTTTCTTAGTTTTAGCATTGTTTGATATCTAGTTTATTGTTTATTTTTCTTTATTTAGTTAATATTTAAAGCGGCTGTAACTTGGCGTTCAGTAAATAATTAGGTCCATATGAAAAGTTATACTCAGAATGACATTTACAATCTAAAATTAATATCAAGGGCTCAGAATGAAAAGTGGCTAAAGACCATAGGAAATCATATTTGTATCCACTTTTCATTTTCATGCGGGAAAAAAGTGTTACACCCTGTAGAAATATCTCTGAAATGTTGTCAAATGTTGTTTTAAGGATATAAAGGATAAATGCCTAAAATCTAGATATTTATCCTACGTAGGGGTAAATACCCATTTTATAAGTTCCCACTCGCCGGGTATTTACCCGGCCCACATCAATGAATACATATTTATGTATTCTAACTTCCTAATTTATTGTTACAAATATGAATAAAATCGGTTCAGAAGCGCATTCATTATAAACAACAATCGTTTTTAAAAGGTGAACTTTGAAGCAGCTTAACAACTATATGAAAAGGAATTGCATATGCATAAGTTGGTTAAATCGTCTTATGTTCGTCCTAAAATTTTGTGGTTAATTACGGGGCAACCTGTATACAATTATTAATGTGCTCCTACACTCAAGACTGCAGTATAGGTATTTCGGAAACATTAGTTATAAACCGTTACTTTGGTGAGTGGCTTGTGAGTTATATAAGTCGGCAAACTATAAGTAGGGTTTGGTAGTACAAAGTTTCGAAGGGCACAGTCCGAAATGCATCAACGCCATTTGGAAACACCATTTCCATTAGATATTTAGACACCAGAGATATAAACATGTACTCGTAATCCAAATTAAATTAATTGGCTGAGTATGTGATAAGCCACAGAACAAGAAAGGAATATTACTTACGGTAAGAAGCAGTAAAAAAAAAGAAGAAAGGTAAGTATAAGTAGCGAACTTTGTATAAAAAGACGTCCACCTACCCTTCAAAATACATTAAGCTACAACTGGGACCAAAAAATAGAAACACGTCCGTAAGAAAACATGGATCGATTGTAAAATGTTCCACCAGAGTTATTAATGAAACGTTGAGGGAAAATGAAAATGCGTCCCCGCTCTTTTTGTACGTCTGTATTTTCGTGATTTGGCGGCATTGTTTTCTTGATTGGAACTCCACCAGTAGACGGTAAATTAACGATTCGCCATTATTCTTAAGAAAAACACCGGATAAAACAATACCTTGGACGTGAAAGAGTGATTGTCGCTTTGTTCTTAAGAACAATGTTTCGTAAAACGTGTTTGCTCGAACCCAAGATCGAAGTTAACGATTGTATAAACCGATTTCATTATAGGTAGAATTTTGCTTTGACTAAACATCAATGAAAAGAGAAATTGAAATTATGTTGAAAAATACTCTCTCATCTCCCCATCGCACCTTGTCAGCGCCAGCGTGACGTTAGATGTTTATGAGGGTGGAGGGGAAAAAATGTGAAAATTGTCGTATCGAAACGGCTGGGGCGCCAAAAGTTGCCCAATCATATCAATGAGAAACGCCTTAAATATTAACTTGATCGGATAATAACTTTTGCCCCCAACCCGTGCACGTTTTGAAACTTGATCTGCAAAGTAAAAAACAAGGTATGGTGCCAGGAAAAATATGGTTTCTGAAACTATGTGACTGGCAATTTTAGGATGACATGAAGTAAATATGAATTAAAACAACACAAAATATTGCAATTTCAAATTAGTTTTGCGATGAACAAATTGTACCAATATTGATTTAGTTACAGTTTTTCTACTGTTACAGTTGTTTAGTCTGATTATTTTAATGTTTCAACCCTAATGCGCCCTGTTGCAAAAAAATGTGGTTCCCGTTCTGAATCCTTCGTCACCAACTACTGATAATTTTAATGCTTTAACCCAAATTTCCACGGTTGCAACTTGCAAGTATATCTGTTCCCGTTATGAATCCAACGAGTCCTGATAATTTTGTAAGTTAACTCCGACTCCAGCGACTGAATTTCTTCTAGATTCTTACTTCAACTCGAACAACGTATTTATTTAATCGGGCAAACTGTACATACTAATATGAACTTCGTCATCATTATAAACAAATTATTGAAATAGTATGTTGTAATTAATCACATTTATCACAATAATTGTGAAAACAATTGTTGTTTTCATCCTAATGCTTTAAAAATAACACTGTGTTACAGTGAAAATATATATTTTTCACGAGACATAGTGTAAGTTGTTGAGTTGCTAGAACTGAACATAATGGCATATACGAAATTTTCCAAACACCCCAAAATCACAATTTTTTTCAAAAAAATCTGATGTGGCCAGGCACATGACTTTATCATACTATATATAAAATTAATAGTTTAGCTGCATGAGATTCTATTTGATCGAGATCGGCTATGTCTGCATTAAAATAAAACTAGTAGAACTAGACAAATATCTCGATTAAAGCTGCGTTCGGATATTGTACTCCGTTGACAGCTGGTACACCGTCCAAATGACACTTACGTGTTATTGGGTGTAAAAAGTGTAACGGTGTTCAATATCCGAACGCAGCCTATATTGACAGTAGTATTTTCAAGACATTAGCGTTTGACACTCGCTACTGTCATTAGAATCAAAATAATCTGACATATCCTGGCTACTAGTTTTAAAGCAGTACGCCCGATCTCGATGAAATAGAATTTGCTCATGCGGCTAAACTATAAATTCTACCAAAAAATGTCATATACATAAATTATGGAAAATTTCCTCTCCTTTAATTTATTATTTAACTATTTTGACGACATTACACAAATAGCGGCTCATTTGCAAAATCTTCGAAAAATGCTATGAGTAAACCACCAGTTCCTTTGGACCCTTTTCAACAGAAAGCTTTTCAGCTCTAAGTTTGGTTATAAAACTTCTAAATATGAAGTTTCGTCCCGATACCATTAGTAGTTTCTCCGGAATCGTCTCCACAAAAACGGGTACACACACACACACACATACACACACACACACACACACACACACAGACATTTTTTTGTACCTTGGTCAAAAATGTTCAGGGGACCCAAAAAGACATATTTCCGCTAAAATCTCAAAAATTTTTTTTGGCACGATTACAATACTTTACATACTGCGTATGATAAAGTAAAAAGCGGTTTTGGGTACTTGGATTTGTATAAAAGTGCAGAACTCCGTCATTTTCCATTCGATGACCACAATAAAAAATGCTGAAAGGGGGAATACAGATAATTATACCGATGTACTCTTTAGTCAGATCCAATAAAAAGTCGAAAAGTTATGGACGTTCAAATTCGGAAGTTTCTCATTATTTTCAGATTTTCTGAACCTTAACAACAGTTTGATGACCTATTTAAATACATAATTATTTATTTCTATTTTTACTTTATCATACGCAGTATGTAAAGTATTGTAATCATGTCAAAAAAAATTTTTGAGATTTTAGCGGAAATATGTCTTTTTGGGTCCCCTGAACATTTTTGACCAAGGTACAAAAAAATGTCTGTGTGTGTGTGTGTGTGTGTGTATGTGTGTGTGTGTGTGTACCCGTTTTTGTGGAGACGATTCCGGAGAAACTACTAAAGGTATCGGGACAAAACTTCATATTTAGAAGTTTCATAACCGAACTTAGAGCTGAAAAGCTTGCTGTTGAAAAGGGTCCAAAGGAACTGGTGGTTTACTCTTAGCATTTTTTAAAGATTTTGTAAATGAGCCGCTATTTGTGTAATGTCGTCAAAATAGTTAAATAATAAATTAAAGGAGAGGAAATTTTCTATAATTTATGTATATGAAATTTTTTGGTAGAATTTATAGTTTAGCTGCATGAGCAAAATCTATTTCATCGAGATCGGTCGTACTGCATTAAAACAAGTAGCCAGTGTATGTCACATTTTTTGATTCTAATGACAGTAGCTAGTGTCAAACGCTAATGTTTTGAAAATACTACTGTCAATGTAGGCTGCGTTCGGATTATGAACACCGTTACACTTTTTACACCCACTAACACGTAAGTGTCATTTGGACGGTGTACCCGGTGTCAACGGAGTACAATATCCGAACGCAGCTTTAATCGAGATATCTGTCTAGTTCTACTAGTTTTATTTTATTGCAGACATAGCCGATCTCGATCAAATAGGATCTTATGCAGCTAAACTATTAATTTTATATATAGGATGATAAAGTCATGTGCCTGGCCACATCAGATTTTTTTATTGACAGTCCATTTAAATTTGCATTTTATACTGCTGGTCACTTAAACGCGTAAAGTTTTGTTGTATTTCTTGTTTTTTTTTTTAATTTTCATAAATCCCGATAGTAACTCGATAGTACTGTTCCAACAAAAAGGTGAAAATTTTATTGTTGGTGCAATTTATTTTGAACCCAAATATACCTGGAAATATAATAAACGTAAACCCTAATGTACTTAGTAACATATTGTGATAGTCAGGCAGGTAACAACAAAAAGGAAAAGAAAAAGGCAGTCATAATTTTAGAATAACATTGTAAATATAAGTGTTAGTAATGTCTAATTAATGTGTATAAAGACTACGGATTTATTACAGTCGGTCGGTATATTTCTTCTCCGTAGTGTGATGTGCCTAGCCGGTCAATAAAATTTGTTCAATTTCTACCGATTCTAATAAACAAATGCATATTAGACGCAAATTTGAATGGGCTTTCAATAATAAAATAGAAAAAAAATACTACGGATTCAAACAGGTCAACAAAAGTTGAAAAATCTGAAAATACACGTCTGAACTTGAACGTCCATAACTTTCCGATTTGTGATTGGATCTGACCGAACAGTACATCTTTATAATGATCTATGCTTCCTCTTTCATTTTCATGTTTTACTTTGGAAATCGAATAGAGAATGGCGGAATTATGAATTTTTATACACGTGCAAATACCCAAAAACGTTTTTTTTTTAAATCGAGATTTTTGGGGTGTTTGGAAAATTTCAGCTATGCCATTATGTTCAGCAACAACTTCCGCTATATCTCGCGAAAAGTATATTTCGTTTGTTCTTTCTTGTAACAGTGTAATCAAAGATAATATGTACCTATTTATATAATCAATATAATTATGCACCTAACCGTCCTAACCTAATCATACAACGATTGGTGCATTCATATTGGCGCTTCAACTTGACAATGTCTGAATCTTACAGGGCAAGTTTTGGTTGGTGTAAAATATAAATTTCTGTCAATTATTTGGTCCATATCTAGATAGAAACTAGAAACTTCCGGGAAAGATGGGGCATTATGCATCAAGCTAAACACACTCAATATGAATTGCGCAAATAAATTGATAAGGCTATATAATTTATGTAACAATATGCTCTCCACCGGGGGTACCAACATCAACCCATTTCTCATGGGTATAATACTAGTTGAAATACAACTTGTCTGCTTAAAATAAACTAATTTAAAAGTGTTCTACAAAATTTGATATCACGTGCATCCGGAGTGAACTTCGAGCAGGAAATGAGGTTCACCTTTAGCAGACGTTCTAGTTGATGGACCTCGTAGCTCCTGTACACAAACTTCACGGTCTTCTCGTTATTTTAGAAACGGTGCTGTGGTGTATGCATAGGTAATATAATACTAAGTTTTCCACCAGCCAAAAACTTTGTTAATTTTGGATTAATTTTACTTCATTATTCCGCAACAGCTATAAATCTCCTTCTTTATTGAGTCGAACGTGTATCGACAAAGTAATTAACATATAAGTCATGGATTAAGGGTTAAAAATCTTATTGCTACTGCTGTCCCTTAAGTGTCGTCGCAGCTCTAGTCTACATTGAAAGTTTGACCTGAAGAGTTTGGGTATGGTATGGCGATCATTTTTCGGTGTTTGGGGATCCAATATTGTGGAGCATTGCGATGCCATGCAACAAATATGGTTTGAAATAATTGATTCGAAGTACTAATTATTTACAAATTTGAAACCTCAGCCTTGCCCTCTGTAATAAATAGATAAATAAACAGTTAATGTTAAGGGGTTACATCAAGCATGTCTAAACAAATGTATGACAAAACTTCTCAGTAATGGAGCCATTCATCACAATAATTGAAAAGGTGGAGTTGCTCTCGGTTGCTCTCCGTAAGTTAACAAAGAAAATCTCCAGGAAATCTCCACAAAATCTACATAGCTTCAAACAACACATCAACTTCCTTAATGCAGCAAAGAAGCATGACGTATGCCCGAAATTCTGCCATATCAAACTACCTGCCCCCTTTATTCAACACCAGAGAAATAACCAGATGTTTTTTTCGTGTTTACATATCGTTAAAATTATTTCATTTTACATAGACGTGAGTGTCGTACATATGTAAAAACTTGTTTTATGGAAGAATTTTTGATACTGTTATAATTTTGTCTAATGCTCATGCCCAATTCTTCATCTTAATACCATGTGTAACAGTTTTTCTCCGCAACGCCTGAAGATGGTTGCCTAACGAACGAAACGAAGTGTAAGATATATAATATAAGTGTAAGCTATAGTAGTACCTAGTAGTACCATCGTGGCCATATATTCTGTCCTCGATTAATATGCTACAACTCATAAAAATTAGAAAGCTGTATATGTTGGCGTTTACTGATTTTTCGAAATTAAGATGCATTGGTGCAGTTTTTGCTCCATAAATTTCATTCGTTTAACTTTAGCAATTAATTACTCCGGAATTAATCCATAGATTTCAAAGAATTAAAAAGTAAAATCACCTACGGAATGCTAAGTATCATGTGCATTTTTGTAAAATGCTCGGATTAGTGGTTGACCCACAAAAAGATATATTATGCAATGCAAGCAATTCCGTTATTAGAACAGCTAAGCTAATGAAATATAGACTGTAGGTTGCCCAAAAATTCATATGTTTAAATTTTATTACATAGTCATTGTTTATCCTGCATTTTCCATACAAAAGATCGTGCTGAAGCGCGGCGTGAATTCCGATGCTCTTCGTTCTTTGGTGTGGTACGGGGAACGGAGTCGTTAGTGGTGCTGTCGATACTGAGAGAACCACGGACAGCTGATTATCAATACACAAAAAGAACGATAACTTGTCGAGGTAGTAATTTTAACTAACAGAATTAAATTCTTAATTTTTGCAGAATTTTGATTATAATATGTGGCCCGGTACGACAGAAATACCCTAACTGCCATCTCCCGTTTCGATAGTATTGACTCCTGTGTTTGACGGCTCATAACTCTAAAACTACTGAACAGAAAAAAATTAAATAAAGTGTGTCGTACTCCTCAAGTTTCTACATAAGTTGTATGACTATTAAAAACGTTTGCCTCTCGGTGTAAACATGAGCGCGAGAGGTGTGAAAATATGAACCCGATTTTTGCATTTCTAAATTAACGGTCGTCTTTCCGGTTTCTTTCTCCTAAACCGCATACCACAAAAATTTCAATTATTGTTCAGGTTGCATTTAGTGTCTCTTTTATCGATTTGCGTTTTTGTTTTCTTCACTTTTTATATAATACGGTTGTAAACAAGATTTGGATGAAAGCGGATATATCAGCAACGAATGTCAACAGGACAACGCAGTTACTATGCATATAATCCTTATTTACTGCGATACATATACCTTAAATTTAATAGCATTCCTACTATTTGAAAATTTTTAAAATCAAAATAATCATGAACAATATTTTGCGCAGATCGGTCTGAGCGGTCAGTGAATCCGTCTGAGTCCGTTTTGTGAACCTGAAAAATATTTAATCAGCAGATTTTCCGATTAGTGGTGAATACTAAATTAAATTTGCGTGATAAACTGAAAAGAGCATCGTGCGATTCACCACTACCGGCAGCGTCGCTGTCGATCCCTTCCCCCGCACCACACCACAGACCGAAGAGCACCGCGTGAATTGCGGCGATCATGAGATGATTCAACACGACTTTTTGTAGGGAAAATGAAAGATTCAAACAATGATTCTGTAATAAAATTTAAACATATCATGTATTAGGTAGCCTATGATCGATACTTCATCATCCTAGCTCTTCTAATAACGGGAGTGCTGGCATTGCATAATATAGCTTTTTGTGGGTCAACCACTAATCCAATCATTTTACAAAAACGCACATTGAAAGCTAACATTCCGCAGGTGATTTTACTTTGTAAGTCGTTGAAATCTATCGATTATGTCCGGAGTCATTAATTTCTAAACTTAAACGAATGAAATTTACGGGGCAAAAAGAGCGCAAATTCTTCTCAATTTGTAAAAATCGGGTAAACGCCAACATATACAGCTTTCTAATTTTTATGAGTTGTAGCATATTAATCAAGGACAGCATCAGAATTTTTTCAAATTTGTTTGCCCATAGATTTGCGAGAAAATCCACGTCAAAAGAGCGGATATAATATATGGCCACGATAGCACATGTACATGTACGAACATTCGTACAAAATCTTTCATAACAACATTGTCCTTGAATGTGAACATAACCAAGAATATTATCAAACAATACATGTTGTTTATATGTTGGGACTCTTTAGGCTACCAATGCTATCTCAATTGTCCCTTAGTGACAAAAACGTTGAGAGACGCTCATCTACATCTATTTTTATGTGATCGTGATAATTAATTAAGCAATGAATTGTCTTTTACTGTTTGAGTTTCTCCAATAAAATATCAAGGCACCCTTCGTATTGGCTATTTCTCCGTCCGATTTTAGGCGCAATGATCCATTAGGAAGCCTTTTAGCCACTGACTGGCAGACAGAATAATCGTTACAACAATGACGGCATCCCAAGATACACACCGTCATAAGCCAAGACAATTGTCTGGGAAACATGATATCCAGCGACAAGACGACGCTAGCAATGCCTTTCGCCATCTAATTATTCGTTTTACTTCGGTCCGGAATGTGCTGACGTTACGTCTTGTCTCCCGAATTTCGTATACATCATTCGCCTTTCGCGCTTCCCTTTCGGGACGTTTAGGAATTCCTGGAGGGACCTTCCCGCTCGATGAGCGGACTGTTATGTAAATGAATTAAAGTAGATCCTTGTTGAATTAATTTTCCGTTACGATATTTAATCTCACGACGCGAAATATCTCATCCTTTGTCTCCGTTCTTCCAAAGTTATCTCCACGATGTCGCTTTCTTAATTAGGACATCTCTTAGGAAAAGATTGAAGTGGCGCCTGTGAAGCAGTTGATATATCTGTTAGTTTTTGTCCGTTTTGATATTTATATATTGAATTGTGTAATACTGAAGAATAGTTTCCACGTGATTTTATATGCAGAGTAGTAATTCAGTTTAGCATTTGAAATTATGGTGTATATGAAGAAACTATTTTCAGACTTTTCAATTATTTTTTTAAGTTATCACGTTAACCATTTTTGCTACTGGTAACTTATACTTATAATCTTTATTTTGGTAGGATTTGTTAATCTGTCTTCAGTAAAACAGTAAAACGTTTTCAAATCAAAGTCAAGAAAAACGGCTTTAACATTTTATTTGTACCTAAAGATGAATGACTACTACTTGAAGATGGTCGGAAGTTTCCACGTCGGATTTTTTGTGGTATATTTCCCCGAGGTTGGTGTTTTGTTATTTTATTGGATTTACAGATACGTTTGCTGATAATTTCATTTGTGATCATAGCTCCTCTAAGAATTTCCTTTGTGATTTAATTCGGACTTGCTTTTAGTTTTTATTTGGATTACTTTTAATCTTGGTTTTGTTTTTGGAATGTTGTTTTGTTAAAAATTTGTTGGAACTCTTATTTTTTTCTCTTGTTTCATAAACGTTCTTTGCAGGCATTTGTGGTTAATAATTATACAGCTGTCGGACGTCATTTTGTTTATGGTGTTAACAAAATAGCATCGCTGGCAGAACAGCAAATAATTAAAGTTTTAATGATGATTGGATATGGAGATCGAATTAGAACTCAAGAAGTTCCTCAAGTTTCCAGAGAAAAATGATTGGGAAATAAGCCAATCCATAGACAGTAGAATAGAGAATAAATTTCTAGAACACTCTTTCAACAACTGACAGCCCCAAAATAAAATTAACCGAAAATATGCAGCTTGATGTTACTGGAAATTGAGTAATTCGCTTTCAGCTCATCCAAGCAGCGTTTTAAAGCTAATTTGAGCCATGTTTTGAAACTGAAACATTTAAAAATTAAAAAATTTCATCCTTATAAGGTTAAATAGGTCCATGAACTAGAAGAAAATGACTTATTTAGACAAAACCTTGAACGGATGATGGAAAAATATATGCGCAATCAGATGTTCTCGCGGTGTATCATATTTTCTAATGAAGCCAATTTTTAATTACATAGAACTTTCGATAGGCATTATTGTCGATGGCCTAGGGAAAATCCCACTACCCAATATGCACAGAAGCTTAATGTATGGGCAGGTCTTGACGGTGACAGAATTGTAGGACCATTCATTTATGAAAATAATTTAAGTGCTGAAAGATACATCACTTTCTACAGTTTGAACTACTACCTTAGCAATATTATTACCAAATGAAAACGAGCCTAACTTACCAAACAATAATACTTGGTTGCAACAAGATGGTGCTGCGCCTCACTACGCTGTGAATGTGCGACGTTATGTGAATAAAGTTTTCACAGGAAGAAGAGACCCAAACTTAAAGGCCGTTTTGTCAAAATTTTATACTATTGAATACAGTTCAAAAAGTCCTACGGAAATAAAAATATAAGACACCATTACAAAAAAAGCATTTGGCGTCATAACTAAAAAAATAATGGAAAAATCTGAAAGTAGCTTCTTTATAATGTGAGTAATTTGCTGTAACTTCAATGGGAATCATCGATTTTATCAGCTATTTAATTACCATCCTGTGTAAGTATTATACAGTGTGTCCCCCGATGGACATAACTACACCTATAATGGACGTAATTTGTAATTTCTCGAGAAAAAGTCATTCTTTATAAAGAGTTTTGGATGTCCTACAAAGTCGAAAGCCATTGTTAATATTTTGATTTAACATACAGGATGGTTAGGAAACACGGAAATGTTAAATTGGCCAAAGAGTAAACTATCGGTTTTTCGGAGTTAGAACAAAAATGTTAGGTAACAGTTGTTTTATATTTAAATTTATGCCCAGATAACAAATTTCAATGTTGTATTCTAAGTTTTATATTTTATTTATTTTTAACAAAGTAATTTAACAAAACATTACTCCACATGTTCCCCTCCTACAGCTACAAATTTTTCCCATCTTTTTCTAAACTCCCGATAAACCAAATCATTTCTTTCTTCATTTATTTCGTCTACTGCTTCCCTAATTTTTAATTTTAGAGTGTCTACATTATCATGAAAATTATTCGCATACACCTTATGTTTTAAATAACCCCAAAGAAAAAATCTAGCGGCGTTAAATCAGGTGAACGTGGTGGCCATTCTAATGGGCCGAATCGTACAATCCACTTATTTGGAAAATGTCTGTTCAACCAATCATTGACTTGATATGCGCTATGAGCAGGACAACCGTCGTGTTGTCCCGCTCCCGCTCACGGCAGCCGCATATCTCCGTTCCGCACGCACTGTGCCGCGGCACAGTGCTTGTGGAGCACTCGCGCAGGGAACACCTGAGCTGTAAGTTGATTTGGTGCAAAGTAGGTAGCAAAAAGTTTTCCAACATCAAAATAATTGTTTTGGTTTACAGTACCGTCAAAAAAGGATGGTCCAATTATTTTCTTGTAATAAATCCCACACCAAACATTCACTTTTTTATATTTTTGAGAATTGGTTCTAATACGGAGATTTGGATTTTCTTGAGACCAATATGCAATTCTGTGAACTAACAACTCCTTCGTCAGACAACGTCGCTTCGTCAGACAAAATAATTTTTCTGTAGAAAAATCTATCGACCATAATTCGTTCTCCCATTAATAGCCAAATTCTAATTGACGAGCATCATCTGCTTCTACTAGTGTGCATCAGTACTGTTTTATAAGGATGACATTTTTTATTTTAAAAGATCCTTTGTAGGTGGCTTTACTGTTCAAGTCTCGAGATCTTTGCCTCAACGATTTTTTTTGGGCAAGTGTCCACGGAATCAATAGGTAACATAGCTTCTGCATCATCTTCGCCATTTCGCTTTTTTTCTTGATATTTTTCACTTCTCTTGTTGCATGAAATTTTTTAACCAATTCACGAACACAATTGACAGAAACGTATACCTCAGGGTATTTTCTGTTAAAAACTTCAATAGCACGGCGGGACGATACCTCACCTATGCCGTAACAAATAAGTAAATAAACCCTTTGCTCTAAAGTCAACATACTTTCAATCAGCTTCTATCTACAAATTGCTTGGACAGGCTGGTACGACTGTCAACTGTTCAATCATAATTGTGGTCTCTAAATTTTTTGTTCACCTTTATGTTATGTTTTTTCACTGGTCCGAGATATAAAATTTGAAATAGTCCATACAAGTTTGATATTTGAGCATAAAATTAATTCAAACTAACTTTTACCTAACATTTTTGATCTAATTCCGAAAAACCGATAGTTTACTCTTCGGCCAATTTAACATTTTCGTGTTTTCTAACCATCCTGTATGTTAAACCAAAATATTAACAATGGCTTTCGACTTTTTAGGACATCCAAAACTCTTTATAAAAAATGACTTTTTCTCGAAAAATTAAAAATTACGCCCCTTATATTATAGGTATAGTTAGGTCCATAGGGGACACACTGTATATTATGTTAACATGATTTTGATTTCAGTATTCTGAAATTTTATAACTTCATGGTGCATATACAGTAGGGTGAGCTGAAAACCGGCAATTTTTCATGTCGTGATACCGCGGAAAAGTTGCGACTTAGAGAATTTAAAAAGGGGTTGAAAAAGAAATAGAATCGGCTTATATCTTTCGGTCGCGCATGAGCTCCAAAGTTGGCCGAAATTTGGAAAAACTTACATTTTTACGATAATTTTTAATTTTTTGGACACACATTAATACACGAGGACTGGTCGAACAATGGTAAGTAAGATAATAATTATTCTAAAAGTATAAATCTTTCTAAGCTTTAGTGCATATTCACGACCAGTGTTTCTAAAAAGTGATTTCTTATTCAAACTAATTTTTATTTTTTCCTTTTCACTGTGCATCGTGTCCCAAATAAGTCAAAACGTTGTAATTGTAAGTTTTTGCAATGACTTCAGCCACATTTTTCCAGGCCCTGGTCCACGGTGGGATCCTAAAATTCGGACTCTTTTATGAAAATCGACACTTGGCATCTACTTTACAAATAAAGAAACAACTGTTTCCTATGGAGTAACCAACATGGGCTCAATATTTCGTAATTGAAAAGAAAAGAATGGAAAATTGTAAACAACTTAATCAACATGGGTTTTGTAGAACAAAGTGTTGGCGTTGCCTCAATTAATTGGTATACTTATATTTACTATGAAAAACTTATGGCGTTTATAATAATAATAATAATAGTTTATTTGTCGTATGATCCATTACAGATATTGACAATTGTCTCCTTCATTCATAGTCACTTGCATCTAAGTAAATATAATAGCATGTACAAAAATATTTCAATACACAAACCAAGAAACTAAATACAAAAAAATACATGCTCCAAGTAAACCCACAATCGATCAAACATATATACGTAGATTAAAAAATCACCTAGACAACCTCTTTCAAATTAAATAAAATAAAATACCCACAGAAATAGTCATCAGCGGCGTGATGTGTAAGTCAAGAATTCGTCAACTGAATAAAATTATTGGGTCATTAAAAATTCTTTTAATCGTGACTTAAAAACATTTAATGACGTGGACGATAAAATATGATTGGGAAGTGCATTGTATGGGCGAACCATCATGTAATAAGGCCCTCGCTCAAAGACGGCCGAGGAGTGGCGAGGAACCGACAACTTACTCCCATTACGTGTCCCAACGGTTGTCGACACATCATCGTTTGTTACAAACTGACCCATATTACCTCTGCAATACATTAACAGCTTATAGATATATAAACACGGCACTGTCAATATGCCACAAGTCCTAAAGTGGTCTCTACATGACTCACGGAAGTTTAGGTGAAGAATGCATCTTATAAAGCGTTTTTGAAGCCTAAATAGCGTAATCATGTGAGGTGATGATCCCCATAATATTATACCGTAGCTCAAAACTGACTGGACGCTAGCATGATAGAATGTTCGGACTGATGCTCGATCCAAAACATCTCTCAGTTTAAACACCGCATAATAGGTTCGGCTCAGCTTTTTATGTATATATCGCACGTGGCTTTCCCATCCCAGTGAGCGCGGAATGTTGACCCCTAGGAACTTCACTTACTCGCTCAATGGTAGGGAGCCCATGCTCGCCGTCACGAGAATCGACTGATGAAAATTTATTTATTGAAAATTTTACTACTTTTGTTTTATCGTTGTTTAATATCATTTTATTCGCTCTGCACCACTCCGGCATCCCCGCGTATGCATCAGTCAAAAGCTCCGAAAGACGAGACGAGTCCCTGTGGCTCACTATCAGTGTCGTATCGTCTGCATATTGATAGAGACTTCCAATTCTTAGATGCGTCGGTAAGTCATTCATAAACATTAAAAACAAGAGTGGGCCGAGGATAGATCCTTGTGAAACTCCAACCGACAATTGTGAGGAATATCCTGATTGTATTCCATCCATGTGCACTCTCTGTTGTCTATCTTGTAGATAGGATGCTATAAGTTCCAGCGCAATACCACGCACGCCATACGACTGGAGTTATGACAACAACATAACATGGTCCATACAATCGAATGCCCTAGAGAGATCAAAAAACATTGCCGCAACGTGAGAATGTCCGTCAACGCTGGACAACATCCCAGACAGAGCCGTAAATAATGCCTTCTCACAAGAGACGCCGGGCAGGAAACCATATTGAGTGGGTGAGATCATCTGATGAGCCTGGAAGAACTGAAGAAGCCTGTCATAAATAACTCGCTCAAACACTTATGAAAAACAGGACAGTAGCGATACAGGTCGATAATTATTTATATCAGTCTTTGATCCCCCCTTATAAACTGGTATTACAACTGCGTTCTTCAGGTTATCCGGAAACACACCCTGCAAGAACATGGAATTTATTAAGTGGGTCATAACGCTTATTATCATATTCGATGATCTCTTCATTATGCAAGGAGGTATGCTATCATCTCCGCATGAAAACTTTGGCTGAATAGAAGATAGGGCACACGTTATTTCGTTTTCGGTCGTAGGATGTAAGAAAATGGAATGCTCGACATTTGCTATTGTAGTTTCACCGACAACTGGTTTCAAGTTTCTTTCACGGGAGTTAAAGAACTTATCTTGGAATAGGTCTGCGATCAGTCTCGGATCCTGTATTTCTGTATCCCCCTCAATGATACGAATCGAACCATTTGATACAGGTCCTGTTTCATCCTTAATTATATTCCACATAGTCTTAATTATATTCCACATTAGTCTTTCAGTCCATAAACTATCTTAATGAGGTTTGCCATTATAAAAACAAGCATAAACCGAAAAAATAGAATAGAATAGATAGAATCCCACACTAAGGTATGTCGTCTTTCACCACGTGATATCCTAAGACAATATCGCTCCAAGCAGATTAAAACAAACGAGCAAAGTCACCGACATTAACCGTAAAGTTCAACTGTTTTCATCGCTAGTCTCACCCTCAAAGTCCCAAGTAATATATGCCGGCGAAGTAGTACTAATTCAATTCCGAGGTCCTATAAGTCTCACAAAGATGCAGCTAAACGTCTGCTCGTCTGCATAAATTAATGGAGAGGCTAGATTTAATAACGCCGCCATAGTTTTACGATTATAACCGCAAAAGGGGTTGCCGCCCTATCTGATCTGGTGCGCCCTATATGTAATCTTGAATCTGCGTTCAACGTGACTGGGTAGGGGTGCTCATTTTACTATATTAATAGTACGACATTAATTACTGGGCATGCTTAATTCGGTCGTTTCAGATAACACCCCCTTGTATTGCACAGCAAGTGTGAAGTTTCTATTAACGCACATGGGATGGCGGAAATTTATGTGCAATAACACGAATCTTGCGGTTCATTCTCTGTATCAAGCGACTCCTTAATTGCTTATGCTTCTGTAGCTTACCATTTTGTTCCAATAAATCTTTTGATCCGAGCTAAAATGTGGGAGAACGTTTAATGTCTCTAAAACCAAATGTTGCTTAATTTTGTTATTAGGTGCTCTACAATCGCACATACAACTCACCCATTGTAAAAACCTAAATAAAACCGCAAACCTAATGTCAATTTTTAATCAACTCATCTTTTATCTTGTTGTTTTTAATAGATCCTTCAATTGTCTGGTAGCAAACAAATTTTATGGTTTTACAACAGAGAATTTATAGGAAAATAATGATAAATCTGGAGAGCATGGATTTGGAAATGAAAAGACTAGACACTTTCGATAGATTTCCTTACGCTGAATACGAATCCCACCTTGTTATCCGAAAATGTGTTTACAAGCTAATCTATGAAAAATGAGATGAAAATGTAAAAGCGTGATTTCGGCGGCTGCTATAGCGATTATAGTTACTGAACCAAATAACCTACAAACTTCTAGTGTACTCTAGTGTCACTAGATGTGAAATAACCTACATGAAATAACCTACAAACTTCTAGTGTCACTAGTGTCATCTATAAGACCAAACAAATCATCCACCTCCACAATGATACTCTTATGAAATACTCTAATTTCAAGTTTATCAAGGCTTCATCTTCCATACCTATGAACCCATCCATCCCTCACTTATATGCCCTTCCTAAATTACACAAACAAAATCTGCCCATACACCCCATTACCGCCTTCTACAGGGTGCGGCAAAACAAATGAACCGGTTTGGAGGAGTGAATACTCGGGCGGTAGTGGGGTAGGGTTGTGGGGTTTGGTGTCATTCCGTTCCGTCAGTCATGCCATTTTAGTAAACAACATGGTTTGGAACGGATCACATCGTGGCTTTGCCGTGCGCGCGTTTTTTGAAAACAACCAATCTGTGGTCGCGACAGCCAGCATTTCGGCGACACGTCGACATTCCGCGCCACATTGATGTTCCTAGCAAGAACGCCATTCGGTCCTGGGCTAGGCAGTTAGAAGAATCTGGTAGCACGCTAAGAAGACGTACACATGGCCGACGTAGGTCTGTCAGAACACTAGAAAATGTTCAGCGGGTAAGAGCAGCGACGGAAAAGGTGTTTAAACGTCGCCCTCACACCCTACCAGAGCTAAGGGAGCGGATTATTGAAGTAAACGCTATACATCGCGAAATGTGTGAATGAGCTGTACAAAGCTTTAGAAATCGTCTCCAACAGTGTGTTGCTGCTAACGGCCGCCATCTTAGGAACATTATTTTCAAAACGTAATTATTCTTAAATGGTTAATACTGTACAATTCAGAAATAAAATCTTTTTTTCTCTATATACACCCGTTACTTTTTTATTATCCCTCAAAACCGGTTCATTTGTTTTGCCGCACCCTGTATAACACACCCACTGTCCACCTTGCTAAGTTTATGCTTAATGTATTCAACTCTCTAAATTTTACCCCCTCCTTCACAGTCAGAAATAGTTTAGAATTTATTAATAATATCAAAGATATTGTCCCTTCAGGGTGTCTTTTGATTTCTTTTGACGTCGCTAATCTTTATTCAAATGTTCCTGTTGACTTTACCTTGCAACTTATTGATGAGCTCCTCAAGGCACACTACCCAAACGATCCGAACATTCCCTATTTAAATTCTATCCTTCGACACATCATTTCCCAAAACTTTTGCTCCTTCAACAACACATTTTATAAAATAGAGGACGGTCTTCCCATGGGGTTACCTTTATCTAGTTTCCTTGCCGACGTCTTTCTTAACCACATAGAAAATAGCCACATTATCCACCCCACTAATCCTTACCTAAGTTGTGTCAGGAAGTGGATACGTTATGTCGATGATGTCTTTTGTATTTGGGAGGGCGATCGTTCTACCCTCCATGATATGTTATCTCACATTAATAATTTGCATCCTAAACTCAATTTTACTATTGAGGTTGAGGTTAATGAACAGTTAAGCTTTCTTGATTTATCCATTTCCCGACACAATGACCTCCTATCCTTCAATATATAATATAGAAAACCAACGTCAATCATTCCTCACGATTCCTTTCACCCCATCTCTCACCGCCTTGCTTCCTTGCGTTTTTTCTACAGAAGAGCCCTTATCTACCCCTTATCCCATGAAAATAGACTGATTGAAATGAACTTCATTCATAATTTAGCCATTTCAAATAATTTTCCAAAGAAACTAATTTACAAACTTTTGCATTATATCATATCATTAAAATAGATCCTCTTTATACTAAAACAAATCCCCCCGATCCATCGCCTTCATATAAACCTTTTACATATTGTCCTTTCAGTCATAAACTAACTAAATTCCCAAAACCCTACAATATTTTGCCTGCTTTTAAATGTGAAGCCCAAATTTTCAATTTACTTTCAAGGCAGCGTCAGCTTATTAGACCAATTTTGGGTGAGAATGGTGTTTACTCTGTGCATTGTGATACATGTGAGGCCTGCTACGTTGGTCAGACGAGCAGGGCTCTGGCAAAACGGATTGGAGAACATCGTAATCAAAGAACTTCTAATTTATATAAACATAGAGTCGAAACTGGGCATATTATTAATTACAGAGATGTCAAATTACTTCACAAATGTGATAAAGGTTATAAATTAGACCTTCTTGAACAATTTGAAATAGAACGACACAAAATAATCCCTAATACCTTTCTTCTTAATGATCAAACTAATTTTATTTACAAACCCTTATTTTCATACTTATAGTTTCTCCAGTCCATTTCGCCGGAGATATTAATTTAATTTAGTTATTAATTTTTGTGTTCCATCCATCCACGCCTTTTTATTGTTTTTTTAATTCGTTGTTCTTCTACCTCGAGCTGCCATGCGATACACACGTACCTGAAACACGCTCTGTATTGGAAATAATTTTAACTGTGTCTCCGTATTTTTGATGATCTTGATTGTGATTATGTGTTTTACTTCAAACCATGTGACTAACACTGCGTTGTTCCTGTGCTCGTCCAAATTAGTTTGTTCCCGATTCTCTTCATGATCCGTTTTGATAATTTTTGACTTAAGTTATTTAAAGAAATTTTTTATTTCATTTTCTCTTGTTATTTCGCTATGTTTCCTTTGTAGTTTGTACGTACTGATGATAGTGGTGTCCACCGAAACATGTCTACAGTAAATTAAATAAACTTGCAAGGATCAAGGAGGCTTTTATTTGAGTTCAACATTGATTTTTTTCCTTGCACAATGGAGACTTATTCATAATATACTTTAATTCTTTACCGAATCACAAGGCAACAACAAACAAAGATCATTTTTCGGATCACCGGTATATATCTTTAAATCGGAAATTCGGTAGTAGGTAAATGGCTTCTGATTTGAAATTTGCAATATTGGTTCCACTGAATCAATCTACATAGTGAAACCCCATTTTCACCCTCTATTCATTCAATACAAAGAAATTCGCTATATTTTCTCAAATAATATTATTCGGCAGGTGAATTGAGGAGTGGAAAGGGGCTTTGATAACCAAATAGAGAAACAAATGTCCCGGTGTTAAAAAGATGTATGGTTTGTGAAACCAGGCATATTTTTTAATGCTAATTATTTTCTAGACCTTTGAAATTTTTATAAATATCTGTAAATTACCAACCGCAATATAAGCTGACGGTAATCTTTAAGCTTTAATTATATAGGTAGTGCATTCGACACTGTATAGTCTCGAATATTATTCATATTACCAAATTTCTTGTATGAAAACAGATTGCAATAAATATATGTTTGGCACATGTGTGGCTGTTTTGTTATGACCTCAAAAAATCATTTTTTTCTCTAATGGGTCATTAGATTTGTTGCAGAAACCTCATTTGTCACAATCAAATAAGCAGCAATTCATGATATTTGACATATTTGTCAAATGTATCTCTGGAACGGTTTACCTACTTTTTGGAGTGATGCCACTATCAAAGAAAATCAGCAACATCAATATGAATCTTATCAAAGTTATGAAGTCCTTGTTCATGGCACAAATAAAAAATCTGATGTGGCCAGGCACATGACTTTATCATACTATATATAAAATTAATAGTTTAGCTGCATGAGACTCTATTTGATCGAGATCGGCCATGTCTGCATTAAAATAAAACTACTAGAACTAGACAGATATGTCGAAGCTGCGTTCGGATACACCGGGTACACCGTCCAAATGACACTTACGTGTTATTGGGTGTAAAAAGTGTAATGCAATATGCGAACGCAGCTTATATTGACACAAGTTATTGTCAAAACAGCGTTTGACACCAAGACTACCTACTGTCATTAGAATCAAAAAATCTGACAAATCCTGGCTACTAGTTTTCATGCAGGACGACCGATCTCGTAGAAATAGAATTTGCTCATGCAGCTAAACTATTGATTGTACCAAAAAATGTCATAGCGATAAATTATTCAGAATTTCCTCATCTTTAATTTATTATTTAACTATTTCGACGAAATTTCAGAAATGGCGACTTATTTGCAAAATATTTCAAAAATACTAAGACTAAACCTCCAGTTCCTTTGGACCCTCGTCAACAGAAAGCTTTTCAGCTCTAAGTTTGGTTATGAAACTTCTAAATATGAATTTTCGTCCCGATACCTTTCGTAGTTTCTCCGGAATCGTCGCCACAAAAAACGGGCGCACACACACACACACACATACACACACACAGACTTTTTTTTGTACCTTGGTCAAAAATGTTCAGGGGACCCAAAAAGGCATATTTCCGCTAAAATCTCAAAAATTTTTGGCACGATTACAATACTTTACATACTGCGTATGATAAAGTAAAAAGATAATAAGGTTAATAATACTTCAAAGACAACCAACACATACCAAAGAACTTAGCATATACTCACTATTAAATTTTCTAGGAACAATAAAATCAAGTTGAGTAGACAGTCGGAGACAGTTTTTTATCAATTTGTTTGACTTTAGAATCTACAATAACGACATGTTTAAGTTATGTTTAATAGGAATTAACTTAGAAAATAATTAATAGATAACATTTTCCATAAAATTATTTGGTTTTGGAATAGATAATTTAGAAACATTTATCTCGTTAAACTCTCCAGATTTAATGTGGTGAGGGTATATTGAGTTTGACAATTTGACAATTGACAACATTTGTAACACCCTTAAGGAGGCGTGGCAGATATAGACTTCGACTTCGATAACTGCCGTAATTTTGAAGTAATTGATCTGAAAGTTGGTATACAGTGGACTCTCCTACAACGCGGTTTAATATTACGCGTTTTATGAAAACGCGTTATAGGAATTTGAGAATCGCAAATTTTGACGCATGCGCGTTGTACGAGAATCGCGTTATATGAAGATGTAGACGCAAAATTTTTAGCGCGTTTGTAGGATTTCGCGTTGTAGGAACCGCGTTATAGGAGTCTACTGTACAAGCTAATATCTTAAAAAGTAAGGACACGTTCGTGAATGGGCAAAATCGGTTCACTTGTTTTTCTTTTAATATTTTACGGTGGGGTATTTTAACTTCAGCACGGCTGAAGATAATTTTCTTACTAGTTATTTTTTTCAATAAAGCGCAACCAACTGCAAGTAAGAAACCATAATGCCCGGTCTCCACTGCGAGCGGAGCGGACATATTAATGAGTCCGCGTAGCTCTTAACCAAAATTTTGTATGAAAACGCATATAATCCGTCTCCACTGAAAAAGAGGCGAGCGGTGAGAGGCCAACGAGTTCAGCGAGCCTGCTAAGAGTCCGCCGCGTCACACCCTAGTTGGGAGCGGGCTCTTTCCCCCACTACAGACTACCAGTGGCAGTTTCTTTTGTATTTTTTCCAGTACAATTGAATGGTGTAATCGAGCTTTTCAATTTTTTTAAAGATTTAAGCAGATTATAAACAACGACTGAACAATTTATAGTCATTTTTGAGTTTCTTAAATTTTTGAGCGTGTTGTTAAATAGTGACCTCAGCCCCCACCACTTACAATCTTCAAATGAGTCCGTACACACCGTTTTCAGTAGAGATATACCAAGATAATTTTCCGCTCTACTCGCACCGCTTCGCTCACCTAGTTCCGCTTGCAGTGGAGACCGGGCATCACCCTTAACCTTAATATGTCTATAAGTGGTTTAGAGGTGCATTACTTCTTGTGGTAATGTATAAGTATTAATTGTTGTTGTTGTAATCACACTATGTGAAAAAATGTGTGTAATTCATGTACTCAAAGAAGTATTGAATGAAAAAAAGCATTTGGGATATTGATATTTTTTTGTGAAATTTTGTATACTTATAATTTATAAAGGAATGTGTAACGTAGATATATTTTCTGGTACTTTTTTTCAATTTTCACCGGTTCTCTTTAAAAAGTTTAAAATTCGTTAATTCTAATTCAGATTCAGCAACAGATTTGTCAAAAACAAACGATATTATCAAATGAAAAAAATGTATGGATATAAAATGCCTGTCTGTAGACATAGACAATTGCTATAAAGATACAAAAATTGTCCTTAAAATCATAACTGAGTTATTGCATAAGTAATTAGCTACATATGCATCTATATTCGAAAGTTGTACGACTGCGCTCTATATTCAGGTTGCAATTTCTGTCACAAGGCCAAGTTTCAAATCCTAACCGGTTTTCGTCATTTCGTCGTGCTGTCCCACCGAACGAAATATACGTCGACAGAATTTTGAGTGAAACAAATAAACAGAGATTTCGGGACGAGAATTAGATTCGGGCTGGCTTTAACGCAGTAAGGTCAAATCGAGTGATGGATGCCATCGATTTAACGTAAGAAAGATTTAGAGAGACGCAAGAACCCTCCACTTTTTCACCAATCTCGGACAGATATGGAAGTCGCTTTGTTATCAGCCCTATAAAATTTTCATCGGAAATGTTTCCCTTCCCGTCGTTTCCCCGACATTTTCCGATTTGATGTATTTAGGCCCGATATGACTTGAAGCGGAGGAAATTCAAGATAGGGAAGTTTGGATATAAGGGGAAATAAATAATGTCATTGTACTCAAACTTCTTCAATATATTATGCATAATATAACTCTTCAATATTACCTACGTTGCCATGTGTGATGTCATTGAGAAGTTTGCCGTTTTAAACTGCAGATACGCTCTTTCTAATTCTACAAAACGTTTGATTTGAGGAACTCGTATTTTCTGCGACGCTTTCAAAAGCTTACGCGACCTAACTGAACTTAGGCTTTTATCGAATTAATGTCCCTAAAAACTCCAATCAAAATTGTCTATAAGCAGTTATACGCTTTTGCAAAACGATGGGTTACCAGTTACGGCGAAATCTGGTGTTGTCCGAAATTAAAAATTAAAAAGATGTACTAATTTTTTTTATATTATGAAGCTAACACTATACCTAACACATCCTATAGTCTATACGTTAAGACAGTTAAGAGGAGAACATTACGTCATACAAATTTGCAGATAAAAGACAAATGTTTTAGTACTCTATTACGCATTTTGAGCAATAAGTTTTCACTATAGAATGTCCAGCCATCCCATTTAGCAAATTCGTTACCGAAATTTGGCCAGAAGTAGAAGGGTTTAAGTAGGAGTGGGGTCAGCTGAGTTGACCTCGTTTGACCCCGACTCGAAAAATATGTTTTGCTTATTTCTATAGACAGCTCGCTCATATTACCTTTAAAAATAACAACAAAGACAATAAAGATAAAATAACAAAATCAATAACAAAAGAAAAAGGAAATGGATGAAAGCGACAAAAATGCATAGATTACGAACGTTATTTGACGTATCGTTGTGTTTGACAGCTTCGGGTTTCGTATGATTTTATCCAGTTTTATCCGTCTATAAGTTGTTGTGATGGCGGCATTAGACGAACTTGCATATTTACCTGCATTAGCCCATGTAGATGAGGCTGAAATGTTAAATCAGCAAGCACCTATGCGATATCAACATCGTGATAACGACGTCCGTTATCTCAGAACTCTCTTTTCACAAATTGACTTGAAACTTTCCAAATATTTAGTCTCCAATTGGTACCCGCAGAAAACACCAACCCCCAAATCTCTAGCTCAAACGAAGCCCCCTAAATTACGGGTAGTTCATGATAAATTGATTTCCGGGTGAAAACCGGGTCGACTACTTTTAAGTGAACATGATGTTCATAACTAACCATACCCATCGATATACCTCGTATGACCTCGCTTTCCCAGAAGGTTGGAATTCTACTTCCGGTGTTAAATTATAGCATTAATGTCTACAAATACTAAAGTCATATTTTTTTCAAACTTAAAGGTAATAACATATACAACTGGGCGACGACGTTATTATATCAGCTGATGTTTACAAATTTCTACCGTTAGGTGCTAGTACCAACTCAAGAACACAAAAAGTACCATCTATTACCAGACTTTCCGATGTTGCCATAGCGTTCCCAGGCAAACGTCGGTATCAAAAAAGTAGTAGAATCTTATTCGAATTCTTTATAACGAATGGTTTCAAGAATAGCTAATATGATTTCTATTAGAAATTTTTCATGCGAATATTTGCGTATGCGCATATTTTCGAATAAGTTCAAGAATCGCAGCCCTGTAATTGATTCTAAAGTCGTGGGAAATGAAATATTACTCACGAACAGCTGGGAATGAAGAGCCAGGCATAAAATGTTTGTCATGTGTATGGGATTGGTTAGAATTATTTATCATACCTACATTGACATGGTAATGAATGCATTCATCATTAGGAGTAGGAAAGGCAGTGGGATGACGAACAAGATTACTTGACGGACGAAATAGACAACATTGACAAAAGGACGAACACAACAAAAAGGACGCAAAGGACAAAAATGATAAAATGTAGAACGAAAAGGACGTAAAGAATGGACTAAGCGGACGAAAGGGATAAAAGAGACGTTGGGGACAAGAAGGACGTAAATAGAAATGGAAAAAACCGGCCGTAAATAATGAAATAACCTAACAAAGCATAATGGATAAAAAGTACGAAAAGAACCAATAGGACTTAAATGGGGAGAACCAATAGGACTTAAATGGGGAGAGAGAATACGCACACAAATGGATAAAAAATAAAATGACACCAAGAATGAAAATTATAAATAGGACGAAATGGGTAAGAAAGGTAATAATTATAAACAAGACGCAAATGACATAAAAAGGATTGAAAAGACTAACAGAACCAAGATGATAAAACGACGTCAACATTACAAAAAGGAACACACAAATAACGAAAAGTTCGAAGTATGCTGAAAAGGACAATCTCGTCACCAAGGACGAAATTGATACACATTACGACGGATGAAAATGTATTCTTTTATTCTTGCCGTAGTTTATACCATCTTTGTCCTCTTGTTCTATACAAAACAGGGCTGTGGAGTCGGTAACAAAACATTCGACTCCGACTCCGACTCCGAGTCCGACTCTAGATAATTTTCGTAGTCCGACTCCGACTCCAACTCCGACTCCGGCAAAATTTTATTTGCTTCCATCAATTTTTTTTGGCAAAAAAATAAACTGCCATAATCAAAAAGACCTGTTTATCGGAGAACAAATAAAAAATATAACTAAATTTAAAAAAATGACGTTCTTTTGTTCTTGAAACTATGTCTGAAACCATTAGAAATTCAACTGTTTTCTCACTAGAGAGCACACAAATCTGAACTACTTTGTCCATTTAACGAATTTTCTATCTTTAATAGTAACAAAAATAATAACAAAACACTGTATATAACAAAGTAAAATTCATTCCAATGAAAACAAAATTAAGTACAAAATGCGGTTAATAAAATAGTTGTGTGGAACACAATAGCTCCAACCAAATTCTCCCTTAAGGATGCCCTTAAATCATTTTTAATTATTTTCAAAGCTGAACAAATTCTGTCAACGCTTACTACTGTTAGTGGCAATGACGTCATACTTCTGGTTGCAACAAACATGGATATTCCTACATTCAATTTAAATAAACGGTAGTATTTCACAATCGCATTAACCATTTAAGATTTCTTGTTCAAGTTTCCTTTTTTAAATTTCTGTCGGATCACTTTTTTCTAGTTCTAATTGGTCTAAGTATGCATCGAAGTCCGATTTTTAGATTCCGAACTATCATGATTAGCACGTTGAGGATGGTTTGGGGAAATTGGAAATAAACTATATATCCGGATCGTTGGCTAATGATCATTCACCACCAACCTGCGTGTTTTGTAGATTAATTATATTTTCCGTCGATTGTGTATTTATGAGTATGTCTACTGAATAGAAAATCATTTATTAAAAAGCTCTATCAATGCCCGATTTCCATTAATGTATGATTTGTTATAGCCAATCAAACGACTTCATTATAACCAATCGAACATACGTAAAATAAAACCATCCAATCAAAACATTTCGTTATCGAGGTACACAGCCGAGAACTGTCAGTGTCAAGTTACGTAAATGGTCATATAACCTCAAACGACATCGACGAATAAAAACTATGTAGACGCCGCCAGAAGAATACGATGGACTAAAAAATTTTGTAACCAACTCGAATATTAAACTCGACAATTAACGCACTCGCTAATCGCTCGTGCGTTAAACAGTATCAATCATTAATCGCTCTTTTTAATATAAGTACGTGTTGGTTAAATAACTATTACATAAGCACTTAAGTACTTCTAAAATACCTAATAATATGTTTAGTTTTAATTGTTTTCTGTCTACTTAGACAACGGCCATCTCGCATGTCTTTTTCTACATTATTGAAAAATGGACTTGGAGTCGGAGTTGGCACATTTTTTCCAACTTCGACTTCGACTCCGACTCCTCTGAAATTTGTCTGAACTCCGACTCCGACTCCACGATTCCGACTCCGAGTCCGTTTCAATATTTCTAGCTAGTTTTGCACTAATTTACAGCATGAAATAACATACCATTTATAGGGTAGCTCCACAAAACAAATATGGAGCGAATCCTATATCTCCAGAATCCTATATAAACTCGTCCTCACAGCGTGATGCATTATCGACCTGTAATCACCATATTCATGACGGCGCGGCAAGACAAACAGTTCCTAACAAGTATTTTAGAAGGTTAAACCTGTACGAAACATAGATATAACAAAGAACATCATATCGTCGTACGCCTTGGAACAAATCGTTTTCCTCCGGCAGCGTAAATACAGTATCGGGTCATATTTTGAATACGAAGACGGCGCTAGGTGTCGCGCTCGGCGCGGCCGTGGTAGGAATACTTTTCCAGTGACAAATTGTTCTTGGAACGGAGCCCTGTTTGATGTTGACAAATGGTTTCATTTACAATGTACACATTTTGGATGTTTACCCTGTCTGCGATAGATCTCAGATAGAGCCACTTCCCCAAACTTCGAACTCCTAATATTCGAGCCGCTTTTTCTCCGCATAGCGTTGATCTTCACCGAACGACTCGCGGATTATTATTGATAACGCTTTGACATGCTATCCGTAAAGTTGTCTGCGGTGAAATAAGAAAAGTTTGAGTTTCAAAAAAGTTAGCTGATGTCTGAAAGTTAGCTAGGCCGATTATGAAAATGGTTGATTTATTTTTCGATTCGTATGGCCCATAAATTGTAACGGTGTAAACTGGACTAAAAAATCTGATGTGGCCAGGCACATGACTTTATCATACTATATATAAAATTAATAGTTTAGCTGCATGAGATTCTATTTGATCGAGATCGGCTATGTCTGCATTAAAATAAACCTAGTAGAACTAGACAGATATCTCGATTAAAGATGCGTTCGGATATTGTACTCCGTTGACACCGGGTACACCGTCCAAATGACACTTACGTGTTATTGGGTGTAAAAAGTATAACGGTGTTCAATACCCGAACGCAGCCTATATTGACAGTAGTATTTTAAAAACATTAGCGTTTGACACTAGCTACTGTCATTCGAATAAAAAAATCTGACATATCCTGGCTACTAGTTTTAAAGCAGTACGACCGATCTCAATGAAATAGAATTTGCTCATGCAGCTAAACTATAAATTCTACCAAAAAATGTCATATACATAAATTATAGAAAATTTCTGCTCCTTTAATTTATTATTTAACTATTTTGACGACATTACACAAATAGCGGCTCATTTGCAAAATCTTCGAAAAATGCTATGAGTAAACCATCCGTTCCTTTGGACCCTTTTCAACAGAAAGCTTTTCAGCTCTAAGTTTGGTTATGAAACTTCTAAATATGAAGTTTCGTCCCGATACCTTTAGTAGTTTCTCCAGAATCGTCGCCACAAAAACGGGTACACACACACACACACACACACATACACACACACATACACACACACACACACACACACACAGACATTTGTTTGTACCTTGGTCAAAAATGTTCAGGGGACCCAAAAAGACATATTTCCGCTAAAATCTCAAAAAAAATTTTTGGCATCATTACAATACTTTACATACTGCGTATGATAAAGTAAAAATCTGATGTGGCCAGGCACATGACTTTATCATACTATATATAAAATTAATAGTTTAGCTGCATGAGATTCTATTTGATCGAGATCGGCTATGTCTGCATTAAAATAAAAATAGTAGAACTAGACAGATATCTCGATTAAAGCTGCGTTCGGATATTGTACTCCGTTGACACCGGGTACACCGTCCAAATGACACCTACGTGTTATTGGGTGTAAAAAGCATCGAGCTTATATGACTAGAGGGAGCGTGACGGGCTTTGTTTGTGGCCAAAGATAATAAGGTCGAAAGTCGTATATTTTCTCGTTCCCAATGTAACGCACCAATGAGCGGTCAGATTAAACTGGCGGCTATATGTCAAATTTGAATTAGGTAGTCGCGTATGGCGTGAAAGGTAACCTCACAAAATAAAAATCCTTTTCTGTTTTTGAATGTACATACATTTGTAGTACCTGTTATAATTGTGACATTTGTTAAAAAAGCAATTAAACCATCCAAGAGCAATTATATATTTATATAGTAACAACAGAATCCATTTTTTTACAGGTTTGGACAAAATGTATTCTTGCGTGTAAGATTTTATTTGTCTGTATAGCTTGACCAGCGAGTAGTTGCATCGAGAGCGTTGCGCAGTACTCACGTCACGTACTCATTATATTTACGCTCTGCGCACCGCTGTCGAATCAAGTTTAAGTTGGTTGTACTATACACGATTTGTTTATTTTCTTTAATAGGAATATGGGTAATAAACTACAAGCAAAATACAACTTATAATAGGAAAATATTTTATTTGAACATAATTTAACCACTGGTTTTTAAACAAAATGGTCTTGGTGTAAGAACTACGTACTCTTTTTTCTGATTCTAATAACATGGTTTTACACAAATAATATGCTCCATTAATGTTGATAAATTACACACTTTTTGTCTTAATCGCATGTTGTAACGAGACAATTGGCGGATTCGAGCAATTTTCTTGCTTATGGTAGTTCTTACTAATGCTAAAACTGCCCGTGCTTGAGGAGACGAAGATAAGTCTGAAGTATGTACGTCACCCATATATCGAGGATTGTAGCTACAATAAAATAACGTTAAAATATACCTAAAACAAAGTTACATATTACATAAATTTTCTCCTTTTTCTTGGCAGTGCTGAAGGATGTTCCGTTGGTGTTGCGCTGTGTGGCACTTTCAAAGCTCGTAGCCGTGGCAGTGATTGTTGACTCTGTGTGTCCACTAGTGTCTGCTACAACTGCATCGCTCATACTATCTGTGTCCGTATTTTCATTTGGTAGATCACTCATAACAAAAATACTTGGCACCGCACTACGGGAGAGTTATGGTCTTCCGTCTTTTCCCAGTTTATAATCGCTATTAGAAAAGTGTATTGAACACAACACAGTTGTTTTAAAACCCCGACTTTTTATAGGTATAGCTTCAATCCGAGCTTGTTTTGAGTCTTGAACTGTTGGAAATCTACGAGAAGGTATATGTTATAATTTAATATTACTGTATTGCGGTAATAAAGGTCATACCTGTGACACGTTATATTTTTTGATGCTGCCTTTTTACAAAAGCAGCAGTTTCGCCCCATTGTTACCTCTTAACCATCCAAGGTACCATCTACATGCAGTCATGCATCTACATAGGTAAACAAACTCATAACCTCGATGTAAACATATGTTCAAAATAATGGCGGTATCTAGCATCTGTGCGCATGCGCGAACAATGTGCACGAGAATCTACACGAAATTCGACCTTATTGACAAGGTATGTTGGGCCACAACAAGCCAATGCATTGGGATAGGCCGTACTCCGTCTAGTTCAGCCTATATTGACAGTAGTATTTTCAAAACATTAGCGTTTGACACTAGCTACTGTCATTAGAATCAAAAAATCTGACATATCCTGGCTACTAGTTTTAAAGCAGTACGACCGATCTCGATGAAATAGAATTTGCTCATGCAGCTAAACTATAAATTCTACCAAAAAATGTCATATACATAAATCATAGAAAATTTCCTCTCCTTTAATTTATTATTTAACTATTTTGACGACGTTACACAAATAGCGGCTCATTTGCAAAATCTTCGAATAATGCTATGAGTAAAGCACCAGTTCCTTTGGACCCTTTTCAACAGAAAGCTTTTCAGCTCTAAGTTTGGTTATGAAACTTCTAAATATGAAGTTTCGTCCCGACACCTTTAGTAGTTTCTCCGGAATCGTCGCCACAAAAACGGGTGCACACACACACACACACACACATACACACACACATACACACACACACACACACACACACAGACATTTTTTGTACCTTGGTCAAAAATGTTCAGGGGACCCAAAAAGACATATTTCCGCTAAAATCTCAAAAAATTTTTTTGGCACGATTACAATACTTTACATACTGCGTATGATAAAGTAAAAATGAGCTTCAAATTAGCAAATTTTATACAGAAAAAATTGCCGCTAGAGTGCACAAGAAGTAGAAGAACACCTGGAAAATAGAGATTTAAGATGGTTTGAACATACTGTGAGAATAGACGATGATAGACAAGTTACAACGCCGTGCCATTGCAGTTTTTAACAGAAAATATCCTGAAGTATACGTTTCTGTCAATTGTGTTCGTGAATTGGTTAAAAAATTTCATGCAACAGGAGACATGAAAAAAACCAAGAAAAAAAGCGAAATGTCGAAGATGATGCAGGAGCTATGTTAGCTATTGATTCCGTGATCACTTTCCCAAAAAAGTCGTTGCGGCAAAAATCTCTAGACTTGAACATCAGTATAAGCCACCTACTTTTCAAATCAAAAATTTCATCCTTATAAACCAGTACTAATACACACTTTAGTAGAAGATGAAGGAGATGATGCTCGTCGATTAGAATTTTGCCTATTAATGGGAGAACGAATTATGGTCGATAGATTTTTCTATAGAATTACCAATAACATTTTTGTTCTAATTCCGAAAAGCCGATACTTTACTCTTCGGCGAATTTAACATTTTCGTGTTTTCTAACCATCCTGTATGTTAAATCAACATATTAACAATGGCTTTCGACTTTTTAGGACATCCAAAACTCTTTATAAAGAATGACTTCTTCTCGAGAAATTAAAAATTACGTCCATTATAGGTATATTAGGTCCATCGGGGGACACACTGTATATCATCAAGTTCATAACCCCTCACATAGAGCGACGTGTTTGTCAGAAATAAAAAATTAAAGTATTCTGAAGAAAAACCGATTATTGACGTTAGTTGTTATTAATTAATGTATCTAGATTACAACATAATAAAATAAGTAAGTATAATTTTGCTTTTCTTTATGGTGAGATGTTTCCCAAGAAGTAATATGGTAATAAAATTCAAGATCTTCTCCTTCTAAATAGTGTATCACTTTTCTTAAGCTAGTAATTTTTAGGTAGTTAATAGGTATTGGGTTTTTGTATGCTGATTTTGTTGGAAGTGTGGGACGATTTTTAGTTTCGATAGTTTGAAAGTATGGGTCATGTAGCCATCTATCCAGTGAGCGCGTAAAGTATGGAAACATGACAATATTTCGAGAACGGTTTGCTATTTTAAAAATCCTCGAACACGTCGATTTATATTTATCAAAATAGACCTTATGGTACCAAATTAATTTTTTTACCTTTAATTGTTTTTAACAGATGACGTCATCGACATTTTTTTAAATGACAACCATGCCACACAGAAAAGTGATCTCTCGAACGAAGAGAGAATTACTTGGCTGAAGTAGTTGGTAGCTTCGTATATACGCGAGAGATTATTGACTTCAACCTAGAAATTTTATTTCTTGGAATAATTACTAGATTTAAGAAAGTGGTTACTCTGGTGAAGTAAGTAAACAGTCTTCAATGAAGAGTATATTTTTACTTTATCATACGCAGTATGTAAAGTATTGTAATCATGCCAAAAAAAATTTTTGAGATTTTAGCGGAAATATGTCTTTTTGGGTCCCCTGAACATTTTTTACCAAGGTACAAAAAAATGTCTGTGTGTGTGTGTGTGTATGTGTGTGTGTGTGTGTGTGTGTACCCGTTTTTGTGGCGACGATTCTGGAGAAACTACTAAAGGTATCGGGACGAAACTTCATATTTAGAAGTTTCATAACCAAACTTAGAGCTGAAAAGCTTTCTGTTGAAAAGGGTCCAAAGGAACGGATGGTTTACTCATAGCATTTGTCGAAGATTTTGCAAATGAGCCGCTATTTGTGTAATGTCGTCAAAATAGTTAAATAATAAATTAAACGAGAGGAAATTTTCTATAATTTATGTATATGAAATTTTTTGGTAGAATTTATAGTTAAGCTGCATGAGCAAATTCTATTTCATCGAGATCGGTCGTACTGCTTTAAAACTAGTAGCCAGGATATGTCAGATTTTTTGATTCTAATGGCAGTAGCTAGTGTCAAACGCTAATGTTTTGAAAATACTACTGTCAATATAGGCTGCGTTCGGATATTGAACACCGTTACACTTTTTACACCCAATAACACGTAAGTGTCATTTGGACGGTGTACCCGGTGTCAACGGAGTACAATATCCGAACGCATCTTTAATCGAGATATCTGTCTAGTTCTACTAGGTTTATTTTAATGCAGACATAGCCGATCTCGATCAAATAGAATCTCATGCAGCTAAACTATTAATTTTATATATATAGTATGATAAAGTCATGTGCCTGGCCACATCAGATTTTTTATATTTCTATTGCTAATTAACAAGATAGGTATATTATAGTTACGTACTCGTTCTAAACTGTTGCGTGCGTTACATCAAACTATTCCTTGTTGAAACGTTTATTGTACACTATAAATCACAATACACATCCCCAATAAATCACAAGGCACATCCCCTACGGGTACTTCGCTGTTGTTTTCGTACTAGGCTCATTTACGGCGCCAGCATCACGCGCGGGCGCGCGAGCCTTGACAAAATCACGGTGCGCATATTTATTCCAGAGAAAGGGATTACTTGAAAGAAGTGAGAATCACTTCAGTTAAATAATTGGTGGGTTTTTATTCAGTAAACAATACTTACTTATATTAAATGTCTTATATTTTCTTGGATCAAGTAACTACGCACTGGACTATTACTTCGTTGGAGAAATTAACATTTTTGGGACGAACAATTCATTTACTTCTTTCAATACAATATTGGTTCTTATAAAGAAAGAATTTATTTGTTGACAGCATTTATCTGAGAAATTATTTTACTTATATTGAGTATGTGGCATTTCTTGTATATACCTAACTTTCTACATCCAAGTAAATATGCATTTGAATCTAGTAAATAAATTCAAGAAATTATGTTTTCTCGTTCCAAATAATCACTTTTCTGTGTGTGTATTTATCTAATAAATTTGACAGATCTCTTAATTATCTTAGTGGTAACAATATTTTTATGGCCTTACATAAGAAAATTTTCGAGAAAGAGACAATTGAAGGTTATGAAATAAAAGTGACAAAATCTCCGGAACGGCTCGACTGAATTTAACTAATTTTTGGAATTTAGTATTTTTCAACCATGCGAAGTCACTGGCGTTGATGCAACGTTTACACTTCGCGAGATATAAACTCAAACTTTTGAATTTGAAATAGTATATTTTGACATTTTCTGTTACAGTCTTCATTACTATATGAAAAACATTAAATTGAAATTAACAAAAACCTTTATTACTACGGTACAAAATTGATAACAAAATATTATTACATTTTCTACTGCAACTACTCTAGTTGGTTTATGAGGATTCTCAACCATTGACAAGAACACATAATACACAATACTGTAACAAGCGTAGTAACATTGAATAGGCAAGGGAAGACTGTAACAGAAAATGACATAATATACAGGGCGTTCTATTGCAAATTCAAAAGTTTGAGGTTATATCTCAGAAACTGTAAACGTTTCATCAACAATGACAACGCCAGTGACTTCACATGGTTGCAAAATTAAAAGTTGCAATTAAAAGATCTGTCAAATTCATTAAAAAAATATAGGGTTGTCATTTAAACTAAATATCTATGATGTCATCTGTTAAAAACAACCGCGCTCTATGAAATGAGTGGAAAAACAAAGTATGTCCTGGACTTATTCTGTTCTTCCAGTCATTGCGTGTAGTACGGCGCTTCTACAGCAGTACTGGTAATATATATGATTGTTTTTCATATTTTCGAAAAGATTTTATACAAAAATATAGTTTAAAATGTCAAATTTTCGACTTATTTTGTTCTTCCACTCACCGATTCAATTCAAAGATCTACCAAAATCAGTACAACAAGTAAGGGGTTGCCATTAAAAAGACTGTCGATGACGGCATAACCAGCATCATAACTGAATAACAGGTATCACATAGTAATCATAGTAAATTTTATAAGAAATTCTTTAAAATAAGGTTACAAAACTTTCATTTCTGCCCCACAGTGCATCGCCGTAATTATTTATTTTCGCATCCATCACGGTATAAACAATTGATAAAATAAAGTTACGATCCAGAAAATTCCAATCGGCTATTTTAAGAATTTAAAAATATCATACGTAGTATGCGTTGGTAAATGCGGGTCCAAAAGGCACGTTACCCCAATGCCGAGTACCACGAGTTCGCACAAAAAACTGGTCGCGGCACGAAGTTTTCCAGGTAAACACCATGCGTATTCAGTTTATCTCGTGTTGCAGTCACGTTGTAACGTAGGTACGGCATTCATTCTTAATTTACCGGTAATTATTGCTATTTTTAACTAGCATACTATACCGTCATTCGTCTTTGTATGACGTCAACTACTGTGTCGTGAAACCGTTCATAACTTTCCGAAGTACTACGACTTGAAGTGTTTATTCCCAACCATAACCATAGAATTTTCACTGGTGCTATCAAAATATTGCTTTCAATTCGTACCTATTGGTAAGGTGACCAGACATCCCGCGTTTGGCGGAATAGTCCCGCTTTTTCACATTTTGTCCCGCTTCCAGTGAAGTTTTAAAAATGTCCCGCTTTTTAAAAAAATTATTTTTTAACAGAATTTTTAGAGAATAACTAGGAAAAATGAACTATATGCTATTTCGTGCAAACACTCTTTTTCAAATCGTGTGTTAAAAGGCCGTTAACCTTTTTTTAATTATGAAACAACATTTTGGGGTCGAAAACCGTTGTTTCACAATTGTAATTTTTACAAAGAAAAATATGAATTACTCATTTTAGGCAACTTACATACCATACTAAATATAAATAAATATTCATTTTTGTTAACAACTAGACTCTAAGCTAAATGACTACAAAGCAGTTCCTTCTGTTATCAAAATTGCACTATTTTAACAATTTTAACCATTTTTATTATTTTCAAAGTTTTATTGGATACTGTCATTTAGTCGCAAAGCAAGAATATACAGAAACTTAATAGAAAACACAGAATCTTAGCAATACACCAAATTACAGGTAACAAGGTATACAATATTCTATTCTGTCTAATGGTGAATATTTAATATTTTTGTACGTTTTTGAAAAATCGTAACTGTAATCTGTAAAAAGAATTTATGGATTTTTGCATTGTTTTAGGAATATCACAGGACAAAATTAAATTGATTTAGAAAACCAACCTACCTTTTGCTATACGTGTATAAAATTTCGCTAACACGTAGCAACATTTTATATGTCGACTGACCGGCTTAAACGGTAAAAAAAGTTAAAACAACTTTGATATTCAATAACTTTTGTAGACGTAAACCGATTTTCATTATTTTTTCGAGACATGTAAAGAAATTTATCAGATTTATCATATGAACATACATTCGATAATTAAAGAAAATAAGATGTTCAAGCTGATTATTTAATCTGGGAGATCGAAAATAGTGTTTTTGGTCTAAGTTTGAGACAACCTGTGGGATAATTACGGAAATTGTTCTCTCGCAGGTTGGCAACTAGGTATACTCTTACAAAACCATATCAATTCTCAACATCCTGTTTTCTAATTCATCTCAATATCTGAATTTTTGTAGAATATACACAGTTTGAAGCAAGATTTTGTATTTCACTGATAATCAAGTAACATTTAACAGCAATTCTAAATTGCTAAGTTTTATTTGAAAATTGAAATTTTTTATCTTCTACAAAATTCAGATATTGGAATTAATAAAAACAAAATCTTGAAAATATGGATGTCTTTTTAACAAAGTACTTAAAATTAATTGCTCATGCTCCGCAGTTATTTGTGTATCGAAAGTAGATCAAAAACAACATTATGGTCTGTTTTTAAAAAATTACAAAAGTATGTGCTTGTCTCTAAGAAATTCAATGAATTTCTTTAAAATGCATAAAAAAATAATGAAAACCGGTCAATATTATAAAAGTTTAGTAAAATTAGCGTTCCTTTAATTGTGCCGGTCAGTGTATGTTTTTCTCAAAACTGTACCTTTAAACTGGCATATCTTGTTGTGCTGTACAGAGTCGTTAGATTAGAACATATATTATGTTTGTTATTTTTTTTACCTTAAGATTTATTTATTGTATAATTCATCTTTATTAGTCATATATTTATAGTTCTATATTTATTAGTTGATAAAAATGTTTTTAAAAAATATAAAAATTTATTTAGAATATACAGGGTGTGTATAAATTGGCGGAAAAGCTACACGTGGCGGTGTTCTTCGCAAAATTCTGAGTAGACAATCTATAATCTAAAATACTGTACCGTGCTTCTTGAGTCTTCACGAGGTCTCCAAAGTCATGATATCCGATCTCTTGAATGGTGTTATTATTTGAAATCTATTGATGGAGAAGCTGCAGTTTAGAATAAAGAACAATATTGAAAATTTTTCTTTTCCTAAATGTTATCTTTCTGCCTAAAAAGTTTGTTTTTAATTTCGGTATTTCGTTAATTTTGTCATAAAAATACATTCGGCAACACTTTAGAACATGGGTAACTTAATTTTGGCATTTGTCACTTTTGACAGTTGTATAATCAAATTAAGTAATTTGACTTGTTTGTGCTAATTTCGTCAGTTCTACCGTTCTACCGTGATTATTCCTACAGTTCATTAGTTAATTAGTTTATTAGTTATTGTATTTTACGTTATCTTTTCGTTCGTTCAACATGGAATATACGTTTAATGAGTATGCCGATAAGTATATGGTATACGGGCCCATTGTTTACAGTGCATAGTAACACGAACACCTGTTGGATTGAGCGTTGCCAAATCTATGTTTCTTTCAAATGGCTCCTGAGGACACAATAATGACGCTACAACATTTTAGTATAAAGATTGTTTACTCAGAATTTTACGAAGAACATCGCCACGTATAGCTTTTCCGCCAATTTATACACACCCTGTATATTTATTTCGTGCAAAGAGCATATATTTCAAGAATTTATGTTAAAGGGAAGTGTTAATATATACAATTATAATCCCTATAATAAACGATAATGAACTAAACTTCGTCTTGTATCAAACAAAATGTCTTTATTTAAAATAAATATGGCAAACCAATTAATCACTAATAATGCAAATAATGTCGAATATTCAATGAATTATGTGTTATTCAAACAAATATGTTTTGATCACAAGCACAATAATTTAAAGGAGTATGTGTGATGTTGCTTACAATACAAAAATCTGTGTAACCAACCAAACTAGAAAAACATACTAATAATAATTTTTGTGTTTATAAAAATCGTAGAATTTGTTTATTTTCGAGTACGACCTTTGGAAAAGACGGTTGGTTTTAATTACTACCGCTCACCCTGCCCCGCTACTGTCCCGCTTTTCTACAATAAAAATCTGGTCACCTTACCTATTGGTCCCGTCTAGGCGGTATGCGAGTTGCTCTCCATCCTAGGGCACGTTGCTTCAGACGGGCTTACAACCACTTCATGGGCGACGAAGGGAAATGCTCCATAACTTTAGAGGGATGACGGAAAGAAGTGTTGGGAGAATACTAAGGTAAATTAATTAATTTATAAAATAATCAATGTACAGGTTTTCGACAACTGTTTGAATTTCTGAATACTAACAACTAACACACGTTAGTGATTTAAAATTTAAAGCCAAGTCCTTAATTAAAAACTCCTTTTGCTTCATAAATAAAATCAAAGAATTCAAATTTATGGCAATGTAACTTTTACGAGATTTTATAGCACCCTCAAAACCATCAAAATACAAATCACATTATTTGACAGTACTAACATTAATGAAATTATAGATTTGTTCTACATTGTATTACAACAAAATTTCTTTCAATTTAATAATATATAATATAAACAAATAAATGGTCTAGCTCTGGGTGGTCCTATAAGTGGTTTACTTGCCAACATATTTGTTACCCTCAGAGAAAATCAAATATTTTCGTTATGAAACAGTAAACATATCACATTCTGGTGTAGATTTGTCGATGATATTTGCTGCGTTTGGATTACAGATCCTAATTTAATTGACTCTTTTCTTAAACAAATTAATATTTTCTAAATTAAAATTTACATGTGAAAAAAGAAATTAATAAACAAATGAATTTTTTGGACTTATCAATTAAAAGAAATTCAATAAAATATTTATAGAAAACCTACATATACAGATACATTAATTCCAAATTCCTCACAACACTCACACAATATTAAATATTCGGCATTTCATTATTTATTTAACAGACTTATTTCATTACCATTATCCAATAAAAATTATAATAATGAATATAAATCAAGCAAATTTCTCAAAAAAAAAATAAATGCTTCCAGTCGCACAATAAAAACTACTGGTTCTACCATGAAGGAGTTTCTACTATATTGATGTTATCATATTTTAACTTCTCTTTAAGTTTAAACAAATTATCAACAATTACTGAAAATGTTATTTTTGAGCATGTTTGAGCAAGTGTGACTATAAATTTTTATTATTTAAGCTAAAAGCATATGTCAAAGCGAAAAAAATATGCACAGACGGAACTGTGTACGATGATTTTTCACGGTGAATTTTTCATTAATGAAATGTGTTTTGGACCGGAAAAAAATTATGTCGAAAACTACCAGATTTTTTTCATTAAAATTAAAAAACGCTAAGTCATTTTTGTGGAAATTTAAAGTAAAAAATAAAAAAAAAATGCTCTCTCTAGGAAGTTTTGACGTTAGGTCAAATAGAAACCTCTACGAAAGTTGCAGATTTTTTCATAATCTACAACTTTTGTATTGGATACTTTTTTATTATAGCTTTATATTTTTATGCTAGCTTAATGTTTGTAGCATTACTTTAAAAAATTGTTTCGTGCCATACAATGAAAGACAGTTTCTTCTGTATTTTTTCTGTACATTTGAATAGTATCATCAATTTTAATTTTTTAATTTAAAAAAATTACTGAAAAATTCGTGGTTGAAAAAGTCGTTATTTAGTATTTTCAGGTTTTGAACGTGTTGATAAATAGGTTATAACTATTATATTTTATTATTGTGTCAAATGTACATGTAAAAACAAACTATATATAACTAGCACAGGAAAAATTCTGTACGATGATTTTTCGCTTATGATCTACAACTTTTCTGTGGGACATTTTTCATAGAACGTCAAGTTTTGTCGAAAAACGCAATAATATATTTTGGACCCCCTTTCAATACCCCAAATTAACTGTTTACCACCCCTGCCTTGTATTTTTTTACGTTCATTATAAGCCCCTTTACCATTCCCAATGATAAATGTCCTGTCGACAATTAATAAACAGTCGTGTTCGGTAGGAAATTCCGCTTTTCTGAGATGTCTTTGCAGAATGTATACTTCATTATTCTTCATTATCGTCCATCAGTTGTTTTATAATTATGGAAACTACTAGTTTCATTTTCTTTTGTTCCAACTAATTTTTCCATGAGGATATATGAGGATATATGATGAATATTTGTTCTAAAATATCAGGCACTTGTCGTAAAAATTTATATTTTTTAGTTGAACAGAAAATAGAAAAAAAAAGAATAAGAACGTTGAAAACATACAGGGTATTTTGCACTCCATTTCAAGGACAAGATAGACCAAATAAAAAATCTTAAAAGGTACTGACTTTGCTGGCCAACCCATTTATACGATTTCTCGGTTTTTGCGGTCCACAAGACCAGCAGTATAATTTATTATTTGAAAGGGTTTAAAGAATGCTGCCGCGAATTTATTAAGATTAATTTGTTTACCCTTAATTTAGTTTGCTGCCACTAATGACCAGACCACCACTTACAATTACAAACAACTCTTCGCGGTTGGAAACATTATTCTTGCAAAATTAAGTAATCCTATCATACACTCTCTTGTGTGGTTATTGCCAAAACAAATCAAACACTATATTTTAAACATAGCATACGTCTAATCAGGAATAACAATTGATAACAACATTGTTCTATAAGTAGCATATTATTGTATAGAAAATGAGTTAAAAAACTATCAATATAAGACACTGTCCATGTCAATCTCTTTTTGAGAAAAGTCAACGTTCGCATTATTTTATATTATAGCGAGAGAACGTAAAGTCTGTAAGCCAGACAGACAGCTTTTAGTGCAGCTTTCAAGGATGTTCATAAAGTACATCGTAAGTACTAATATCGACAGTACGATACAAGCTTCATTTTGTTCACCTATAGGAATACCTGATGCGAAATTGCGTCTATTTAAACAAGATATTTGTCGTCAGTACGGTTGGAACATAATAAAATTGTGTTGTTCGCAGTTATATGATGGAAACAGCAAATACAAAAAGGAATAATTTGAATATTAAATTGTGCCTCTTCCGTAATCAGATACGTCATTAGACATTCGTTGGGGATGAACTCCTTTCGCATTATTTGTGAAATTAGGGGGCTGTTGGACAATGGGCTTGTCTTTAATATCCTCTGCTCAACGCTACACTTGAAGTTGACAAATTAATTTTTGTGTTGATAAGTTTACTGTTCTTTAAGAAAAAAAAGTAAGCTCCAAATTACGTTTTTTTGTGATGATGTCAAGAATTGGGCAAAAATTCTTCATTTTCATTTTGAGGTGGAACTTCAAAAACAGTGCTAGTGATTTTTGGTCCCACTCCTTCACACCCAGCCATCTCTCTTTCGATATTCTTTAATAACATACATAGGCACTCAGACACATAATAAAAGCTGTTACAAAAATTACATTTTAAGATGTCAAAACTGTAATTGAATAGATAGTTTTATTGATTCACTGGTCAACATTATTCGTGTCTTACTTTTTCGAAAAAACAATAATGCTACTTACATGATAAAATTTCGTAGGTAGGCTGACATGAAAGCCTGATCATTTACCTTTCAGGCTACGGAAAAAAAATATGTGGAGGACAATGCTAGGACGTGTTATTGTTTTCAGTTATCTATCAAATATTGCTATTGCTTTTGACATTGTTTGACATCTTTTGTGTCTGGCGTAATAAAAATTCTTTAATCAAGTTCAAATTTAAAAGTTTAACGCTAAATAGAAAGGACAACTTTGTTATTTACCATTAAACACAAAATCTTAATCCATATGTTTTTGGGTATCGTGAAACCAGTATATCTACTGTTTTGAGGAGAATTCCTTTTTATCCACTTCAATTCAATGTTTAAACTTTTATTCGGGGATATTGACGGAATTCTATCACGTCACAATAAAAAATCCCAACATAAAAATTCACAGCAATTTTTTATATACCTAAACGAAAATAAAATTAAGCTGATGCTTATAAATATGTATCTCTGTAATTTTTTAAAATTAATTAATTTTCTAGAAAATTTATTCGTTAAATTTATTAATTTTACAACAAAATAAAGAAAGAACGTCCTGTCAATGACTACTTTGATGCTGTTAATTCTTTAAAATTCAAAAATTGATAATTAGAATCTAATTGGCTACTCAACTTAAATTTGTAAATTATCAGAGCATTTAAGGTTCATGTATGTTTATCATTAGTAACGGTACTGTAGTTTCAAGAAAAACGAAACATTTAGAAAAGATTGGACTACTCTTTGCTTGCAGAGTATTATTATGCTCAAAAGTTTAATTTTAAGAGTTTGCAACTGAATATAAGAATCATACAAATGATAGAGAAAATCAACTATGAAATTGTGAGAAATTGTTAGATACATAATATTGTTACATAATTCGATAAGCAAATTACTCATTGGTTAATAGAGGCAAAATTATATTAATAATGATCATAAAAATTTATAGTAAAAATCGTTGCATCACCAATAAATAAAGCAGTTGACTTCCATCTGGTTCTATACACATCTAAATCATTCCTTCTCTACTGTAAATTTCATTATTTTAGATTTACGCCATTTGAGTATTAGGTCAACATTTTAAGGCTAGTTGTTAATTTTTAAATTTATGTTGTATATACACTATACAGTGACGTATGGGAACATAAAAAAATCTCTGATTTGGTTTATTATTTCACAAAATTCTCGAAAACGGTGACTTCTTTCTTTATTTTTTATTAAAATTCAAATTTTTACGTAAAATTCAATTTTCGATCTTCAGCTGTTTGTGTTATCATCAGTGGCCGGATAAAAATGTATGTCTCGCAGTGCTAGAAGTCGCCCAGCTATGAGTGTGCGTAGCGGGCACGCATGAGTCAATGACGACTGCGGTCGATTGGCTTGATATCCATAGGCGCGAAGCGGCTGGCGGTCGGTAGTAAACCGAGTGAATTTAATATTAAATGTTTGTCGTAACTATATGCAACACGTGCCCACTGAAATATTTTACTCATTTCTTGGATATGCATTGAACGATTGTATTACTGCATATTTTTCTAAATTATCTTCAGTAAAATTATTTCGCTTAGATGTTAAAATGTCCTTGAAAACCTTGTAAACCTTGAAAATGATCTTTCTACAGGCACAAAAGAATAGACCAACACCAAATATTTTTGAGAAATTCCTTCATCCGTAAATGAATTCGTAGAGATTTGTTTTAAAATATTAAAATCCGGATTTCTATGTACTACCGCATCATTTTTTTTTTGTTATTTTTTACTGATTGGTGCTTTAATGCTACGTAACCTTTCGTACAGAGATTCAATTATTTGAAAACTGCTTGCAAGTTCAGCATTTTGTTGTTCTAGAACCTTTATGGTTGGCAATACTTGCGCAAAATTTGTATCAATAAATTTTAATTGTTCATGCAAATTTTGTAATGATAGTAGTTTTTTGCAGTCTTTAATACTAACTGCTTCACCAGGCAAATTTAAGACGAAGGGTTTGATGATATCAAAGTTTCTTGCATAAAAAATTGCCGCTTCTAACCATGTACCCCATCTCGAAATAATTTAGCTGAAATAAATGTTTCACATAAATCATCAAAAAAGTTTTTAGTTGACGTTCCTGATACATTTTCCATGTGTTTTTACATGAGCCCGAAGACATTGTTTATAACGAATAATTAAATTTCGTGAGCAGAAATTGCAAACCACTTCCCTTTTCTTAACGAACGTGAAAGTATTGCCAAACACAGCTAGCAAACGATTCATTGCAGGATTTTCAAACTAAGTACAACTATAAAATAAAAAAAATAATTCAACTCTAAGTATAAAACAGAAGAACAAATTCGAAATGGAAAATAAAAACAGATATTCACACAAAATTTCAAGAAGCAACACAATTGAAAGAAGCTGCTCAAATTATCTATCGACGAAGCAGAAATTTAAACAAGGCAAGCGACTGTCCTCGATCAACGCCAAAGCAGGTGTACTAGTATACATACCAGTGCACACACCACATGAGCCGAAACCAGACCGGCTAGCCGCTCGCGTCCTGACCAGCACGTGTCCCATGCACGACACTGGAAAATAGACATTTTTGTCCGGGCACTGGTTATCATCGACATTTTTTCTTAGTGATTTTGGTAGAGCTTTTAATTGTCTTAATGTTAGCGGAAAATTGCAAAATATTGATAACTCTGGGGAACATGGATATTCTGAATGGAATATGAAAATGCGTTTTGGTTAGAATTAGTTGCCTTGAATGCGAATACGGACTCTCGTGTAAGGGTTTCGAAAATGTGGGATGAAAACGCTAAAACGATGAACCGGATGTCCTAGAAACCTAAAGAGTATCACACAGTAAACCTTAAACTTTGTACATTTACATAAAATCTTAAAAGAAATAATTCATAATAGCAAGCCCTTACTTTTGAAAAGCATTTAAAAAATAAATGCTCAACGAATATGGAACACCAAAGTGAAAGGCGCAGTTAGCATTATAAAACAAATAATTTCTGCGGAACAACGAAGCCGTTATCAAGTTGATCCAATATCTCATATATATTTTCATTTATTTTTACCAGTAGTCTGATATATTTTGATAAGTAAATTTTAGCAACCCTGCGCCAAACACTAACAAATAGCGTACTCCAAAAAGACCGCCATATTTAACCAACAAACTTTGATGTTTATTCAGTCACATACGCTTTTCAATTACAAACGGAGACCTTGAAAAAGAACTTCGGAGACAGTCGCTAGATCGGTTAATCCCAATACCGAAACGAAGCCGAACCCCATGTGGTTCGTAATGAAGTTGTGCTGTGATTATGTTTGTTTTCCCGAGAAGCACGAGGTGAAAGGGTTTGTTCAATATTTGCGCTCAAAGTACGCCATTGGAGTGTCGCGGTGCCGACGCCGGCCCGGCAGTGGCAACATTTGCAATGAATCGAAGGCCGTTTAGCGCACATATTTTCGGTCGATTTTGTCGGGCTCGCTTTTTAATTGGTGTAATTTGGCTCGCGTTCGAACGCAAATTTACATAATGTTTTTTGGCCGGATTTCAATTTCGTCGCACCCGCAACAACCGGAAACGAAACGTTGAGGGTCGTTATCAAGTCAACTAGTAACAGGATGAAATTTACACTTTCTATTGGACTTCGTTCCGAATCAAATTGTTCCATGAATCTTGTATTAGCCACCTAATATTTTATAATATAAGTAATCAAATTACCTACTTATGTAACTATAATATGTTCAAGCATTACTTGTGTCTTCTGCAAAAAAGAAATTAATTACACTGTTACAAGGTTATTTCGTGGAATCCAAATCTGAAGACATATATATTGCATTTTCTCTAGTTTTGCAGAAAAACGGTGTCAAAGATGAGAAGAAGAACGTAATGTTGCCCAGTTTTAACCCAGACATAACTATACCGTGATACTCACGAATTAGATGTCAGTTTTATTAAATTTCTGTCAGTTTTGCAGACAACTTGCCTATTAGTATGCTTGAAAGCAGAAAAGCTACAGAAAATACTAATATAAATTGAAGATTATTTGGAAAATTAACTTGTAGTGAAATATTACATATATTATAAAATACAAAACATTTACAAGCCCTCCTCTTGTAAATGTATCATAATATGATGAAGACACTTGTTTACTAAGGCCACTTGTGTTTACCTAAATTTATTAAGTTTTTTTTCAAAAGAACGTTTAAAGTACTACTTAAAGTGTCGTTTTTACTTTATCATACGCAGTATGATAAAGTATTGTAATCGTACCAAAAAAATTTGATGTGGCCAGGCACATGACTTTATCATACTATATATATAAAATTAATAGTTTAGCTGCATGAGATTCTATTTGATCGAGATCGGCTATGCCTGCATTAAAATAAAACTAGTAGAACTAGACAGATATGTCGATTAAAGCTGCGTTCGGATATTGTACTCCGTTGACACCGGGTACACCGTCCAAATGACACTTGCGTGCTACTGGGTGTAAAAAGTGTAATGGTGTACAATATCGAACTCATCATATTCACAGTAGGTATTGTCAAAACACACTACCTACTGTCATTAGAATCAAAGTATCCGACATATCATGGCTACTGGTTTTAATGCAGTACGACCGATCTCGATGAAATAGAATTTGCTCATGCAGCTAAACTATTGATTGTACCAAAACATTTCATAGTCATAAATTATTCAGAATTTCCACTAATTTAATTTATTAGTTAACTATTTCGACGAAATTCCAAAAATGGCGGCTTATGAGCAAAATATTTAAAAATGCTAAGACTAAACCGCCAGTTCCTTTGGACCCTTTACAACAGAAAGCTTTTCAGGTCTAAGTTTGGTTATGAAACTTCTAAATATGAAGTTTCGTCCCAATACCTTTAGTACTTTCGCCGGAATCGTCGCCAGATTCAAATTGAGATCGGTCGTGTCGGCGTTAAAACTAGTAGCAAGGATTTTCATTCTAATGACGGTAGGTCAAACGGTGATGTTTTGAAAATACCTACTGTCAATAGTATCAACATATCCGCAAGAGGTTGCAGCGCCGGAACCAATATTTTCAAATTAAAGTTTGTCGTAATCATTATGGTTTACGATCTATTTATTGCCTAGAATCGGTGAAAGAATGCTTCTGCTAATTAATTAGATCTAGAAAAACATTATTTCTTTTGTTATTCCTAAATTATCTTGAAAATGTCCTTCCACTGGCATATGTTTCCTGTCTGGTACATGTCCAGGGAGCTACAAACTGTCCATGTGTGATACATTTATTCCAGATACTAATAAAAAAAATAAAAATAAAAAAATTTTAGAAATATTATAACCGATAAAAATAAGTCTGATTATTAATTAAGCAAATATGCAACTCAATATTGATTTTTAATAATGAATTCAAAGTTTGATTTCAAGAATTGCTAGCCAGTAAACTAAAGCTTCCCCTGTTTTTTGTTTGTTTTCAATGTAAAGACAAGTTGGATCTAAACCTTTTCTGTTTCAAATAAACGTATATTAGGATGGTTCTTATGTTTAAACTGTTACCTAGCTTTATATTATCAATATGTCAATAATGCAATAAAAATCTAACTGTTTCTGGTATGGATTTTTGGTAGCTTTGTATCACTGATTTTCTCAAGAAGTACTCTCAATTCAGAATGTTTGCCTTCAGATTCAGATTCTACAAAAAAGCCATAACAGAAACTGTCTTCACTTGTTAGATTTTGTACATTGTTTCCCAGGATAGTCACAATATTTATTATTCTATTATCGTCCCATCGCTCCGCTGCGCAGCCCCCTATTTCATGTGACTCTCCATCGTGTATGGAGGCGTACCCACTCTAATTTCACAGGTATTAAGTATGGATATAAAGCAACAAATTGAAAGGTAAAAAATAAATGTTGGAAAATAAGAACTACCCTAGTATATCACAGATACTTTGACATATTTTCTCCATGATCTTTATGTCCTGATCAATTGTTCCTCACTAAAATTATCATGGTTTTCCGGGAATATATCTAGGTGGCATTTAAGAAATTGTATTGTAATACTGATATGAACTACCAGTTTCTTTCAAAAATAAGAAGCTTGTTTTGTATAATTTCTTCTTAACTTTCTCTCTTATGGTTTCCCAAGATATTCTTTATAACTCAGATGAAACTGCTCTATGCAGAAAATAAATCCTTGATCAGAATTTTTGGACCAAACTCTAGCCATTAATGATCTGAAAATGAATTTAACGCTTTATTTTACGCTATGTCACTTAGCCAAATTAAGCAACATATGCTACTTTCACAGAATCAATAATATTTTTCATATATAAATATTTGCATCAGAAATGTGACAATACATCCTTAATTATAACGGTAGGGGGAATAACTCAACGATTGACTGTATTGTTTTGTATTGTTTATGACTACAATTATAACGTGTTTTTATCCAAAATTCCGAAAAGATTTTCTGGGTTTTTTTACACATTTGAAAGATAATTCCCTATTATTTTTTTGCACACCCCGTCAGTTCGCGCTATTGAATATTTCGCCGAGGAATAAATTTAAGAGTTCCAACTCGAACCGAGAATATATTATACCCAGGTTTATACGTCTCCAGAGAAAACATGCCTGCCAAATACATGGGCCGTGGTTAAATTTATCACGCGACCCCCGTCTCAAAAAAAAATTCTCTTCCCGTATCAAAAGTAAAACAAATGAGTCTAGACACAGACCCGCTTCATTTTGAGCCTTCGGTTGGTTTTTTTTCCTACCGCGCTTTGGTTATATAGGCTCTTCCCACCACTAACCAAAGCGGACATTTCCCTTTCCCCTTCGAAGCGGTGACAAACAAACAAACTAAACCCATAAATTCAGGAGGCAAGAGTATACACCGGGTCTTAGAAGGCCGTGATAAAATCCGTCCCGGCCCCTCCTCTCACGAAACAAACCCGTCAAGTGAATAAACGGCAGATAACATAAATTGCCGGTTTATTTGCGTTTTATACGTTCCGGCGGATCGATTTGTGTTTCCAGTGTAACCTCGCAGAACTGATGTCTTTTAAAGGACGTAAAATTTTATTTGAGCCGCAGGAAGTTCAGTCGTCCAGGTTTCTAAGCGAAGCTACGTTTCATCTTGTCACAAGGGACTAGGAAAATATCGAGTTGTTCCTCTACGGCCAGAGATTCTTTAATATTGGATTTTTTAAGTAATAAGATGAAGGTGGTTAGTTATTTGTTATAGGATATCCACTAAAGCCTAAAGCCCTTTATTTGAACCATTTATACTAGAAGTACTAATACTTCGCTCACTGTCCACTCCTTTTTAGATTGTCGCTATACTAATTCGAACTAGATCTTTTTAATCTTCTTCGAGACTCTGATCGTTAAGTAGGTCTTTTTTAATATACAATCTATAAATGTTAAAGACTGGATGGATCTCTTGGATATTTGCCTGTTTAGTACATCTCAAAATTTAAATGCCGTATAATCAAATAGGTTCTAGTATTTTATTATAAACTTGTAATTCATTCTGTAATGACAACCAAGAGTTTCGTTTTATAAACCAGTGCAGTTTTCTGTATTTGAGGCCAAGCTGTGTGATCATTTCATCTTAAGGTGTTATTTCCACCTTAGTGTTATGTCAAGTATTATGTCATACCCAAATACAGGTTGCTGTGTTCGCATATAGAACCATGGCGTCAGTTGAGATGTGGTTTGTCCTTAATTATTTTGTTGGTAAACTTGTACGAATTTTCGTGTTTTTAATTAAATTTGTTGTTGCTCAAATTTTCTTATGATTGAATTCGGCAAGTGGAGGTGCAGGAAAAAGATCAGGAAAATGATTTTAAAAGCAAATAATTATTTAGTTCTCAAAACTAACATTATGCAATGCGTATACAATATACATAGTAAATACTCTGGCTACTAACTCAACCGGTTACTATTCTAATGTAAGCTTAGCTTAATAGATGTCGACGATTATAACTAAACTATTGGTGTAGCCCATAATAAATGAGTAAAATAATCAAATTAAAATAAAATAAAAGATTTAGAGCTATTGCGAAAAAAAGTGTCAATAAAATAATCAAATTTTGTATTGAATAAATTCGATTTCTTGCTAAAGGAGCTGTTTGAAAATTAATTTAATGGCATGAAACATTAGAAACAATTCGAACATTAATTTACTGAGTGATATCTTTCCGCAGATTTTGGATATGTTGCGAAAAACACAGTTTTCAGTAAAATAATCAAATTTTTTAAAAAATTAATTTGGTTTCTTACTAAACTAGCTGTTCAAAGATTAATTTAATAGCATAAACCATTAGAACCAATTCTAACATTAATGTACATACTCATAGCTCTCCGCAGATTGTGAGCAATTATGAGAAAAGACAGTTTTTTGTCCGTGTTATGTGTGTGTTATGTTATTTGTCTGGAAGAAAACACTTCTTTGATCAAGACATATGTAATGTTATTTCAACAAACCTATATTCTAATTTCAACCAACCGATAATCTGAATTTAAACTTCGGCCATTTTCTTATAAATATCGAGTTAATTAGACCAAGAATTTCCATAACTTACCTTTTAAGTAAACTATTGTGTTTAAGCAAGAAAATATAATAAATACACGGAATATCAAGAATATCCTACTTATATCAATCATTTGATAGATTTCTTGAAATAAACAAATAATTTTTCTGCGGATACAAAAACACTCGTGAGCCAAAGATATTCACGTTGCCGTAGGCATATATTTCCCTTTGTGTACCGCATTCGCACAGTCAATAGGACGAAAACAGAGAAAAAGCGGGTATGAGGACCATCAGATGATACAACGTTAACATTTAAAGAGCAAGGCAATAAATGAATATATTGTCTTAGTCTTGGATGTAATCCAATATTACAGAGTGAAAACTGTTAAATTTGAATTTGATTGGTAATTTAATTTTACATTGGACCTGGAAATGTGTGTGGATATTTTACAATTTGTCAGGCAACTAAGTAAAACCTCGTTTCACTGGTAATTTACCATGATCTTTTTGGTGTCGTTGAATATCAGAAGAAAAAACAAAAACCCTAGAGACCTAAACCAAATTTGATTTGAATCCGAGATCAAATCATAACAGTTTCGTATTGATATCGACATGTTTATTGGTACAACTCGACTGCACAATAGGGTATTCCGGTGTTTTTGAAATTGGCATTTTTGTATGGGTGCTACTGTTTGCTACTTCACAAGTAAAATATCAAACATTGTTTTAAATTAAGAAAAATCGTTGTTTGAAGTTAGAATTAATATTGGTCTTTGTGACGTCACAAAGACCGCTCAAAGTGTGCGACATGACAACGTTGCTATATCTAGGGTGCACGTAGTAAATTTTTGTCTTCTGTTGTGTCAACGTTTAGAATCGCTCGTTTGTTGACACCTGCTTTGGTTGTTGAGGTTATATCAAACACTTGTTCAAAATGTATAAACTCCAACGCCGACATTGTTCTGTGCCGGGCTGTAACAGCAGTGGAATAATAACTCCTGATAAGATTTTCTTTACATTGCCGACTAGCGAGATGAGAGATGTTTGGCTTCAAGTTTCAATGATCAAATCATCTCTCAAAAAAGTTACCTTTATTCGTTGTCAAACAACAGGGTCGCCAACCGTCAACTTGGCACCGCTACTATGGATCGGAAATCATCGTGTATTTCCGAGGGTGGTCGGTGAATTCAAACCAAACGAAATGCACTTTTAATTGCAATTTATTATCTCATAGAAAAACTAAATCAAAAAGCTCATAGCTTAACTTTATGAATCCTCATAAATTGTACAATAGGTTAAAACGAATATCTGCTTAAATTTTGACATGACCGGAATACCCTATTCTTGTTTTTCACTAAAAATCATCTAAAAATTAATGATATTAAAAAATAAGTAGTTTTTTAATAAAATACGAAAAATATTGTAACAACAATATTTTGGTGTGTCTTTTGAGCGTTATTGCGTCTGAATAGAATTGACGGAGGTGCCGGACGAGCAACAGGAAAATGATGTTATTTTATTTTTTGTCGTATACCTATATCCGCAAATATTACTTTCAATGTTAATCTGTAAAATTCTATATACAGTGTGCAACAACTAGTTTAGTTTAAAATCCCTAGTTTAGGCGTTAACCGAAAAGTCATGGTGAGTGATCAACTTTTTTATACTCCAAGACGGGACGCTGAGATCCATTTTCATACTTTTAATAAGTAAATTTAGTAATAGTACATGTTTTTTTTAGTTTACTCTAGTAGTTTTCTTAAATTGTCGGTGAATCTACAATTGGCAGAATGAATTACCCAGTGATACAGCATATTTTTTTCTGTTTTGAGATAAATTCGTAAACACGAGCTGCATGTGAAGAATAGTAGATACATGATATAAGGATATAAGGCCCCAAATTCGGACAGGTTAAGGAATTTTTGTTACATTTGTAACTGCAGACATTATATTTATGTGGTGCTAATGACTAAGTCAAGTATTTTTAAACAAATATTTCCTTAAATGTGTCTGGCTATTCATTTTTAAAGAGAATTGATAATAGTTATGTAATTTATATTATATTTTATAAGTTTAAAAATTGCCCCTAATTCCGACACTAAGCGTATATTTTGATCTGAAATCCGACACCTCAGTAAACCTAATTCAGACAGTGATCCTAAATCAGACACTAGTGGTACATTATTCCGACAGTTTTATTATTAAGATATGTTAAACATTTATAGGTTAATAATATGGTGACATACAGGCGGGATGTAAATTCACATCCCTCCGGTATGTCACTATATTATTAACCTATAAATATTAATTTGACAAATTATGTCGTTAAACATTTTCATTTGTTAAACATTTATGTTTTTCCAATTTTAATGAAACTCAGTATAAAATATGTCCTTAGTCTTCTTCAGTCTGCCCTCTGTACCTCATCTGTATTTTAATGTTTCTTGCATCTGGATTTTTTTTTGTTCTCTTTTTTTTGGCGCAGCTTTTTATTATGTTCCTTTTCGCTTCCTTTCTTATTTCTCTAGAATGATTTTCTTTTGTGCTTTTTATTTAGTCTGCCCTCTTTACCTCATCTGTATTTTAATGTTTCTTGCATCTGGAATTTCTAGTGTTTTCTCTTTCTTGGCGCAGAATTTTTTTGTTCCTTTTTCACTTCCTTTCTTGTTTATCTAGAATGGTTTTCTTTTGTGCTTCCTTCTTTTTTATTAACAAATATTCTCTCCAAACATTAGAAATAGTGTTACAGAAGAACAGTTTATTTTTTCTCTATTTGATTATTTCAAGCCAAAATAATGATTGTTTTAATGGAGATGGCATGGGATCAACTATTATCGCCAAAGGAGGTGTAATGCCAAACTCGCTACTCTCTGCTGCTAGTGTTGCATTATACTGTCTTATTTCATCATCTCCTATGATGCCTGTCGATATATATGAGGGAATTACGGACTATTGATGATGGTAATTCCGACACCCTGTAATAATTAGGTATTATTGATGTCCGTTATTCTGACACTCGTGTCGGAATTTTGACTAAATGCGTACAATTAATTGTAATATAGCAAACGATGTAAAATATGTCATTTTCTTGTGTAAGGACAGTAATATAGCCATATGTGTTACTTCTAACCATGCACACAATTCCGACACACATGTCTGATTTACGAACTTGCTATATTTACATGTACCTAATTCTGACACCCGTAAATTTGTAAATAATGGTGGTTAAAAGAGTAAACACAGTATTATTAGCATTTTCTTAATTACTGTTATCCTGTAGTGATGTAAAAAGAAGTCGAATTGCAGTTACTTTATAAGGAAAAAATTAACTTTTAGCATAACACTAATTATCAAGATCAGTCAAACTTCTAGGTTATATTCTGACCGATTGTGGGTTGACAAGTGTAATGTCAAATCAACAAACCGGATGCCCTAAAATAAATTTCAATGTTGTAGATTTCTTATTTTATCCAACTAAACAGAAACATGTCGGAATTTAGGACAGTGTCTGAATTTGGGACGTTTACCTTAATAATAAATAAATGAGATTCTAGTTCAGAGTCATATTTGATAAAGTACTACTAGTAATTAAACTTTTTGGAAATACGTTTACCGTAGTATAATCCAACCCAATTTTAACATAGATACGCAAATACGCAATATGCAGACCTAAATTCAAAATTTTGTTTGCGTTCGAATCCAACAGCCAACACACTCGACCGCATTCAATATCCTGCATACTACGTTTTCAATAACCAAGCGAAGAGGGCAAAATCAAATAAGCCACCTAAAATCAGAATACATCATGTTACAAACGGTCATATCAAAGCCACCGATCGTAACTAATTCAACTCACGTACCGGTACCGTTATTGTTGTCGCTCACCGTCAGCCAATGCTCTTAACTATAACTACATATTGTCCGACAGACCAAAGGATAGATCGAAATTATTATAGGGTTGCTTTCAATTTAGTAGTATCTGATCGGTTCGTAATTTGGAGTTCTGATATTTGAGCCGAACAATAAACCAGCCGGCGTACAGATCACGTTCGTTCACGTATGGCTGCCTCGGAACGTGTAAATCACTGCGGAACGGTGAACGTATGCTTCGTTACTTGCAATTGACTCGGTGAGTAGAGGAGAATTTAGGAGGCTTCGCCTTTGGAATTCAGTAGAAGGCGATATGGAATCCGTTGAAGGTACTTTAGAGGGTAAATTGATGTTTTGTAGCGATTAGATTTAGGAACGTATTGAGTTTATTTAGACGAAGAAAGACAGTTAATGTCGTATCCAATCCTCGTCATCAATTGTAATGTCGTTATAATCTATTTACTCAGGTTGTTGAAAAAAATTAGCTTAAACTTAGTTAAGAATAATTTTTAAATTTAGTATGTATAGTAGCGGAAAATATAAAGAATTTATCCAAAAGGGTTTTGTGACGACATAGGTCAAAAACTATCCAAGCAATTTGACCTGGTATTTCTTGAACATACAAAAATTATATTATTATTACATACTCTTATCTCTATACTCTTGTCTCTCTTATATTATTAGTACATTATTAGTACAAAAAGTACATATTATACGTACTTTAAAAAAAAAATATTTCTTTCTAAATGTATCTGGCTATTCATTTTTAAAGAAACTTGATAATAGTTATCTAATTTATATTATATTCTACAAGTTTAACAATTGCCCCTAATTCCGACACTAAGCGTATATTTTGATACGAAATACGACACCTCAGTGAACCTAATTCAGACGATGATCCTAAGTCAGACAGACACTTGTGGTACATTATTCCGACAAATATAAACATTCAAGTAAATATTATATGTTTTAAATATTGTTAAATAAGTTTTACTATTAAGAAATGTTAAACATTTATGTTTTTCCAATTTTTATGAAACAGTATAAAATAAATCCTTAGTCTCTTTTAGTCTGCCCTCTTTACCTCATCTGTATTTTAATGTTTCTTGCATCTGGAATTTCTAGTGTTCTCTTTTTCTTGGCGCAGCTTTTTATTTGTACGCATTTTGTCCAAATTCGGACACAAGTGTCGGAATAACGGACATCAATAATCCTTAAGTATTACCTGGTGTCGGAATTACGATCATCAATAGTCCCTAATTCCATCATAAATATCGACAGGCTAAATCGACTAGCAGCAGAGACTAGCGATTTTGGATCTACACCACCTTTGGTGGTAACAGTTGAACTCATGCCATCTCCATTACAAAAACACTATTCGTCTGTAACACTATTTCTAATGCTTGGAGAGAATATTTGTTAATAAAGAAGGAGGAAGCACAAAAGAAAATCATTCTAGATAAATAAGAAAAACGATGTAAAATATGTTATTTTCTTGTGTAAAGACAGCAATATAGTCATATGTATTACTTCTAACCATGTACACAATTCCGACACACATGTCTGATTTACGGACGTGCTATATATACCTAATTCCGACACCCCTAAATTTGTAAATAATAGTGGTTAAAAGAGTAGTACACCGTATTATTTTGAAAATATAAAGCATTTTTAGTTAGCCTAAATAGATAATAGAATTTTCTTAAGTACTGTTATCCTGTAGCGCTGTAAAAAGAAGTCGAATTGCAGGTGCCTTGTCGAACGTACACGGGTCAATTATCAAGATTAGTCAAACTTCTAGGTTATATTCTGACCGTTAGAACATTGCTAGAATAAGAAACAATTGTGTGTTGATAAATGTAATGTCAAATCAACAAACCGGATGTCCTAAAATTAAGTTTAATGTTGTAGATATCTTATTTTATCCAACTAACAGAAATATGTCAGAATTTAGGGCAGTGCCTGAATTTGGGACGTTTACCTTAATAGTGTTGAAGAGAGCTCATCAGAACTGGAAGATGGTGATAATGGCTCTTTTAACATAAAAAATCTGGTCTTCAGAAGTTTTGTTTATTTAAAGTCCATGAAGAGAGCTAAAGACAATCGTCTGCTTCTAACGATGGTATCAAAACCTACCCGTTTACTGATGGTGACGACGAATCAAAATAACTTTCGATAAAATTTCGTTAAGTTATGAATTTGGTTATGAATGGCTTCTACATGTCCTATGTTATTTCAATTGTTGGTATCAATAAACCATCGTCCGGTTTGAACTATCTTCAATGATGTTAAATAAGAATAAAATTCGGCGTATTTTAAAAAAAATATATCAATTTCGGGCTCAAAAACATTCATATAAAATATATTTTCTTGCTTCAGCCGTACTTTTAATAATATCCATCTATGATATGGCACACCTTGATTTACGTGACTCTCTGTGTCTATGTCTTTTTCCAAACAATTTTGAATAGTTCATACAATTCTATGCTAATAATAAGATAATTATGACATCATAAGTAAAAAGTCATCAAAGGTTTATATTGAATTCAACATAAAACAAAGGTATTTTGGCGAAATAAAATCTTCATCTCCGAGATTTATTTTGAATGACAATGTTTCAGTGTTAATGAATTTCTGTGAGATAGGGTGTCTCGAAAAACCCTTTTTTTGAGAATTTAAATTTCAAGTTGGTAAGGCGTTGTGTCTATGGACTCACAAACAAAAAAAAATTCCAATTTATTGAAAAAACTTTTAGTCTCCCTCAGACCTAAAAGTACACAGTGCTATTATCAAATTTACTCTGAGGTTGTTTGAGTTTCTAGGTCATTATCAAACATTTTCAAAATCACGTAGGGATTTTAAACTTTTTACATCATATTTTTGTACCTACATTTCTTTACACAGCTTCACATGTTGTGCATTTCTTTCGTATACCTAGAATTTCATAATTTACCAAGGACTACAACTATAATATAACTACATTACAAGAACAAATTTGCATAACTCCAATTTTATTATCATGTAGTTAATAATTGTTAGTATTTTAAACAGCGCAATGCACTGATATCTACTAATTTGGATTGTTTCCCTGTAAATGTGGCTCTATTCTAATAATAAATTTATTATTTGTGTTACTCTAATTATATTGCCTTTCTATTGTTTGTACATAATACAGATACCTGTTCTTTATTGCAATGCAATTAACAGTTTATTATTCTGAACTTGGAGAATCTGATAAATCTATATCTTGCGATGTTCGCTGTTCCTTTGCAAATGGTACTTTTTTTCGAATAATCAGACAGCTAAAGCACTCTGCCAGTCAATTATAAACGGATGGCAATGCAACAAGCTTTCAAGAATTCGTCTATTGCCAACTCGCACACAATGTTTTCAAGCGTTGTTGTTTACCAATTCAATGTAATATTTGCTTTAGCTACTTACTGAAACCAACGGAATACTTCTCCTGTCGTCTCTTCCTACTTTACTGCTCTCGTAATATCACAAAATCTTCTGTAATAGGTCTCAAAATACAATATATTGCATACACACATGTCTATAAACAAAACATTTCTTTTTGTATTTTTTAGCTACATATATCTTTTCTGCTGACGGAAATACCACGGTAATATTTTTCCTTAGTGAGGGACTAGGAATAACGTTCCTTATGCCGCATACTTTCACATATACATACATATAAACGCGCATACTTGGTCGGGAGTTTCCATTTTCAATTGGGTCATAGCGACAAAAAGGCCAGTAGCAGCGAGGGACGACTTAAAATATTCCCCGCTCGAGTTATTTATGGTGCTCTAAAAGTCCCCATAAGGAGATTTCTCTTGCGTATATGTACTTATATATCTTCTTCTATTGCCAACGACACTAAACAATAATGAACAGTACGTTCTGGGCATACAAATCACAAATCTTCATTTCGTCTAAGTCAAGACGAAGTACTTTACGGAATTGTGTCAAGGAAGGAACAATACTAAAATGAACAGATTTCAAAACAGGACATGCTGCGTCCAAAATTTAGCAAAATCGATTATAAATATCCTTTATTAACATAGATAGTAATTAACATAATAATTATTAATATTTGATTCCACAGAGTGCTACTATATATTTCATAATTGTATATTTTTTCAAATTGTATAAGAGTGAGATATTGTCGATTTTCGTATTGTGTTGATAAAGTAGACGCTTGTTAAACGTACATAATTTTCTTATTTGATCTTAAATATTAGTTCTAAATTACGACATGCTCGTCCAATATATTTAGCTATACAGTCAGAGTATTTAAGTTCGTAAATGCCACTTTTCTCCATATTGTCAATTTTATCTTTATGTTGATCAGCAACTCTGCTGTTGTATTCTTTGTTTTGGTTGAATTTGTTACATTTGTGTATTTTTGTGTCAAACGCTGATGTTTTGACAATACCTACTGTCATAGAATCAAAATATCTGTCAAATCCTGGCTAACTAGTTTTACTTTAATGCAGATACGACCGATCTCGATGAAATAGAATCTCATGCAGTTAAACTATTAATTTTATGTATAGTATGATAAAGTCATGTGCCTGGCCACATTTTAAATAATATTGACTCCGTGCTTCTGGCAGGTATAAAAAATTATTCTAACTTTACTTATGGGTAGAGAGCATGCATTATTTCACAATTTGTATATTTAAGACAAACGAAAATGTAACCATCTGACTAATAAAAATACCTATGGCTTGTGCCATATGAAATTAGTTAGGAGAAAATACTGAACCCAAATATGTATGAAACCAACATTGCGCTCATAGGAAGAACAAACGTTGCATTTGTTTACAGTAAATTCATTAGTGAAGTAAACGTGAAACTGACAAAAACCTAATTATTGAAAATGAAAACAAGTGTCTGTGTATGATGTCAAAATATTATTTTGAACGGAAAACAAATAAACAAATGTATGACCATATTTAAAAATCAGTACAAATTATATGCGCAATGTATAAAATAAAGCGTGCATTTAGTGTAAACATTTGATAAAATATTGGACCAATACAAAAATATTTGTCCAATACAAAAAATATTTGAGAAATGCAAAAAATCACTTGCGCATTAAAAAGAATAAATGTGCAATAAGTTTGTATGAATGTACATCAGAATAAACAATTGCGCATTTATATATTTGAATGTCCCTTTCATAATATATTTGTACACTTAAATAAATAAATGTGCATACAATCGCTACCTCTATAAAAATATAATGAGCAGCTTACAAAATAGTTGTTCTTCGAAAAAAATATATTTCCAATGGTTTAAATCAATCAGCATTTGAAAATATTATAACCGCCTTTATGTAAGAATCTAAATTGTACCATGACAAAATTATAATGCGCCCTAGAAAGAATATAATGTGCATTAAGTTCTGAAACCTTTAGTGTACATACAGTGAGCGCGTAAAGTATGGAATAATGGGAAAATTTCGGAGAAGTTTTGACATTTAAAAAAGGCCTTGACGACGTCGATTTTTAATTATTAAAATATAGATTTTTGTGAGTTATGTTACTGAGTTACGACGTCATCGACCTTTGTGAACGCCAAATGGCATCGGAAACATTATATGGCTTTGCATAAGGAAATTTTTGAGAAATGGAGAATTGAAAATTGAAAAATATTGATAAGTTTAGGGAAAATGGATTTTGTAAATTCAATGTTATATGCCTTTTGGGTTTGAATTAATTGCTCTGAAAACTAATCTAATAAAATAATCTAATTTTCTAGAATATAATCGGTTTTGGTAATTTATATAATCGATTTTGGTAATTTTTACAAATTTCTACCACCTGAACTCATTGTCCTAGAAACCTTAAAATGGTCGCATGGTAATTACCATTCAGTTGGTATAAAGTTTGGTGGTATAAGTTTTGACATTTAAAAAAATCCTTGACGACGTCGATTTTTAATTCTTAAAATATACATTTTTGTGAGTTATGTTACTGAGTTACGACGTCATCGACCTTTGTAAACGCCAACACAACTTTTCTTATACTTAATTTGCTAGATCATTTAATGCGGAAATAGCATCGGACACATTATATGGCCTTGCATAAAGAAATTTTTGAGAAAAGGAGAATTGAAAATTGAAAAATATTGATAAGTTTAGGGAAAATGGATTTTGTAAATTCAATGTTATATGCCTTTTGGGTTTGAATTAATTGCTCTGAAAACTAATCTAATAAAATAATCTAATTTTCTAGAATATAATCGATTTTGGTAATTTATATAATCGATTTTGGTAATTTTTACAAATTTATACCACCTGAACTCATTGTCCTAGAAACCTTAAAATGGTCGCATGGTAATTACCATTCAGTTGGTATAAAGTTTGGTGGTATAAGTTTTGACATTTAAAAAAATCCTTGACGACGTCGATTTTTAATTCTTAAAATATACATTTTTGTGAGTTATGTTACTGAGTTACGACGTCATCGACCTTTGTAAACGCCAACACAACTTTTTTTATACTTAATTTGCTAGATCATTTAATGCGGAAATAGCATCGGAAACATTATATGGCCTTGCATAAGGAAATTTTTGAGAAAAGGAGAATTGAAAATTGAAAAATATTGATAAGTTTAGGGAAAATGGATTTTGTAAATTCAATGTTATATGCCTTTTGGGTTTGAATTAATTGCTCTGAAAACTAATCTAATAAAATAATCTAATTTTCTAGAATATAATCAATTTGGGTAATTTATATAAACGATTTTGGTAATTTTTACAAATTTATACCACCTGAACTCATTGTCCTAGAAACCTTAAAATGGTCGCATGGTAATTACCATTCAGTTGGTATAAATTCAGTTCGGGTGGTATAAATTTGTAAAAATTACCATATTTATATTCAGCTCAAATAAGTCCATCGAAAACGCCTTCCATAAACAAATAAGTTATCAATACTATCCTTTCAACTTTCAACTGCTTTTCTCGTAAATTTTATTATGTAAGGCCATAAATTTTGTAAATTACCTTTAAAACAATTAACAGGACAATATCAGGACAAAAAAATGAGGTCCACATTTAAAAAAAAGTGTCCACGACGTAATAAGTAAAAAATAATTGAATTGTTATTTAACATAATATGTAGGGTGAGCCATTTGAATTAATTAATAAGGTTTTACACCATTGAAAGTACGCGCTATCATTAACATACGAATCGTAAAAGTCAGCTCAGCCTTAATTTTGAAGCGTAGTAGATTTAGTGTTCAATATTTATTATTTTAATGCACAATATATTCACTTTAGGGCACAATATGAATAAAATATTGCTCATTATAACATTTTTTATGTAATATATTTATATTTATTGGATGCTAATTAGGTATTATTTTAATGCACAAGTTATCCACTCTAGGGCACAATATGTATTTTTGTATGTAACATTCATATTTATTTAATGCACAATACTTATTATTTTAATGCAAAAAGTATTTATTTTAATGCACATATCTATTTAAATAATGTACGCTTAAATCGCACAAACCTTTAAAAATGAAGTTTGTCCTTTTTTTTCAAAATATCTCCAAAACCATTCAGTATAAAAGTCTGAATAGTAGGCATTGAGTTAGTCTCCACACCAGTCACGCCTGTCAAGTCACGGCCAAATCATCGTCTGGCAAATCATCATGGCTTGACAGTGACTCTGGATATGACTAATCTTCTGAAACGATTGACACATATCCCATATCCATTCAATTTATGAAAAATCTAGCAACTAAAGGATTCAATTAAAGGATTATTTGAGTCTATTTAGAATAATAGCCGTCGTTATAATCATGTAAGTGCCTTTACACCATCCTCTCCTCGAACTAGTTTCATTCAGGCGTACTTTCGTTAATGTGGGTCATTACGTTATGAAAGGTTTTCTGTTAGAGCGGAAATTTTCAATTAGTTCGAATTAATTGCGCCATTCGGCGGTACAAAAGGCCGATCGAGGTTCCGGGTTTAAGGAGCCATTATCGTCAGAAATCCTAGATTAATTCCCCACTCCTCCGCCGATGAACTGCCGTGGAATAATAGAGAGTATAAGTACGAAGAACGGGATATTACCACTCGGCTGAAAGCGAAATTGATTAATTTGCAAGTTATAGTTCCGCAAAGATAACACCGAGAAAGCGACACCGATTAATTTATAATTGAACTCGGCGTTCATTAATTTCATAGCCAGCTATCGATTCTGCTGCATCACAGTACTAAATTCAAATATCGAATGAACAAGGACCAACTAGCTTTTTTATTGTTTCGGATAAATGAATATCAACGATTATTTGTTCAATAAATTTAAACAAAGGACCAAATTGTAATTTAACGTGGGAATTAAAATTAAACAACATGGAAGCTGAATACCTACTTTGTTGTGTGACGTACTGATACTCGTTATCAATTTCGCTGATTTCATTAAATTCAATACTGAAAAACTCACATTTGTATTTTTTTGTCTATTTGTTTAAAACAATTTCGGATACCCCTCTGCTTTTGACTCTGTTGTGCCAATATACATAGCAAACTAGCTATATTATAGATGAGATGCTATTATTAAAAGGCAATGCTTTTGGAAATAGCAATTCATATTTTGCTTGAAAGAAATTATAGATCGATGAATTAGATAATGTTATTATTTGTGACAGCCAATAACAGACTAAATAACTATTTAGTAAAAAAAAGACAACAATATTAAGTAATCTACAGGCCATTATATTTTTTAAATTATGTTTCACAATTTTAATTTCATTTATTTAACCATTGTGTTTTGTATCCACTAGGTCTAATCAAATTTTGTTAAAATTTTGTAGTTCAATAAATATTAATGCACTAAAATATGTATACATATTTAACATTGTTTAATTATTTTGACTTTAATTGAAGTCAGTTAGTTGAAGTAAAACATCATGATTCTTGCTCTTGTTATATTTATTTTTATATAGGATAGATGTTTCGGCTAATACAAAGCCTTCTTCAGTCCTAAATCTATAAAACAATACTAAAAGCGCATTCGAAATTTTAATACAGATAAAAACGTAACCTAAAAATACTACAATAGTCTACTTACTGAGCAAGAGCGCTTACTTCACTCTACTGATATTATATTATATTGATTTCGTCTGCGAAAATTCGAAAGCCGGTTTAAACCGATATTTTTGAAACTTTGAATTCGAAAACTGGTTCTCAGCTGTCGTCGGGCATAGTATACTTCCAAAATAACAGTATATACAATGTTTAAGAGGGGTGTTTATGCTAGTGAGATCGACGTCGGCCTTGAGTCTGTAGTACGCCCAGGATGTGGTTCCATCTAACGGTGAACCGTTGTACTCAAGTCCTTGTGTATAAACAAACATACTTAATTTGTTCAGCCGATTTCTGCCCTTTGCCAATAGGCAGCTACTGTAGTTGTCAACTGTTTCTTATTAATCTGATCTGTTGGTACTCCTCCTTTGTCTCAGTCTGTGGAATTTATTACAGAAACCTTCTTTGCAGAGCTCCGCGGTGACAGTTCGTAGTATTTCGACACAATTGCATAAAAAGCAGACCAACTTGACAACGGCTGGGTCAAGTTTAAAGAGCTATGTCTTAAAATGTCACCCATAAATTAGCTCTTGTTCCGGGATTAATGATATTGACTTAATCACCATGAAAGCAAATCAAATCAACCAGTATCTTGTGTCAAAAATTAGCTTATTTACATTCCAACAGTACCCTACTTGTACACATCATTGCAATATTTTCGACTCCGATTTGGTTTTTATGCGCCCGTGTTTTGTATCTAACTGGTATATGGATAAACGCCCCTCTTAAGACGATGTGATCTTAGGCAATGCATTGATGGTAAATAATGAATCTTGATCATTTGTACAATCTTGTAGTCTTGTAGTGTAATTTCGCTAAAGTTGAACGTTTGATATGAGATATCTTTTTAAGCTTCTAGGATATTGGGTTCAGCTGGCATAAATTTTGCAAAATGGCATTTTTATCATTTTGACTTCACTTTTTAGAACATTAGAAAATCTAGTCAATTGCTCTCTCAGCAATTGAAGATTGTGAATTCTATTTTACACAAACGTGTATTTTTGTTATTTTTGTCATAAAAAATCAAAGTGATCGAAGACTTTCTAAAAACAACAATCCGCTTCAAATTTAATTTCTATACTACGCGTTCACTGCATGTAGCTGTTTTTGGCGCATTCACAATGCGAGTAAAAGGATTGATCTGTATACCTTTTATATATTTACCATTATTTTTAATACTCTGTGACACTAAAAATCGTTACGAATTTCCTGGAAAAGCTGCACCTGTGGCGCCGGTCTGTACTCCGCGAGAATAATTGTGGCAAGTCAGTACCCTAAATCTCTACGCTTCCTTCAAAAACTTTTGTTATGAACGTTAAAATTTAATCTCATTAGAAAACTTATAGTTAAAGTTTTCCAAGAGTACTAAGAAACCAAGCGCCAGGGCGAGTTATTTATATCATAACCTCAAAGCAAGAAGATTAGACGGATTACAAAGTATTATACTCTACTTCATACACCAATTCACTCTGCAAAATGCTATGCTATTCATAAACATGTACAACTATTTTAATAAAGTAGAAATACACACATTTTCGCTTTGCTCTTGACTCTCTTCATTTAAAGTATATTTTAAAAGTGAGTAGCAACGAATTTTATGATCAATTGAATGTATTTTATGTTTTTTTTGTAATTCGATTTTCTTTTACTGACCATAAATTAACTTATGCGTGGTTACGCGCAGCTTTGTTTCTTGTAAATTACCGCATTTGAAGTTTTCCTAGTACACAGTTCCTCTCGTCGACGTATTGTAAATTCAACAAAGAGACATCCAATCCCCACATAAAAGTAAAACTTTTTCATTACCGTTGCTGCTCTAAGAGCGGATAAAACGGTTACGTTGGCACAAAACTCAAAAGTTGAGAGTAAAAAAAAACTTGCTGCAGAGTTTAACTTCTGTAGAAGTAAACTCTAAAATTAACAATTTACTCTACTATCCCGACTTAGTTCCTTAAATAGTTAATTCTTACTTCTGGAATGTGTTTAATAACAACTCAAATTGCGTTATTAATTAGTTAATTATTCAGATTAAAATGATTGCTGTTTCGTTCAGTGAAATAGAAGTACCTGCAAAACCTTGCTAAAACATTACTGAATTGGAACTCGCTGCTTAATCCTTTTATGTCTAAAAGTTTGCGGCACAAAAACCATAAAATGTATGACTGTTTGTGGCTTCTGACGGAAAAATTACTCCTTTGGTGTAGAAATCGTTACTTTTTACACATGACGCGGTCGGTAATATAATTCTGCGGCAAATGTTTGTCCTTTGTTTCGCTTCATCGGCGCGCTTTGTACCAGACTAATTTAAACACAAATGCTAAGCTTTTTAAAAATAATGCAATTTTTCTACACTTGTTTTATGATATGCGATGTGATCTATTATCAAATATTTTATAATTTTACACATTGCTAACAGCAAAGTATGAATATGAATACGGACACGTCATTCTTTTAAGTAAATAACTTGCAAATAATGACCAATAATTTGGTGATTTGGTAATATTTACTATATTTGCTGATTTTGCTACTTGCGTCCGGCGCCTCCACCAAATTGCAATTTTCACCATATAATCACAAAATAAGGAAATTGGTGTCATATTTTTAGTTATTCATTAATAAAATAGTATATTATACATTTTACAGCACAATTGACTACACTTAAATATTCAGACGAATATTCAGGATCAGACATTGGGTTTATACATTTGTATATAATTGAAACTACGGCTGCACCGAGAAATCAATCCAGATACTAGTTGAAAGACCTCGATGGTGACAAACGATGATTTTAGATGATTGGACCGGAAGTTGGTCATGTGATGTATCATCAGATATCTCTTTTCAAACCAAATAATGTTTAAATTCACTCACATTTCCTGATATTGCTACCAATTTTAGAATCACAATTTTAACTATCCCGGAAAACCATCATTTCAACACGGAAAATTGACGATATAGATCGCTTAGAGACATTGGATATGCTCTTTCTGAGACGCAGAACGCGATAAATGCCTTTTTAAGAGATTCCTACTTATAATGAGGTTTAAAAAACAACCCACAAGCGTGTTATCAGTATCCTAAATTTAATAATTTTACAGATTTTAAAACCGGAGTCTGCGGCTGCTAAGCAGCGGCAGGTTAAGTATTTATGTATTTGCACTGCCTTTAAATTGTTTGATAAATATGTAAGGAAAAGTCGAGATAGCATGGTCGAGATTGTGGTTCATAATATCACTTTAGGCCAAGCAATAGAGCTACCAATAATTGCTTTTTTGACATAAAGCCTAGCGCAGGAAGCCGCCTGTGCCATCCTGTGCAGGACAGTCCGTAGTATATTCCCACTATGTTTCCTACTCCAAAATGCCATTTTTTAATTTTTTATGAACAATACAATATTAACAAAAAATCGCGTTTTCTTACTTTTTACTTTATCATACGCAGTATGTAAAGTATTGTAATCGTGCCAAAAAAAATTTTTGAGATTTTAGCGGAAATATGTCTTTTTGGGTCCCCTGAACATTTTTGACCAAGGTACAAAAAAATGTCTGTGTGTGTGTGTGTGTGTGTATGTGTGTGTGTGTGTGTACCCGTTTTTGTGGAGACGATTCCGGAGAAACTACTAAAGGTATCGGGACGAAACTTCATATTTAGAAGTTTCATAACCAAACTTAGAGCTGAAAAGCTTTCTGTTGAAAAGGGTCCAAAGGAACTGGTGGTTTACTTATAGCATTTTTCGAAGATTTTGCAAATGATCCGCTATTTGTGCAATGTCGTCAAAATAGTTAAATAATAAATTAAAGGAGAGGAAATTTTCTATAATTTATGTATATGACATTTTTTGATAGAATTTATAGTTTAGCTGCATAAGCAAATTCTATTTCATCGAGATCGGTCGTACTGCTTTAAAACTAGTAGCCAGGATATGTCAGATTTTTTTATTCTAATGACAGTAGCTAGTGTCAAACGCTAATGCTTTAAAAATACTACTGCCAATATAGGCTGCGTTCGGATATTGAACACCGTTACACTTTTTACACCCAATAACACGTAAGTGTCATTTGGACGGTGTACCCGGTGTCAACGGAGTACGATATCCGAAGGCAGCTTTAATCGAGATATCTGTCTAGTTCTACTAGTTTTATTTTAATGCAGACAGCCGATCTCGATCAAATAGAATCTCATGCAGCTAAACTATTAATTTTACATATAGTATGATAAAGTCATGTGCCTGGCCACATCAGATTTTTTTATTGTAAAGGGAATACTATTGAAGCAATCTTAATGGTTTCAACGGGAAGAATTGTAGAGAATTAAATTACGACGAGATTGCCAGGTCAAACGATCTGATCGGATAATTAGAACCGGTGAGAAGCAGGAAAACCCGGAAAATTTTGCTATTTTTGTTTAAATTCATAAATCCGTCATTTTTTAATATTAACAGCTAAAACTGCACAGTGGTAGCTATTCACATGTACTTTAAGTGTGCAAAACCTGGCTTCGGTCGAATTAATAGTTTTCGCACAATCCTCATTTGATTTTCTTTGGCAATATTTTTGCGAAGAGTAGTCCGATTGCAATTTAAAAAACTGATTTGGATACTAGACGTGAATAGCAACAAAACGTCCATTATGATTTTAAGCCCGCTAGAGCGGTCGAGTAATGGGGGAAGAGTGCGATTAGAGGGGAAACTTATATACATATAGTATTGTATTACTATGGATAAGCGCTTCCCCGCGTCGACCGCCTACCCCCACTACACGACCGGTTTGACGCGCGCGGCAGTTTTCGGTCATGTTTGCAAGCATTTTTCGCAACATTTTAACGGAAAATCTGAATAGACATTTTGTAGCAATACTTCTACTTTCGAAATACGTAAAAAAATTAAATCGGGCCACCTCCGACGCATCCAGGCTCGCCGAATCATATTGCATGCAAATATTCAAATCGCAATTGTGCAAAAGCTAATCATCGGACAAAGCTTGGGTTGTCCGCACTCAAAGTACCCATCAATCGCTACTTTCACGCGAAAAGCCTCCGCTACAACTTTGAAAATGGCGGAGTTCTGAATTTTTGAAAAAACTCAGATTTCTGCGGTTTTTCCGAATTTCCTCCGTTAATATTAATTCAATCCAGCCCGTGCAGGGTTTTTTCGGCTTTTTATTCTCTGCAATTCGTGTGTTGAGAGCATCAAGATTGCACAATCGGTTCAGTTTTTACAAGCAAAAAACATAAAGGACGATTTTTTGAGGTTTTTTGGTTATAACAAATTAAGAAATGATATTTGCGAGTAGGAAACATCACAATACATCTGCGGACGTTCCACGCGACCTGGGATCGTCGGCTTCCTGCTAGTATTTTTGTCACGCAAAAATGTGTGTGTATTTTTGCTATTCTAGGCGTAAATACAAGCAACTGTTGGTACAGCGTTGCTACAATTGAAATATAAGCATTGTCACTTGCGTAATATCCAAAATATGCTCTAAACAATGTTTACTTAGTGGTCAAGTATTGCTTGGACTAGTCAACAACATTTTTATAACGGAAAACGCAATTTTGAAGTAAAACGTGTCCAAAAGTTAATTACAGCTCCTAAAAATTTCAATTTTAAGCGCCAGCGAATACCGGTGTTTACTAACAATGACATTGTTCTCGCAAACAGCGCGTCCCCCGTTTGTTTTGACGTACTACGAAAAAATGCAATAAACCGTCAGCTAGTGTACCAGGACCGACAGTGTTTGTTTTTTATTCGTGTTTACACGTCATGTTAACAGGGTTAAGCGACAAGTGAAGGGCGGTCCCTACGGATCAGGACGCGGTGCAGTTCGGAGGCAGAGTATGCAAATTAAAAATGCACCGGTCCAGAAAAACTCCATTATGCCGTTGTCAAAGACACGGCATAAATTAATGGTGGCGGCCTGGCACCGCCCGGTAGAAATTCTTTGTCGCTCAAAAACAAAGAATTATTTACCGAGGCTGATGCTGTGGAGCGTCCCTGTTCCCGCTTAACCGCCATTAATCATTTTTTTGTGATTATTTTTGGTCGCGTCGTGCACCCTTCATGAATACATTTTTGTAACGACGGTAAGTAATATGCCCACCCGGGAACTAATATCAATTATGGGGTTGGTTTTTAGTTAAAGGATTACGCGTGCTGTGGAATTAACGCCAGTAAATCGAAAGCTGTTTTACCGAATGGAAAAGCTAAAATTTTCATTGAAATACCTGCTAGTAGTGCCAATCCGATGTGAAACAGTCGACAATCGATCAGGTCCACAGAATAACAAGATAATAGAAAAACTTTAGAAGAAAAAAGCTATGCTCCTCTATAGTCCTGGACAGTTTCGAATAAACAAATTTTGTAGAAAATCATCAGAATAGACTTCAACAGCTAGGTGATCTACGCAAATACCTATCAAATGCTGTTGATTAATAATAAAAATCTGATGTGGCCAGGCACATGACTTTATCATACTACATATAAAATTAATAGTTTAGCTACATGAGACTCTATTTGATCGTGATCGGCCTTGTCTGCATTAAAATAAAACTACTAGCACTAAACAGATATGTCGATTAAAGCTGCGTTCGGATATCGTACTCCGTTGACACCGGGTACACTGTCCAAATGACACTTACGTGTTATTGGGTGTAAAAAGTGTAATGCAATATGCGAACGCAGCTTATATTGACAGGAGCTATTGCCAAAACATTAGCGTTTGACACCAAGACTACCTACTGTCATTAGAATCAAAAAATCTCACAAATCCTGGCTACTAGTTTTCATGCAGTACGACCGATCTCGTAGAAATAGAATTTGCTCATGCAGCTAAACTATTGATTGTACCAAAAAATGTCATAGTGATAAATTATTCAAAATTTCCTCATATTTATTTATTATTTAACTATTTCGACGAAATTCCAGAAATGGCTGCTTATTTGCAAAATCTTTGAAAAATGCTAAGACTAAACCTCCAGTTCCTTTGGACCCTCTTCAACAGAAAGCTTTTCAGCTCTAAGTTTGGTTATGAAACTTCTAAATATGAAGTTTCGTCCCGATACCTTTAGTAGTTTCTCCGGAATCGTCGCCACAAAAAACGGGTACACACACACATACACACACACACACACACACAGACATTTTTTTGTACCTTGGTCAAAAATGTTCAGGGGACCCAAAAAGACATATTTCCGCTAAAATCTCAAAAATTTTTTTTGGCATGATTACAATACTTTACATACTGCGTATGATAAAGTAAAAAATCTGATGTGGCCAGGCACATGACTTTATCTACTATATGTAAAATTAATAGTTTAGCTGCATGAGATTCTATTTGATCGAGATCGGCTGTCTGCATTAAAATAAAACTAGTAGAACTAGACAGATATCTCGATTAAAGCTGCCTTCGGATATCGTACTCCGTTGACACCGGGTACACCGTCCAAATGACACTTACGTGTTATTGGGTGTAAAAAGTGTAACGGTGTTCAATATCCGAACGCAGCCTATATTGGCAGTAGTATTTTTAAAGCATTAGCGTTTGACACTAGCTACTGTCATTAGAATCAAAAAATCTGACATATCCTGGCTACTAGTTTTAAAGCAGTACGACCGATCTCGATGAAATAGAATTTGCTTATGCAGCTAAACTATAAATTCTATCAAAAAATGTCATATACATAAATTATAGAAAATTTCCTCTCCTTTAATTTATTATTTAACTATTTTGACGACATTGCACAAATAGCGGATCATTTGCAAAATCTTCGAAAAATGCTATAAGTAAACCACCAGTTCCTTTGGACCCTTTTCAACAGAAAGCTTTTCAGCTCTAAGTTTGGTTATGAAACTTCTAAATATGAAGTTTCGTCCCGATAGTAGTTTCTCCGGAATCGTCTCCACAAAAACGGGTACACACACACACACATACACACACACACACACACAGACATTTTTTTGTACCTTGGTCAAAAATGTTCAGGGGACCCAAAAAGACATATTTCCGCTAAAATCTCAAAAATTTTTTTTGGCACGATTACAATACTTTACATACTGCGAATGATAAAGTAAAAAAAGTAATAATATCGAAATTATTATCTTTAAAAAACTTTTTACTTTCGACTGAACATGCCTCTGAGGTTTTATTTGCACGTTTTAAATAATATATCAAAAGTCCTCATTGAAACTATATTTTTTCAGATACATTGAGTTATCATGATTATTATCCGTCAAAGTGTATATAAGAATTATAACTTCTTACGTCTTTCATGCGTATAGCTTACGTCCGTTTTAGAGGAGAATAGGTAAAACGTAGCAATATTTGTACATCCACAACTTAAAACCTCTTTCAACACCACTGCGGAGGTAGAAAATTCTATAGTATAAATGCAAATAAAATACATCACATCGTGTTTGAATATAAGTTTTCGAGCTATAATGGTGATTTATTTTCTTTTATTCTGATAAACTCATAGCTTATATGATAATTAAAAACAAACACAATTTACACTCTTTTATCACTATACTGGCGATATCTTTTTTAAGCAGTGGAATTGGTGGGATCTTTTGATATATTGTGTTTATATTTATGTCTTTGGATAACGTCACAAACAATGGCAGATATTAAAAACCAGAACAACGTAAGCAAACTGTTAAAAAAAATCTTAAATAACGAAGACAGATTTTTAAGACAATGAAACAATGAAACCGGCTCCGAAGAAAGGGGTCTGACTGCTAAATTATCGATTTTGGGGTTTTGGCAGATTCAGAATGCTGGAATCTTATACTTTAACATGTCATTTATCCGAGATTAATCGGATGAAATTTGACGAAGTTACGGGGCGATGAACGGAACTACTTTTTCGCGGAATGAATCGTGCGCTTTCATTTTACTCGCAAAACAAGTAAGCTTTCCCGGCTATTACCAAGCTATTTGATATTAGAAATTCAAAAGCAATACACCACAATAAAGATAAATACTTATTTTTGTTTTCTAATAGAAATTTTGATATTTTTTCATTAGTTCAAAAAAATAATCTGACAAAATATTTATTGCCGAAAACAAGTAAAACAAAAAAATACGAACTAATAGAAGTAATATACACCTCCATGGATATATTCTCTCACGAATTTGGCTTATATTATTGTATTACTGAAATCCGGATAAATTATGCTATTATTTATTAACTATATATAACGTATACAGTTGAAATAAAAGACATTGCTGTGAAAACAATGATGTAATGTAAAAAAGTATTGCTAATTGTAATAGTACAGAATGGAATTATTTTTATACTATGAATAAATCTGGCATTTGTATTTTGTTTCCTTGATAGCGTCTTTTTTCGGGGAGCACTTTATGTGGCTTTTTTATGAAATCGTCTGCTTTCTTAGGGTTTGTTACTAACGGTCGAAGTGGCACTAATCCAAACTGAACAAAATGAGCTGTGATGCTCATATAGCGTCGCAGTGTTAGGTGATGTAAAAAGAAAAATATTTTCTGACATATTGGAATACATTGAAACATGTAAGATGTTTCTTGTAGTCGACTTTGACAACAAATAAGATTTTCTAGTTGCTCACTTTGACAGGAAGTAGATTGTTTTGGCGGTTCAGCTTGAAACGACTGTACATTACTTTATTATCGTTATCGCTACTGGGAGATTCAACTATCCAAGGATCGTTGTTTTTTTGGGACGAGTAAAAAATTGAATCTACATCAAACTCATCCATAATTACTAAACATAGTTTTGTAGATTTGACTTACACCACGTGAGTCTACATAATAGTAGATTTTCAAAATACTAGTTTTGGAAACAACAGCTTTCCCTGTTTGTTACCGCAATTATCGAAATTTCCACAGCGCGGCGCGGCGTGGCTTAATACTGAAAATACTTTTGCGAAAACATAAATTGTGCCGTTAGAAGAAAAAGGTCTTATGAATAAATAATCGATTTTGAGGTATGCTGAAATCTTATAATTTGTGCAAAATAAACAGTCGGTGCACACGTGTGCAGCCAGCGCTAGCTTGACTAACAACCGCCCGCTGTACATAGGAATAGTGAATCAAGACATAGACTATATTCTCACTAAAATGCTTTAATGAACAAAATGAGATTAATTGCGTAATTATTCTATATATCATTTCTGTATAACATGTATAGCTATCAAAATTTAGTAGGAGTATTGAGAGCGAGGGAATTAAAAAAGCCGTACCAGATTTTTGCAAACTTGTTTACACCCTTTAAGTTTTTACGTAATCGTAAAACTTAAAAAAGGCCAACCTGTAGATGAGATTCTACATTTTAACCTATGAAAATTCGAACATTTTCGGGTAAGCGGTTTTTAAGAAAAATAAAAAAATCTGATGTGGCCAGGCACATGACTTTATCATACTATATATAAAATTAATAGTTTAGCTGCATGAGATTCTATTTGATCGAGATCGGCTATGTCTGCATTAAAATAAACCTAGTAGAACTAGACAGATATCTCGATTAAAGATGCGTTCGGATATTGTACTCCGTTGACACCGGGTACACCGTCCAAATAACACTTACGTGTTATTGGGTGTAAAAAGTGTAACGGTGTTCAATATCCGAACGCAGCCTATATTGACAGTAGTATTTTCAAAACATTAGCGTTTGACACTAGCTACTGTCATTAGAATCAAAAAATCTGACATATCCTGGCTACTAGTTTTAAAGCAGTACGACCGATTTCGATGAAATAGAATTTGCTCATGCAGCTAAACTATAAATTCTACCAAAAAATGTCATATACATAAATTATAGAAAATTTCCTCTCCTTTAATTTATTATTTAACTATTTTGACTACATTACACAAATAGCGGCTCATTTGCAAAATCTTCGAAAAATGCTATGAGTAAACCATCCGTTCCTTTGGACCCTTTTCAACAGAAAGCTTTTCAGCTCTAAGTTTGGTTATGAAACTTCTAAATATGAAGTTTCGTCCCGATACCTTTAGTAGTTTCTCCAGAATCGTCGCCACAAAAACGGGTACACACACACACACACACACACACACACATACACACACACATACACACACACACACACACACACACAGACATTTTTTGTACCTTGGTCAAAAATGTTCAGGGGACCCAAAAAGACATATTTCCGCTAAAATCTCAAAAAATTTTTTTGGCATGATTACAATACTTTACATACTGCGTATGATAAAGTAAAAATCTGATGAGGCCAGGCACATGACTTTATCATACTATATATAAAATTAATAGTTTAGCTGCATGAGATATTATTTGATCGAGATCGGCTATGTCTGCAAAGACCGGGTACCTTTTTTCACTTCTCTCGCGCTCACGCTTACACCGAGAGAGAGAATATGTTGAAATTCATACACTTTATATAGAAATTACTAAGGAACATAACAAACTTTATTTCATTTCTTTTTGATAAGTAGTTTCAGAGTTATGAGCCTTCAAACACTAGGCTGAACGCCGGGAAACGCTGTACTTTTTAAACGCGTGTATCTCGAAAACTTGATTTTAGCAGTAAGACCCCTTTCACCCGAGCGGGTCACATATGTTGAATGACTAAGGTAAACGCCCCAAATTCCGACAGGTTAAGAAATTTTTGTTGCATTTGTAACTGAAGAATTTATATTTATGTAGTGCTAATGACTATGTCAACTTTTTTTAAACAAATATTTCTGATATCTGGCTATTCATTTTTAAATAAAAATGATAATAGTTAGGTAATATATATTATTCTTTATAAGTTTAACAATTGCCCCTAATTCCGACACTAAGTGTATATTTTGATCCTAAATCAGACACCTCAGTGAACCTAATTCAGACAGTGATCCTAAATGAGACAGTTGTGGTATATTATTCCGCCAAATATAAACATTCAAGTAAATATTAGGTGTTTTAAGTATTGTTAAATAAGTGTTATTATTAAAAAATATTAAACATTTATGTTTTACCATTTGAATGAAACAGTATAAAATAAGTCCTCAGTCTTCTTTAGTCTGCCCTTTGTACCTCATCTGTATTTTAATGTTTCTTGCATCTCGAATTTTTAGTGTTCTCTTGTTCTTAGCGCATCTTTTTACTCTGTTCCTTCTTGCTGTCTTTCTTATTTCTCTAGCATGATTTTCTTTTGTGCGTCCTTCTTCTTTTTTTTAACAAATATTCTCTCCAAGCATCAGAGATTGTGTTACAGAAGAACAGTTTCTTTTTACTTTACTTGGGTGTTTCAGACCAGAATAATGACTTTTTAATGGAGATGGGATGAGTTCAAGTGTTATCTACAAAGGTGGTGTATTAATCCCAAATTCGCTACTCTGCTGCTAGTGTTGCACCATTCTGTCTTATTTCATCATCTCCTATGATGTATGTCGATATTTGTGACGGAATTAGGGACTATTGGTGATCGTAATTCTGACACCCTGTAATAATTATGATGTCCATGATTCCGACACTCGTGTCGAAATTTGGACAAAATGCGATACAATTAATTATAATATAGCAAACGATGTAATATATGTTATTCTCTTGTGTAAAGACGGCAATAGCGCCATATGTATTGCTTCTAACAATGTACACAATTCCAACACATGCCTCATTTACGGACGTACCTTATTTACATGCACCTAATTCCGACACCCCTAAATTTGTAAATAGTGGCTAAAACAGTAGTACACCGTATTATTATGAAAATATAAAACATTCTTAGTCAGCCTAAATAGATATTATTAGAATTTCTTTTAGAATTGCAGTTACCTTATAAGGAGAAAATCAACTTTAAGCATAACACTCAATTATCAAGATCACTCAAACTTCTACGTTATATTCTGGCCGTTAGAACATTGGTAGAATAAGAGACGATTGTGGGTTGATAAGTGTAATGCCAAATCAACTAACCGGATGTCCCAAAATTGTAAAAGTTGTAGATTTCTTATTTTATCTTATTTAATATGTCGGAATTTAGGACAGTGTCTGAATTTAGGACGTTTACCTTACTAGGTAAAAGTCTATAAATGACTCTGTTGTGCAGACGAAGCGTGGGCAAAAGAATAATCACAGAATAAAAGTCAAGTAGAATAATACATGCACAGCAAATAAAACTACAAAGGGCATACTGTGGCACCAACATAAACATATACATTAAAGTAAGTCACACCGATATGAGCTTTCATAAATTGTACGTTATAATCCAGATCAGTATCTTTCATACGCATGAGGCCTTTATCATCGGGTCAGTTTTCATTCGATAAAAATATCTGCACAAAATACTGTTGAGTTCTATAATTGCCTTCAGTCATTTCGCAGCGCCTACTTCGTTTGTATATTTCCCTACTTCGCAACTTGGCTCTGAGTATGCTCGCTCGTCAGAAAAATTAAATTCATTTATATCTGTTACATTTTAAAAGCTTTACACTGTCCATTTATTTACTCTGTCAAGTGCACTTGTGTCGGACATTTAAATATAATTTAAAATCAACCGCCTATCGGCGACCATTATTTTTTTTGTACGCGACGGTTCATTATGAGCTGACAGCTGATTCAATTTGGGATCGTTGTTTACAAGCCCGAATACCTTTTGTGCGCCAGTCCGACGCGAAAAGAACAAACGAAAAACAAACATTAAAAACAAATGAGTGATGTACGCTGTAACGGCACGAGGGAGGTTCGCTCCAACTGGATGATGAGATTTCACAAGGTCCTTTATCATTTTGAATCAAACGCGATCAAAAGAATGCTGGTTTAAAAATATCAAATAGACACATACATTTTTATGAAAATGTAGTTTTTAAACGAAATGAATACGCCCATAAGATTATACAGGTTGTCCCACGCTGGACGCAAAGTACGTTAATCGCTTAAGCCGGGGCTTAATATTCGTATACTTGTCAAATATCAAATATTTGCCAAATGTCAAATATTTGGCAAGCAAATCGAAAATTTAATTTTTGATGGCTATAAACGATGCCATGACTAATTCCTTTTATGTTAGTTCACCTAATATTTTTCATCCATACTGACTTCATTACCGGCTGATTTTCATAAAACTCAAAAAAGTCTGTTATATACCAACAAATTTGTACATTATTCGTCTGTGATTTGGGACCGTCAGAGTTGCACTGCAACAGCGAATGCATTTTCCTACACTTGAAAATCTTCTTTAGGACTTGCTACATGTGCGTACCGAATGGGCGCTAGCAATTTTTTTTATTAGTTCGCCTTATTTTGCACGTTAGCTTGTCGCTTTGAAATAAAACTGATAATTTGATTACGAACAAGCAAGTTTTTATTTTATAATACCGACACATGTTTAATTACATAAGTGCAGAAGTCACTGTAGCGTACCAAGAAGCCATTATTGTGGAAATTTAAAAACAAATCTTGACGAAACTGATTTTAATGATTTTTGTTTATTTCATCAGCTTTCTGTATTAGCAAATCGCAGCATTTAATTTTACCAGGCTCTAAAACTCAATACATATGGTGGTCATATGGTGAGAACTAATTTAAATAAACTATTATTTTAAGAAGAACAAATACTTTTTTTTTTATTTAAATTAGAAAGATATCGCTCATAAAGAAAATGTTGGGAATGGTTTCTTCGCCATTTTTAAGTTCTACTAAATCCAATTGTACTTCTAGGATCGTTGTATAAATGTGTCTTTATATTGTCTGAAATACTGATCAATTAGCTTTTGGAACCAAAATTTTAAAAAGTTAGCTTTCAAAACTTTTTTTGTTTAAATCATAAATTATAAATAAAAAATCATATTTATTCGTGTAGAGCATAGAAATACATATCTACACTTGTCAACATCTAAATATAAAAATCAAGGGCGATATTTCAAATTTCAAAATACGAGTAGTATACACATAATTAAACTCACATAAACTACACAATAATACATTTTACAAATAAATACGCAGAACACAATACCACATATGAAAGAAATATACAAATAAAAGCAAAACCACGTATCTACACATGAAACCATTCGGACTCAACTCTGTCCTCCAGGAACTCAGCGCACGAGTAGTATGCTTTACTCAACAGAAAATTTAAGAGTTTTTGTTCAAAAAATCGGGCCGGCATAAGTGTCACACCACTCGGCAATTTATTGAAGAATTTCAGAGCTATAAAATTGACACTTCTCTGACTTCCGGACAGTCTACAGAATTTGGGCCGCAGCTGCAGCCCGGTCCTGGTATGGTAGTGGTGTGAACTGTTGTTAGCGCTATACTTATCGTGGTTTGCATGCACGTACAATATGCATTTTAATATGTACAAGGATGGGAAAGTTAACAACTCCAGATCTATAAATAAATTTCGGCAATCATCGCTGTACCCAATGCCGCCAACAATTCTCACAGCCCGGCGCTGCAACCGAAATACCCTTTTCCAGGATGAAGCAGACCCCCAAACTAACACTGCATACTGCATCACAGACTGGCACAGAGAAAAATAAGCGGTCCTTAAAACCTCCACCGAGACACTACGACTAACGTTGTGTCAGCATAGCAAATCACAGATCCTTTAGTTATGGTGGCCGGTAGATCATTAATGTATATTAAGAACAATAGCGGCACAAGGACAGACCCCTGCTGCCTTTTTTGTATATCAGAATGACAAGAGCAACCTTAAGTGAATCTGGAAAGATTCTTTCGTTAATTAATAGATTGAATAACTTTGTTAGCGGTACCACAATGAGATCCACAATATACTTCAAGATGCATGTGTTGAAGCCATATACAGGGTGTCTCACGGAACTGGTACATTAGAAGTTTCTCATGTTTTACTATTTCTGGAAACTTGAAATTTTGGAACTAGAATTTACTCGATCTGAGCTCTTCAACTAAAATATTCTCAAGTTAACTGTCACGTCCGGAAGTAGGTATCACCTTTGTTATTTTAAATGGAATGATATAATTTTTATTTTATTTTTGGTTTCTACGGTTTCTACACATCATTTTTAATAATGTTTCCCTATATCTAAATATCACCATTTTGGAGTTTTTTTGATTTTACTATTTTTTTGGTTATTTTCCAGGTTACGTTTAAAATTGAATATCTCGGTTATTATTGAAACTAGAGGTTTCATGATTGGTGGTCCAAAACTAGAAGCATAACCAAATAAGACGATGTTTAGTTCATCATGATATCTTATACAGGGTGTTCAAAATTTACAACACAATAATTGAATTTTTCAACGTAAAAAACTCATTTTTTTCAAATGGAACAGCCTGTATACCGATACGCCATTCGATAGGAAATCGTATTCCCTATCAATCAATATTAGGATTCCCTATACTATCTTTAACATTTTTTGAGATATTGTCAGTATAAAAGAATGCAAACTAAATACAAAACGATTTATTCTTTATTTATAGTAATGTAACAACTTTGGAACAGCAGGAAAACAGAAAAATATTGAAAAGGTTTCTTAAAACTAAAATAATAGATTTGGGATATCTAACTTAAATTAAAACTTAATTATGTTGTTCGAAATGCTGCCCGTTCTGCTCCAAACATTTTAAAACACTTCGCTGTACTATCTTTAACATTTTTTGAGATATTGTCAGTATAAAAGAATGCAAACTAAATACAAAACGATTTATTCTTTATTTATAGTAATGTAACAACTTTGGAACAGCAGGAAAACAGAAAAATATTGAAAAGGTTTCTTAAAACTAAAATAATAGATTTGGGATATCTAACTTAAATTAAAACTTAATTATGTTGTTCGAAATGCTGCCCGTTCTGCTCCAAACATTTTAAAACACTTCGCTGTACTACTGTCATCGTCGCTCTTCGGATTTCTTGTCGCTGAAGTCCATTAATGGCGGCTACTACTCTGTTAGTCAATTCTCCTCGAGTATTAACTGGTGTGGAATAGACCTGACTTTTCACATGACCCCAGAAATAAAAGTCTAATGGTGTTAAATCTGGTGAGCTTGGTGGCCACCGCTAGGGTCTCCTATTTCCGAACCACCTACCGTCACCTAACACCTGATTAAGATGAATTGATACCACATGCGAAGAATGTGCTGGTGCACCGTCCATTTGATAAAAGCAGTCGCGTAAAATATTGAGGGAAAGAGTAACGCAAAAATTGTTCCCACATCCAGGCAAAATTTCTAAATATCTATCACTATTTAAATTTTCGGTGTAAATTTAGTATCTAATTTCGTCCACATTATTAAATGGGAGTATTTAAAATGGATTTAAAGAAAAAGTAACAATATCTCAAAAACTATTAAAGATAGATATAGGGAACCGTAATATTGATTGATAGGGAATAAAATTTCCCATGGAATGGCGTATCGGTATACAGGCTGTACCATTTGAAAAAAATGAGTTTTTTACGTTTGAAAATTCAATTATTGTGTTGTAAATTTTGAGCACCCTGTATAAGATATCATGATGAACTAAACATCGTCTTATTTGGTTATGTTTTTAGTTTGGAACCACCAATCATGAAACTTATAGTTTCAATAATAGCCGAGATATTCAATTTTAAACGTAACCGCGAAAATCACCAAAAAAATAGTAAAATCAAAAGAACTCAAAAATGGTGATATTTAGGTATAGGGAACCCTTATTAAAAATGATGTATTTTGATACGTAAACCAAAAATAAAATTAAAATTATATCATTCCATTTAAAATAACAAAGTTGATACCGACTTCCGGTGACCGGACGTGACAGTTAACTTGAGAATATTTTAGCCGAAGAGCTCAGATCGAGTAAATTCTAATTCCAAGATTTCACGTTTCCAGAAATAGTAGAACATGAGAAACTTCTAATGTACCAGTTCCGTGAGACACCCTGTATATCCCGGGTTGTTTTCGATTTTATGGAACCTATTATATCCCGCATCTCTATAAAAGTGATAGGTTTAAAAGAGAAGGCTGATGTTTCGACGTTAATTCCGTCTAATGAATTGTCTGCCTGATCTGAAGGTTGCAATTGATTAACTATGTTACTTGGTACATTAAGGTAATAACCATTCACATAATCAGGAGAAAATGTTGGTGTTTGATTTCCTTTTTTATTTGTTCTTTGATTATTATCACTTTCCACACCGCTTTACTAGAATAATTTGACTCAAGTATAAGCTTGCAATTAGACTTTTTTTAGATTCGCTTATTTTATTTCTATATTGATTATTTAGCAGTTTGAGTTCTTCCTTGATATGATCTGATCTCGTGATGTCATAAATGGCGTTCAGCATATTTATTTTTTGTCTGATGTCTCTCAGCTCAGGACTAAACCATGTATCTGGTGAGCGGAGTTGCCGTTCCTTAAAAGTTTTCTCTGGAAATGCCTCATTAAAACCATATGAGAGTGCCTGCATAAAAACTCCAAACTTATCACTGGCATTCGTCTCTATGTATCGTCAGAAACAAAACTCCAATCAATTTCCGAAACGTAATTATAAAACATTAACTTCCCTCTATTAGTTATGGGCCTCAATGAATTATATATGTATTAGTTATGGGCCTCACTTGTTTCAATGTCAAACTGCAGCGAACAGAGATGCTGAGATGGTCTGAAAATTTGTCACATATCTCCACACTGTGGTCGATATTGTCGAAATTCAAAAACACATTGTCCAAGCAATTCTCCCCACGCATGGCAACATTCAACAAAGGTTCAAACCCAAATGTCTTTAGACTATTAACCAGTAAACGAGTATCTAATAAAAACTTACACAAAATTTTATCAACTGTTAAATTATTTTAAACCGTTTTCATGCCTCTTCGAATAATAAACATCATAAAAATCGATACATATATAAATACAACAAGAAAATAATTTATAATGTTCCAAATAATTTATTTTATAGACATGCTCATTTATAATGTTTATAGAAAAGCATCAACTTAGGATACACTCTGTAGATAATAATAATAAATGATTTATTGCATCACCAACAATAGAACATACAGATTTACGTTTTTGTACGTTTTTCTTGGAAAGAAATAACTTTGTGTATATGTGGATAGGTAAAAGCAACAATAACAATTTTTTTTGAATTTCTGTCTGAGACGGTCTCCGGAAAATAAAATTTTTCACAAAATTAGAATTTTATGCGGTTCTCGCCCTTTAGAAAAATCACACATGTTACTAATAATTACAAATCTATTGTCAATCTTCGTATACGACATACTTCACACAGCGCGAAATTAAAAATAGTAAAAATTAAACACCGTACTAAAATATTCATCGAGTACAAATAAATACTCCAATATTTGTCGCCTTTGCATTTGCTATACCCACTTCTACTGGGTATTGCAAATACCAAGTATTTGACGTAAAATGGCCAATCTAAATACAAATAGGAATGAAAATTAGTGTGTAAATTCGCCAAACAACATTTCTTACGTATATAGACCATAAAAGCCAAGAAAAAAACAGGTACAGAAATACTGAAACTAGTCCTCTTCTTTACTTTGTCTTCGTATTATTGTTATTGTGATAGAGGTGGTATTAGAATACCTACATATATCATAATCATTAATTTTTGTTTTATTTTTAATAGTGATACATATTTGTTATAAATAAAAAAAATCAAAACAGTATTCATTTTTAAACAAAGTAATAAATTTGTAACCCTTCTAACTTATTTTTCTTTTTTGTTCTTTTTAAAAGTCCGTTCAATTTTCATCAAAATTTATTTTGGTTTTAACTTACCCTTCAAAATGTCCACTTTAAGTTGTGTCTTGTCACTAGTCCAAAAACTGTACATAATGCTAAATACTCGCTTAGTTGCAGCATTAGTGACAAAAGAAAGACAAAAGAAAATTCTGGCAAATTTAAAACATTTGAAGAAATTAGTTCTTATTGAAATCTTCTTAAATTGTCTTATTTTTTGACCGTTCTAATATTTTTTCGTTCGCTATATATTGTTTAAGGTATACATGTCCCTCATATTTAACAATTTGTAATAATATAATTTGGTATCACTTTATTCATTAACAAACAGGCTGTTTCAACTTGACTCCAAGAAGGGATTTCATTTAATATGATCTAGCTGTACGTTTCTCTCCTAAAATACTTTGATCCAGTATCTGAATTTTTGTAGAGTACACCGTTAAGTGCAAGTAAAATTTGGCAATTTTAAATACAGTTGGACCTTGCTGTAAATGTTACTTAATTGAGAGTATTAATATATCTCTTGTTGATAGAAGAGCACGCACTCGAATGAAACTGTAAACGTGAAACAAAATTCGACAAAATATTAAATGTTAGAATAACAGTTCAATGATGAGTTCTAAAAACAAAAATAAACTATAATTACCAATAATAATTATTAATAACACGTTAATAACCGATAGATGCGTCGAAGTACAGCGAAATGCAGCGTCAAAACAGTATATTTTTCTTAAATATTACGAAACTCAATTAAAAATCAATCCGTGCAAACCAAATTAAAATTTATTTTCGAAAATATCTATAATATCAAATAACTATTTCGATGTCAATTATCTAATACGCCTTTAGTGCCGACTACACACAATACACTGTATGGGCGGAGCCAGCACTGTTGATTGTCGAAATTCAAATGTTTTTTTTGCCCGCCATTATGCCAGTCTCAACGTTTTGCGTCGAAAAACGGCCGATACTCGCGATATGTGCACGATTTTTACGGGAAAACCGGGAAAATAAGTTGGTGACCGGTGTGAAAAGTGACTATGAAGTGGTGTTTGACATGTCTCGTCTTGTTATAGTCGTTTCGACGATTTTGAGGTGATATGCTGTCCGTATGGTGACTGTACGGGATTCGGTGAGTGTTTCTTTGGCTTCCGCATGATTTATTTTGGGCTGTGTTGTTGAAATTAGGTTCTATAGTCTGTGGTATGTTGTGTTTATTGTAGGGATACGGTTTCCTTAATGAACAAATACGGAATATTCGTGTAAAATATATTCGTATAATAGAGGTTACGTACGTTTTTTTTATCCTATTAGCAGTGGCGCGTTAACCCATAGACAAAATGGGCATTTGCCCAGGGCCCCCAATAACAGGAGGGCCCCCAAAGCAATATTTAGGAAACTCATTTCCGTAATAGACTATTACACCACGCCAGTCCTCATTAACGTTGCAAGCAGATGTAGGTCATCTCAGCGAGGCCTCAACTAATGTTTAACAAATTTATTACCGTCTCAAGAATAGTGAAGTTTATATTTTCGCTCCTGCCGATGCCGGTTGGGTACAAAAATGAATCTTTTACCAATTAATTTATAGTTTATAATTGATAAATTACCGTAGTAAGAATATCAAATTGAACGCTACAGCAGTCTTGCCTATAGGGGCCCAAAAAGAGTGGAGGCAGTTTTAGCAGTTAAACTCATGTTTTTTTGCTATAAAAAACTATATCTAATATTGTACGAGACTAATGAGAAACCCTTGACTAAGAAGAGAAAAACTGTATGAATTCTTCGAAGATTTTCAGTCGACACTTTTCCTTTTGTTCTGGAATTCTATTCTGTAAAGATGAATGCTCCAAAAGCGCCTGTAAAGTAAAAATTCCGATCTACAAAATGCTGTAAATCTGTCAAAGAAACGTAAGCACTCAATATATTTCTTTCAGAAAAGTTGACAAGAAAAAGATTTCAATAAAAGTTTTAGGTAATTGCTTAAGCTACAAATTTGAAATGCTTAGAAATGAAACACACTTTATGTTCAAAGGTATTTCGTATTTATAACTTGAGAATTTTCAAAAACGGCGAGCTATTGATACGGTAGCAATCCTTTTAACATTGTTTAATTGCTTTCTTTTAACATTTTCAGGTGCATGCTCAGGTGCTGTCATTCAAAAGAGTATCAACCAAACACAAAAACATATACCGGAAGCTATATTAAGAAAATGAAATTTGGTCTGCTTCTTACTAGGGATGGGCATTCTCGCCCATTTCACTGAGCCGGTTCAGTCGAACCGGCTCACTAAAATGTTTCATATGGACCGACCGAGCGACCGTATCGTTCAAAATGAACGACAGTGCTGAGTCTATATGACACTAAAGGAATGTTTAGTTATTTTTTATTGTTTCCATTTATTTTTCTTTATATAGTTTAAAAATTTTATTTTGTTAAATAAATTTATTGCATTTATTGCAATAAATTTATTTATTGCACCTAATGGTTTATATTATATACTCCAGATTTAATATAATATTCCAAAAATATTTAAAAGTGAATTACAGTGTAGGTATACGATACTTAAACATTTTAGCACGCAACGAAAATATTTGGGCAGATCCATATGTTGACGTCATTCGTCAATCAAACCAGAAATAAACGAACGAAAATAATTTTTTATAATACTTTACGCGGCACTGGAAACAAACGCTCACGTGCATCAAAGACGCCGCCGCGCCAGCCGGACGTCGCAAAAAGCTGGCCTGTGTCTGCCTTGAGCCGTCTATGCCTTGAGCAGAAATGAGCCGAGTGCATAAACGCCGTGAATGGACGAAGTGAACGGGTCACTTTGCCAGCGGTGAGTCGGTTCGAACGGTTCAAACATTTGACCCGTTCATTTTGAACGGTTCGTTCACGAACGACTCATCCCTACACATAACCCTGTATATTCAAAAGTCATTCAAGTTACTAACTAAAGTATTTTCCTAAACCTTTTATTTGGTTACACTCTTTTAAACTTTGAGGACCAGATATTGACACGTTACGTATCTTCTTGTTAAAACTGTATATAGCAGAAGGCATTCGGAATACATAATTGTATTTTTTGATGATATGGATATGACACTCGTCCGCACAGCCGAACGTCGAATATATATCTCTATTTTTGAGGTGGACTCGCTACGAATAGGGGCTTCTTCTGACCAAAAACGCTAGACAACATGCGCAGAAGACTTGGCGCCGCTGTCAAATCTGGTAACATAATATTGCTTAAAATCCCCAGAAAACAGGCATTCGATGTAAAATTACCAATTTCGGCTTTAATCAAGGAAGCTTGCCGCTGGTGTACCTCTTTTTATGTACTTTGGAAAATTTGCTGAACTGTCCTAACCTAAAAACACAGTAGGTATTTTGGTACTTCCATATAATTATTCAGTTTTCAATGAATGCATGTCATTCTTACACTTATCAATTACATTTTATTTGATACTAATTCGGCTTTTTACAAAGCACCGTTGCCAACTTAATTTAGTCCTGGGTGGTCCTGGGAGAAATGCGCGCGCACATCGTGAGATCAAAACCCAGAACGAGAAACGTCTATTGAATGGAGCAGGTTTTTTTTTCTTCACAAATATTCGTTTAATCTAAATGTACTTTGTCTTTTAATTTGGACTTGTTGATTTCGAATATGGCCATTTTAATACAAATGTTGGTGTTGGTAATAAATAAATCAAACAACTTTTTTTACAAAAATACAGTTTATTTATATATTTGATTAATGGTTATTTCATTCTAACAAAAAAACACTTCTAATATGATTTATTCCACAAAATTGGAGGTTTGCAAAATTTCAAATAATTTAAGAATTGTAAATGGAAAATCCTGTATATCTTGACATATTAAGTCCGATATTAATGCAGATTTAAAATTGTGTTTGTGTGTGTGTGTGTGTGTGTATGAGCTTATTCTTTTTTAACCACTTTGAGATAATATACGGAAGAAACCTGTATGTTAAAGATGAAATTTATGTAAATATAACTTAAAAAGATACTTGAGAACGTAAATGTAGTTCTACATAGATTTATTTATGTTTACAGTCTTTGAAAAGTTACATCCGTTTGAGATATTAATAAAACCGTATCTTAAACAGAAAAACATAAATTTCTTATTAAGGAATTGAATATCCATTAAATCCATTTGAATCAATTTACTCAGAATAAAAGTTTCTATGATTTTATTACTAAGTTTTTATTATTGTTAATTCTTCAACTTTCATTAATTTAGATAAATTTAATTATTGTAAAGGATATGTATTTGCTATTTCTTCATTGTTTTAATATTTTAAACTGCTGTAACTTTTGGAGGAATTAAAAATCAAAACCGTGATATGTTCCTTTGATACTGAGGTATTTCTGTGAAATTTCAGCGTTATCACTGTAAAATTACAGGGCATTTTTTAAATTCAACAGTACGGTAATTTAACAGGACAAGTTATGTTTTCTAAGTGCATAACATTTTTTACTCGAAGTGACATTTACTTCAAAAATAAGACGTACAAGAAGTACAACACCTCGTATAAAATGTTTTTTGGGATCCTCGTGGTCGATCCCTACTTCAAGGGTTCCGCAAAGGTAAAAAGGTTGAGAATTCTGAATTCTAATACATCTGAGATTATTAACAAGCTCTAAATACCGAAGTTGATCCAAAGAAGTCGAATTGCATAGTAAAGAGATTATGTATGACTGCAAATTTTCTACTGAATTGTTGCTGTAATTTATTACATAGAATTTCGTTAATTGTCCTTCGTTTTTATTTATGTATTTATTGTACATTATCACAAAATCATGTATCTACTGCGTAATATTACAGAAATTGTTGAAAAGCATGAGGTTTTATTCATTTTTATTTGTTATAAATTCTGTTAATTAAATGCTTTGTATGAACAAATCGACAACTAAACCTCCCACGTTCATCGGTTTACAATCAAATGTAAAGCCTGTATGTGTTGCAAAGCCCGCCAGGCTACATCAAATCGACGCAAAACCGAAACCTGAAAAGAATTGCTTTTAAACACTGATTGCAAAATACCGCAAACGTGATCAAATGGGCAACCGTGAAAGCTACGCTATTGACAGAGCATTAACAGGTAGCCATCGATTCGCAATTATAACTACTAAAATCTGGTCTTTGATGATAGGTCTCTATAATTAGATTAACTATTGTATTGATCGATGGAGTACAGGGTGTTTGATTTTGCTTATGCGAAGCCCAAACGGATTACAGATTAAGTGTATTCTAAACATAATATAATATTATACGAGCTTTATAAGACATCTAATTGGCGGATGAGTTTTTTAATTACGAGTGTAATATTCTATTTTTCTGATTTGCGTCATGAAGTTTATATAAATTTGGAAATTCTGCATACTAGATAGGGTTAAATTACAACCTAGAGTATTTTTGCGGCCGACATGTGGCAACACTGTAGTTACTGTCAACTTAGTAAGGTTATGATACAATCTAATTTATAATAATTGTATTCTAGTTTTACTTTAACCTACAAGTTTTTGTTAATAATATAATCAACGGGGTCGCAACTATGATCGGCTACTGATTAAATAGCCGTTGAAAGTTATACGTATAAATTTAGTCGCACATATAATTAACACCAAATTCTAATTTCGGTGAAGTAGTTTATTAGGTTTATTGAGTTTGGTGTGTGCCAAGTGATACATCCTGTATATTTGGAGTTGATCTATCGAGTTAAATACATGCTCACCATTCATTCCGTAGTAATTGAATTTACCAATTAATTATATATAACCGATGTCGAGGTGGGTAGACCCCTGTTTGTAACTGTAGGTTTAGCGAAAGTTAGTTATCTCGTTACGGTGACTGTATATCTGGGGGCAACAAGGGTGTCGTTTATGGCTATATTTGGATATATAATAACACAACCAGACAATGAACTGTAATATTTGTGACTTATCAATACTTATAGTTTTGTTGAGTGACAAACATGTTTTTATTTATTATTTATCTCTTTATTTACGTTTTCTATATTTAATATTTTTATCAAACCAAACACTAAAAGTGGTATTTATGAGCACTATTAAACAGTGAAGGAATTACACGATCATATGGACGGTACATTATAATAAGACTTCAATACCTTCAGTTGGGTATTTTAAAATTTAGTTTAATATAGTACTTCTCCATTATGAGACAAAATCAAAACAAATAAGTAATAAAATTACGAATAACATTTAAGGTATAAACGCCTCAAATTCAGGCAGGTTAAGAAATTTTCGTTACATTTGTAACTGTAGAATTTATACTTATGTGATACTAATGACTATGTCAACTTTTTTAAACAAATCTTTCTTACTAAAGAAATTTGGCTACTCATTTTTAAAGAAAATTAATAATGGTTATATTATATTTTGTAATTTTAACAATTGCCCCTAATTCCGACACTAAGCGTATATGTTGATCTAAAATCAGACACCTCAGTGAACCTAATTCAGACAGTGATTCTAAATCAGACACTTGTGGTACATTATTCCGACAAATGTAAACATTTAAGTAAATATTAAGTTCTTTAAATATTGTTTAATAAGATTTATTGTTAAGAAATGTTTTACCATTTTTAACACACAGCATAAAATAAGTCCTTAGTCTTCTCCAGTCTGCCCTCTTTACCTCTTATGTATTTTAATGTTTGTTGCATCTGAAATTTTTAGTGTTCTCTTTTTCTTGGTGGTTTTATGCTGTTCCTTTTTCGCTTCGTTTCTTATTTGTCTCGAATGATTTTCTTTTGTGCTTCCGTATTTATTATTAATGAATATTCTCTCCAAGCATCAGATAGTGATACAGAAGAGCAGCTTTTTTTTACTTTTTTGGGCGTTTCAGGCCAAGCTAATGATTCTTTTTAATGGAGATGGCATAAGTTTACCTGGTAGCTCCAGATGTGGTGTATTAATACCAAAATCGCTACTCTCTGCTGCGAGTGCTGCATCATGTTCTCGTTTTTCGAAGTAACTAATCAGTCACCGCCAAACACTGTTATTCAGACTATGATAATAGTATGATAATAGTATGATAATAGTATGATAATAGTATGATAATAGTATGATAATAGTATGATAATAGTATTGCCCAAGCTCTGTTGTGGTCATAGTTGCCCCCGTTAATTATTTACTAAAACTTGTAGGCTAAAGTACAGTAAAATTATCCACAATAAGATTTTGTCATGATTTTATCCCAACTTTACGAAGTTGACAGTTTACTACAGTGCTATCAGCAGTACTACAACACGGTACCCTAGATTCTGCCCTAGATTCTAAATACAGTATGCACAATTTCTTAATTTACATAAAATTACTGATGCAAAGTAGAAAAAATAGTATACTACACTCGATTTATAAGACATCTTGGCGCATTCATTCATAAAACTTGTATAATAATATACTAATTGAAAATAATTTTGGTAGTATGTATTTTATAAATGAATAGTTCGTGTTTGCGATGCATTATCTTGCGGTAAATGCTAATCCGGGCTCAAATGTTGAATATCATATCAAGATACTGTCTATCAAATTTTCAAAAACTATTGTATCCTCATAATGAAATTTTCCATGGAATTAATTGATTTTAAAGTACTTATAAGATAGTCAATTATAGGCGGTTTTTCATGTGTGTTTTACTGCTTTATTTATTGATTTTGTGACCACCCGTTCTAACCTTTTGATTGTCATTTTGAAACCCGCCTTTTGTATAAACTCTATATGTGATCAAAGCAAAGCTAATCGTCTTTAATTAATGAAAGAAAATCTACAGAAATATACCTTTACCCACCTATCCAAAATTAGTAGCCAACTAAGCTTAAGCTAGGGAATGGAATATTTTTATTCGTTGGTGATTACTGGTAGAAACAAATTGTTCATAACGATTATTTGGCCTTCATTATAACTTCGCCTCATAGCATTGATTTTTTCGTCCCTCTTCTTTATACTCTCCCTTGGGGGCGTTGCAACCACTTCGAAAATTTCACGGATAAGATGGCATATTCTTACTTCACCCGTTCCGAGGAATAATTGCGGAAATCCTCCTGGGCACACTTGATTTTACCCCAAAGCGGTATAATTAGCGGAAGAAAGGGTGGCTACCAGACCAGCAGCCCCAGCAGATCTCCGCGAACGTTCCTGAGCTTATGATCGTTTTGTCCAAGGAGTGGGGGGCCGCTATTAGCCGAAGGTATTAGGGATGAACATATTCCCAGCACCAGAAACGGCACTAGCAAGCGCCTTCCGTTCAGCCCGAATGCAAATCTGAATCCAAATTAATATGAAGTGCTTAGTAGCCAGATAGAAAGTCTAATTGAACATTAAAGGTTTAATTAAACTGCTCTCAAATCTGCTGAACACTCGCGCCGTAGCCTAGTTTTTTTTTTAATTTAATCGCTGAAGATGAGGATTTTTATAGTTCACGGAACGTTAAACAAAATTGGACAGCGGGGGAAGTAATAAATGCATTTTTACTTGAATTGTTTAAAGTTTGTCAGCTGAAATTACTACACGAAATTGTGACAGAGCAATAGTAAATGTAACCAAAACCAGACAAATTAGATATACTTCAAGGTAATATGAAGATTTTTGAGAATATGAGTTTTCAGTTATCTATTTGCGGTGAATAGGAATCCGAGCTTGAAAGTAGCCATCGTCATGTTATTGCGTTTTAGTTGTTTCCTTTGTGAAGGCGCCAATATACCAATTAAAAAAAGCCGATGTGGCCAGGTACATTACTTTATCATACTATATATAAAATTAATAGTTTAGCTGCATGAGATTCCATTTGATCGAGATCGGTCGTGTCTGCATTAAAATAAAACTAGTTATCCAGGATTTGACAGATATTTTGATACTATTGACAGTAGTTGTGACTGTCATTAGAATGAAAATATCTGTCAAATCCTGGCTAACTAGTTTTATATTAATGCAGACAGAACTAATCTCAATCAAATAGAATTTGCTCATGCAGCTAAACTATTAATTTAACCAAAAAAGGTCGTAGACATAAATTCTTCAGAATTTTCTCTACTTTAATTTATTATTTAACTATTTTGACGAAATTGCAGAAATGGCGGCTCATTTGCAAAATCGTTAAAAATGCTAAGAGTGAGTTCCTTGAACCGTTTTGGTCATGAAACTTCTAATTATGAAGTTTCGTCCTAATACCTTTCCTGATACCTGATATCTTACTTTATTCATCTGGTTCCAAGGTTTTTAATGTTTAGTTGCACTCCACTAATATCGGAATTGTATTATTTATAGAAGAGATTACCAGATACCACAAGCAAAACTATCTAATCTCGCAGAACACGTTCAATTTTCAAATCCCACCGCCACTGCGCATGCTCGCAAATTTTATCCAGCTCTCGACTGGTTAAATTGGCAAACGTCCGGTAAACGCCCGACATTGTTTTTGAACGAACGGGACGTTTCGTCCGGTAAAATTCCCAACCAATCTGAACGCTTTTTAATCACCCGGCGTTACCCGGCATACGCCCGACGTTGATTCTGAACGCCCCCCAGGCAACCGCCGATATCCCCACTCTCACCTAAACATTCGAGAAGTCTCGCATTCGCTTCCAAAAGATGACGAGAATACACTACCTGAACTCTATTACATTGTTCAATGAATTAAATTCTTTTAAAAATGTATTTCTTTCTGAATTAAATTACTTTTGAACTCCATTAAGTTTAATCAATTAGTTTGGATTCTTCATACGTACACTTGTGGATAGCGTTGAGAGTCATTTGATAAGTTTATTACCTGTAACAGTGTCAAGTGGAGAAGGCCCTTTTACTTTATCATACGCAGTATGTAAAGTATTGTAATCGTGCAAAAAAAAAAAAATTTGGGATTTTAGCTGAAATATCTTTTTGGGTTCCCTGAACATTTTTGCCCAAGATACAAAAAAAATCTGATGTGGCCAGGCACATGACTTTATCATACTATATATAAAATTAATAGTTTAGCTGCATGAGATTCTATTTGATCGAGATCGGCTATGTCTGCATTAAAATAAACCTAGTAGAACTAGACAGATATCTCGATTAAAGATGCGTTCGGATATTGTACTCCGTTGACACCGGGTACACCGTCCAAATGACACTTACGTGTTATTGGGTGTAAAAAGTATAACGGTGTTCAATACCCGAACGCAGCCTATATTGACAGTAGTATTTTCAAAACATTAGCGTTTGACACTAGCTACTGTCATTAGAATAAAAAAATCTGACATCCTGGCTACTAGTTTTAAAGCAGTACGACCGATCTCAATGAAATAGAATTTGCTCATGAAGCTAAACTATAAATTCTACCAAAAAATGTCATATACATAAATTATAGAAAACTTCTGCTCCTTTAATTTATTATTTAACTATTTTGACGACATTACACAAATAGCGGCTCATTTGCAAAATCTTCGAAAAATGCTATGAGTAAACCATCCGTTCCTTTGGACCCTTTTCAACAGAAAGCTTTTCAGCTCTAAGTTTGGTTATGAAACTTCTAAATATGAAGTTTCGTCCCGATACCTTTAGTAGTTTCTCCAGAATCGTCGCCACAAAAACGGGTACACACACACACACACATACACACACACATACACACACACAGACAGACATTTTTTTGTACCTTGGTCAAAAATGTTCAGGGGACCCAAAAAGACATATTTCCGCTAAAATCTCAAAAAAAATTTTTGGCATCATTACAATACTTTACATACTGCGTATGATAAAGTAAAAATGTCTGTGTGCGTGTGTTTGTGTACACGTTTTTTGTGGCGACGATTCCGGAGAAACTACTAAAGGTATCGGGACGAAACTTCATATTTAGAAGTTTCATAACCAAACTTAGAGCTGAAAAGCTTTCTGTTGCAAACGGTCGAAAGGAACTGGAGGTTTAGTCTTAGCATTTTTGAACGATTTTGCAAATAAGCCGCCATTTCTGGAATTTTGTCGAAATAGTTAAATACTAAATGAAAAGTGCGGAAATTTTGAAATTTTTTGGTACAATCAATAGTTTAGCTGCATGAGCAAATTCTATTTCATCGAGATCGGTTGTACTGCATTCAAACTAGTACCCAGGATTTGTCAGATTTTTTGATTCTAATGACAGTAGGCGGTGTCAAACGCTAATGTATTGACAATAACTTCTGTCAATATAAGCTGCGTTCGGATATTGTATTACACTTTTTACACCCAATAACACGTAACTGTCATTTGGACGGTATACCCGGTGTCAACGGAGTACAATATCCGAACGCAGCTTTAATCGACATATTTGTCTAGTTCTACTAGTTTTATTTTAATGCAGACATGGCCGATCTCGAGCAAATAGAATCTCATGCAGCTAAATTATTAACTTTATATATAGTATGATAAAGTCATGTGCCTGGCCACATCAGATTTTTTCACGTTGTAAACTTATTATGTGTTTCAAAGTTGTAAGTACTAATTCCAGTAATGTGCACAGTTTTACTTTTCGATGTTGGCTTTCGGGGACCACATATTTTAAATTTCATGCATCCTCAATTCAGAATTAAGCGATGGAAAATCTTCGAAACCTTGAAAAGACAATCCCTTTGTAAGCAAAACGTCGCCAGCGAAGAACGATTGCCAACATTGTACATATACATAGTATAACGACTCTTTACTTTTGGCGGAACGAGAAAATATCGATAAAATGGAAAGCTGTACCAACAAGGAGCTGCGGCTTAAACGGTGAAGGATTTACGGGAGGGAGGGGTCCACGATGATGAAGAAGGATGCTCCCCACGGGATGTGCGAGATAACCGCCTGCTTACTTCGTACGCAGCTTATCTGGGGACCCCTAAGAGGTGTTCCGCGCTGTAAGGCGCATAACTTTACACGTACGAGCGATGTGCGGTCGCTGAGTACACGCAATTTGCAAATATTTTACGATACAGGTTACCCTACGTATTCCGGTATTGTTCATTAGAAATTTATTGGTGGGGTGGGCGTGTTCTATGAGGGGCGAGGAAAACAAGGAAAATGTACAAAATTTCGGAACCTATTCGATAAATACTGCTTATTTTCAGTATTACAATGTTTTGGAATATTTTGGGTATGCATTGTGCGTAGACGTTATTTCTTTCTATTATTTTTATTTGCATTCTCTAAGCCTACCAGCTTTGTACTCCAAAAAAATGTAAAGAGAACTATTCTTGATTCTTAACAATAATGAGAGGTCATAGAATTGTCTAAACAGTTTGAAATAGAATCTCGAAGAATCGCAGAATTTCGCGTAAGTTCAAAGTTACGCGAAAACATGGTTGCTGAAAATTAGAGAAATTTGAAACGTGAAGAGAAGAGAACTGTAAAAGCTCATTGAAATGAGATACACCACTTCACATTAAGCACAAAAAGCAAAGTGTTTCAGTGCATATTTATACCCCCTACATTTAATGTGGTGAGGGTATATTGAATTTGATTCAACATTTGTAACACCCTTGATCAGAATTGAAAACTGAATCGATTTAGCTATGTCCGTCTGTCTGTCCGTCTGCCCGTCTATGTACACTATAACTGCCGTAATTTTGAAGTAATTGATCTGAAATTTGGTATACAAGCTTACCTCTTAAAAAGTAAGGATAAGTTCGTGAATGGGCAAAATCGGTACACTAGTTTTTTTTTTTAATTTACGGTGAGGGGTATTTTATCTTCAGTACGGTTGAAGATAATTTTCTTACTAGTTTTTTTACTAGAAAACGGTTTTGATTTGTACAGATAATAGTATAGTCTCCTCTCTCATAAATTGTCGTAATTATATCGTCTTTCCATATCAACATTCAAACCATTCTTCCATTTTTTCCATGTTCACATATACAATTTTTAGACCTTTTTCTTCATATTTTTGCCAGCTGTTCTTTCACTTTCACATCCTTTGTCATTCGTTCTTATGGCATAGTTTCCCTTAGTTCCATAAAATGTTCATCCCATTGTACATTGAAAAGAAAACATGCAGAACCTATTAAAACCACCATATACGTTATTTTTTTCGATATTAATCAATTCTATATAACTCCTGGGTGCTCTATAGGAATGTTCGATACGATACGATATTTTTAAGTACCGGTACTTTACATTCCGATACCCGATATTTTGTACCGGTACTATAGCATCCAATACGGTACGATACGTTTTTGGACGATATTGTATCGCGATATTTGTTGTTGCCAACAACTAGCATACTCTAGCGGCAAACCAAACTAAGTTTATTTTACAAGTGACACTGATTACAACGAAGGAATTTGTATTAGTGTTCTTTTACAGTGTCAGTAAACGATCAGGGAAATTCCGAATAAAATTTAACCTAACTTTGGTGTGCAAATCTTTGAGTGCGAAAGTCATTACATCCATTAGCCATAGTGCTTTTTACAAGCAAAATACATACAAACATGCCACGTTCGTCGAGTAGCATATGGAAAATATTTATTAAAACAAGTTTGGTGGAAAATGCGAACTTTGTAACGCTGACGTTAAAATTGCGGAATTTACGACAAACTTGAAAAAAAAACACCTTCAGCGGTGGCATCCAACATACAGATTAGAAACAAAGAAAACACTGATGGTTCTGTAGGTGGTACCATGGTGAAACAACTAGTTCCGTATGTGATAATATAGCAGCGTTTAATATTTTCTTCGGAAAAAATACATTCGTAATGCATTTATATATTTTGTACAAATTCATATTTAAAAAGCCCATTAATTTCTGGAAAACACTGGTGGTGCCATGGTGAATCAGTAGTTCCTACCCCATGGGTGGTACGATACTTTACATATTCCTATACTTTTTAGGCAAGAGTTATCCAGTGTTATTTTAACAATTGTTAAATTTTTGCGGTTTTTTGACGTACTTCAAAATGCAATCATTTGGCATGTATTATGAACATTCTATTGAATGTAAAGGCACATGCCAACACTGGCTGAAAATACAGTACAATGAATGATCATCTTTTTCAGCATTGTGAAACATTTGCAATCCTTTTCTACAATAACAAAAAAATAATATAATTAGATGATAGATCTCGGATAATCGGTGCTGCACTTGCATTGCAAGAAAAGCAGCCAATGGGACCAATGCAATAGTATATAATACATATGATAGCAAAAGATAATCTACCTTAAGCACTACAGAGAAAGAAAGTTACCAAATATTTAATAAAAACCGCATCATGCCTACTATATGCAGTTGGGACTTTATGTATACCTACATATGACCTATGCTATTTTAAAATAAAAATACATATTTATTCTACTGTATATTATTTTATTCCAATGTGTGTAGGAATCTGCCGCTACGCAAAATATTCTTTTTTATTCGGAATTACGTCGAAAAAATGTACCGGTACTGATCTACCGGTACTTTGTGCTCCGGTATGGTACAGAACCGGTATATTTGATACGATACAATACGATACGCGATACCGGTACAGCAAGGTGTATCGGAACATCCCTAGTGCTCTATCAATCCATGAGCTTACCCTCAAGCAAAGTCATTTTCTTTTCATAAAATATCAACCCTGAAACAAAGGTTTCCAGCTAACAGCGTTAAATCCAATATTCAAACATAACTCGTTTAATATCTTTGTTCAACATATATTATGAAATAGTGATTTTGTCTGAAACATTTTTTCAAATAGTGCTGGTACCAAAAGGTCAGTGAATTTTTACACAATAGTACAGAAAAATATATAAGATAGTCAGTGACAGTAGGAAGTGTTGGTTGGGTAGTGTCAAACGCCGATGTTTTGACAACACTGTGGACAATACCTACTGTCAATAGAATCAAAATATCTGTGAAATCTTATCTAACTAGTTTTATTTTAATGCAGACCCGACCGATCTCGATCAAATAGAATCTCATGCAGCTAAATCAGTGTATAATATAATAATTCTAAAATACACATAAATATAAACCAATCCATTTAGAAAAACTATTTAACCCCATTTTCACTATACGATATTATCACGATATCAAAACCAGTAACATATCATTTTCTATTTACATAGATCTCTGTTTTCGAGAAAGAGATTTAGAGTATACACACTCTAAATCTCTTTCTCGCCGCTTCCGCTATTGCAGTGTGCTTCTTCCTTCTTCTGTGAGCACTTATTATTCCACATCTTTCTCTTTGGGTATTTTCTTGGACTTGTTGTTTTTCTTATTTGTTGTTCTTTAAATTTCCACTTTCTTATTTGTCTTATATTCTTCGTTTGCGATCTTCTGTTGCGATCTCTACCTGGAATAAAAGCAATAAAATAATAGTTATTTATGTTACAAGTGCCGAAAGTACGAAATAGCGCGACGAGTGGTAATGCGGCGCGATGCCGAAGGCGGAGCGTCGCATGTGAGCGAGTCGCGCTATGTAGTTTTCGGCAGGAGTGACATACAACGTTTTTTGTCCTGCTTTTTGAGTAAATATGTATTTAGAAAAAGAATTAAAAATGGTTACATTTCTGTATAAGAAATTGTAGGTTGCTACCACTTCGACGAAACGTCAAGAATAAAAAACTAATTCAAATTCTAACAGATTTATATTTGTTCATTACACTGTAGATGTCACATGCGTACCAACATACTAAAATAAAACTACACTCGTCGCTATACTTTATTTACAATTTTCTCAATTTATCGTTTTTAGAATTAGATATAACAACGAGTTGCTATTCCTTATCAACAAACAATCAAATTGGTGATCTTAGTTTATTTGAAATATGTAATGTGTACTTTGCCGCACTAGAGCGTCCATAGCGGTTCTCCAACCTCGAACGAAATCAGCTGTTTTCAAGTGTGACAGCCCAAAATAATACACACAAATTTTCCATTTCTTTGTATTAGAAATTTTAACTAATTACTAGTAGTAATGGCCAATTATGCAATTTCCATCATGATCAAGTAGTCTCTACACTACATTTCATTTAAATCGTAATGAAACGAATAAAGTTTTGGTATATCTGCAACAAACTTTGCAATACAAAGTTAGTTACACAAGTGTTTCTTTATATTTTTCTGTTGGCATCAATACTTTATTGTGCGACAAAAATTCCTCAACGTTTCATAATTATGAAGCGAGGCTATTAGTTCTGAAGTCAGTCGAAATTGATGCTTTGTCTACTGTCGTCTAGTCTTCGAGCTCGAAACAAGTGGTACACAATAAGACATTGCGCATAATATTCACTAGAAGGCGCACAGAAGCCATTTGTAAAAACGACCAAACCGTCTTTCTAGTTTCCGCTTGGGCAGGCAGGCAAGTTTTTAAATTAAAACTTTTAATAACGCTAAGTTTCACGTGATAGAGGAGTGCGTTTTTCCTAAAGAGAATAGTTGGCAACCAACGGGGGGCTACTCAAAAGTTAAAACGGCAACACGGCCGAGGTACGTTTAATTATTTCACTTGTTGGAGTTTTAATTAAGTTCGAATAAGCGCGGTTTGAAAGTTGTATCAAGTATTGCGTCAAATATTGTAGTTTAATTTAAGTTTCTATAATTAGGCATCCGAATAAAAATTTAATGAATACACGTACTTGTTTGATAAATAATTCGACCGAGCATTTGCATATTTATGTATTTTGTGACACATTTTTTGAGATAAAATATGCAAATATGTATTTATACAGTGCGTGGCAAAGTCATGGAATAAATTCATTTACATATAAACTGCCATTTTCTAAAAAAAATCTTTTGACACCTCGATTATAAAAATACACGTTTTTATTAAAAAAAAATTAATTTTAGACATGCAATTATTGTTTGCGTTATGACTTCATCGATAATTTTTTACAACGACCACTTGAGGATTTTGTTTTTATATGGAACCACATCAGCTCATACACTTTTAAAATGAAGTTCTTAAATTTACTAGATTTGGAGGTTAATGAGAAGCCATATACAACCGCAGAATTATATTTACTGTTCTAGCCACCTTGAGTGTACATTTTTTCCTGGATTGCGTTTTTCTCAGCTACTAGGGACATTCTTCTATATCAATTGCTCTGCAAATACCTGAGATATGTTGCTGATCTGTACTTACTCGTTGCGGCTTATAAGGAACAGATCACATTCAATTCTCTTAAGTTGTATAACTAGACGAACTTCTCATTGCTGTAAAACTTTTCCTATAGGACCAGCAATAGCTCGCCGGACAGTTTTTGATTTATACAAATTCTTGAAGAGGCTACGTAGTTCATTTGAGTGTAGTTTGAACTATTACATTAGTAATACTTTAAAATTTACGTCCTGCCCATGTCTGACCATTTGCTCTTTATATTTTTTAAGAAGTTTGCTCACCAATGACATTGAAATAGATAATGATTAGAAATGTACCTGGAAAATATTTTTCTTCCAACAGTTTCACCTCGACCGCCAGAATATTATCTATTTTCAAGACCTTGTAACTTTAAGGCATTATTTGTACTTATTAGACGCAATATGTTTATTGTATTTCATTGGTTTCGCCGCTAGAAAACTACAACAAAGCACGTGATTTGTTTCCAACTGATTTATAATAACGGAGTTTCTTTTCTGAAATGTTCTTAAATTTTCGTTTCTGGACTACTTATTCAGATTGTGATTATTTACAGATTATTCCAAAATATCTGTAAAAATATGTGATGTTAATTACAAGTTACAAGGTCTTTAAAATTCAAATTTTGAAATACATTTTATGAGCAATAAACAATCTGATATTTATTGAATAATATTTTTCTTTCTTACAAATAAATATCGATTCAAATTTAAAATTAATCTATTTTAGTTTGACTAAATTACAAACACAATACGCGTTTAAAAATCGTTTGAGTAAGTTAATTATTATTTTTGTGAAAGTGTTGCATTTCTATGACTATATACCACTATATGCCATTCATTCATCAAATTAGGAGCTCAAAGTTCTACGTTGTCCGTCAGCAATATTTAATATAGAATTTGTCAATCCTGACTGACTGAAATTTCTATACACCAGATCTGTTCTTTTACAGAATAAACAGTCGATTCTCTAAACATAGGGTGAATCCTTATCCCCTACATTCTACTCACAAAACACGTAAACGTTCGGAGGGGTTTACTTCGCTATTAGCTCAAAGAATCATAAAAGCTATATACCAAATTAATGATACAAGCTATACAATTTACCGTCTAGTGATTTTTGAAATTTTGAAATTTTTGATCGTTTTTGATAAAAAGTTACTAAATCTGACATAAAATTCCCTGATTTTGCGATTGTTTGTACGGAGAACACAACTCAAAATTGAAAAAGTATCACATAATATCTCTCACCTTGCTGTATAAGTGTACAAAGTTTCGCGTAGAAATATCAATGTCCCATATATCAAAATTTGTTTGAGTGCATGAATCAGACATATTTTATCCTATGGCATCGTATCTCTTAGATACTGCTGGGTCATTTTGTTGAGAAAAGTATGGTCCACTTTAATATGCTAACAACATCATTACTTTGATAGCTGGTGTCTGGGAAATTCTGGACATTAGAATAATATTTTTAAAAATCGGGACAAATTTCGGGACGCTTCATCAGGCGGGACAAGTGCTCAGAATCCGGGATTGTCCCGGCCAAATCGGGACGCTTGGTCACCCTAATGTAGGACGTAATTTCTAAAGACTGTGTATTGCACGACTGCAATGACTGTCCGCCCAAGCAGTGCCCCTTGAAATATTTGTGTCCGTGGTCATGTCCGCATGTCGTCCGCACTGGTGGGTTCAGACCCTTACTTTTGCATCTGTTTATCGGAAATGGCGCTTGTACTTATCCTTTTTACACCTCACTGGAATCTGTATTACTTATTGCATCTCGACCCTATTTTCGACCCTTTGGGACTCCTCTAGTATTCCCTCGTATCATACGACGACAATCCTAACCATTATACTGGTAGTCGCAAAACTGGAAACATATATAAATTCCCTTTTATATTGAAGTGTCTCCTCAAGCACAGCATGTATAGAATACCGTGGCATGATAACGAGCTATATTGCAGGAAAATATTCCGACCAAAACAGAGATATCGTGTTTCTTTGTATTCCAATATCTAATGTTAAGGATAACTGGACTAATAACTCCCTATGTATGTAATTACACGTTATAAAACGCTTTTTTCAACCGTTATATCGTCAACTTCGACTTGATGGCTATTTTCAAGCACCAAGATATTTCTAAACGCGCCATCTACATGCATTACTCTAGTTTTTATGTTACATAGCACTCCATTATTAAAAAGAAACAATCCGTTAAACATGGTAGTTAGTGCTTTGCGTGCTGCCGTAAAATCAGTAGCATAAACTTCTTCATTATGCCAAAGAAAAAAGAATGAAAGCGAAAATATCTGATTCATTTGTGGTAGTATATCTTGAGGATTATATTCGTACCGACAAAATTCTTGGCACGCTACATCAAATCACAAACGGTTTTCCGTTTCGTGCAAACGCGCGCATAAATTTCTGTATAATATTGTTATTTTAGGTCCAGAAATGGTGGCCGCCCTGCTGCTATTTATATGCCTACCACACGTATCTACATGAACGTGTTTCCGTGATATACACACGCATAAAGGCTGGTCCAATTAACCTATGTTAATAAAGATATATTTATACGTGTTTTCGTTTCAGATATTATAATATGGGAGAATGAGTGTATTGAATTACGTGGTTGAAAA